>OX439484.1:145744822-146491049 GCA_949320155.1 Melangyna quadrimaculata | reverse complement strand
CGTACGATCTGCTGCAGCAGTTGCAGCAGCAGTACTCCAGGACGTTGGAATAATTGAAAACACCAATGAGACTCTAGTTATTGATAAAAATAAAATACATAGAGCTTTGTCAAAATCAAGAAAAAGCCTATCAAATCAATCTGATAATGTCGTAATTCGCAGTATTTATTTTGACGGGCGAAAAGACAAAACTCTTACTTCCGAAGAGAAAGATGAACGTTACTATCGGAAGGAGGTTCTGGAAGAGCACATTTCCATTCTTGCAGAACCAGAATCCATATTCTTAGGCCATATAACCCCTAAACCTGGTACAGAAAAGGAAATATGTAACTTAATCATAGATTTTTTTCAAAAACAGGGATTTGAAAAAAACATGTTTGCATTGGATGTGATGGCACTGCAACCAATACTGGCTGGAAAGGAGGGATAATTGGCTACATGATAGATATTGATATTGAAAGATGGCCCGCAACATATTTTTCAACTCATATCTTTTCACGATGGTAGCCAAACAACTTTAAATCAATCGTTGTTCCTGCCATTGAAAGAAATGCTTTTTTGGCACATCCTGAAAACATTTTTCTGGCCTTGCTTTTCAGAGAGCTTGCTCTAAAACGGATTTTAAAAGCGAGACAAACCCTAGCCCATACACCCAACCGGGTATTTAACCCGCCAAACATAACATTTAACGCTATGGACTGCATGGACATAATTTTTTGGAATGAATGTCTAATTACCTAGCCTAGCCGAATTTCCTGATGTTGAACTTTCATTGCTGGTACAGAGAAACGAACTAAAAATACCGGAAAAATAACACGCAGTGTCGAAAGATGCATCAAATCTGTGACTGAAGCAAGCCAGTATCGGAGCAAAGCCGAGGGAAGGACTTATAAGATATAAAATCGAATCACGAAGCAAAATGCCTTCTTTTAATTACAAGTAGGGCTGGCTACGAGACAAGACTCTGCAAGACTTTTGTAAGTCTCGTCTCGGTCTCGTTAAAATCGAAAATGTTCAGTCTCCTCTCGGTCTCGTATCGGTCTCATATAATTAAGTCTCATCCCGGTCTCGTCTCCGAAAAATACGATTTCCGGACAGCCTGTTGATTATTGGAAAGAAATATTATCGATTCTAGTTTGAGTATATGCAGAAGAAGATATATATTTAACTGAAAGTGATTTTTTAAATTTATTAGACTCTGTAAATCTCGGTCTTGTCTCGGTCTCGTCTCGGATGCGAGACCGAAACGAGACTTTTCTCGTCTCGTGGCCAACCTTTCAATGCAAATGTTTTTGTTTTTCTTTTTTGCAAAGTAAATATATATTTTTGTTAAGTCCTTTCATGAATTTTTTAAATTCTTTTCAAGGACACTTAATTATGTTTATCTTAACATTAACTTTCATAAATCAACTTAATAAATAAAAAAAAATAAACAAAAAATAGAAAAAAAAATTAGTTTTTTATTTTATTTTAAGAACTTTAAACGTCGGTAAAGCCCCAAAAGTCATGACCAAATTAAAAAGTAAGAAAATATTCAGAATCTACTCAATAAAACGCAACTTTTGAAACCCCTTTCGATAAAAAAATCAAATATTTTTGTTTCTTTTATACAACGACGGGACAGCCTAGTGTATATGCACTAAATCTGTCTATATTACACTTAAATTTATCTATAAAATAAGAAACTTAAGTAATTTATAAAATGTTAGAAAATACATTTTTTTTAACTGCATACTTACATACTGTAACGCCATGAAAATTAAGTAGTCCAAGGGGAACCAGTATATTTTTTTATCAAACCAGGTCAGCAGGGCGGACATAAAATAAAAGGAAATAAAAAACAGTTAGCAAAGAGGAATAGTAAAATAATTATTTAAATTTAATTTTTATATGAAGAAAAGAGTAATTAATTTTTGTCGCTGCATCTCCTTAAATCAACTGGCACTTTCAGGAAATATCGTCTTTCTCATAAAAAGCAACTTGCATCAGGACTATAATACAGTACATACCCATATCTACCTACTATCGAATAAAGAGCAGGTGTTATGTTGTTGACGTGGACAAATGAAACACTTCTTGATATAACCCCAGAGCTCTGACGAGTAAAATTATGAAATACGTCAAATTTCTGGACACATACTGCCTCAAGTTTCTGCCCACGTCGCGTCGGGCAGCGTCGCTTCACCCCGTCGAAGACGCGTTGTGATTAAGAGACGGAAGAGTAGTTATGTTTTCACACTACGAGACCCTGTGGCACCGCACAATGCGGTAAGATTACGAGCACCAAAATATCATGTTGCCAACCATCAATTGTGCAGCTTTAAACGATGGCAATCTTGAGCCGGTCGCTGTGTAGTGTGTTGCAGCAAAGCCCCCAGAACCCAGATGCACCACTTATAAGGAACCGGGCAGCACTTATTTGTATGTTTATATGAAATGCATGTTTGACAAGGAGTTTACTATGTGAGGACTATCGATCAACTTTACTCCTCCATATCAGGCGGAAGGAACACAGACAGAGAGAGAGAGCAGTGAGCAAGGCAAACGAGCGAGGTGGAAAGGTGGCAAAATAATCCATAGGATATGTGGACGCGGCTTATCACTTAAATATCAAGTTTCAATCTAAATAAAAGCGCTCGAGGACGTGCGCACTGTGCAGTGGCTGGCTGGGCCGCCTATATGGATGGACTACTCCTGCTCATATTCATCGTGTATTCGTACGCATAACTAAAGGCAGCACCGTCGACTCATATGGCCCTCATTATCGTTATTGGGATCATTAAAGCAATTTATTTTGTATTTAATGTTTGACCAAAGTAAATGAAATATCGGAGACATGCTAGTTAAAACAAAGAGAAAAAGAATTGCCCAATGCCCTTCGTATAAGGACTCCAACTGAATTGATGTATAGATTGAATGGAAGAGGTGTTAGGGTATATTTATTTAAAAAACACACTGCACTTGGTGATTGAAAATTATTCAAATTCTGCATCAGTGTCCAATTTCAACATAACTATTTATACTTTCGTTTCTGTGAAACTATATTTATATGAGATAAAACGAAGATGCCTTTACTGCAAGATTTGCATGAAATTTTCAAAGCGAGAAATTGTTCTCAACTTCTTTAAGGTAAAATGTTTATTCGCGAACCAAAAAAAATCATTGACAGTCTTCAATGCAAGCTTTTTTCTGTAAACTTTAGACATTAAGGTCCAGTTTTTGGTAAGGTAAACCAGAGTTAGTTTATTCAATACATAGATTGGTGGAGGATAAATGCAGAAGGACTTAAAAGAAAAATACCATTTCTAGTATGGTAAATTAGGATATAAAAAGACAAAGGTCGAGAATATGATTTTTAAAAAGAAAATGACGGAGTTGATTTTTTATGTCATTCGTAAAGAAAATTAAGAATTCCACCTCTTCGTCGGTTCCCACGCTCATCTGCAACGATAACCCTGTTGTAACTGATAACTAATTTGTTTGTAGAACTATTTGCAGCAAATTCTTCTCTGCCCGATAGCGACATGAATCCACCGGTTCTTGAAAATGTAAACTTTTCAATGAGAACAATTTATTTTCGCACCCGAGCAGTTGCAAGAATATTAAAAGATCTCGATATCCACAAATCCACATTGGCAAAACCACTGCGCAAACTTTTCTATCTTTCCTATTCAATAGGATACTTCCCGAAAAGTTGGAAAACAGCTTTCGTCCAACCAGTCCCCAAAAAAGGCGCATCCTATTCACCCTCTAATTATCGGCCAATCGCACTGACGTCCCTTTTGTCCAAGGTCATGGAAACACTGATCAATCGACAGCTTTAGATATATCTTGAAGAACATAATCTTTTTAATGACCGTCAATATGGTTTTCGCAGTAACAGATCCACTGGTGATCTGAGAGCATATCTCACTGAAAAGTGGAACCAATCCTAACATCATTTTGGAGAAAGTAAGATTATTGCGCTTGATGTTTCTAAGGCATTCGATAGAGTCTGGTATCCTGCTCTTCTATCAAAAATGAGTGCGTTTGGTATTGATGTATCTCTTATTCGTTGGATTAGTAATTACCTCTCTGACCGTTCAATTCAAGTTGTTTTGGATGGCTTTAAGTCTGAAGTTGTAAAATAAATGCTGGTGTCCCTCAAGGCTCTGTTTTGTCTCCGACTCTTTTTCTCATTTTTATTAATGATCTTTTGTCCGAAACTACTAATCCACTTAACTGTTTTGCTGATGACAGCACCCTCAGCTTTTCATATTCATTTCCTGATTCAATTACTTGTTCTTCGAATGTGGAACTGCAACGGCAATATATGTTGAGCTCATTAAATTCTGATCTAAATGGCATCGTTAGATGGGGTATTAAAAATCGTGTTGAATTCAATGCTTCCAAGACGCAGAG
This sequence comes from Melangyna quadrimaculata, assembly GCA_949320155.1. Classification (NCBI taxonomy): domain Eukaryota; kingdom Metazoa; phylum Arthropoda; class Insecta; order Diptera; family Syrphidae; genus Melangyna; species Melangyna quadrimaculata. Next base: position 146,486,648 of record OX439484.1, on the reverse strand, counting down.
CTCTTGTTTATCCTTAAAACGGAATATTCCCCCGACACCATTGTTCATGGATGGCACTTGCATCTTGGAAACAGAAAAACTGTCAATTCTTGGTATGTGAATTGCTGACCATCTTTTGTGGAATGACCACATACTAGATATAACTAAAAATGCGGCCAAATGCTTAGGTTTCCTAAGACGATGTAAACATTTTTTTTCCCCATCTGATCTGGCCACAATTTATAAGGCCTACATTCGTCCGAAACTGGAATATAATTCTCATATCTGGTCTGGTGCATCAAAAACATCTTTGCACCTACTGGACAGAATTCAGAGAAGAGCTTTAAGACTGACAGGGCCATTTCCGAAACAATTGTTCCGTTGGAACATCGTCGAAACGTGTCTTGCCTATCTCTGTTTTATCGCTACTTCTTTAAACAATATTCTAGTGAAATAGCGAGTTGCATTCCCCCACTAAAAAAATTTCACCGTAATACTCGCGCCGATGGGAATGCGCATCGGTATACCCTCGAGCTAAATTTCGGACGTACAGTTAAGTACAGAGATTCTTTCTTTTGCCGAACGACACGAATGTGGAATTCCTTAACCGTCTCTGTTTTTCCTCCCCATTTCAATGCCCATACATTTAAGACGAATGTACATCGTTTTCTCCTACTAAATCCTCCTACTGTTTCCTAAATGCTCGCACTGTGTTAAACCAACATTTAAAGGGTAGTCATAATCCTTTGAGTGCGTGTTAATTATAAAAAAAAAAAAAATGTTATCGAAAGATAACATAAAAAAAAAGTTGTAGGTAATGAAAATATTAGGAAAAAAAGAAAGATAGGAACGTTTAAAAGTCATAAAATCATAAAAAGATAATTTGAGAAAAAAAAAAATCACCGTAAATCCAAATGATGTTTTCGGAAATAAATGTTATACTTTTTGGAAGCAAATAAAATATGAAATGACCCAGATTGATTTAAACTTTCCTTTGAGCTTAGTGAATTACCAAAAAGTTCAAGTGACCTCAACTCCATAAATTATTGTGTTTCGCCCAAGGTATAACAGCGGGCTCTTGAGTCAGTCTGTTATACCCTACAAATTTTGGTCGATGTTTACCGACTCTTATAAAAATCACAGCAAGAAGATACTGTGAATTTTATTATTCTAGGGGAATTTTTTTAAATTCTTGCACCCAGAAAATAATTACCCGTGTTCAGGTTTTTTTAATTTCTTTTTCTTTATTAAAAAAACCTGACCACTGGAAATTATTTTCTGGGTTCAAGAATTGAAACAAATTCCCCTAGAATAATAAAATTCACAGTATCTTCTTGCTGTGATTTTTATGAGAATTTCATCCTGTAAAACATATCCGAAGTGCCCCGAAATGCCCTCTTTGGCTTTTTGTATGAACGCAATTAAAGATATGGAGAGGGGGGTGGGAGTTTATCAAGCTGAAAAATTTATTATAATACAATCTTATCATATGGCACACTTTTTCAGGGTGCTTTTCAATGCTGGGGTGGAATCGGCGAAAGTGATTTGTGATCAATGATAGCTATTATCAACTAACTCGTTTTTTTTTTTTTTTGTTTTTTTTTTTTTTTTATATTCCGCGCGCACGAAAGGGGTTATGAACACCCTTAAAATGTTTTAACACAGCACGAGCGATTATGTAAGTAGGAGAGGATTTTATAGGAGATACCGTTGCACATTGGTTTTAAATGTTTGCATATCGAAATGAGAGGGGAAAGTTGAGCCGTGTAAAGCATTCCACATTCGTGTGGTGCGACTGAAGAAAGAATCTCTGTACATTACAGTACGTCCGAAGTTGGGCTCGAGGGTATACTGATGGGCATTCCTAGAATCGCGAGCATTACGGTTGAATTTTTTAAGGGGAGGAATGCAACTGGCTATTTCACTAGAACACTGATTAAAATAATAGCGATAAAATAGAGAAAGACACGAAACATTACGGCGGTGTTCGAGAGATGCTATTGTTTCCGTTATAGATCTTTCACCTATCATTTTTGAAGCTCTCTTTTGTATTCGGTCCAACAAACTCAAGTGGGTTTTTGGAGCTCCTGCCCAAACTTGAGAATTGTACTCAAGTTTTGGACGAATAAAGCCTTTGTAGATCACAGCCAGATCAGAAGGGGAGAAAAACTTCTTGCATCTACAGAGAAAACCTAAACACTTAGCAGCGTTTTTGGGGACATCAAATATGTGGTCATTTCACAAAAGGTGGTCTGTGACACACATACCGAGAACTGAGAGCTGTTCGGTTTCCTCGATGCAAGTGCCACTCATGGATAGCGGCATTGGGGGTGGGTTACGCTTTAAGGACAGGAGACAGCATTGAGTTTTAGAAGCATTAAATTCTACGCGGTTTTTGATTTCCCATTGGACAATGCTTTCGAGATCAGAATTTAATGAGCTTATCATACGCTGCCGTTCAAGTTCCACATCCGAAGGACATGGATGAGAATCTGTAAACGAATATGAGAAGCTGAGGGTACTATCGTCAGCGAAACAGTTTAATGGATTAGAAGTTTCAGACAAAAGATCATTTATGAAAATAAGGAAGAGAGTCGGAGACAAAACGGAGCCCTGGGGCACACCAGCATTTATTTTATGGATATCAGACTTGAAACCGTCCAATACAACTTGTATTGAACGGTCCGAAAGGTAATTTCTAATCCAACGAAGAAGAGATTCATCGAAACCAAATGCATGCAATTTTGATAAGAGAGCTTGGTGCCAAACTCTATCAAAGGCTTTTGAAATATCAAGTGCAATAATCTTACTTTCTCCAAAACGATGTAAAGATTTGTTCCACTGTTCGGTGAGATATACCATCAGATCGCTACGAAAGCCATACTGCCGGTCATTAAGAAGCTTTCGTTCTTCGAGATATTTCTTGAGCTGAAAATTGATCAGCGTTTCCATGACTTTGGAAAGAAGGGACGTAAGTGCAATTGGTCGATAGTTAGAGGGTGAAGAAGATACGCTGGACAAATGCTGTTTTCCATCCACTCGGAAGAGACCAGTAGAGTAGGACAGATGGGAAAGCTTACGCAGTGGTTTTGCCAGCGTTGAAGAACACCACTTCAGAACAATGGGAGGGATACTATCCGGGCCAGCGGATTTGTGTACGTCGATATCTTTTAGCAAATGCACGAGTGCGAAAGAAGATTTGTCCCATAAAATCATTTACGCTCTCAAGTACTGGAGGAGTCAATACACATTCTGCCAGCGTCGAATTAACAGCAAACTGTGCAGCACGCGAATTGGCTTTATCTTGCGAGCTGAAAAAAGGAGTTTCGTTGAAGACGAGCGTTGGAACCGAGGACGAGGTGGTATTTCGTATGTTTTTTACAAATGACCAAAAATTTGTATTACTCAACTAACTCCGTCTGCGCACACATTTTTGTGACTATTTCTTGGGCTGGCCACGAGACGAGAAAAGTCTCGGTCATGCGAGACCGAGACGAGATTGGCTTTTAAGCATCTGAGACGCGACCGAGACGGGACTTTATATTTGGACCAACATTTACGGAGAGTCTAATAAATTAAAAAATCCAATTTCAGTTAAATATTTATTTTCTTCTGCACGTATTCAAACTATAATCGACAATACTTCGTTCCAATAATCAACAAGTTGGCCGGAAATCGTATTTTTTGGAGACGAGACCGAGACGCGACTTGATTATACGGGACCGAGACGAGAATGAACATTTTCGATTTTAACTTTTTTAGTCTCGTGGCCAGCCCTAACTATTTCCCGTGACAGCTATTTTGCTATCACTTTCATACAAATCAAGTCAAAATATTGTTGGAATAAATGTGCATTGTACAAAAAAAAAAAAACAATATTTGTATTTTAAAAATATTTTTTTTTTTATATGACAGGAATTTAGCCAAAATATTATTGCGTCCACAAGAATTTAGTCCATAAAATATTGAGCCCACAGATCCATAATGAATATTCAAGAGCATTGAATTGTCACGGCTTTTTAAGGAATTATTATTATTTTTTTCAGTGAACAGTTGCAAAAATTGACAAAATAATTATGAACTTAGTCAAGTAAAAAACTAAAATTCAATAACTTAAGGAAGAAGAGCGGGTTTCTTAGAATCCGGCAAAGAACACACCGGAAACGTTTAGCTTTAAACAATTGAAACTGAGTTATTCCCGATTATTTGTAATCTTACGAACTCATAATGCACACTTTCTATATATTACTTGCAATTACTTACTAAATTTGTTAAAATTTAACACTCTGAATACTCATTTTCTTTTTTATAAGCTAAACTTGGCGAAAGCGACAGAGAAAATCTTAAAATCGATTTGTGAGAAATTTCAAATCTATGGCTGGTCACGAGACGAGAAAAGTCTCGGTCACGATCTCGGTCTCGCATGACGAGACTGCCTTTTAAGCAACCGAGACCGAGACCGAGACGAGATTGTATATTTGGACCAAAATTCACAGAAAGTCTAATAAATTAAAAAATCCAATTTCAGTTAAATATTTATTTTCTTCTGCACATATTGAAACAATAATCGAAAATATTGCGTTCCAATAATCAACAGTTTGTCCGAAAATCGTTTTTTTCGGCGACGAGAATTCATTTTACGAGACCCACACGAGACAGATACGAGACTGAAATTTTCGATTTTAACGAGACGAGACTTACAAAAGTCTCGCAGAGTCTCGTCTCGTGGCCAGCCCTAGTCAAATCTAACTAGTATGTGCACAAATCAATGTTTTCACTCAAAGTGATACCAAATTTGTTTCTAAAGAAACCAAAACTGAATAGATACATGTAGCCTGTAGAAAGTAAAAGACCTTTTTATGGAATGATGACTTTTTTTTAAGTACAACTAGTAAAATATTACCCCAAACCATTTTAAAATAATGGAATATTAATGAAATTTGGTACAAATGTTTCATTTAACATGTTTATAAAGAATCAGAAGAGTTCCCAAAAATATCTATGTTGAAAGGTTGTTTTTTGGCGGCGAGATGTTAGTGTGTCATTATTATCATAATATCTATGAAGAAATGTTGACACTGAAGAAATTTGCTAAAAATATTAAATATGTCATGGTTCCCAAGATTCAAAAGAGTCCATTAAATAACTTGATCCAAAGAGTTTGACCTGGCCTACGGACTAAAATGTAAGGTCTTACTATAATTTTATAATTTAAACTATATGCCTGTAAGACCTCAAGTATTTTAAATGCAATGCACGGCACTAGTTAAAAGGAATAGAAGGTAAGGAAAGGTTTTGTTGGCACATTAAATTAGATGTTAATTATCTCATGAAGTTCCACGGGTGGCAACCAGTTAAAACTGGGGAATATAGAAAAGAATGCTACCTTGAACCCACACGTCAAGGTTAGCAGTCAAACACTGTATCCACTGTGCCATTGCCACCCGTAAAAATTATAAAAATTAAAAATTGTATTTTCGTGTAATCGAGAATATGAAATATGATTTAAAGGTATTTTTTACGCTGAATGTAATAAAAGAAAAACCAATATGATACAAGCACCCTAAAATTAAGTTAAATTCATTTTGAAGCAAAAATTACTGTATTTTCCCCACCCCAAAAAAAACACTCTTGGACCTTTGATATTTCTATGGACTCTTTTGATTCTTGGTTGCATAATTTTAATATTTTTAGTAAATTTCATAAATGTCAGAATATGTTCATGGACGTTATGGTAATATTCACTCACTTGCATCTCTCCCTCAAAAGATTCTTGGTAAACATGCCAAATTAAAAATTTATACCAAATAACCCATTATTTAAAAATCATCATTCCATAAAAAGGACTTTAACTTTCTAAAAGACACATGTATCTTTTCTTTGGTATCTTTGGTGTCTTTAGAATCAGCGTAGAAAAACACTCTAAAAACATGTGTCATTTGATCAGATTGTATTACAATACATTTTTCAGCTTGATAAACTCCCGCCTCCCCCCTCTCCTACTCTTTAAATGCCTCTATACAAAAAGAAAATGAAGGCATTTTGGGGCACTTCGGATATGTTGCAGAAGATGAAATTCTGCGTTAATACCAGCAATTTAGTTTCATGAATTAATTTGTTCCCGGTCAGATCCTATCATTCTTAGACTAAAAGAGGGCTGACAGAAACTTTTGATAGTGAATGAATAACCACCAATGTAAAAATGTGGTTTACAGGTACAATATCGTTATTTCATTAACAAGAGTCTGGACTTTTATGTTCAACTTATCGATGAGATGGGGGATTCAAAATAGCGAATGTTCAAATCATTCTGTTCGGGGTACTACCACTTAAGTTCAAATTTTGAAAATAAGCTTCCCTATACACACAAAATTCACCGAAATCCACATGTATTTCTGAGAGAATGGTCAGGGTCCCAATGAATAATTTTCAATATTTGTAGTATAACTTGAAATCTAAGCCAAATTTTAGTTTAGAAATTTTTTGTTCAAAATTATATTTTCTATCAAAATTAATGGTTTAAAAAATTGTATAAGCAAATTTAACCAGACAAATTTAACAAAAACCGAAAAATCATTGATTTAACTTTTTTACTTAACAGAAATAAATATTAATAACAATTGTTGAAAACTGTTTTCGACTGATATCGACTAACATAAAATAAGAATCTATCAATTCTTAGTTCCATTTTATAAAAAAAATCAATTATGATTTTTTTAATAAAAAAACTTAAAAAAATACACTACTTAAAACTCAATTTAAAGTGCAGTGACTTGAATACCAAAAATTAATGCGTTTCGCCCAGATATAACGGCTGGCTCTTCAGTTCGACTGACTCTTTTAAAAATCACAGCAAAAAGATACTGAGAAATTTTTTATCCTCGGGGATTTTGTATAAATTCGTGCATTTGGAAAAAAAAATTTAAACGATCTCATCAAGAATAATAAAGTTCACAGCATCTTTTTGGTGCGATTTTTATAAGTAGAAATACACTGTCATATCTGGGCGAAACGCATTCGTTTCTGGAATAAATGTCTCTGGTACTCTTAATTGAATTATATTCAGTAACTTCACCTAAAACATACCTCGAACCCACGAAGCGGGCTACCCAAGGTATACTCTTGTCAAAGTAAACTATTGACAATAAATTTCGTTGAAATTTTGTTTTGAAAACTCAAAACTGTGGAAAGAACCCCCAAATTTTACAAAAACAATTTACATTCAGAATATTTGGGCGACATTTTCATTTTATTATTTGGAGCGAATGTAATTTTAAGCCATTAAAAAAAATATTAAAAAATATTTTGGCGATAATTTCAATTAGATTTGGGCGCTTTTTCCTTGGACGTTATTGCCTAACCCCTTAAAAACAGCTGTTCACATTGGTAATATAGGATAAAGTCAAAGTTCCTTCAAATCCAGATTCTTTCTCGCACCTACATTAAATCCTATAGTGTGCCGAAGCAGGGGGTAACATACAAACCTCAATGCAGAGATCAGAAATAACTGGCAACCTTTATTTTCAATTGGTTTCTCTCAGAGAGTAACAACATTCCTTAAGAAAGATTTTGGTTTCTGTTTGAGATTTATTAAAAAAAAAAATAAATGTAGGTTATCGGTTGAAATTTATTTTGTATTTTCAAAAATATATGTCAATGGAAGAGGTTTTTACGAAAAGGTTAATGCAAAAGGACAACCTCTAACTTTTTCGCTGAAAATAAATCAAAAATGGTTTGCATAAAAATTTCGAATTTAATGAGAACATATTAATTTTTCAAAAATAAAAACTGATCTTTTTTTTTTTTTGTTTTAAGTGTTAAGTCTTTCAATGTTATTTAATCCAAGATTACATCTTTTTTCGCTTAAATAAAATGTAAAGACGAAAATGTCATTATTTCTGTGACTTGAGTTGCTGGGACGCCAAGCACAACGAATGCAATTTTGAAAAAGCCCAATAACATGAATTTCCGCATGCATCAGTGCTTACAAAATACTAACGGTCATACTAATGGGCATTCTGATTGATAAAATAGCAGATGAGATCTATTTTTTTCTCTCAGAAATAAATCTCACTGGTTGACCTAACCTAAAAAAAATTAAGGTTTCTCTCAGACCTTGACCGATTTTGTTGTCTGTTGAGAATAAAGGTTATTTAGTGACTTTAATTGAAAATGGCAACAAATAACAGTTATTAAATAACCTTTCAAAAGGTTGAGATTTATTTCTGATCTCTGCCTCAATACTTATATACCTATACACCGTAATGCTGTGTGCTAGCACTGTATTTACGTAAGCAAGCAAACAAAAAAATCTCATAAATAGTTTTATTAATTTTAAATTTTCTTAAAAAATTAAAGACATAAAACCATTCGGGTTTATGTGTTTGATTCAGAACATATATTTTCATTTTAGCATTGACCACAAAAAGCCAATTTAGCACTTCATTTCAAAATTTTGAAATAAAATGGTCTTAACTTATTTTGTATTTTTTTTTTTTTCAATGTTTTGAGCTTGCATGCAATTTTTTTTAAAAATTATTGACAGAAATAATTTAATTTGAGTTTAGGATTAAAGAACTGATTTTTGGTTTTCAAAATCGGTATAGAACTTCATTTTAAGTTTTGACGTTGTTTTATAAATATTTTTTTTACATTTTAAGTCAGTTTTTTTCTAAAACTGTCCCTACTCCCTAAACGGAGCGAGATAGACCCCAGCACCCAGGAAATAATTAAATTGTTAAAATTTTCTGGGTGCACGAATGTAAACAAATTTCCCTAGAATAAAAAAAATTCACAGTATCTTCTTGTTGTGATTTTTATAAGAGCCGGTAAACATCGACCAAAATTTGTGTCATAGTAGGGTATAACAGACTGACTGAAGAGGCCACTGTTATACCTTGGGCGAAACACAATCATTTCTGGAGTTGAGGTCACTAACTTGAACTTTTTATTTGAATCAAAATTGTTATTTTTGAAACTTAAATAAAATACAATTTCTCTTACAACTTTTAAAAATGGCAAAGAAAAATTAAAGAAAAAGTTAAAAACCCAATTCAATAAGAAACGTACGCATACGCCCTAGTGAACCAATCCTTTGTATTTATTTTTTTTTAACCCGGGGTTTAGACAAGCGAGTATAACTAGTAGCGTTTAAGTGTGTTAGTGTATCAGAACACGAGAGAGCCAACTAGTAGCCCAAATAGTATAATATTTTTGCCTGTGAGTAGCCTGCCAGTTATCCTGCTAGTGTAGTGTATTTTTTTCATTTATTTGTTTTGTTTCCATAGTTTACATAGTTTGTATATTTTTCTGTATGAAATATTTAAAAAAAATCATACTAGTTGACAAAACGCGCAGAGAGCTTCTAGTCACACATACATCCATAAAACTAACACTATGATACAAATGCTACTAGTTCTACTCGCTTGTCTAAACCCCGGGTAAGGTAGGTACCTATTGTAATTGTTGTATCAGTTTGTTTCAATTGAATAAATAATAAAATCAGACTAGTTTATTGCAATACTTTTTATATGAATAATGCATGTGCTTACAAAAATGAACCCTTACTTATGATTATCAACCTACATACATTACGGTAGAATTGTGTGTTTTGAGAGAAAAACTGAATTATGGTACCTACAACGAGATTGAATATTTACCTGCGAAAAGATGCACTTCCAAACAACAAGGATAAACACGACGGAACATGGAAGGCTCAGCACAATACAGCGCCATTTGCAATTTTGATTTTAGAAATTTTCGAATGGGGAAAAATGATTCGTTTGCAAAACTTGCAAATTTTGCGATTTCTTTAAAATATTAATAGAACTATTGCAGCACCAGTTGGGCACATTAAAATTATAACACAATTAAATTTTTGTTAAAGATAAAAAACTAACTTTAAGCTTCACAAAATTAAATTTATGTCGCAAAAGTTGAACATAGGCGAATTTTGTTTGCAGTCTCTTAGCAAAACAAGTTGTTTTTTTTCGGAATACATTTCCCATAATTTCCAAATCAACGATTATTTTGAAAAAATCAAGAAAAATAACATTGGATATTATTTATAGTTCAGTAACCTTGTCGTTTGTATGGAAGGCAACGTTCGCGTCAAATCTGGTATTTCTGATTTTTTGCTGAGTTGTTCAGGATATTGGAACGCGATTTTTTCGCGCTTTTTTCAGTTATTGGCGATCTTAGTCCTAAAGAAGTAATTTTAAATAAAAACATTGTTCTGCGGTTTCAAAGAAGTAGGCTTACTTTGCTGCAATTGGAGCCCAAAACCATCTCTGTAGTTTTAAGGTTTGAATTTTAAATAAGACATAGATCAAGAGAGTTAAAAAATTAAGTAAAAATAAAACTGTCAACTGGACGACCGACGGGAAAACATTTGTTCGGGTTTTTTGTTCCCCAGTTACTGACGAATGAAAACGAGATCTCTCATTAATTAAGAAGTTAGTTAGGTATGGATTTTAATAACAAAACAAGAGTTTTTTTTTTTAATCTGTCACCTACTAGGTAGGGTTTTTGTTTTCACTTAAATCACTAACTTTGTTCCCACAGTTTTCGACAAAACTTTAACATTTCCGCTTTAAAAACAACTTAAAAAAAAGATCTCCAAATCAGAATACCAACTTACTAAAACATACAATGTTTTTCTGTTTACCATACGAGTTTATAAAAATAAACGTGTTAAGAAATCTCAACTTCAATCATCTTAATCATAAATTTCATCGCGAGACATCGTAACATGAACTTCTTTAAGTCCTTTATGAATCGAACGCATCATTAATAATCGCATAATCAGACAAGTCATACGCAAAACACCAGGCAAGACATCCCGGATGACCCGCGAGTATGGGGCATATACTACAGCACATCACGTCCTATAGTCCGAGTCGCACTCCGTACCGCACCCTCTCTGGCCATCCAATGACGCCAGGCCGAAGGGAAGCGTTCATTATGCACAGGATGCGAGCATTAATTCACTTCCAGAGTTTCGTTCTCCCAAACGCATATCATAACCTATAGCCACCACCATCATTGGCAATGGCGCACACAAAACACAGCCTTCAGGATGCTCAGTTTCAAGAAGACGCTTCTTCTTCGTCACCATGAATCTGAGAAAGTCAGATCAGTGATTTTATCCTTCCTCTTCGTTTCACGACGAGTAGGTTTATGGCAAGTAAAGTCTTAAAAAGACGTGTACTAGTGCTACGCGCAAGGAATACCTAACCACCATCAGCCACCACCTCCTCAAGCAGCAGCCGCAGCATCCAGCAGCACCAGCGATACCCATGGCCACAAGACAAGCCCCAGCCATTTAAAATCTATAAATCCTAATGTGGAGAGGTGGGCGTATAGAGCTGTACGCCATAATTAAAAATTTAAACAAATGGACTTGTCATTTGTTTTTGCCTCGTCTCTTTCAAGGCAGCCTTATCATGGCCACCGCTGGTGCGCCTGGCATGTTCACCGGTGAGCTCTCACATTTGACTGGCCAAACACAGGACCGAATAAATGTTCCACAAATGACCAAAAGGATCTTTGGCTTCATCAGCCAGCCAGCCTCACTCTGATTGCGATTGACTTCAGAGATTTGCATGATTTTGTTCTGGCGAGCTGGCACAACACACATACAAATAAACAGATTCTGGGCAAGTTGCAGTCATCACGGGATACTATCGTGCCAACGCGCCCCATGGTGGCTCCAAAATGGAACCCCGCCACGATTATGACTTCGTATAAGTCAAATTAATTTTACCGATTTATTTCAATAAAAACGTATTCTCTCGGGATTTTCAATGGAAACCTCTTCGAAGCACTAATTCAAGTGCTCACGAATGCGAATTAGGTGTTGAAAATAATATTACGTGTATAAGTTGTGTTTGTTCTTTTCGTCGTCGTCGATGGAAACGAGAATAAAGAATCCGGGACGGGAACCGGGACGCATTTTGAATGGAGAGAGGCGCGTGTTTCACGGCCATGATTAGGGAGATTTACGCTATGGAATGTTTGAGGTGTAATGAAGGAACAATGTTTGAATATGAGGCTTAATTTTTTTTGTTCTCTAACTGTACACTCAAAGAAATCAGATAAATTAAAAAAATAGAAGTAATGCCTTGTTAGGGTCAATAATTTGAACACTTTGGAAGACAAATATAAAAATTGTTTGAAACATGCCCAGACTCATTAATCAAAGGATGTGTCATTTCCTATTCCTTAAATTCATTATGCATTTATTCCATTCAATTTCAATTTCATTCATTTCACTCATTTCATTAATTTCATTCATTTCATTATTTTCATTCATTTCATTAATTTCATTAATATCATTCATTTCATTCATTTCATTCATTTCATTCATTTCATTCATTTCATTCATTTCATTCATTTCATTCATTTCATTCATTTCATTCATTTCATTCATTTCATTAATTTCATTAATTTCATTCATTTCATTCATTTCAATTTCATTCATTTCATTCATTTCATTCATATCATTCATTTCATTCATTTCATTCATTTCATTCATTTCATTCATTTCATTCATTTCATTCATTTCATTCATTTCATTCATTGCATTCATTGCATTCTTTGCATTCATTTCATTCATATCATTCATTTCATTCATTTCATTCATTTCATTCATTTTATTCATTTCATTCATTTCATTCATTTCATTCATTTCATTCATATCATTCATTTCATTCATATCATTCATTTCATTCATTTCATTCATTTCATTCATTTCATTCATTTCATTCATTTCATTCATTTCATTCATTTCATTCATTTCATTCATTTCATTCATTTCATTCATTTCATTCATTTCATTCATTTCATTCATTTCATTCATTTCATTCATTTCATTCATTTCATTCATTTCATTCATTTCATTCATTTCATTCATTTCATTCATTTCATTCATTTCATTCATTTCATTCATTTCATTCATTTCATTCATTTCATTCATTTCATTCATTTCATTAATTTCATTCATTTCATTCATTTCATTCATTTCATTCATTTCATTAATTTCATTCATTTCATTCATTTCATTCATTTCATTCATTTCATTCATTTCATTCATTTCATTCATTTCATTCATTTCATTCATTTCATTCATTTCATTCATTTCATTCATTTCATTCATTTCATTCATTTCATTCATTTCATCCATTTCATTCATTTCATTCATTTCATTCATTTCATTCATTTCATTCATTTCATTCATTTCATTCATTTCATTCATTTCATTCATTTCATTCATTTCATTCATTTCATTCATTTCATTCATTTCATTCATTTCATTCATTTCATTCATTTCATTCATTTCATTCATTTCATTCATTTCATTCATTTCATTCATTTCATTCATTTCATTCATTTCATTCATTTCATTCATTTCATTCATTTCATTCATTTCATTCATTTCATTCATTTCATTCATTTCATTCATTTCATTCATTTCATTCATTTCATTCATTTCATTCATTTCATTCATTTCATTCATTTCATTCATTTCATTCATTTCATTCATTTCATTCATTTCATTCATTTCATTCATTTCATTCATTTCATTCATTTCATTCATTTCATTCATTTCATTCATTTCATTCATTTCATTCATTTCATTCATTTCATTCATTTCATTCATTTCATTCATTTCATTCATTTCATTCATTTCATTCATTTCATTCATTTCATTCATTTCATTCATTTCATTCATTTCATTCATTTCATTCATTTCATTCATTTCATTCATTTCATTCATTTCATTCATTTCATTCATTTCATTCATTTCATTCATTTCATTCATTTCATTCATTTCATTCATTTCATTCATTACATTCATTTCAATTATTTTATTCATTTCGTTCATTTAATTTAATTTTAAATTAAAGTTACTTTACTCCCAATACGAATTTAGAAGATATTTGGGACCGTTTTTCTCAGTGTACGAAGATGCAAATGCCTAGCAGGCAATTATTTGAATAAACTTGATTAACATGATCTAACTACCTTACAATTGTTTAAGCATGAAGATAAGTTCCGTGCATCGACACATCTGATTCCGAATGCACTTTCCTACAATATTTTCTTAGTACACATTAATTAATTTATTAATTCACAAGCCCTTGTTATTTAGTTAATTCACTTCCTTGCAATTATTATTTATCCAATCATCATGAGTATTAATTTCCATTTCCAATGAATTCTTGGATTGCTTTTTACTTGCGATAAACGTCATATAGGGCAAGTTTTTTATTAGGGTATACGAGTGCACTAAAGTCAATTCTTTTGTTGCCAATAGAGTATCTGCTTTTTAAAAATAAATATATTTTGTTGAGAGTGACGTGTAGCCAGCTCACCAAAAAAAAAAGAAAAGTTTACAAAATAATTACGACGTTGCATAAATACCCTTAAATGTATGCAACGTCGCCGTCGTAAGTTGATAAATTGTGTAAAATGATAAGTGTACACAAAAGTTTGCATGAACGAACTATTAATTCATTTGGTTAAATGCTGTGTAATTGGCCGGGTTCAACGCATCAAATTTTTCAGTACTTTATTTTCAGATGGAGCTCCTGATTGGCCAGCTGTCATAAAAAGTTAGCTGACATTCAGTTACGTTTAGTGAAGTTTAGTTAGGTTTCATCTGAATTTTCAGCAAGAAATTCCCGACTGAAAATTCAGCTAACAGCTTTTCAATACAAAATCTAGGCTCTCCGTCTCCATACAAAACTGTCATCTATATATATAAAAGAGAAATGTCGCCCGTGTGTCCGCCCATAACTCGAGAACGGATCGTTCGATTTTCACGATTTTAAGCTTGATGAATTCGTATTGACCCAAGGAAGGACATAGGACAGTGTAGAAAAATCTTGAAAAATTTTCAGGAAAATTGAAAATCAGGGATCATCCTCTTTTTAATGCATATCTCGGGAACGGTGTCTTCGATTTTCACGAATAAGTGCTTGATGGATTCGTATTGGTTCAAGAAAGACCATAGGACATTGGAGGAAAATCCCGGAAAATTTCCAGAAAAATTGGAAAACAGGGAACATCCAGTTTTCCAGTTTGCATAACTCGAGATCGGCTACTTCGATTTTTACGATTAAGGCTTTTATAAATTCGTATTAGTTCAAGGAAGGGCATAGGAAACTGGAAGAAAATCCCCTAAAATTTGTTTGCTGGTTTTAGTGCATAACTCGAGAACGGTTACTTCGATTTTCACGATTTATGGCTTGATAAATTCGTATTGGCCTCAGGAAGGACCTGCTTTATTGCAATACGTGGAGAAATTGCAATTGAAAACAAACATGCGAGTCGCTTTACGAAATTACCAGTTCGCTGCAGATTTCTTCAGTCAATTTATTGGCCATGGGCAATGGCGTGATAACAGTGGACTTAGTCACCGGCCTTATTGAATTTCCACCGAATTTTTGCTACTTTACAACAACGAAAGAAGAGCTCATCGCGAATGTTTTTCCGAATTTCACTCAAAATTATGTTAACCATGATTGGCTGAGCTCACGCGCGATTTTGGTTGTGAAAAACAAGAATGTCGATCATTTGAATTTCGTCACTCAAAATCAAATCGTCGGTGAGTTCCTTTATTCAAATCCGTGGACTTCGTGATGGATGAAAACGAAGCCACCAACTATCCCACGGATTTTTTGAATTCTTTGGATGTTCCGGGCCTTTCACCACACAATTTAAAATTGAAAGTCGGCTCAGTTATAATTTTGCTGCGCAACCCCAATGCACCAAAACTTTGTAACGGAACGCGTTTAATTGTGAAGTGCATCAAATCAAATCTTATATTCATGCCACGATTTTGAGGGAAAATTCAAAGGCGAAGATGTTCTCATTCCACGGATTCCGCTTATTCCGAAAGATTTGCCATTTGTATTTAAGCGACTTTAATTTCCAGTGCGTCTCGCTTTTGCTATGACAATTGACAATCAATAATTTGTAAGGACAATCGCTGGATGTTTGTGGCATCAATCTTGAATTCCCATATATTTCTTACATGGTCAGTTGTATGTTTTCTTTAGAAAGAATTTCAATTGACCGAATTACATGAAACATCATTGTATATCATGCTCGGAATTATTATTTTCTTTACATAAATGAATTTAGGCGGAACGAAGTTCGCCGGTCCAGCTAGTTTCATATAATAATTTTGTGTTCGACGACATAAATTAAGTACTTTATTTTCAGCAGTTGTCAAATTTTTGCATTGAATGCGCCCATTGAATCAACTGTTCGTTAAACGTCAAAATTTAAACGTGTTTAGATTTCGAAGTTGTTTTAAAAAGAGAACCTCTCCCGAACAAGCGCGAAATCGGAATGTCTCGGAAAAATACAAAATTTAAGATACACGACAGCAGTCGTGTTTTAAGCTAAAGTCGCGTTTTAAGGTCACATGATAAGAGTATCAAGCTCACGGCAGTGTTGGGACGAAAATGAGCAAATGCAAGAAATGATGTGGTGCACCCATAATGTCGGTTTCTTGATTTTTTGTTAACTATTGCTTTCGGTAAAATAGAGCGCATTCGAGTGCAGATCACAAAAGTGAAACTGAAATTTTTTGACCAATGTAAATCATTCGTTGACGACGAAGAAAACAAAAATAACGGCACATTGTTGAAGTAGTTTCGTCGTCGACAACGAATTATTTACATTGGTTTGGGAGAGCCCTTATAGTTCTACCTCAATAATCTACGAAAAGTAGTTTTTCTAATCGTTGAGTAAATGGAAACGTCCGAACTATTTTTTTTCGTATAAACTACGTTTTTATTCAAAACGTTTATCGCCAACTGATACGATAGTTGCAGAACTCGATCCTGGTTTTTTTTTAGTTTTCTGAGATATCATATTTCTGAACACGCCTAATTCTAAACTTCAAAGTGACGTTTGGGGAATTTAATTAAATGGGCGCATTCAATGCAAAATTTAACAACTGCTGAAAATAAAGTACTTAATTTTTGTCGTTGAACGCAAAATTATATGAAATGTCAGTTTCATATGGAATGTCAGTTTCATATAGAGAGATTTTGACAGTTCATTAAACGAATGGTACACTTACGCAAATGGTAAACTTATCTAGTGTTTTACGTTGTTGGGGTATTCATCCCTATTGTTTATCTGTTGTTAAATAAACAAAAAGTGAATACAAAAAGCTAGTTATTGTTTGTCTGCTGTGGGCTAAACGCTCTCAATAAAACACATCTATTGTTTGCTTGTAGTAATTATCTGAGCTGGGTTAACACTTTCAACGAATTTAAGTTTCCATTGTATAAAGATCTGTAGACATCTAATTGCAGTAGACAATGGATATCGCATAAGGTCAGCCATAATTCGAAAACTGTCACTATTTAAGGGCAATTCAAAAGTTTGGGAACTAATTGTTTATTTTATCCGTAAGTTTATAATGGTTGCCTTGCCGAATTTCAGATCTTTCAAAATGTCACCCTGTTTTAATGTTATAATCTCCCGCTTTCTTTAATGTCAATTTTTCTTGTGTATGTAGCACAAGTTCGCTAACAGCTTCCCTGCGGAATATTTGCCTTCCACAAATTATGCTGCCATATTTAGTCATTACCAGCTGTACTGACTCCTATTTAAAATTCCTTATCCACTTTTACCTATAAAATTTGCAACAACAACTACAACTGTGCGCAAAACGGCCTACCATAACTTAAGTAACAGAGACATCTCAATTCCGTCCTAAATTAACCCCAACTGATTTAACTGATTACCAAAACCCAAACAATAGCATCTCACGGAGAATTTGGCTTCGCCACTTGCGAGCCACAGAACCCGCAGCAGCAGCGCAGCCGCAGCGGAAAGAGTTACGATGGAACTTGCAAGCGATCGTTTCGCATCGTCCAAGTCAATGACGACAACAACGGACGCAAACCGACCACGAAGACGAACACAAGGTAGGTATGCGAAGCGGATCTCCAACGATCGATGGAGAAGAGCACAGTAATCGATTGAAGGGCAATTTATTTGTCGCCATATTTGAAACAAATGAGAATACCCAATTTTGAGACTTAATCTCGAAGGCCCATCGGACAAGAGCTCTCTGTTCGTCGTATACAATATCTGCCGCAGGGCACGACTGTTGCTGCTGCTGCGCACATAAGAACCCTTTTCAGCTTCAACTTATATACCCCTATATCACTGATCATCATCCGCAGATTGGAAAGGTGTATACCATCACCGCATTCTCAGATTCACTTTAATGATCAGAGAGTCCCCATATAGTCGCCCAGCCAGCACATTGTCAAACTGATATTAGCTTCAAATTAGTTGGCCCAAATTTATGCCCTTAAGAACTTGGACTCAATCGACAACAATGAAATGGTCGGCTGCATAGATGAAGATCTATGATGGGGCGAGTTGTGTAACGTCTAATTATCGCCACCGACAGAGGCGATCCCATCAATCACCGACTTTGACACATGAGTTTGCCGTTTGCCACCACCCGCCGTCAACGCCATTGTTGGTTTTGTTAATGATCCCAATGACCGTTCCTAGATGCATGTAACACCCACCCATTTAAACAAGTGCACTCGGTCGAAGATAGTATATACTTACACCCTGTATAGTGTTGTGTGTCGCAACCCATTATCACATTTTTTTTATTCCCGTTTTAATTAAATGTTTCCATCGAGAAGGTCGGCGTGGTCGGGCAACAAGGAGGGAATTTTAATTTCCAGTTCGATTCGGAGGAGATGCAGCCGGTTACCATTTGTCATTGACCACGATTATGATGAGTGAGGATGTGTTGACGGTGTCGGTGACGGCCACCGTACCACGATGATCAGCAGCGGCAGCAGTTGTCAGTCAACGACGAACGGAGAGAGAGCACCATCGCGTCCAGTGCAGTGCAGAAATGGAAAGGAAGACACGGTGCGTGGTGGAGTCGTTGGTCGTCGTCGTTGTTATTAATGATGGACGAATGATGATGGTGTTGCAATTATGGGAAGCAACGAGTGTGGCAGAGTGCAGTTTGACCGACCACACAATGGAATCCAATAATTGGCATTTTCGTGAGCGATGCCATGAGTGACAGGTATTTTTTTTTCGTTCGTTTTCGTTTTTAGTGATTCCAGAAGGCCCAGCCAGGGGTGTGCATGAAAAGAGATAGAAATGAAAACGTGTGATTAGTTTTGGGTGTATGCTAATTATATACCTAAACATTATAGGAAAATAGGACAGTGGGACAAAACCAAACAACAACTGTCTCTGTTCACAGTCGCAATGAATGGATCTGAAATCAATTAAAAGATCTTAGATAAAATAATCGCCCCCGAATGACCATTGGGGCCTCCGAGTTTTTAAACACATACTCAAATTAAAGCATTAGAGCAGGGATGGATTTACGAGTTCATAGAATTCAGAAGGTTCTGAAGGTTTTTGAACAAAGATTCTGCAAGGGGGCGCAAAACTAATAACCCTATCGGAAGATGTTATAATTTTTGCAAATTGTGTCGTACGTCAATCATATTTGACATTCATGAACTGGGCAGTTGCAGTATATCTACAAACAGACAAACAATGTGTCGCTATAAATGTATCGCTGTAAACTTTAGTCTTACGCGATCTGGCCCCTGGTTTCGCTTTAAACAAGAGCTGGTTTTGTTTATTGTAACATTATTAGTTAACAAAATATTATATTGGTGTGCTTACTTTGGTACTTAACAGGACAGCAGTGTTAATGTTAACACTTCATCTGTTGGATTATGTTGACAAATATTTGTACTTGTTAACTGAATTAATTCTTTCATTCAACAAAAATACCCAAATTGTATTTTTTGATCCATTTTATTAAGCCAACTATTTTTTTTATAACGCAACTTGATCTTTAACCTAATTTTAAGAAATTCAGCTTAAGAAATGATTATTTTTGCGAAAGAATAACTCTTTAATCAAATAAGCACTTCAATTTTCTTTGTACAAGCTTGGTTTCTGCCGAAGGTTTAAATTTATAATACTTGTTTCAAAGAACATTTAAGGGCAGTTGTGTACGTTAATTCCAACACATGCTCATTCGTAAATCGAAATCTAACAGACCATATTGTAAATGTATGATAAGATTATGAACCCTCAGAAGCATTAACTGAAAGCATTGCCGAATTAACTGTATATCTGTTTATTTAAACATAAACAACAATCTTAAGTCTTAACAAATGATATCAAATTAACTGTTGTTTTAATTTAACTTGAAAACAGTGTTGATTTAACAGTATATCTGCGCATTTTAACATAAGTAACCAGATCATCTGTTTGATTTATAAAAAATTAGAAGTTGCATGTGTCTGCTTTCAAATTCATCACAGTGTTGATCTAACAGTGCATCTGTGTTATGAAGAATGCTTTCTGAAAACATTTACCCAAAACAGAAAAAAGTCAATAGACAACAGTTAAGTATTGTTTGAGTTTTCAATTGGATCACATCGAAGTTAACAAAAAGCTAGCTTGAAAATAATTAAAAGCTGTAGAACTAAAACGAATTTATTTTGTATAACTAACGATTTACTTAATAAATGTATATCAATAATAGTCCAAAGCAGTCAGGTTATTAATCAGTAGAAATTATAAGCAGGCTGGAATTTGGTGAACCTGTCCATAAAAATGTTCTTAGCTATACAGAGTGATTAACATATAAGGTGTCTCGCTAGAGCGAGAGGAGTGTCTATTTACCACCACCCGTTTAAGCAGGTGGGCAAATTTCTAAAAAATGACTTAAAACAGAAACGAAACCATACAAAAAAACAATAGTAAAACTTATATAACCAATGTTATACCTTTTTGTAGAGCCAGGAATCCCTTCTGTAGATTTTAGAAAATAGTTTTTTAAACTTAAAAATTTGAAAAACAAAATTTAAAACAATTTTTTGTTAAATATTCCATGATTAATTATGTGTTTTGTTTGTTTTCAAAATAATGAAGGTAATGCTCTTTTAATTTTTAGTAAAAATCTGACTACCCGGTTGGTTTTAGGATTAGTACTTTTTTAAATGTTAAAAAAAAAAACAGAAGTTGGTTGCAAAGAAAGATTGAGCCATTTGTAGCTCGAGACTTTGGAGACAAAAACAAAAATTTAGCAATTTTTAGTAGATTTTGTTTTTTGTAAATTTTGGTTAAAAAAACTTTTTAACAAAGCTTAAATATCAAATCTTAATTATGACGTAGAATGTAGAAAGAAAATATCCCTGAATCGATATTATTGTTTGCTGAAAAACTTTTTTCCGTAGTAATTTCATTATAAAACAAAACTATAACTAGACTAAGACTATTTATAACGTCATTCTCATTATGTATAGAATAAAATGTATCTCCAATCATTTACATTATTTTTTTCTGGAAATATTCTTTTTTTTTGCTTAAAAAAACTGTCAATTGTTTTTTTTTCAAAATCACATCAATAATGTCATCATGTGAAGAATAAAATTAGTCCCAGGACAGTATCATTGTTTGTTCTCAAAATATTCGAGCCGAAATATACTTCTTAACAATTGTCAGTAGGTTTTGAATTTCATTACGTCATTGTGTAAAATTAAATTAAATAAAATAGCTTTATTTGTTCAAGAGATATTCTTCTTCACTTAAAACGAATTTAGCCAGGGCATTATGAACTTTTTTTTTTTAAATTAATGACTTCAAAATTTGGACCCAGCCTATTCTTGGAAATTTGGGGTTTTACTGCAAGTTCTTAGCACAGTCGGTTCCCTGCTAACTTCACTGCAAACTTATTAAAGTTAAATTAAAACAAAATTGTATGGGTAAAAAAAAAATGTGTAGCTAACCTACCTCAACCTAAACCCAATTAATTAGCAAACAAAATAAACAAAAACAAACAAAACAAGTCAATGACATACAAACATGGCACATGACTAACATTATTGAACTGTAAATAGTTAACCGATGTGCAACATATGACACTAGATATTAAGACCTAGATATTATGGTATTGAATAGATTTCAAATTGTATTAAATGTATATACCTATGTATATTGTAAATAGAATAAGTAAAATAGTATTTAAGCAGCTGTAATCTAATGAATAAAATTAGATTCATTTTGTGGCCACTACACATTGTTTCTCATTTCTGGCAGAAACCTATGGCACTCGTGCCCTGCCCAAAGAACACTCCAGTTCATGGTGTCCACTTTTTTTCAAAATAAATTTCCCTGACCAATTTCAAAATTTTCCCTGACCAAAAATTTTTTTCATGAGTAGGTACGTATTAATATTGCACAAAGAGGTAGAAAATGTACGTATTTGAATGGAGTTAATTAAACCTTAGGCAAAAAGAACTCACCTTGTATTTTTCAAAGATCTATCTGAAGGTATACAGGGTAAACAAATCCTTTTTTCTTTAATATTTTTTGTATTTTTTCGCTCGATTTAAGCCATGTTTGGAATTAAGTTCTTTGAACCCATGATAGAACACCTGAATTTTTAAAGTTATGTTTAGGGGTCGCAAGCATCAATTTTATGCAAAAAGCTGTTTTTGGAGCATTTAATTTGTAAAAAAAAACAAATATTAGTTTTTAAATAATATTTTTGGTGTCAAAACCATCTCTGGAAAAAAATCAAAAAATATCAATTTTTATCCCATTTATCAGAATAAAAATAGGTATTGTTTTTAATCTTTTGCAATTCGTAAAAGTAAGACAAAACAACTTACAAAACGACCCTCAAAACCACCATTATATATTATTATAAGGGGTTGAAATATTTTAAGCTTATTCATTATTTAGTAACAAAAAATTGGTATTACATTTATAACGGGCTGACGGCCACAAAATAGTAAAAAAATAAACAAAAAATTTAATATTTTGTTCGTTTGGTACCTACTAAAAGATTTTTAAGTCAGTCAGTTTCTTACCTATTTTAAGTTACTTTTAAGTTAGTCTTTTTTTTATCATATACAAAAATCACAAATCCAGGTCCTTGTTTTACACAAAAATCACTTAATAGTCCAAAATCAAAGCCAGGTCGTCGTTTTTGAACGAGTAGACAAAAAAACCATGTTTGCACTAAATCTTCGTTTTCATTATTGTTATTTTAGATAAACTGTTAAACTTGTACTTGATTTTGTAGCTTGAGCAAAAAATTTTCTTTTTCTGAAATGTTATTCTTCTTTGAAAAACCACAAAGACACTTAAAATCGGTAAAAAACTGACTGAGAAAAAAATATTTTAGTACCATAAAAAGGAAAAAAAATATTCTATTTTTTAGTAATATTTTTTGGTTTGATCTATTTAGAAATCATTTCGTAAAAAATGTACAACCATTTTCTTCGTTACTAAATAAGGAATAAGTTAAACAAAATTGAATCCCTAATAAAGGTTCCGCCAAATAACTTTTTTTTTCTTGAAAATGCATCATCAACATCGAGTGTAGCTTCGGCTGTGTGGCACGTAGCGCCGTCCTCTTGAAACCAAATGTTGCCAATATCCTCCTCTTCAATTTTTGTGAACAAAAATTCGTTCAACATGGCCCGATAACGATCGCCATTGACTGTAACGGCCACTCCTTGCTCAGTTGAAGAAAAATGGACCAAAATCCGCACCAAACAGTGACTCGTTTTGGGTGTATCGGCTTTTCAATGTATGCGTCCGGTTTTCTGTGCCCCAAATGCGACAATTTTGCTTGTTTACATACCCGCCAAGATCAAAATGAGCTTCATCTGAAAAGATGATTTTTTTGGCGAAATCGGCAAAGTAATGTCCCAATATTTCCCAGCGTTGTTCAAGCGTATGCACAACCATATTCGTTCAGCGAAAGGATAAAACTAATTATCTGTCAAATCAGACATGAGCTTAGTGTTACCATTCACGAAATAAGCACTAGTTGAAAACAAAACGTTAGATGGCGGACCCTTTAGTATATATAAGAGTGGTTTGTGGGTGATTTTGTGGGTTGTTTTGTCCAATTTTTACGAATTGCAATTTAAAACCTTGAAAATAATACCCATTTTTATTACGTTAAATGAGATACAAATTGATGTTTGTTTGTTGTTTTCCAGAGATGATTTTGACATAAAAACTATTAAAAATGTCAAGTAGTGTGTCATGGGTTCAAAGGACTTAATTCCAAAAAATGGCTTAAATCGAGCGAAAAATACACAAAATATTAAAAAAAAAAGCTATGGAAAAAAATAATTGTGACCCTAAAACTCATTTTATTCAAAATTAAATAACACACAGCGAATTCGGGCAAACGGTTAACGGATAATGAATGCATAAACATGTACCTATAAACGATATGAAGGCCGTTCTCATTAGTGCTGGGCCCACGCTCCATACATCTTTCCCCATTGTCCTTTAACAGTTAGTTTTTTTTATTTTTTGCCTCTTATTGGCCGCGATCGGAAACCTATGCGAAAGGGTCAAAGGTCGATTCACAATGGAACGAGTAAACGCGACGAGAGCCTGGCTTGATTCGCTGTCATTTTTTTCTAGTTATAAAATCGTTTCCCACAATGCGACGAGTTTCTTGACGACGAGTTTCTTGGTAGCGTTAAATTATTTATTCGTTTTCTTCTTGCTGAGCAGTGTGCGTTCAAAATAATGAAAAAATCAAACTGAAATTACTTTTATTATTTAAATAACTATTATGTAATTATAATTTAAATATTATAAACTTTCCCCCTTGTTTATAAGGAAAAAAATAGTTATTTAAGCTTCCGTGTTTAGGAAAACTACACCATGGAATTAGAATGTTCCGAACTCAAATGGAGCAGTAAGCAATTGCCTATAATTTGAGTCCACAAAATTCTTATTCCATGGTGTAGTTTTCCTAAACACGGGAGCTGAAACAACTATTTTTTTTTCGTCGTATTGTAAATCGATCTTAAGATAGTTTCGTATCCATATAGGTTTTCGAACGGATTTGTTCTTTTTAACATTTCGCTTGGGATAGAAGCGTACATATATCTACCAAAATATTCACACGGGATTCCAACAACACGAACCTATCTGGATAGCTCTACATAGGTTTCCGATTGCGGCCATTACTGTACGAAATAACACAAAGTGCAGTTAGTTGCGTTTAACTCATTTTTTTTTTGACATATTCACATGTATGGCAAAAGATACGAAATGAATAATTTTAAACAGAGATGTAATCAAAACGAAATGTTCGATCAGAAAAAAGTTTCTTATGAGAGAAAGTGAAAAAGGAGTTCAGTGAATTTTTAAAAATTGATATGGAAAAAATTTTCCCTGACCGCTTCCCGAATTCCCTGACTTTCCCTGACCAAATTTTGTTCCCTGACTTTCCAGTTGAGCGGACACCATGTATAAGCTTTTTTAGCGTACCTTATCGGGTTTTTCTTGGAGATTTATAAAACGCAAAAAATAAACAAAACAAAGTCTCCAAAGAAATTCGATTAGTGTTCGTTAAAAAAGCATAGGTTAAGGTGTTTGGACTTAGGGAAAATGACAGATCATCATGCTTAATTTTTAAAAAATTATTGGAAGTGATAAATGCTCTGATAATAAATTTATAAAATCTCTATATTCAACGCCCCAACCTCGCCAAAGGCTGAACAAGAAGATTTCGATATCGTAAAATATGCACCTATGAACCCTCATACTCAGATTTTGGTTATACATCCACTCCCAAAATTTGCTGTCGGCTCTTAGACTATCAAGAGAAACTGTGCTGAATTCTATATTTTCGTAGCCATCCTTCAATTGAATTTGACTGTTCATACATTGACAGATAGGTAAAAAACGAAATTTTGGCGTGTACAAAATATATCGTAGAGCTGCTTCAATAGGTACATAATCCTTGTAGCAACTCTCACTTATCAGTCTATATCTTGACAAATCGAAAAATCGGTAAAAGAATATTTCGTTCCAAATGTCAACCGAATTTCCCAAAATCGACTTTTTGCCATGCACAATTACTGTCATTGATTTTGGTTTTCAATGTATAATCGATTTAAATTGATACAATCTCAGTTTTTCTTTGCGACTTTGCAAAATACGAATTCAAATGCGATGTTTTATTTTAAATCAATAAAAATGATAAAAAAAAATTCTAACTACAAAAACAGCACTGTCCAAATAGGAGTCAAAAACCGCGTGAAATTTAATGCTTCAAAAACTCAATGCTGTTAGATTATATCAAACAAAGAAAGAGCATCACCCTTACAATGGGTTGAAACGGAATTATTTGTAGATAACAAATATGTAATTATTTTCTTAAAATTTTATCTCCGGTACTGGCCATGATAATTTTTAATTTAAAAAAAAAAATAAGTGCTTTTTCATGTAAAAACAGAAATACTTAGTATTATTAAATAGATTCGTTAGAAATCACTAAAATCTGCAGCCATGATGATGATGCGAAGCTTTGTCCTTCAGAACTTCGTTTTTCGAAACTCTTTTGGATTCTTGTGAGAATGAATGAAGGTATATTTTTTAACCGATAACGATTTTTTTCTGCATCGCGTTGGTAAAACTTTGTATAGGTACTTGAAAAAACACCTTGCTGTTAAAAATAAATAAATTGTCGTAACCAGTCCAGAGATAGCTGCTATAGAAAATAATTTCATATTTGATACCTACATTCAAAGCCCTTTCAATCCATACGTTTTTTTTTATCGACGCTGGTTTTCTTTTGGGGAATTCTCCTTTTTTTATTTTTTTTTTTGCAAAAATTTGAGTTTGAAAATTATTTTTTCAATAAGTGTTCACTAAAACAACTTTATTTAAAAAGGAAATAAATCATAGCATTCCTAACCTTACAAAAAGTTATAACATGATATCCTTAAAGCAACCGTTATTGTATGATAATTTTTTTTTTTAGAAAATCGAACCTCCCGCCTTTTAAGCAGTGGGAATAGAAGTCTTGGCATTTTTTGAAAACCAAATTTCGTCTATTCATTTGTTCAACTTAGCGGCTAAGCTATGCGAACATTTGTCTGCGTTCTCCACGAATAAATGTCTTGTCCTAAGGCAATTTGACAAAAGTAGAACATAATTTCAGGATACATATCACATTTTGACTTCCATCAAATTTGTTCGCCCTCCTAGAGAGTCGTCTATATCTATACTTTGCTTGTGAATAAGGTAAGTCCGCTCCCTATTGTATAAATACGAACTGTTCTAATTGACGCTGCAGGGTATATATTTTGATCCCATTGTCGCAGGATATATTATCAAAATAATTACGATGAATTAGAACAAAAAAACCCAAAAGCAACACACTGATTGCCATTTGATGTGTATTGTGTGTCTATATGTCTTGTCTAGTGTCCACTTGCAACCACACAATAGAATCTCTTTATCCTCGGTAAATAATAATTCGGCAAGAGGGTTTCACATTCAAACTTTTTATCAAACGCAAACAATCTTAATGACATAAATACATACCAGGAGCTGAGGAACCGAGCCGCGCTGCATGCCGTTGGGTTTAGTTTCTCGAGGAACTGTTGAAACCCCAAATTACGCGGATTATTAATTTAAGTGGCCCGTTAAGGGTTTGCACCCACCCCTTGGAATGAGCACTTAAACGATGACGTTGAGGAAAAACAATGACATTGTTTGTATTGAGGGAATTTTATTTTTGTTTTTTTTTCTTATTTCTTTATTTCGAGGTTTGAGTTGCTTGTTGACTTTTCGATGGGCGACAAATAATAATATGATGGAAACGTAAGCAGGTGGAAATGTGCCAGTTACTCCCATTTATTGTAATTAGGGGATAACAAGGTTGTGTACGATATAAGAATAAAAGAAATTTTTTGTATCGACGAGAAAAGATACTTTATTTGTCTTTAGGTGGTTTTGAATTGTGTTGGTACCTATATTAATATGGATTGTAAGGACATTGGACGAAGAATTAAATGCGGGAGCCAATTTGAATAAACGAAGTGGAAGAAGTGAAGTCGAGGTGAAACGAGAGGTTAATTAGGTTTGCAGGTTGTACAGATGATTTACGATACGTATAGTTGGCCTATTGTTATGACTATAATAGGATTTTAGAGACAGGATTTCAAAGCTTAAATATATGAAATACAAACATATGGTCCGATAACAATGTCTGATAACTGTATATCTATTCCTACCTGCCAGGCATAAACTGGGAAACAGCTTAAATTCAGTATCTAACTCAAAATAACATATTGATAGCTGGGATCCAAGAATTAAAAGAGAAGTGGAGCAAAAAAAAAAAATGGTTTTGTTTTAATGAAGTACATAATTAGAAAAGTGGTAAAAAATAACGTAATGGTATTTTTCTGAATAATTCTGTCCATGCAGTTTTAATCGCAATAGATCCCTCTTATAGGAACTAAAACAAAAATGTGAATTTATAAACTTATCCAGGCCATACACGCTGAGATGGTGAAAAAATTGTATTTCTATTCAAATGGAACAGAGTGTTGTTATTGTTTATTTTTTTCTTTTACTCTTGGTTAGTGCGAGCATTGATTTCGTGTCAAAAAAAAAAAAAAAAAAACCATGATGGAGAAGACCAAAAAAGTGATCCTCGAAAACACGCCCGTCGCGTCGGTCTGTTTGTCTGTGCTTCCTGGTGTACATTGAGCTAGAGCCTAAACGGTTTGACTGATTTGCTTTAAATTTGGTGTGAAGCATTTTTATGTGATTCCCTAAAGGAAAAATTTTTGTTTTTGCTTATCTAGAACTGGTAGCTCCCATACCTATTCAACAATTTCGGTTCTATCAAGTTTTATCAAAAAAGTCTCTAAAGATTTTGATAAAGCTTCTGTAATTTCTAGATCAGTTTAAATAACACTGCATACCAGGTTTTTGCTAACAAATTTGAGTAAAGGAAATGAAGTTTTGGGGTTATTTTTTGTCGTTTTCTGATTTGTTTTGGGATATCACGGATTATCTCTTCATAGACTTGCTTGGTAATATTATATGTAATAAAATCAGTACTTCTTAGTGAATTAAAAATGAATTCTATTTTCTTACACACGTTGCGGTGATTATGAAGAGGAGAAAGAGAAATAACCCGAATGAATAACATCTAACTTGTGTGTGTCTTGTAAAAATGCTAGTTGTCCAAATGCAATTTTAAATGAAAAACCCTTCAGTTGCAATGCGTAGTGCAACGGCTGCTGAGGTAGCTTGGTCTAGGTTCAACTCCAGTTGACGGCAAAGTAATTTATAAATTAAAATTGGAACTATAGACTAAGCACCACTAAAAGGAATCTGATGATTGGTATGGCAGCCATGAAATTGCAATAATTACAGCCTTATATAATACTTGGTGGTAGCCAACACAAATGGTTGTTTCATTCAAAACCTTCAATGTTAATATGAAAGAGCGAAAGCTATGCAGCCTAACTGCAAGTGTTATCACGAGAAATCGCCTTTGAATGAAATTTTTATTTTTAGCTTTTGCCATTTTTAACCTCCGTTTCGAAGTTATTGTAATTAATGCTATTTTTCGAATTGAAAATGTTGACATATATTCATATTTTGAGGTCTCTATAGAATTAGAACCCGTCGTTTGTAGAAAGATGACTTTATATTTGCGTTCGTGCTTTCGGAGTACTTTTTTCGTTCACCATATATCGAGAACTAATTTATGTAGATATCGACTTCAGATGAATTTTAATTTACACATTATAACGTCATAACGTGCTGAAAAGGTTTTCAATTAATGGTTTTCTTAGTACTGACATTTAAAAAAGAGCTGTTAAATGTCATTCGTTTCAAATATCTCGAGAACGGAGAAAGATATCGAATTTGGATTAATTTTATTTAACACATAATAATGTAATAAATAATCAAAATAAATGAAAAAAAAAACAACTACACTTTTCTTTTTTTTTAACTGAGAAAAACAGTTGAAAAATAATTTTCATCTCAAATATTTTAAGAACAGAACAAAATAAATCATGAAAAACTACTAAAAACTCTTAAAAAATGTTTTTCAACTCGAATATCATGAGATAAAACAACGATATCGACTTCAAATTTTTACCAAAAATATAAATATGTATATCAATACCATCTATATGTTGTGTAATTTTGAGATTCTTAAAACCGCACTTTAAAAAGATTAAATTCAAAATGTTGCCAAAACGACTTTTCAAAAATGTATTAATTCGAAAAATTCGTATATTCAAAATCTTTTCTAAATTAAAATTTGACACTTATTTTATCATTTTAAATTCTTTGCAACCATGTATTTTTTTAAAGTACACTGCCCTGATTTATGGTATTTTTAGCCAATAATTGGCTTAAATAATTAATACCTCCATACCGAGAGGAGTTATGAGAAAAAGTTAAATAAATAAGATTCTTAGAATTTTAGAAGCTATTCAAAAAAACTTAAAACTGTATAAATGGCTAAAAAGGTTTTAAAGGGCACCAATGGGAAGTTACTAGTGTGGGTCGCACCCAGTCTCTTTTTTTGTATTAAATGAAAAAATATCAAAGATGCTATTTTATTTTGTTATTATTTTCTCGTTATCGATATACAAATATTATCGACCCTTTTGTCAAAAATGTCAGTATTCTACTGAAGGTTGAGAACTTTTTCAGCAGCCGATCAGATCTTTGAAAATGCCAGAACTTATACTGAAGTTAAATCAGACACCCAAGCTGAGGTGAAGCCAGAGTTCGCATTGAAGATGATGCCAGCGATAGTGATTCAAGAGGGCACCATCCCAGAATTGGAGGACACCACTGCTGGAGCAACACAACTCGGGGGTGGAGCAACATGATTTCCAATTTATTTGGTGTCAAAGATCAAGCAGTCCCGTGGTGAGAAGAAAACTCAGATGTCAACCCTGTCACCATTCGCAAGTCGAAGAACATTTTGTTTGTCATCAACAACCCCGATGTTTACAAGAATCCCCACAGTGACATTATCTTCGGCGAAGCAAAGATCGATGATCTTTGACAGCAAGCTCAAGTGGCAGCTGCCGAGAAATTCAAGGCCCCAGAATCGGCCAGCGGTTCATCAGACACCCTCACCACCACTTCAGTGGCACTAATTGCCGAAGAAAATGAAGCGAGGAAGACGACGAGACTGGAGTTGACGAAAAGGACATTGAACTCGTCATCACGCAAGCAAACACTACAAGAGCCGAAGCCATTTGAGCCCTCAAGAATAATAACAACGATATTGTCAATGAAATTATGGATCTGACTATGTTATAAGCGGACGGTGTGCATTTCACCGTGTTTCACTATAATTTGCATTTCGCCCGCCTTTTGATCAACACATTAATAAACACTCAAGACAACAATGAATATTTCAACACAAGAAAAAAAAGCAACAAATCTTATCCCTTGGTGATATAAATGGCACCAGTACGATAAGTCAGGCGCCAAGAAATAATAACGGTTTTCTGTAGAACCGTTAAATACAAGCATTTTTTACTATGGGAGGGGGGGTCTATCTCCCCCCGTTTGGCCGGGAGGGGCAATTTTATAATAAAGACGTAAAACTTAACTGTAACTATTACCGTTATTTTTTCATATTTTTTTTTTATTTTTAGTACTTTTTTTAAATTGCCAATCCCGCCCAAACGGGGGGAGATAGACCCCCCCTCCCATAGCAGAAAATTCTTGTATTTAAACGTACTACAAAAAACCTTTATCATTTCTTGGCGCCTGAGTTATCGTACTCTCCCCATATAAATGGCTCCTTTCGAGAATCGGTTTTATTCGTTTTGTTTCGGATGTTGTTAATGTAGTAACACGATTCATATGATGTAAGGATTACTATGCACCGCCAATGTCTAGTTACATTTGTTCGTAACAACAGGAAGTTAGTGCGATCAAGTCGGGCATATTTGTTTCGACTTATTTTCACAAAAAGACAGCTATATTTTTCTTTACTTTTATGTCAAAAACTCAAAACTTACGCGAGTGACCTTAAAAGTCGTCGCAGTCAGACACTTTTGGATTGACGGACGAGGACGACTCGGAAAATTTTACCTTGACAAAACTAACGCCATCAGAATTTCGCGAAAATAAGATTTTTAGACTGCACTACATTTCAACTTTTCAGCCCATAAAACTTTGATGGTAGCTGTGGCACGCAAGTGGTTGTAGCACGCAAGTGGTTATTGTTTCATTCAAAATCTTTTAATGAGAATTTCCGTTGGTTGATGTAAAGAAATCCCCGGCTTTGGAATAGGTCATATATTTCATGCGTATTCAATTCAATTATATTTTTTTTTAAATCATGCACACTAAAAAATATACTGGTCCGTAACACAACATTTCTCTAACCAACAAAATTCCCGCAACATAAGTATTCATTGAGCAAAAAGCAGCCAGGCCCACAAACAAGTTTTTTCATTTAAAAAAAATACGTTTATAAAATGTTCAAAAGATGACACTCGCTCATTAGTCATTAAAAACATCGAAGATTATACACAGCGCGAGGACACAGCAATCCATCAGATTATCAGAAAATTGGCCATTGCCACCTTGTTATGGGCTTATTGAAGTGGATACATAAAAGAACAAAAAAAAAAAAACAAACAAGTTCCAGACAGGAGTGATGCAGCAGAGTGCTATCCTCGTTAATAACTTAATAATAATAATAATCCATCTGAATCACCTGTTTGTATAATGTGGCTCATATCAATATTACCTCTCCGCTCTCGCAATAATATGCAACCCTCGTCAAAAGTCGTCCACGCTCAAAGAAACATACACCTGTCGAAATGTGTATCATCCTATCAATGGATGTTTTGAAAGGAGTCTGACATAAATGCCGACACATATACTCATATGTATAGTCGGTAGAAAAAAGGAAAGTATTTTTGTTTGTCTGATGATGCACTGTTAAGGACAACATGAGGATAACAAGGAGAGAAGGAGTGATTGCCGTGCAATTTTTCAGAACTCATTCATTACGTCCGTTTGGATAGTAATTGCAAGTTAACAAGGCCGTAGCCATGTTGATAGATTTAACAATTTGTTTGGATTATTGCTGGATCGCACGAACTTGCTCTCGTAGCTATCAACTTTAACGTAGCTAGAAATTGATGGTGTACAAGTACATATGTATGTATTGGTTCCACAATATTATGATATCATTAAAAAAAATAAGTTATTAATATAAATTTGTCATTTTAATGGCTTAAAAAGTTAGAGCTCAAAATAAAGTGTGCCATCTGATTTGTTTAATAAATATGAAAAAAAAAAATCAAAAATCCTTATTTTGTATACATAAATTTTTTACACATTTTAAAAAATAAAATCTGGTATGCCAAAATTTAGTATTAAATAAAATACAATTTTGCACAAAAGAAAAAACATATTTATTAGCCCGTTTTTAAGATATTGAATTTTCAAAAAAAAAATTCAATATTTCTTTAAAAATCCAAAAATTATTTTTTCGAAAAATTTGTATATGCAAATTGAATGGTGAGGCACCTTTTGCTTACAAATTTTAGTTGAAATCGGTCTAGCCGTTCACGAGAAATTTCAAAACCAAAGAATCGGTTCTACGACAGTTACCGTTAATAACCCTTATTGGTAAAAAAAAATTATAAGAATATTAACTATACCTAATAGTAAACGCACATATTTTTTTATCAAAATTCTTGGACCTGTTTTCGAGAAAATAAGTTTTTTCTTAACGGTTTTTCAACATTTATATAAGAGGTACCGATATTTTATAAAATAATAAAAAAATATTTTACACCTAGTTTTAAAAATATTGACAAAAATATTTGTTCTCACTTTTTTTTTCAATTTTTATTTTCGGTTAACAATAATGTTTAAGATTTACCATTCACAAAATTAAAAATTTCAACTAAACTCTTTTCGAGAAAATCATAAACCAAAAAAATGGTTGTACTGGCGGTACAAAAAAAAAACAGATTTGTGAAAATAAAAAAATTTTTAAAAAGAAGCATTTCCTTATTTTAAATATTCGAATTTTTCGTAACAAAATCCTCGGACCCGTTTTTGAGAAAGTTATGATTTTCCTTTTTGACAAAAAAAAAATGTATGGCAGGCATACCGTTATTTTTGGTCCTAACAAAATTTAAAAAAACGTGTGGGCATATAAGTCAAAAAACACTATCCCAAGTTCTAAGAAAATCGCTCCAGCCGTTTAGGTTGTAGGCGCGAGGACAGACAGACAGACAAAATTGCGGGACCCACTTTTTTCGCGTTCTCTATTATCGTAATATTAGGTAAAATTATTATCTCGAGTTCGATTTTTTTAAGAATCCGTAACTTACGATATACATACATAGTACCTATATCGCAAGTAAAAATGGGACTGCCAATAAATACCGAAAATAGTTGGTATGTCATGAAATAAAAGGTGTCTGCCACGGTCGAGCCAAAATTCGAATTTCCTTTTTTTGAAAATTACAAGAGGACTTAAAATAAAAAAAAAAGGATTAAAAACAAAACAACCGAAACTACATTTTTTAGATTTTCAATGTTATTTATTAAAACTTTTAATTTCTTTAATATTAAAAAATTACAGAACCAACTTCTTCATAAAAACAAGAAAAAAACTAAGATAACAAAGATGGATGATAGTCCACTGGTTGTTGCAATGATCATTAAACCGTTTTCTTCTATTATTTTGATGAGGAAGTTGGTTCCTATATATTTAAATATTCTGAAAAGAAAAAGTGCTATAACCACCCGGTTTTTAATGTTTGACTT
The DNA here is from genome assembly GCA_949320155.1 of Melangyna quadrimaculata. Lineage (NCBI taxonomy): Eukaryota > Metazoa > Arthropoda > Insecta > Diptera > Syrphidae > Melangyna > Melangyna quadrimaculata. Next base: position 146,451,998 of record OX439484.1, on the reverse strand, counting down.
AAATGGAATAAGAAAATGTAGGCTCTGAACTTTTAGCACCACATAGGATACTCGCAAACAAAAAAAATATGACATCTAAAAGGTCAGTAAATGGTCAAAAAAGTTCAACTAGTTTTTGAGAAATTGGTCAGCCATAGGAACAATGTAATCAAAGGTTAAAGTTTTTCAAGGTCACCAACTCGTGATAAAAGGTCAGCTAGTTTCAGTAATCGGACAGCCATTGGATTTTTTAACGATGTTTTAAAGATTGTTTCAAGGTCACATTATAAGACTTTTAGCACATCATTCATACAATTAAAAAAAAATAAGTATATCATCTAAGAGGTCAGTAATTGGTCAAAAAAGGTCACTGTTCATTTACATCACCATTTGCCTACAAATTAAAAGATAAACTTGAACTTTGACAAAACTTAATTGTCGACCTCAATCTTCTTCAGAGCTCCATGAATCAAATTCGTATTACACAATACAGGTTTTATCTTCCAAAAATATTCCGTTTTTCTGTAGCTTTTTCAAGGTCACCAACTCGTGACTCGTGACATTTTTGTTCAAGTTTATCGATAAAATTAAAATATCTTTTCAAATATATGGAGAGCTTCATTCTGATGTCTTACGCATTTTCAAATAAAAACTTTAAATTTGGGCAAGGACTTTTGATTTTGAAGGGTGAAAGGTGAAAAGTCCAGTATTTTTAAAGATTTCTCGAAAACCATCAGGTTTTTTTAAGAAATATCTTTGGAAAAATTGTAGCTTATAATATTTTACAAGGAATAGATAACTATAATTTTTTTGTTAGACTAATGGATTTTGAGACAAATGAGCGCAAATGCAACGGCGTGGAAAATATCACATTAAACTAAGGTCACACTTTTTTTTTCCAAAATATCTTACTCCTGCGAAAAAAGTGGTTGATCCTTTTTGTGCGGATTTTTAATAGCTACCGTTATTCCAAAGACAGTTAAAAAAAAACTGATGCTTTTCGAGAAATTTTTAAAAATACTGGACTTTTCACCCTACACAATCGAAAGTCCTTGCCCAAATTTAAGGTTTTTATTTGAAAATGCGTAAGACATCAAAATGAAGTCAAATTATTAGCCAAAGTTTAAGTGTAAAAATTGTAAAAAACAAAAGTCAATTATGGATAGGGTGAGCAAAAAACTGGTTAAAAGTAAAGTTTTTTTAAAATTCCGAAAAATAGCCGTTACTCGAAAACCGTTATGATTCGGTATGAACAAGTTACCAAATTCTGATAGGTCATGACCTGGCCTTTCACCAGTTCAGTTTGGACCATCCTTTACGGGACAGCCTGTATGTGATGTATGTAGAAGCAGGAACTATATGACAAGCTTTGTATTCGAACAAAAGTCGCATAAGATATCTGCATAAAATTCCTTTTAAACGCCCACTTTACATCGAGATAAAGGATAAACAAGTTGACCGCTTTGTTTTAAATTTGGTACAAATGTGCATTGAATGCTAAATAAATAATTCCCATATTTTTGAAAGCATTTTTTAACATTTTGATACAAAACTCGAACGATTTGTAAGTTATTTTTCATAAATTTATATCTATTAAATAGATTAAATGGTATAATTTTTGTTGAGGTCGAGTTATTTCAAATGTTTTTTCAGCTATTTAAATAACGAATTTAAAATTAAAATCGTTTTCCTCGCTTATGATATGATAGTATTGCAAGTTATGATTTGTTTAGTGATTTTAAATACTTTCTAGAATATTTAAAAAAATATATGTTCCTAGAACCAAAACTAGCGGGAGGTCTGTAGGTACCAACAATATAAATGTTGAAAAATCTTTAAGAGAAATCTCATTTTTTCGAAAACTGATAAAAAAAGATTACTAAAAATCGCTGTATTCTTTAATTTGTGAGACCTTCTTTTAAAGTAACTTGGCGGAACAAATCTATCAAAAATCCACAGATTTTAATAAAATTTCCTATCGACAGATGCATAAATTCAAAACAATTTTTACTTGCGATATAATATAGGAACTATAATGGCAAGTTATGAATTCGTAAAAAAAAAAAACGAACTCAAGATAATAATTTTCCTTAACATTACGATGTTAGAGAACGCGAAAAAAGTGGGTCCCGCAATTCTGTCTGTCTGTCTGTCCTCGCCCGTACAGCCTTAACGACTGGATGGATTTTCTTCAAACTCGGTATATAGTGTTTTTGACTAATATGTTCAGACGTTTTTTAAATTTGTTTTTTAGGAGCAAAAAAAAAGGTACCTGCCATACAATTTTTTTTCGCCAGAAGGGAAAATAATATTTTTTTCAAAAATGGGTCAGAGGATTTTGTTGAAAAATATTCAAATAAATTAAGTAGGTAAGGAAATGTTACTTTCTAATAATTTTTTCGTTTTCATAAATTTAATATTTTGGGCACCTCCAGTACAACCATTTTTTTGGTTGAAAATATTCATTTTTTTATGGTAAATCTTCTAAAAAATATAAACATTACTGAAAACAAATTTAAATATTTTTTTTTTTAAAAATTAAAAAAAAAAAAAAATCAAAATTTGTTGGTTTTTGAAACTAAATGTTTTGAAAACTACTTGAACAATATTTTAAAAACTTAGTATAAAATAATTTTTTATTATTTTGTAGAATACTTCAAATAATCATGTCTCTAAATTCAAAAATAACGGTACCTTCCATACAAATGTTGAAAAACGATTAAGAATAAACTTATTTTTTCTCGAAAACGGCAAAAAAAAAATTGATAAAAAGAAATTATATTTATTACTGAAGATAAGGTCAATATTTTGATTTAAAAAAAAATTAACTAAAACGGTTATATTTTTTCGACAAAATAATTTTTGGATTTTTAAAAAAATATTGATTTTTTTTTTGAAAACTCAATATCTTGAAAACGGGCTCTTTTTTTTATTTTGCGTAAAATTGTATTATATTAAATACTAAATGCTGGCATATCAGATCTTATTTTTGAAAATTTGCAAAAAATTTCATATATACAAAATTAATTTTTAAGAAAACCGCTCCAACGATTTTAATTTTTTTTTCATAAATTCATATTTATCTTTAACTTTTTTTTTAGCCACTAAAATAAAATAAAATTATACACTTATAGAAGGTATAATAATTTTTTCTTTATTGTTTTTAAAACTTTTTTTAATTTATATCATAATGTTATAGAACCAATATATGTACATTGACTATTTCAAGCTACGTTAAAGTTGTAAGCTACGAGAGCAAGTTTTGTGCGATCCAATCGTGCCCATTTTTATTAATAGACTCAGTAGAGGAATTTTTTATTTTACAAAATTATTTATTTTGAAGTATTTCGAATATTTAAATCTTGACGATGAGAAATTTGATTTACAGTTAACCTACGTTATTATTGGTGAAAATACCATGTTTCTGCATAAAATTAGCAATAACCACATAAATATTCATTTAAAATTAGTAAAAGTTAAAATCATTTCCTAGAACAATTCAATTATGTACATACATATGAACTTTGACTTTAAAATCAACGAACATTAGGTCCACCTCCATTGAGTAACTTACCGTAGTAGGATCCTGAAAAGAAAAAAAGAAAGAACAAATTAGTTAAATTTGGTATTTGGTTAATTGGTTTAGTTAAAATATTCAAAACAAAAGAAAGGCTTAAGCCAAACAACATTCCCTTGGTCGCTTTGGTGTATTTTTTGTTACTAATTTTTATGAAGTGAATAATCATGAGATAAATCAAAGATATAAACCACCAAACCATAAAGTATCTTCCAACCTCTAAATCAAAAACTGTCGATTTAATTTCGCTTTGTCGCCTACCTCCCGCTTGGACAGGTCCCATCAATTCATCTTTTCGACCAACAACTTCACCGGATTATTTACGATTCAAATCAATGAATAAAAAGAATGGGCCAAATGACGTCTGTTGACGGCTATAAACCTCCCAAGTCCCGACCATAAGACAATTTCATTAATGAATCTCAATCCAGGGTCCAGCTCATCATCTCTCTATAATAAGTGTGGGTCGGGCATAATTTCACTTCACCACATCAAGCACCACCACCAGCCACCAACAAGTGGTGTTTCCTGATGATGCAGACTCTGTGATTCAGACAAGACTCTCTTAATCACCACTTAAGATGACCATAAATTGCCATAAACATTCCCTAACCGAGCCTCTACAATAAATCAATAAACCAAACGAAATAATAATAAAAAATAAATTAATCATTTTAAATATTTATTGGGCGTATGGGTGCTCCAGAGCTGGAGCGGTCGGAGGGTCAGCGTTTATGTAGGTGAAGTAACATCACTTAGTCGTAGCTCCCAAGGGCTTTTTTCGAGAAGTTCTGGAGGACTCACAATAACAATAAGACTGAGGCGACTGAAATGAATGTCCAAGCGCCATTAAATGCTCTGGCTCTTTCGGAACAGGTAGGTATAATCAGCTGGCTGATGTCGAGGCTGTACGACAGCTTTGCAGCAGCAAGTGGCACGAAACACTGCAATACGAACGGATGCAGGGACGGGAGCCATCACATCAGACGTCTAAGAGTGCGGTAATCCTTATTTCTGTTGTTGTTGTGTGCGCTCGCGCATTTAAATGCACCATAAAAGTTATCCTTATAGAATTAAAAAGCCAAATTGGCTATAAACGTTAAATTAAAGGCAGGGTAAGGTTATTTTTTTTTTGTTGGGGGGTCATTTGGTAGAGTAAACAAGGAACTTTAACTTCCAGACCAAATACAAATCGCCATAAAATAAAATCCAATTAGTCAACTTAGAACGATGATGCATCAACCATCACAGAGCAGGTATTCAAATAAAAATGGAACCTTCTTCCTGCAGCTTTAATGGTTATTGTGTTTGTATCGTTTTACAGAAATGAGATTAATAGAGGGTTTGACGGCCAGTCGCAGTCGGTCGTCAGAGATGGCTGGGTAATATTTAAGCGAACGAATGCAATGCTTCCTTACGTTGGTTTATAATTTCATGTTCGACATGATTATATGAGGTTTGCTGTTTATGTTTATTACTTTTATGGTTTTACTCTGTAGTTACCAGTGCAATTATGATGTGAGAAACTACATTTCTGCAGGGAATTGGAAACCGAAAACTTAAGGGTCTGAACACTATCTAATTAACAGAGCAAAGATTCTTTTTTTGTGGAACTAAATATAGGACTGATCTTTTCGTAACTAAATTCAGGCTTTCGGGACACCATTCCAAGGGTTCCCCATTCGCCAATTTGGAAAAACCCGAATTTGCTTATATCTCTAAAACGATTGATTTTAGCTGGCAAAAATGTTAAGAGCAAAGTTTTTTATAATATTATTCAAACCGAAACAATTGTTGTAACGGCAGATTTCTATAAGCTGCTTAACTACTAAAGCAACCAATTTCCCAGAGCTATAACATTGGACCCCAATATCTCATAATTTTACCAACATGGTACCAAGATTTTGAGCTGCTTGCATTGTTGAACTGCATAAAAAAGAAAAACGTATTAAGAGCTATTTTTTCAATACATTGGAATAGGGGTTGATTGAAGTTTTAAATTCGATGGATTTAGATGAAGCAGAATAGAAAATATACAAATAGTAAGGGCGTTGCACTTCATTCTGACGGGATGAACGGTGGCAACACTGGCAGACCGGAGATATAAGGGTTGCCTTGGTGACCAAATTTTTAGTGAAACGAGCATAATATTACCAAATTTCAATGGTATGGCAATGCAACTTGGCACACATTTCTCATTTGTTATAAGAAATAAGAATCAAAAGAGTCCATACAAATATCTGGGGCTAAAGGGTGTTTTTTGAGTGAAACAGAAAAGTGTTAAACTATGCCCCGTAGACACTCCTCAGAACTAGTACGTTGATGAAAGTTGGTAGGAATGTTTTGTTTTTTATTGCTACCAAGAATAAAAAAAAGATAAATCAAATATCTATTGTCAATTGTGCTGCCCATAATCTCGTAAGGGCCCTATCTACAAAAAATTCGATTTTGAGTTTTTTGCATATTTGGTGTTAGGGCTATGTCTCCGATTTTTGTGTATCAATTTCTTAACCTTTAACCATCAAATAAGCCGGGAAATCACAATTTTTAGAAGCCCTAACTACAAATCATATGCATCAAAGTTTATAAAAAGCCCTAACCAACCATATAGGGCCTTTTGTAACACAGTGTTACAAAAGGCCCCATGTATATAATATATAAAGGCAAAAGTATACCCATGTTTGTTTTAGAAAAGCCCTATATTTTAAAAATATTCGCTACTATAATTTTTAAATACGATTTTATGCGTAAATTTTGTTTGAAATTAAACAATATCATTTAAAATTTCTGGTTTCTTGATATAAAAAGGATATTTTTTAATAATTTAATTAAATTTAACGTACATTTTTGTACATAAGGCCTTTTTAATTTTTTGTTATCAAATCAAATAACCAATTTCTATTTTCCAACTATTTGAAAAAATAAAGCATTAATTAAGCTTTACAAAAACTATTTTTTTGTAATTTTCACTTTTTTATCTTCAGGTTGTGGTAAGCGATTTAGTGTTTTCATCATTATCTCGAAATAGTGAAAATGTTAGTTAGGGCTTTTACGAGATTATGGGCAGTGTGGTTTTTGACGGAAAATGTTTTATCTGCTCTACTCAAAAAATACATTCATTTTTCCATTAAAATGACGATTACTTTCTTAATGGTGATTGTATCGTCTTAATTTTACTTAAATTGGATTCACCGTTAAGAAATACTTTAAAATCATGTATCACATTGAATATTTGTACCCCGATTACATAAAAATAAAATGCTGGGTTTATAGCCCATATTTTCACCCCGCCTTGGTTTTCACAAGAAATAAAATATTTCTACCAACTTTCGTCAAATTACCAGTTTTGGGAGGGGTTTACTGGTAATAGTAATTCACTTTTCTCTTTCACTCAAAAAAACACCCTTTCGCCCCAGATATTTTTATGGACTCTTTTGATTCTAATTTCTTACGACAAATGATACTTGTGTGCCAAGTTTCATCACCATACCATTTAAATTTGGTAATGTTATCATTTTGGGTTATAATCATTTTGGGTTATAACCTTTTCTAGGGAAATAATATTGAAATTATTATGATTGCATAAGATTGGGCATTAAAAATTACTCTAAGATCATGTGCCATATGCTTAGAATATACCAAGTCAAATATATAGTAGTTTGATATACTTCCACCTTCCCCCCCCACAATGCATGGATAAAAATTGACTTCGGATGTGCTGTAGAGTATGAAATTTTACGTCGAAACTCATCTTAAAATTTTATGATTATCCATTTTATTACCATTGTTTTCTGAAAAATAAAAACCCTTGCCCGCTGAGGGTATTTTGTTCCCCCCGCGTACAACGGTGGGGGAGTGACCAAAAAATTAACATATTCCTATGGTTTCAATTATTTTAAATCCAACGAAACATTCCACGACATCAACCAATGTCTGGTTCCCGATTTATAGGCTAATTGATGTGAAATTTCGTGTTAAAACATGGTCAGAGGGCAACCCTTATATCTCTGGTCAACCAGTGTTGCCACCGTGGCAACACTATTTAAAAGTAAATTTAGGATGTGGACTATTATAGTACCAAAGCTCACCTCGTCAGAATGAAGTGCAAGGTTTGACCTAAAATATGGCCCTAACCAAAATATGTGGTTCGAGCTTTTAAGAAATTTTGTAAACAAATATCAATTTTTTTAAAATCCGTTGCGAAAATAATTTTTTACGTGTGCTTTAAATCCCAAACTAATTTATTGACTGGATCAGGAAAAATTGAAAGCTTCATGAACCGAAATAAATTTTAAAATCGATAAATGGGTTCGACTGACACACCAGGTATAGTCAAAGTAGTTTTATTTTTAAATAAAAAAAAAATACTTTTTATGAATTTTTGTCAGAGTTTCGGCGTAAAATAGGTTTTTTTTTTTATATTTGCTTGTAAAAGTGACCATTTTTAGTTATGACCCAATTTGTTTTATATTGAAAAAATTTTAGTTTTTCGGAAAGGTGATTCCTGTTCAACCTGTTGGTTGATTCAAAGGGTTCCGATAATTTTTGTGTTACGAACGAATTTTTTTGTTGGTTTCGTGTACAAAAATCGAGACGTTAAAAAAACATGTTTCATCAGCATCTGCTCTATATTAACCTGCCTAAAAGATTGACGATTTGCCTCAAATTAAACACTTATTATTTGTATGTGGTATGCTAGAGGTATATGACAGCCACAGGCAAATAGAAATTAAAAATGTTTTTTTTTTTTATTTCATCAAAAAAATTTCTAACGAATTTGATTAATTTTCATATTTCTGTAAATGTTTAAAGCTGCATAAAATTTTTAGAATTGTTTCCAAATTGGATTTAAGGCTCTCCCAAACCAAAGCGAAAGCGGCAGTTTTTGTTGTTATTTAGCATAATAATTTATTAAAGGTCACAATCATAATTAAAGAAGTTATTTAGCATAGTTTATTTGTCATTTTTGTTATCGTTGTGAATGATTCGCCCTGCTAGCGAATGTTCCACGTTGGTTCGGGAGAGCCTTTATTACCAGGTTATTTCCATTTATTGGTGGCTTTACTGAGGATGAGGGTCAATAAATGCATTTAATGATTTTTTATTATTCTTCTTCTTCTTCATTTTACCGGCGATTGTCATGATCACGAGGGGGACCACAACTCTCCCACTCAACTGCTTCACCTAAGGTTCCACTTGTGGGGTTCGCCAGGTTGACCTCAGAAAACTTCGACAGTTCTCCCGGTTTTGGATTGTTCCATGTCTGAGGCCAACTAAATGCAGGTGTCGTTGCATTTGTTTCATGTAGGAGTTTTTGCGCCTGCCTTTCTTCGGCGATAGTGTTGGAACGTCTTGTGCTATTGCCTTTTGCACTGGGTTCGCATGGCATCCTCTTTGTACATGACAGTTGCAGCTAAGTTGGTCATGCTGTATTTTGTCCAAGATGGTATTTTTGACGTGCAGAGGGTGTAGAATTCTTCGGATTCTCTTGCTTCTTATTAATATCCTTAAAAAAACAATTTTTCAAAGTGAATTAATCCGCAAATTGCTAGTTACATAAATTTTCCGTTCAAGAAAAAAAAAAAAAAATAATAACAACAGCTTAGAAAGTGCTGCACTCAATCAATAGCAAACATTTAAAAAATTATAAATTCAGCTGAACTCTACCGATATGTCCTGTGAATGATCAGACAAGACCATCATTTTGTTTGGAAGACACAATCAAGAACATTCGAGAAGAAGATATATTTTTTTTTAAACATCAAGTCATCGTTTTCTGCAGTTATAACTTCAGTCAACATTCCGTTAAATCATCAAGGACCTTATAACTATTTTTTTTAGTGTTCATTTTTTTATAATTTTTCGTAATTGATTTTTTTTGTATGTTTATTGTTTGCTGATTGAATTTGTCATAAGCCTAAGTTGAGTATTCTTAATTTTACTATTTTAATTTCTCTCTCCACATAGTTTGAGTGTTTTTCGTTGAATTTTAAATACAAAAAAAAATATTTCTTTTTTATTCCTCGTGTTAACAGGTTCTTAAGGTACGAGATCAAGAGGCTGTGCACATCCTTTTTCAATCAAGTCCTGCGTTTTTTAACTAATGAACCACAAATTTTGTAAATTATTTTTATATCAAATTGCAAAAATGGTGAGTTTTTAAGCTTTTTTTTGTCTTATGAAATTTAAACGAAATAAACACACTGGGGTAGTTTGTCTTTTTGTATGAACATATTTTTTTTTTTAAATAATAATTTTTAAAGAACCAGAAAAAAAGTAGAAATACTTAACTTTTCTTTAATAATAAATATTAAATTAATTTTCATTTGTACTAAAAATACCTAAATACTTAATTATTTTTTCATAACTTTAATTTTAATTTGTTCTGAAAATCTATTAAAAGTAGCTTTAGTTTATAATTTAAATAAAAAAAAATAACCCTAAATTTTAATAAAATAATTTAAAAGAATTCATAATTTTCATGCACCTAATAGCATTTTGAAATAATTTACATTTTTGTTTGTAATTACTTACACTATTTTATTACCTAAGTCTTTAAATAATACCCTAAAAAAAATTAAAAAATCTTTTATTTATAATTATATACAGTTTTTCATTATTTGTTTCCTGAATGAATATTATTTAGAATGAATACCTGGTAATTTTCGTTTGCAGTATACTTGTGTAAGTGAATGTGGAGAGTGAAATTTTGGTGGTGATGATTGAATATGTTAGGGGCTTCTGCAAGAAAATGAGTGTAGCAGTAGCGTAGGCAGTCTTTATTTATTTGAAACCTGGAAACCAATTCCATCCTTGGGTTTCTCAACTTTAATTTCTTTCTTTTTTTTGATTTTCAATTTCTATTGTCACATAACTCAAATTTGTTAGTTTGTTTTCTTCATTAATTTTCAATTCAAATTTTTTTTAAATTTTTTTGTAGTTATTCAATTATAACTGTTGTTACTTTTCAAAGGCATGTAGAGTAACGGAGCTTAGTGAGTCAATGCAAGAACCCTCCCATCCGTCGAGCTAGACCTTAGAAATTCAAGCATGCCTGCCTGCACTTGACAAGCTTAGCAACTTTCTATATTCGCCCATTGACTTTTCACAGGAGTCCTGTATCTTTTAAGAAGTCTTTGGTAAACTTTACATATTTCTTAAAATATTTCGAGTTGGTAGGGAAATTCTTATTATATTTTCACTGAGTTGATTGTATGGGGGATTATGTTACAAACATTCCCTGATGGTAAATGTATCTTATATCAAACGTGAAAACTATTGAAAACTACAGAATTTAATTAAAATGCAACTATTATTTTGTATAAAACGATTTCAAAACCAGACACATCCTTCGCTGCATCATATGAATATGAGACCACTATACCAATCCTAAATACAATAAAAAACCAATGTGAAAGTCATTCCTAGCAAATGCAATGAATAAATGATAAAAACAAAATGTTATGTCCACTTGTCTGTCCATACATAAAGAGGTTTTGCAAAAATATGCGATTAAAAATAGAAAATATAATATAAACGTGACAATCATTTTAATTCCATTTTAAGTAGGCGGAAGGCGGCTCAGCTCAGATACTTATACATCGCATATACAAATAAGAAAGAAAACAATAACTTATAAAGTGAGCAAGTGAGTAATTTTGTTTAATTAATTTAATTTCCTCATGCAGTTTAAGGGATTCAAAGAGTGTTCCTTACAAATTAAATGCCGTCATCGAGTTTCCAGGAAAACAAAAGCAAATAATCTTGCACACGCCTCTTCCAATTTGGGAATTTCTCATCACTATAATTCCCCCTGATCTCTGGTGTGGTGGATGGTGGTCCCCCCGGATGATGTGAAAATAATAAATTCTCTCAATTCCTAGTTGCTATATGATGATACGATGGGTTGGTTTGGTTCCATCATACACTTTATTCTGTTCCACTGAACCAGAAGTGGGACGAGCTATACTATACTCTGAGCCTGAGTGTAGTGGATGTGATGGAGGTTTGAGTGCATTGGAAGCAGTTGAAATCGTATAAATTACTTAGTTGTCATGTACCGAAAATCCTTGTGTCAGCTGAAATGCCTAAGAATGGCAGAGACACATTGTCTCTATCCTTAACAAGGCAACAGCTCTCCGATATCACTTTATGGCAAACGCAGCAAACAGAAGACGCTCGATAAGAAAATGTGAGAAGCACACCGAACACCGAGCAGTGTGCCAGCCCAAAAGAGCTGATGAAACCCATCCATAGATATATACGGACAACTAACAACAGGAGCTTGAGTATAAGTATAGGAACAGGAACAGGGACAGGGCACATCTAGATACATTTAACTAACAACAATTAATACCAAAAGATACGTACACAATGATAACATGTCAAATGGATATAAGCGATGAGCTTGAGCAGTCCCACTGTCTTCTCCAGCCGAGTATGGAGCAACAATTCACAGCCAAGAAGCATGAAACCGACACTACCTTATACTATTGATACTTGCTACTTGCTACTTGCCACTACCCCCTACCCCTGCATCAGGAAGTCGAGTCGAGACTTGGAGTTTGGAGAGTCGATGACGACAACGACAACGACGACAGTCATGTGAGAATTTCTTATTTGCAATCAAGGATGTATCCTTAAGTGAGTAATTTATATTGGGGAAGCGAAAGACAATCTATCCAACCAGAATAAGAAGGCTCCCGAGTAAACTGGCAGGAACAAGAATTTGCGAACATCACTGCAAATTGTGTCTCAATCTGCAGTCCTTTTTCGTTTAGCTTAGTTCTCCTGCTCCAACTCCTGTTTCTGCTTCTTCTGCTCCTGCCACAAAACAATGTCGTTTTCTTCATTGTTGTTGTTGTTTTATTATTTTAAAGTAGTGCAAGTGACAGTGTGCTGCAAACTGCACTACATAAATATCTCTTCTCTCAAAAGGAAGTATTTCCTACAATTATTGCTATGCGTATATGCGGCAGGAGCAAATCAAAAGGATAAGTTAATTAAAAACGGAACAGCTAATTAGAAACTGCGCTCCTTTGATCAGTGTGACTGTTTGTTGTTTTTTCTAGAGAGCGCACAACAAAGTTCTTACATGCCTTGTGATAAAAAAGGAATTTGCAGGATTAATTGCAGAATGTCCTGAAGCAAAGTAGGCGGCAAAAGAAATACCTCTATGTCAACGGAAAAAATTGAGGCAATTAGTTGGACAACTAAACGCCTCTAGGAACTAATTAAACTAAATAGAATTTCTCCACAATTTAATTTAAAACAAAATATTTGGGGAGGGTCAAAAAATGGGTGGTGCTCGATTGGTGAATGGACAAACATTGACTTTCCAAACAAAAAACACAAATTAAAACAAATTGATTGAATAATTAATCATTTTAGTAAACAGTTCATAGATTTTTTGTTTTCTTTATAGCAAGGAATGTTTTAAGAAAAAATCAGACCTACCAACAAATCATTATTGAACAAAATTAAACAAACTATTTTCGTTTCGATTTAAAATATTTTTTCTTGCCGTAGCCCGTCCACATTTTCTTAATCGTGTTGTTCTTACCGAGACTAATTTTACCGCGCTAGCCAAAATACTTTCCTAAAAAACGCAACAAATATGAATTTAAAAATATGTAATTAATTTTTGGGAAAGTGATTTAATACGAGTTTGTTCTTATAGAAATATTTTTTTTTAGTTGAGCGCGCACTAAAGGGAATTTGGCTGCCCTTAAAATGTTTGAACACAGTTGCGAGCGTTGGGAAAATAGGGAAGGATTTAAAAAGAGATACCGATGTACATTGGTTTTGAACCTCTGAATATTAAAATGGTCGGGAAAGATAGAGCAGTCCACATTCAGGTAGTGCGGCTAAAAAAAAAAAATCTCTATACTTGACAGTGCGTCCGAAGATGGGCTCGGGGGTAAACTAATGTGCATTCCTAGAAGTACGAATATTACGGTTGAATTGTTTTAGGGGAGGAATGCAGCTGGCTATTTCACTAGAAAAATGTTTATAAAATATATTGTAGCTAAAAGTGATGCCAAAGCCTTGCTTTTTGTAATTAAAACTTGAACTTGACTTACAAATTCCTCACTTTTGCTGTCAAAAGGCTGGTACTGAAATTTGTTATACAAAAGAATTGTCGAAAAATCATAAATACTTTACTCAAAAATGTATACTTTTCTGTTTGACTTGCAATTGAAATTGCATGTAAAGTCGTTGAGGCAACAAAACCAAGCGGGTGAATTCTGTGCGGGTAATAGACACCTACCTATATATTCGATTAAAATCTTGAGATCAGATAGAAGTTGAACAGATTTTCTTACTTACCCGGGGTTTAGACAGGCGAGTAAAACTAGTAGCATTATTTGTATTATAATATTAGTTTTATAAATGTATGTGTAACTAGTACCTCTCTGCGCGTTTTCTCAACAAATATGATATTTTAAAAATATTTCAAAGAGAAAAAAAAAAAAAAAATATTAAAACTAGGGAAACATAATCTAAACAACGGGTTAGATAATCCCAATAAATATGAATAGTAATACATCATTCGAAATTCAAATAGGTAGCTTATATTCGAACTTACACAGTGATTGAATATTCACATTCGTAGAAGTACTTTTTGTTGAACTAGTCGAAGAGATGGCGAAGTATTAATTAACAACTACCAGAAACGTGATTTAAAGCTACACATTTCAAATATCAATTACGAGAAAACATAACAACTACTTAAAACAGTCGCTGATTTTATGGGTCTAAGTAGAACATTTTGTTTTAAAAATCACTTGTCAACTTCTCTATGAAATTTCTTAAAAATAAGAACTTCAAAGCTTTAGATCCAGCCTGTTCTTGAAATGCAAACAAAAAGTTAATTTGGAGCCTAACTGCAAGTTTCTAACACGACAAACACCATGTGTTACTGCTTTAGTACCATTAGACTTGGAGAAAGTTGCCCTGCTAACTCTAAGCACCTAAGTTGTCACTAAGTTAGTTGTACAAACTTTATTGAAGTGGGCTTGATTTTCATGCGAAAAACTCTAAAAATTTAAGAAAAAATGCTGAAGATGCAAAGTTAGCAATCAAAGGTTCATTTTACTTTTTTACTTGCGATATACCTAGTATAGGGCAATTTTAGGATTCGTGCAAAAAAAAAAACAGATAATAATTTTCTCTACCATTACGATGATAGAGAACGCAAAAAAATGGGTGCGGAACTCGAACTGCAGCCTAAACCACTGAACGATTTTCTTCAATCTTTGGACTTAAGGTTCTTGGGTCACTCCCTAGAGGGGAAATCGAAATAATTTTTAGCTGAACGGTGCAACCAATATACAAAAATTGATTTGTTTCAAAAACGACTGAACGGTGCAACCAATATACAAAAATTGATTTGTTTCAAAAACGACTCTAACAATTTTGAACAAAATATATAATAGTAGGAATGGGTCATTATTTCGGTAACAGGTATACAGTAACAGGTATTGGAAAGTAGCAATAACATATTGCTACTGCAATACAAAAATACCTGTTACTGAAATAACATATACAATTGATATTTTTTTTTTTTCAGAATTGGTTATATCAAGAAACAAAACAATTTAAGAAAATTCAAGACAAACATTTTCTTCGGTACTGATATTATTGCTAAACTGACATTATGCTTAAAAGTGATTTTAGAGGCATTGTGTAAATTCCTAAAACATTGCCCAATTCAGACTTCTGAAAATTTATAATGGTTAATGGTTTAGCTTTTTGGGAATTATCTGTTTATAACTGATTTCAGACATATTGCGTTAATTAAACTAAAAATTGTTGTTAAAAACTGATATTGCCAAACTGTTATTCTGCTTTAAGTGATTTAAGGGTTATTGTGACAATTCAAGAAACTTAACAGTGGTTTTGCTTGTTGTTATTAGTTATTTCAGATTCTTCCTGTAAATTCAACAAAAAGTTGTTTTTTATTACTGATTAAGCTTAACTGCGATTCTGCTTATCAGTTATTCTAGTTATTCGCCCGGGCGTCATTTTATTTTTGGCGGCCGACGTCAATTTTATTTTTGACGCCCGGGCGTCATTTTAATTTTTACGCCCGGGCGTCAATTTATTTTTGACGCCCGAGTGTCATTTAATTTTTGACGGTCATTTTATTTTTGACGCCCGGGCGTCATTTTATTTTTGACACCCAGGCGTCATTTTATTTTTGACGCCCGAGCGTCATTTAATTTTTGACGCCTGGGCGTCAGTTAATTTTTTACGCCCGGGCGTCTTTTTTTTTTGACGCCCGGGCGTCATTTATTTTTGTAGCCCAGGCGTCATTTTATTTTTGACGCCCAGGCGTCATTTATTTTTGACGCCCGAGCGTCATTTTATTTTTGACGCCCGGGCGTCATTTTATTTTTATTTTATTTTTACGCCCGGGCGTCAAAAATAAATTGACGCCCGGGCGTCATTTAATTTTTGACGCCCAGGCGTCATTTATTTTTGACGCCCGAGCGTCATTTTATTTTTGCCGCCCGGGGGTCATTTTATTTTTGACGCCCGGGCGTCATTTTATTTTTACGCCCGGGCGTCAATTTATTTTTGACGCCCGAGCGTCATTTCATTTTTGACGCCCGGGCGTCATTTTAATTTTTACGCCCGGGCGTCAATTTATTTTTGACGCCCGGGCGTCATTTCATTTTTGACGCCCGGGCGTCATTTTAATTTTTACGCCCGGGCGTCAATTTATTTTTGACGCCCGGGCGTCATTTTATTTTTGAAGCCCAGGCGTCATTTATTTTTGACGCCCGGGCGTCATTTATTTTTGACGCGCAGGCGTCATTTTATTGTTGACGCCCGGGCTTTAATTTGTTTTTGACGCCCGGGCGTCATTTTAATTTTTGACGCCCGGGCGTCATTTTACTGTTGACGCCCGGGCGTCATTTTATTTTTGACGCCCGGGCGTAATTTATTTCTGACGCGCGGGCGTCATTTTATTATGGCGTTATTATTCATTAAATTTTCAATGAACATTTATATACAAGTCTGAACGAGGCCACTGTCTTGTCTACTGGCTTCGAAAAGGGCAAGCCAGTTGACGAGCAAGTTGCTCAGGTTTGTTTGTATTAGTAAGAAAATTCAAATGTATTGTTACTTGTTAGCCAGGACTGGCTCGTGTAGCCTCAGGGTAAGCAAAATCAGTAATAAACAAAAACTTTTTATTGAATTTACACGATGACTCTGAAATCACTTATAAGCGAAATCACTGTAAAAAAATT
The DNA here is from genome assembly GCA_949320155.1 of Melangyna quadrimaculata. NCBI lineage: Eukaryota > Metazoa > Arthropoda > Insecta > Diptera > Syrphidae > Melangyna > Melangyna quadrimaculata. The sequence goes on along the minus strand of OX439484.1, from coordinate 146,435,183 downwards.
GTATAAACGGTTAGTAACAGTACTTGTCACATAGAACCGATAATTATGTTTTCAAATTTCTCGTCAACGGCTACACTGATTTCAACCAAAATTTTTATACAAGAGCTCCTTCAGAACAAAAACAATGTTGCATATACAAATTTTCAAAAAATATTTTTGGATTTTTAAAAAATATTGATTTTTTTTTTTAAATTCAATATCTTGAAAAAGGGTTGCTGAATATTTTTTTTTTATTTTGTTTTAAATTTTATTTTATACTAAAAGCTTGTGTACCAGATTTAATTTTTGAAAGTGTGCAAAAAATTCTATATATAAAAAATTAATTTTTAAGAAAACCGCTCTAACAATTTTTGATTTTATATTTTCATAAATTCATATTTATTGAACAAATCAGATGGCATACTTTATTTTGAGCTCTATCTTTTTTAGCCATTAAAAAAACAAATTTATAGTAATTCGTAGTAATAATTTATTTAAATTTTAAATTTTTTTTAATGATATGATAATATTATGAAATCAATAAACACATGTACATCATCAATTTCTAGCTACGTTAAAGTAAATAAATACGAGAACAAGTTTGTGCGATCCAGTCGTGTCCATTTTTTAGCTATGTTAAGGAACAAATAAAATTAAATTAAAGTTGGAGGGCCCGCCCAAAGCGAACATGTCAAATGTGCTGTTGTCTCAAAATAAAACTTTGAATTTTCGATTTTATTTAAATATAAATAGCTTTACTTTTTCGGATAAACATCGGACTAATGCTAATTATATTAATATTGATATTGAAACAGCGTTAGCCAGGACGGATGGACGGACAGGCGGATGAACGAATGTACTGACGGAAGGACGGATGGAAGGACGGATTGACGGCCGGAGGATGGACAGACGGACGGAGGACGAATCGATGATCGAAATTGAAAAAGTCTTACTTATAATCGACTAATCAAAGACATATTGTTAAGCTTTAAATCTGTAAATTTTGTGCTTACCTACAATGAGCAGCCAATAATCCTACATAAAACAAGCTGACTGAAATCTTTCTTGATAGTCAATACGAAATTTTACACAAATTACAAAATTAGATACAATTTATTTAAATTACAAGAGAGAAATAATTTACTTAAATGGGAATGGGAAACAGAGTGAATAAAATATAAAAATAATTTAATTTCTTGAGATTAAATAAATAAACAAAACTGGTAGTTGAAGAAAGGAAAAAATATATAAGGTAAAAAGGTTCAAGTAAGAAGTTTAAAACTTTCAAAAATCATAATAAATTAAAAACTTTTTTTTTAACGTAATTTTTTGTGGGGGTTTAAATGAATAATAATAAAACAAGAATCAACACAAAATACAACTGCAGTAGTTCGACAAAATCAAGTAAGAAAAAAAAAAGGTAAAATAAGCTAAATTTCTATATGTATGTACAAATTGGTATGGGAAAAAAACGGCTTTAGATGCTTTAGAAATAGATAGAGGGATTATGCCACCGGACACATTTTTTACTAGTTATATACTATACATTACATATTAAGGTACTAAAGGGCAAGTTTTAGATTCGTAAAAATAACTTGAACTCGAGATAATAATTTTCCCCAACATTACGATGATAGAGAATGCGAAAACAGTGGGTTCGGCAATTCTGTTTGTCTGTATGTACCTCGACCTGTAGCCTAAACCATTGAAACGATTTTCTTCAAACTTTGGAATTAAGTTAAGAAGAAGATTCCCTAGAGGGGAAATAGATTTTGATAAGAAGATGAAGAAATTTAAATATTAAAATATTGAAATTACTTCTGGGGCCTAACTATGTAACTCGATTCTACAATAAAAATGTTCGAATTCGCAAAATTTCAATTGGCTATTTCTATAGGATGCACTTTAAAAGTTAAATAAAACAGCGCATGTTGACGATTTTGTGGCAAAGAGTCTGAAGTACCAACATTTGACCCTTCTTCCATGCATTGTACTACTTTAAATAAGCATTGAAAACAACTTTCGAATGGATTCGAAAGGAGAACAAAGTTACATAGTAGGGCCCCTGTTTTGAGTGGAGTGAATGAATAAAATTCAATTAAAAAGTACAAGTGACCTCAACGCACAAGGTATAACAGTGGGCTCTTTAGTCAGTCTGTTATACCCTGTTATATACTGAAGAGCCCACTGTTATACCTTGGGCGAAACACAATTATTTCTGGAGTTGAGGTCTCTTGTACTTTTTAATTGAAATTGATTTTGTTTAGCTATTTAAATAACTGTACCTGCCATACAAGCAAAATACAAAAATTTATTTCAAAAACGACTAACGATTTTGACAACAAAATTTCAAGTTAAAAAAAATGTTACCAATTACTGTTATTAATGTTAACTGTGGTAGAACCGATTTTTTTATTTTCAAATTTCTCGTTAACAGCTGCAACGATTTCAACCAAATTTGTTATACAGGATGCCTATTTTAGTTGAAACAATTTTAAATACAAAAATTTTCAAAAAAATATGTTTTGGATGATGTTTTTTTTAAATTTTGTATAAAATTGTATTTTATTATGTACTAAAAGTTGTGGCATTGCGACAGCTTCACCTTTGATCAAGCTGATGTCGCACACCATGCAGATCGTTGAGCGGATATGCCGCCTACGAAAAAATAATACGACTGTCTCATGACTAGTGCGGGTTTGTTTCGGGTTAATCAACCACAGATGCTATTCAGAGAACCGTGCTTCCCAAGTGCGAAAAGTTTAAATTTTTCGGATCAGTGATCAATAGCGCAGGATCTTGTGATGACGACATCAAACATCGGGTAAGCTTAGGGTAGATGAAGTGGCGGGAAAACTCTGCCATCTTCTGTAATCGAGAAATGCCCCCTAAGCTGAAAGGAAAGCTCTACACGGCAGATGTTCGTCCAGCGCTTACATACGGTTCACAGTGTTAGACAATGTACAAGAAGTATGAGGGTAAATTGACGGCAGCTGAAATGAAGATCCTTCGCATGACAGCAGGAGTGACAAAGCGTAATCGAATAAGAAGCAAGAGAATCCGAGCAAGCCTACACGTCAAAAATACCATCTTGGACAAAATACCAGCATGACCAACTTAGCTGGTACTGTCATGTACAAAGAAGATGCCATGAGAACCCAGTGCAAAGGGCAATAGCACAAGACGTTCCAACACTATCGCGGAAGAAAGGCTGGCGCAAGAACTCAACACAAATGCAACGACACCTGCATTTAGTTGGCCTCAGACATGGAACAATCCAAAACCGAGAGGCCTGTCGACGTTTTCTGAGGTCAACCCGGCAGTTGAGTCGGAGAGTTGTGGTCCTCCTCGAGATCATGACAATCATCGGTAAAATGAAGAAGAAGAACTAAAAGTTGCGGCATACCCGATTTTATTTTTTTTAATTTTCAAAAAAAAATTATGTATAAAATATTAATTTTGAAGAAACCCGCTCTAACGATTTTTGATTTCTTCTCATAAATTCATATTTATCAAACAAATCAGAGAGCATATTTTGTTGGATTTCTACTAATAAAAATAGTTTGGGAAATAACGGACAATCTAACATATGTATATAATAATAATATTTGTGTTTTTGTCCTGGATACTTTTATACAACAAATTGACGGTTTAAGTGCAAGACCTCGTGAATCTTAAAGCCTTTGACATTTTTTAGCGTAATAATTTTGTGTTGAACATTTTGCAGGAAAGGTATAGAATTCTAAGAAACCCGCATTGTAGAATTCTATTTTCTAAACATGTTTTGAATGTTTTTTTTTTTTTTTTGATTCCTGAAAAACGTGCAAAAAGGACTTGTTATTAGGTCCTGTACTTTAACCGTCGCTCGACTTTTATTTGATCAAGATTTATCCAGGGAAGTGTCGGATTTTAAATCTGAATAACAATTTTCATTCAAATTTTTTTTCGCGTTCTCTCATTATTGTAATGAGATCTTATTTAAATCTGGATTAAGATTTTTTTTATCGAATTCAAAACTTGCCCTAAATAATTTTGAATCACCCTCTATGGTAAGAAAAATTCTGTACTCTTTCAAAAAACCCAAAATTATGCCCAAAATAAAAGCAATTTTAATCATAAACACCCTTTGACTACTTGAATGGCTGGTCATGCTTCCACTTCCAAAACACCAATCTTGTGCAATTTGTATTTTCATCTCATGGATGATAATAGTGATGTGGTGGTCTTTGAGCGCGCGTACGTGCCGAATGACCATCCACTTTAACTTAAATTAATTCGCCCATCAGACAAATTATATGGAATGTAATATCCGTGATATTATATTCTTTTTTTTTACAGACTACGCGTAATCTCCTTTTTAAATGAATTTATAATTGCAATAAACTCGTGTAAAGGAAGCTGCACAACATTAAAGCTAATTTGCAGTTTAGTTTTTTCGGTCTTCCAAATTAAACAGTAATTTTGAGCATGTTTTATGACGTCACTTAAAAATCGTGAGATAATTTGTTAAAGATAAAGGGGCATACAAGATTCACTTTCTTTTAAAAAAAACTTTTAAAACTAGTTGAAGATATAGTAATTTCAAAGAACAAATTCCCTTGGAATAACATCAAAATATGCTGCATTCATCATGCCTAAATGAATTAATCAATTGACGAACAATATTCCCATGGGTGAAGATTCCTTAATAGGTAAGTCTCGCAAATTACTCCAAAACTATACCGTCTCAGCCTCATCAGCACTAATCAGAATAACTCGCTATATAGCCAACCTTGAAAGCTGAGGAATCCGATGTTGTTGCGTGTCACTTAAATGCTAACTCAAGTTTCGCTTCCCTGTTCCAATATACTTAGTTGGAGTTTGGAGATGTAGATGGACGACGACGAAGACGCTTGGAGCTCACTATCGCACATGCCAGCCAGGCCAGATACCGTCGCGTCGTCGGTTGAGTCGTCGTTGTTGGCCTTCTATACTGCCCCACCATCATGACCACGAAGATGAATGGGAAACTGAGGCTCTGGCTTGGCTCATCATTAAGCCAAGAAGTAGCATCAGTATCATCACCAACTACAACTGACTAAACGATCTTCCTTAATTAATTAATTGCCAGGATTCTGGTTGCAGATAGCACTCGGACCTTTTTTTAAATTGGGGACGCGGCGGCCGGCGTTATATAATCCCGGCCAGATAGAGTGACTGAGGAACAATCTCTGCGCTGCTCCTGGTTTTACCTTTTAGTATGCGCTTGGCCTATTTTCGCAGCGGCCCACGAAGATGATGATGATGATCGCTGGGGTTTTCTCTGGTCAATGAATTACCAACTCATTTAGCGAATCCTTCCTTCCTTCGTTTTTTTCCTGCTTTTTGGATTTTTTTTTCATTCGTATTTATAATATGGATATATGCGCTTCTCAGGTACTCAAGTTTTATCAACCTGAGCTGGGATGCTGTCTGTGTGTCCTCGGGATATAATGACAAACAATCGGGGACTTCTTGTGAGGTTTGCCTCCCTAATTAATTCCAAAGTTTTTCTTACTGTCCCGATCTGTGCGGTGGTGCCCAGACATAGCAGACAATGATGCTGTTTGTTGTTGTGGTATATTTTTTGTTGTTGTTTCGTTTCCTTAAATATTCCCATCTCGTGCATTTTATGTTAAATAGTTTGGAGCTGCTGAATTTGCACGAAAATGCTCATTTTCTCGAGCAATACCGGGGAAGCATGGAGTTTACTCGCTGGGAGGTGGCATCTATACAACCATAGGCGCATAGCTCAGCCAGAAGGAATTAAAATTCAGTAAAAAGTTTGAAATCTCTCAATTAGTTAAGCAATTAAGTTGGACTTATTTAGAGACATCTTGCTTTGTTATTGCTTGCTTGTTGTTATTGTTATTGCGGGTTGATTGGATTTGGTGCGGTTTAAAATTCAATTCGTGATCGATGTCATTCATGTGAAAGCACCCACAGAAGGAAGCCACCCTGCTGGGTAAACATCGGCCAGAGTGAAACTTTGATTTATGTTTTGGTTGTCAGTTGTTCTTTGCCACCATCAAAGAATTGAAATAAATTAATTCCAAGATTGATAAGATTCTTGAATAAATAAAAAGCCATGATTTGTTTTCTGTTTTCTTGATAATTTGGATACAAACGAAACAAAGAAAAAGTTGATTACTGAGGAGTGTAAACTGAATTATTGTCCTAATCATTAACCTCTATTTGAAAATTATTGGCTGCAAAAAAAATGTCATTGCAATAAATTTTGTGTTTTTCGTTAATAAAAAAAAAAAAATATGTGTATGTAGCTTAGGGTGGTTCTTAAATAAAACAAAAATCCTGTAAAATTTTAGCTCATTATATTAACGTTAACCGGGCCGGGTTAACGTTAGTAAAATGAGCCAAGACGTCTGATGTTTTATATGGGAAATCTCATGTATCCAACTTTGAAAATTCATATAACTTTGGTAATGATTGGTTAAAGTTAATATATATAAAAACGAAACAATTAATTTGTATGTCCGCGCATAACTCATAAAGTATTTAACTGATTTTCGTGAAACAAATTTTATAATATTTTTTATGTCTATTAGAGTGTCTAAGGCTATTTTGTACTTCTTAATATTTTTAATTCTTCAGAATATTATTGTTTTTATTTTTGTCACCTTTTTTCTTATAGTTCGACCTAAATATTCAGTTATACTCTCAAACCGGTGCCGGTGTGTTAACTTGACTTAAAATAGTCGGATCTTCAAGATTGAGATCTCAAAATAACGGAAAAAAGGCTTCAGTGTGTGCATAAGATGCAATTAAAGCAATTGGATGGTGTTTGGCGGACATTTTAAAAGGTAAAACATTAGGAATATAAAAAGTATTTAAGCGACCTTTAGTCCAATGCGTTTCGGTCCTGATAATAATTACAGTGGACCTCATCAGTTAGAGCTGTAATTGTTACTTTTCTAAGACGCAACATTTTAGTCGAAAGCTACCGACGTTTATAAAATTTTCAGCATAAACACACTGCAAATTATATTTGTTAAGGGGAACATGGTTACATTCAGACACCTATATATAGATATAGTTATTATGCCCGTGGTCTGGCGAAGGTAATAAAGAAAGAAAAAACCTAAACAATAGAATATATCTAGGTGTCTGAATGTAACCATGTTCCCCTAGAAAAATATAGTTTGCAGTGTGTTTATGCTGTAAATTTTATAAACGTCGGTAGCCATCGACTAAAGTGTTGCGTCTTAGAAAGGTAACAATTACAGCTCTAACTGATGAGGTCCACTGTAATTGTTATCAGGACCGAAACGCATTGGACTAAAGGTCGCTTAAATACTTTTTATTGAATTTCATTCAATACAGTCCACTCAAATAAAAACAAAAACAATATAAATTCTATTGTTTAGGTTTTTTCTTTCTTCATTAGGAATATATTCAAATGAATTTTTGTATTTTTTAAATCCAAATATAACTAAATATTTTTTATTTTTGAAACTTCAGAATTGGGTTTTATTAAATACTTGAGGTTAGCATATCAATTTTTACTTGCGATATACGTTCATAGTATAGGGAAAGGATTCGTGCAAAAAAAAAAAAAAAAAAAACTCGAGATAATAATTTTCTCTATCATAACGATGATAGAGAACGCGAAAGAGAAGTGGGTTTCTGTCTGTCTGTTCGTCTGTCTGTCTGTACTTCGACCTGCAGCCTAAAAGGCTGAAGCGATTTTGTTCAACCTTTGGACTTATGGTTCTTATGGGATTTCCTAGAAAGGAAATTGAAATTTTTTTTTAGCTCAAAAAATAACGTTACCTGCCATACAACCAAGATACAAAAATTGATTATTTTTTTTAAAACGGCTGTTACGATTTTGCCAAAAAATTACAAAGTACTAAAATTACTACAGTAAATATTTTGGTAGGAAAAAAAATTTATAACGGTTATTACCAAAAATGCATAAAATATAAAATAAGTAATTCATAAAGATTCATTTTAATATATTCTTATTAATATTCATCCTAAATGATTAATAGATGAAAATGTTATTAATTGGTACCTGTCCTACAACCGATTTTTTGGTTTTCAAATTTTTCGTTAACGGCTACATCGATTACAACCGAAATTTTTATGTAAGAGGTCCCTTGCAATTTTAATAATTTTGCATATACAATTTTTCAAAATAATAATTTTTGGAATTTTAAAAAAATATGGATTCTTTTTTTTTGAAAATTCAATATCTTGAAAACGGTTAATTGATTTTTTTTTTTAATTTTATGGAAAATTGTATTTTATTAAATACTAAAAGTTGTCATACCAAATTTAAATTTTTTAAATTTTCAAGAAGTTTTATATGTATATAAAAAATTATTTAAAAAAAAACCGCTCTAGCGATTTTTGATTTTTTTTTCATAAATTCATATTTATCAAACAAATTAGATGTTAATCAAACAAATTAGATGTGTATCAAACAAATTAGATGGCATACTTTTTTTTTAGCTCTATCTGTTTTAGCTATTTAATTAACAAATTTAAACTTATTTTTATGTAAGAGGTCCTTTGTTTTCAAAAACTTATTTTAATAATATCATAATGTTTTGGAACCAATACATATACAGTATGCACATTGTCAACTTCAAGTTACGTTAAAGTTGATAGCTACGAGAGCAAGTTTGTGCGATCCAGCCCTGCCTTTTAATGTTCAAGAATTTTTTTTTATACAAAAATACTATTCCACCGATTTTTAATTCTTGTTTTATAAATTCATATTTATCAGAAATTTGGCCCCAAACAAAAAATGGCCCCTAAAATGTATTTGAAACAACAAACACAAAAAAGTTTAAAATTTATAAATTGGGGCCATTTGTCATGGTTTTGGGGACTTTTTTTAATTTTTAATTTTGGGATGAAATTTCATTATGACAAATGGCCTCAAAATTGTATTCTTAAACCAAAATACTTTTATAACAAAAGCTTTAATACAACAAATTTGATATCAGTTCGTATGACAACATAGGCGCCTGCCAGGCGACTGAGGATACGCCAAAAGCGGAGCGACGGAGTACTCAAAAGGGGAGTTAAAATCCTTGAACCAGGCAATGTACTTTTAAGGCTCTCCCAAACCGACGCAAAACATTTTTGTACGGAGTAGTTTTTCTTTTCTTGCTTTTCATAAACAATTTGGGGGCCATGTTTCATTTTTATTTGGGGCTATTGTTCATAAGGTTGGGGCTATTTTGAAAATGTGGCAATTTTTCATTATGAAGAAAAGCTCGAAATTTTTAAAACAAATTTTGTAACACTATTTTTTACGACATCATTATATTATTGAACTAATAATTTCTAGCAACTTTAAGTTTGTGCGATTCAGTCGTGCCCAGGGTTCGGACCCCATGATTCAAATTTTAAAGTATATTTAGTAAAAAAGTGAAGTAAAACCATAAAGTTCGATGTAGATAAAACTAATAAGGTATTATTATTAACAAAAAAAAAATGAAAACAACAATATTATATTGCATTCGATTCAGACTTCAGTTTTCAACTATTTTATATGTAGGTACCTAAGTATAGGTATATGTACTAAAGTTGTATTATAGTATTATTTTAAAATAAATTGGCCGTCAAGAAATTTGTATTGTTTTATAAACTTTAATAAATTGTTAGATTGTTCGTAAATATCCCTCGTGAAAACATTCAATTTTCAAAAGTTTTAACACTTAATCGGTTTCTGAATTTGGTTTTTATTAAGTTCATTTTGGAAAGCTGTCTCTCAGCTGCTGCTCAAAGTTGGTTGGAAATTTAAAAGTGAAATAACACAGTGCTGATCTTTAGTGTCATGATGTTTGGTAAGACATTTTTTTGTGTGAAAAATGGAAGTAGATCTGGAAAAAGCGGAGTGTCGAAGTAGATTTTTTTGTACTTCTAAAAATGGAAGGTAATCTTCTTCAATTGAACCCTGGTCGTGCTTGCGAGGAATTGACAATAATCCTCCAAAAGTATCAATTGTCATTAAAAAGTGTTCTCGTCTATCCGTTCGGATTCGGAAAACAAATTGTAGGTCCCCTCCATTCTTGTCGATACACACACACAGAAATGTCCGAAAGTTGTAAGTCACTAGACCCTGGTTCGGCACGAGCTCTTTCGCTATTTTATTTTTATTATATGCAACAAATAGCAAATACCCTATTTTACTGGTCTGTCGTCGCTTAGCAATAATTTTATTTTCTAGTATTTCTAGAGTAGTAGCCCGTAGCGTTATGGTTAGTGCGTTCGACTGTCACGCTGGAGGTCTGGGATCGCTTCCCAGCCTCGTCCACCTAAAAACTAAAAAGTTTTTTTTTTTTCAGGGCTACTGCCTCTTGCGAGGAATTGACAAATCCTCCATGAGTATCACTTGTCACGAATAAGTGCTTCTCGTCTAGCCGTTCAAGTTCGGAATAAAAATTTTAGGTCCTTTCCATTCCTGTCGAAAGGCGCGCAGCGAGTTGTTAGTCACTAGGCCCTGGTTCTTCATGAGCCGTTGTGCCACCCGATTTATTTATTTTACAGTATTTCTAGATTTGACTAACATTCAAATTTGCAAGTTAAAAACATTTATAGAGGGATATAAATTGTTTGGAAGTATGTAGATACCTACATATATGTATATGTAAATGTATACGGAAATCCCCAGTGTTTGTTATAGGTAGCAGTGCCGATGGCATTGAGTTTTTTTGAATTTTATTGCTGGGGATTTTTTTTTTAAGGATTTAGAATATAAACATTTTGGGCTTAGAGATATACATTTTGGAAATTTTTCAAAACATAGATATTTAAGGATTTCGGGCTTGGGTATTTTGTGGGTCTCCCATTAAAATAATAGTTGTTTTATTGATGGTATGCGAAATAAAATAGAGCAAGTGAAAAATTAATCAACTAACGTACTCAAAGTAATGAGTCGATAACTGGAGGCCCTCTTATAATTTTTCTATCTCCACATAACGTTTAGTTAGAATTTAAAATTTTTAACCAAAAATTCAGTCATTAGGGCTGGCCACGAGACGAGAAAAGTCTCGGTTTCGATCTCGATCTCGGTCTCGAAAGACGAGACTAGCTTTGAAGCAACCGAGACGAGACCGAGACGAGACTGTATATTTGGACCAAAATTTACAGAGAGTCTAATAAATTCAAAACCCCAATTTCAGTTAAATATTTATTTTCTTCTGCACGTATTCAAACTATAATTAGGGCTGGCCACGAGACGAGACTCTGCAAGACTTTGGTAAGTCTCGTCTCGGTCTCGAAAATTCGAAAATTTTCAGTCGCGTCTCGGTCTTGTATAATTAAGTCTCGTCTCGGTCTCGTCTCCGAAAAATACGATTTTCGCACAAACTGTTGATTATTGGAACGAAATATTTTCGTTTATTGTTTGAACATGTGCAGAAAAAAATAAATATTTAACGGAAACTGGATTTTTTAATTTATTAGACTCTCTGTTAATTTCGGTCCAAATACAGTTTCGTCTCGGTCTTGAATCGGTTGCTTAAAAGGCAGTCTCGTCTCGTCTCGTCTCGACTCGGTCTCGTCATGCGAGACCGAGATCGAGACCGAGACTTATCTCGTCTCGTGACCAGCCCTAACTATAATCGAAAATATTTCGTTCCAATAATCAATATGTTGTCCGGAAATCGTATTTTTCGGAGACGAGACCGAGACGAGACTTAATTACACGAGAACGACACGAGACCGAGACAAAACTGAAAATTTTCGATTTTAACGAGACCGAGACGAGACTTAGTCAGTCACTATAGCTAATGGTTGCTTCTTCACCTACCGTTAAAAAAACAACGAAATTAATAATTATAAACATTTACATGAAAATTGTAATAGTTTTCAAATTTTAACGCTTTTTTACGCTCAATTGGCCGAAGTCTCTTACCCACTTGGTACATACACTTTTTATTACGCATACAAAAGATTCTTGAGCTGAGTTTCAAAAGTATTTGACAGAAGTTACTCCTGAAAAGTAAGTCGTCCTAACCATTCAAATCACTTGAGTTTTTTTTTACTCGTATCATCTTTTTGTTTAATTCAATTAATTAATTAAATAATTTAATTAAATATAAAAAAAATATCTTTATCGAATTAATATTTTAACTTGTTTTATACAACTTTTTTTTAAAGATATCATAATTGAACATGCATTGGCAATTTCTAGCTACGTTAAAGTTGTTACCTAAGAGAGCAAGTTTGTGCGATCCAGTGGTGCAGTTTATTTTGTTAGGTACAATAATTCTTGATTATATGTATGTTGTCTTAAACAACAATTATATTATTAATTTTTTTATTTACTGCATTTGCGCACCCATGTGATGTTAATTGCTTTTTGTTTTAACTAAACGATGTTTTTCTGAACTGAAAGTAACGTCCAACTTCGTTTTTAATATATGTTTGTATAAGTACGTTGCACGAGTACCTATACGCATATAACAAAAAGAAAACAAATGATCAAATAATTTTGTAACACAGTTGTTGGAGACATTTTATTATTTGAAAATCGCATTTCATATACGATTTAACCAACACCCGGAACAACTTAATTTACCATTAGCACCATCAGGCTGAAGTAATTTTTTTTTTATTATTTACAAGTTCCAACGCACCTTATATCATTGCAGTGTTGTTTATGCGAATTACTGCACATCAGAGTCAATAACCATTAAAATTATGAAAATTCATTTAATGCCCCAAATTGATGCCACTGCACGCAAACTTAGTGTTACCCTTAAAGATTTTTTGCGAATATCCCCAAGTAGAATAATTATTAAAAAAGAAAATTCAAACAAACATTAAATACAGTACGTAAGAGTTAAATTAAATTAAAGTTCGTGCGAAAATATCAAAGAGGAACAAGTAGACCTGTACTTGCATTACCTTATCTTATTTCAAAATTAGTTCCATTTAAGTTCTGAGGCAAAAAGTATTTCCTATTGCTTTGTAAGTTTCTAAATGAACATGATGTCTTATTAAATAATTAAGATAATTGTTTTCGTTTTGATAACGAATATGCTAAATTTTGAAAAATAAATGATATTTTTAATTTTTAACTTTGTTGGCCTGTAACTGTTTTAATATCAATTATATCGAAAAATTGTCTCGAACATAAAAAAATAGGAATTTTGATTCTCCACATTTTTTGTCTTGCAAACTTTCTTGTAGGACAATCAGGAGCCCAGATATTTAATAGAAACCTATATCCAATATGTCGGCTAAAAGCTATTTAAAATTTAGGGGTGTTAAAGACTGCTGCGCCATCGCCATCCCTTGATTTCTTAGAAATGTACTGTAAAGTAAAAAATAGTGACAACGGCAACACTTTTTCCAATCCTCCATGGCTATACATTATAGCAACAAAAGACTGCAGGGAGAAAGGAAACTTGTGTATGTATATCTTTTTTTTGTTTGTGTTTTAATTGCTGAATGCAAAACTAACCCTTTAAAATAATGCAACCCTATCTATGATGATGATGTGCATGCAAAAGAGGGTCTTCTTTTATTAAACAGCCAAACTTAATAGACAGAGTGTGTTTTGTGTTTCCTTGGCTGCCTTCACCTTTGAACAAAATACCTCGCGTCTCGTCTCTCCTGTGCCGTTGTGTCGCCATCACCATAGCCAGGCCCACAGGGGTGACCGAATGCACATTTTATGAGAAAATAATTTAAATTTCTATAAAAATAATTAAAACATGTCGGACATTGTGTTTTTCGCATACAACATTGCAAAAGCGATTTTGTTCTTTATCTGGGATCGTCTATATTATATATGAATGGAAAAGAACGAGAGCTGTGCGGGAAGCGAGCTGTGTTTTAACCGATGTTTTTTATTATATCTTTCTTTTTTCGATGAAATTGTTGTTGTTGGTTTATGGTCTTGTTTTATATAATGTTTGCTTGCAAAATGAGTGCATTTAATGAATTGCATTATAAGACCCGTTTACGATAGCAAGCCTATAGGTTTATCATTATAGAACCTTATAAGACAATGTGACAGTAGGCGTGTGAGTATGAGTACGGACACCGTGAAGGACAAACGTCTTAACATGTCCAAAGCATGTGTAACAAAAAATTAAAAAAACAAGGAGCTCTGCTCTGGCGGGGTAATTAAAAGTCTTGAGCTGTAAATAGCTATATTTTCTCTCAAATCGGACTTGGTTAGGTTAGGTACTGGAACATACTTGCGAATCGCGAATGGATTGGATATTTCATAGCTGCGTTTAGATTGATGTTGTAATTAATTGTTTTATGTCGATCTGTGTTGTTTGCACGAGTTATTTTGTACTTACAGAGTGTCACTGCTAATTGAGAAATAGTGAGACATAAGAACAATGAATAGGTAATATAATTTACTTTTTTTTCAACTTTTTTCAAGTCAAAAAAGGCTTTAAACATCAGCATCATTTATTATTTATAAGTTAGATGGTTATTAAAAAAATGTAAGGTTATTTAAATTAAGATCTCTAGGTATATCAATAAAAACGAGTGTGCGATATGGAACTTTTTATATTGCTTACATGTTGTCACATTGCTCGAAATTGTACATATAATATTAAGTGCCGCTCTTAAAGCTATACAGTTTTAGGTATTTATCAAAGACATTGTGTCAGTATTAAAAAAAAATATTAGAAACAACTATGTAAACGAGAAAGTTCATAGCACTCGGTGGCATGTTAAGGTGCTGTTTAGAGTAAGTTTGTCAAAAAATAAGTATTTCTTTCGGAAAGTATACTTAATGATATATTAAATTAAAGGTGCGAAATTAATCTTTAAAACAATGCAGCAAAAAAGATGACAAGTTATGGATTCGTAAAAAAAATCGAACACGAGATATTAATTTTCCTTAACATAACGATTATAGAGAACGCGAAAAAAGTTGGTCTCGAAACTCTGTCTGTCTGTCCTCGCCCCTACATCACCCATTCATCAAACTTGGTATACATAGTGTTTTTTGACTAATATGACCACACATTTTTAAAAAAATTTTTTGGAGCAAAAGTAACGGTACCTGCATACATATTTTATTCGCCAAAGGGGCATTCCATGAAAAGTGGTAACTTTGTATGTTTATATATTTTATTTGGGAAACAAATAAAAATATTTTTTAAGTAAAGATCTATCCCTAACCTTACTTCTATGAGTAGTCACATCTCAAAAAACACTTAAATAGTAACATGTCAAATTAAACAAAAATTTAACTTGCAAACAGTCCAGCGTCCTTACAAACTAGCATGATCTTAATTTGAAAATAATTTGGTTTGTTTCATCTTATTATTAATCTTTTTTTGTATTATTCTCTTCTTCTATCTTCCCTTTTGAAATGTAAACACCTATTTTGTGCTTTTGAGGCAAGTAGAGGCATAAATTTACCGTTTTTAAATCATATTGTCAAAATGTCGGGCACGTGACAATTCAACAGTTTAATTTGATGTTTTACCAAACTTAGGTTGCTTTTTATAATTTACGACTTAAATAGTGCAGGAAGTGAGCTATGTAATACATAATTTTGTTTAATTTTACCGTGCTAATAACATGTAAAAAAAGGGGATTAACATATTGTCGGGCACGTGACGCGTTTTATTAGAAGTCTTTGAAAACCAAGAAAAGGAGTTAATTTTGTCGAGTTACATAATATTTTTAGAGGAGCAATAAAAGTATTATAATCGTGTATACTTTGTTTTTTGAAATTTCAAAATTTTTCATCAAGGGACATTTACACACCCTTTTAGTATGACATTTTTCGCCCCTCCCCAATAATTTGTATACAGACATTTGGCCACATTTGTAGGCTTGCGTTTAAGATCTTAATTTTGAAGATTTGACCAGTAAAAATGAAGTTATGATTTTTTAAAATCAAAAAAAGCCGATTAGTAATAATTATTTGTATTCAAATAACAAAGGTTGGCAATGAACAAAGCAGAAAATTTCGACCGATTTTTGATAAATTTAATTAATTCGATTGTGACACTAAGCACGTAGATCAACAAATGAGATATCAAATTAATCGTTGTTTCATTGAGATGTAAGATAACAAACAAATAAATCAATCGCTACACACATTCAAAAGTTATTAAGCAATATGTGTTAAAAATATTGTATTATCAATATCTCCACTCAACGTTTACATACTAAGAAACACGATTTGGACCAACAAGACCAGGATTTGGACCACGAAGACCACGTTTTCAACAAATATCTATGCATTGTCAGTTCTAATTTCGTACATGTCGGGCAGCACGTTACATAATTGTCGGGCACGTTACGGAAATTATAATGCTAATTATTTGTACAAAATGATATTTTGCTATAAATACTCAAAGTTTAGCTAAAATAAACCAATGATTAATGAAGTTCTGAACTTTGGTAGTTTTAATGTCGGGAACGCAACTCAAACTACTCTTAGTATAATTACCAGATTTTTTAATTTTTAACTACAAATCCTTTGCCACATCAAAGCAAGGATTTCAAACGTTCTAAAAATGTATGAAAATTATATAGATTCTAGTATTAAGTTGTTTTAAATTTACTTTAAATAGTAAAAACTACGTACAAATGTCGGGTACGTTAAAAATTTTGTATGCTGTAAATTTTACAAACGTCGCCATCAACTAAAATGTTGCGTCTTAGAAAGGTAACAATTACAGCTCTAACTGATGAGGTCCACTGTAGTTGTTGGTAGGTACATACATATATTTACTTGTTGTTTGCAATGTAAACATTAAATGCTTTATGGGGTGGCTAATACCAATAAGAAAAGCTAAGAAAATAGTAGTAGGGAGAAGGTATAACCTACCCTGTCATGTCAAACTGTGGCTTTCAATGACAAGTGGAAACCTAGCATTAGGAATATTGAACCATCTATGTCTGTCAAGTACGAGTAGCAGTACCACTTCAAAATTTCAACAATCTAATAATTGGATTAATTGTCGTGAATTTGTCGTGAAAGAAAAAACATTTGTAACGCCTATGCGATTTTAGAGGGTAAGGGGTTTTTTATTTTTTTTTTCACGAAAAAATTTACGACAAACTCACGACAATTATTGGCATCATCATTTTTATTTTTAGAATTTTTTTTTGAAGTTGGGTACTGCTAACTTGATTGTCTAGTTAGCATTACCCAGGGTTAAATTTTACAAAAATAAATAGGCGCGACAAATTTTTTTCTTTTACGACAAATTTACAACAAATTCATGACAATTAATCCAATTATTAGATTCTTGAAATTTTAAAGTGGTAATGCTAACTTGACAGACATGAACCATCTTCGCGTGCAGCGGTCAAAATCGTACAAAAGTTCTTTATTTTAACAATCATGTAATGCATAATTGGCAAAATTCATACAAATTAAGTTTACTTTGGAACTTTGCAAAATATGAGTTCAAATGCAAAGTTCTATTTTAAATTGGTGAAACACTTTTACTTTTCACTTTTCAAAAATAGTCTGAAAACTGATAAGTGAAAAGTCTTTTCACTTTGCAAATTTTGTGCAACACTTTGCACTTTTACTTTGCCAGAAAATATTTGTTTGCAAATTTGCAAAGTGAAAAGTGGTTAGTGAAATGGGCCCCAGATTTTGTTTTTGAAAATGTGTAAAAAATTTTATAAACACACTGCTCCAACGATTTTTGATTTTTTTTTCATAAATTCATATTTATCAAACAAATCAGATTGCATACTTTATTTCGAGATTCGATCTCTAACTCTTTAAGGCATTAAAATAACAAATTTAGTTATACATTTCGCTGGCTCAATACTTTAATGTTCTATGTTAGGTTTTCAATATTCAGAGATAATCGCTTGCAAAGTTTTAGGAAGCTGATTTTGTGTCAAAATATCATGATTTATTAAAAAAAAAATATTAAAATATTAAAACGTCTAAGAAACTTAATTAAATTAAGGGCCTTCTTTCTTTTTTCTGTATTAAATATCGATTTAATTAACACTTTTCAATTTTAACATAGAACATTTTTCTAACTTTTTTGAGTTTTTTGTAAGTTTTTTGTTCTATGTCGGGCATAGAACATTATAGCACTGATGTAGACATACGGAAAGCAATGGATAATTAGAGAAAAATGTAATAAAATATGCAGTGAAATTACAAAAACTGGTTACTGCGATTGTTAGACCGTAACAAACTATTATTTATGCTTAAAAATGACATAATAAACTACAAAATTTTCTAAATTAAAGTATATCAATAGAGTTTTTCCCATTTCCCAATACCTTTTAATCATTTAATTATTGATTTAATTTATTTTATGGTGTATATGAACGTTTAAGAACTGAGCATAACTAAGAATCTTTGGAATGTTTCTGTTTGTTCGGACTATAAAAAAGCCATTTGTTGAAGAAAAGAAACGAAACATACATTTTCTTAAAGTCGACAAAAAGACGAACATTTTGATATAAAAAAAATTATTTGTACATTTTATATGACATAGAACATTAAAGTATTCAGCCAGCGATTTGTAATTGTGCATCATCAATTTCTAGTTCTTAATTAGCTCTAATTATAAAAATTAAGTTCGAGTTGTAAAGTTGTTAAGGTAAACAAAGGAGAATGGGCATTTTGGTCTACCTTTTGCGCACGAATGAGATATATATCGTTGGAAAGCTTAGCCCAATTACATAATTTTTTTGTATGAACACCAAGCTGTAAGCCATGGGGTTTATGTAGTATATGGGAACAAAGATTGCAATTAGAGCAAAAACTAATTACAACAGTGTTCCACTGAAATGACTTGGACACTTTTTATGAATTGAATAGTTCCCAAAATAAAGGAACTTTTATACAAATGGCCAACAATAGCGAATAATATCATGGTTGGCGAATAATTCGCTTAACAGTTGGAAAATTCTACTTTTTTTTTATTCATTTTAGAAAATTTAATAAATGGGAACAATTGTGCATCTAGTGCCCACAATTGAGATATATTAACGTTGGAAAGCTTAGTTGAAGAGCATCATTTTTGGATATAAACACAGAAGTGTAAACCATGGGGTTTAGACACTATATTACAAGATATACAAATAGACTAAGAGCCCGGGGTCGCCAGACATACGTCATTTTATCAAAGCTAAGATTTTTTCTGCGAACAGATACTATGGTAGCTAAGAATCTTCAATCCGGGTGCAATTAAGAGGTAGCGAGTGTTAAAGTTGCATACAAATGTTGCAACATTGCGTTCTTTCATCAAAGCTGAATTTTTGATATGTGTGTCATTTAATTTTTTTGACACTTGCCAGACATCTACAGTGGGACCTAACGTGAGCCAGACACTTCAAATCTGTCAAACTAATCGTGCCATTTACATAACAGAATCAAATCAAGATTTTATTTTTTTTTCGGGCAAATATTATACAATATTATCTTATCAGCAAGGCACCTACAGCGGGGCCTTACATCACCATAAAACTGTCAAAATAATAATTCTTTGTTACTAAAACGTGATTTTTTTGTTTATTTTAGCTGTTTTTAAATGTCTGGCTGATGAATACGCCCCACTGTAGACGTATAGCTGATGGGGAATTTATTTTAAACAGTTGCCCATAAAACATATAAATATTAGCTTTAAAACTACAACGTAAATGGCACGACTAGTTTGACATATTTTAAGTGTCTGGCTCATGTTAGGCCCCACTGTAGATGTCTGGCAAGTGTCCAATAAAGTAGATGACACCATCCCCTAAGACATATCAAAAATTCAGCTTTGATAAAATAACGCAATGTTGCAACATTTGCATGCAACTTTAACACTCGCTGCCTCTTAATTGCACGCGGATTGAAGATTCTTAGTATCCATTTGTTCTTAGCTACCATAGTATCTGTTCACAGAAAAAATCTTAGCTTTGATAAAATGACGTATCAATGTCTGGCGGCCCTGGGCTCTTACTCTTAAACAATTGTTCTATGTTTGTTCGAATTTGCAGTGTTTTACTTATTTTTTTTGGTCGCTTATCTAAGCCAACTCACATTGTTTACTACAAATAAAAATACTCGTACGTTGGTAGACTCATAGAACCTAATCATTTCCATAGGTCTCGTTTCTGGGCATTAGGTAGACCAGGTCCCATATATTTTTCCCATTCTCCTTTATAAATATGTACTTATTCAATGAAAAATATCTAAATCCCATTACAAATTCATTTTGTAGCTAAAAATTCTAAGTTTCCAAACGTAACAAAATAGTAAAAATCATCCTGGATCTCATAACAGTCAAGAAAAAAAGCAATATTTAACCAACAGTTTGCTTGACCCTAAAGTGAGGTTCGGGATTATTTATTTTATGTAATTTAAATTTGGAAGCTTTTTTCAAATCTCAAAAAGAAAATGGCGGTTAAAAGTTTTTGGGGTAACTTTGTTTGGCATTTTAAGCCTGCTTGTTTTTGAGACTTGAACAAAATTAAAAAAAAAAGCAGGTTCGTTTCGCTAAATTACTCTCCGCCACACATTTTATCTGGAAATGTGTTTTTTTTTTTTTAAGTTGGAAAATTTCTTATACAAATGCAAACATGCTCTAAATCCAAATTGAGTGGTCTTTATAGAAAATGTTTCAGACATACTCTACGCAAAAACAGCACTTTCTGAGTTTTTTTTTTTTTTTTAGGTGAAGTTTTAATTGTAATGTGACATTTTGTATTTTTGTATTTTCCATTTTTAATAGTTACAAAGTACATACTCTTTTCTCCTATACAGGGTGTCCCAACGTCACCAGCCCAGACAAAAACCATGTGTTCCTTAGGTTATTTTGAGTCGAAAAACTTAAGAGGTATTTTTCTCTTTTTCGCTTCCTTTTCGAGTATAACGTTTTTTTAACTGTCTTTAACTTTTCTGAAATACAACTGATTCTTGGATTTTTTTGTATTAACTTAAGAGCGCCTAGCAATTTTTACCTATCAAACAACTTTTTTCTATGGGGTTAACGGTTTTCCCGCAGACAATCATCAAACCCATTTTATTGCATTTTTATGCCGTTTTTTTGTTATCTTTTTTTTTTTTTACTAAAACACGTTAATAAGTATCATTTTGTCTTCCCTATTATGGTGGCCAATTTTAATCTCTCAAAAATATTTAATCTTTTTTTACCAACAAAATACACTTAAAACTATTAATAAAATAAAACCAAAAAAATTAAGGAAAAGGAGAATGCCCAAAAAAAACCCAGCCTCGATTAAAAAAAAATCATATATGGATTGAAAGGGCTTTGTTTGTAGATATCAAATATGAAATTATTTTCTTAAAAAGTTATCCCCGGGCCAAGCTACGACAATTTATTTATTATTAAAAACAAGGGGGCGTATTCATAGTCATTTTAGACCTGGGTCTAAGTTAAACATAGGTTTAGTTGAATTTTCGGACGTTGATTCTATTTTTTTAAGTTTACCATTTCAAAAAAATATTTGAAGCTTTTTGTGTAGTATACCAAGTTAATTATCTTATAAAAATATAAAGCCAACAATTTGTAATTAAAATCGGTCTGTATTCATTGAGCTAAAATTGTCTTAAACTGTAGTTTAGTTAAACCTGGGTATATCTGCAACTATGAATATGCCCCAAGGTGTTTTTGCATGTCTACGAAGTTTGTAAGGGCAATACAGAAAAAACGTCGAATAAAATAACATACCTCCATATCTACTGGACACATGGAAGTTCAAAAAAGTTTCGAAAAACAAAGTTTCGAAACACGAAGCTTCGAAAACAAAAGAATAAAACCTTTCAAAAAGTCAAAGTTTTCGAAAAAAATTGTTACAAGCGACGTTATATTTTATTTTGGAATTTGGGGTTGCAATATATGGGAAATACTCTTGTCCAAGAAATTAGTGAAAAAAGAAAATTATGAAAACAAAACAAAGCATTTCGGACTTTTACCATTGTCGTTGAAAAGTTCTTAGTTTTATTATTTTCATTTCGGAATTTTACAGCAACATATGCAGTAAAAAAATAAAGGTCGCAACTATTGATTATCATGACATAATGCGAATAATTTTAGTTGCACATAATTCTCAAGTATACTTTTTCCTCCAACTGTTGTCTGTTGTTGTAATTTTTTCGAAACTTTGTCTTTCGAAACTCTGTTACTATTTAGTTGCACATTCTTAACTCGCATTAAATATGAATTTTTATACTCACAAAATAAACTCCATAGCGGCCAACGGTTCCACAAAGTAGCATTTTTGCGAGTAACGAGTTTCTTGTGATTAAAAAGCAGAATGCGGTGCGAAATAAAGATAGATGCATTTATATGGTAAATGCAAACTCATATAGCGACTATCTACTTGCTTTTTATAACGGACACTGATTCGAATTCTTATCATTTAAGATTTTTCATTCATTATTTTTATAATTAAACTTTTAAGTGTAACAATATGTTTGACAACCGCCATTTTGGACAGCATAATCTTATGGCTGCAGATTTTAGTGACTTGTAGCTGACCTATTTAATAGCATGGATCAACCACAATATAAAATTATGTCACTGTTTACTTTGTTTACATGAAGAAAAACTTTGTTTAAAAAAAATAGAAATGGTCATAGCCAGTCCCGGCGATAACATTTTAAGAAAATAATTCCATATTTGTTATCTACAACATACATATATGACTTTTCTTAATCGACTCTGGGTTTTTCGCCCATACAATTTTGGGCATTCTCCTTTAATATTTGAATAAAATCGAATAAAAACTAAGTCTAAGTTATTGACAGTTGGAAAAAGCCAGCAGTTTAACAAAAATATTGAAACCGTTAGAATCATTTTTATTCGTTAAATATTAAAATTTTCTTGAATTCCTTTTTTTTTTTTAATTTAATTTGTTAATACTCTTAAATGTATTTTTTTTTAGTAAAAAAAAATATTAAACATTTTTAAAAGAGCAAATTGGGCTTTCATAATAGAAAAGATAAAATGTAACGTATTTTTATATACTAAATGATACCAAAAAAGAGAAAACGGCATAAAAATGCAATGAAATGGGTTTGATAATAAATTGTGGGTTAACTGTTTTAGGCATAGAGAATAGTTGTAGGACGTGTAAAAACTGCTAGTACAAAAAAAAATTTAAAAATCGGATGTATTTTGGCAAAGTTAAAGATATTTAAAGAAAGGAGTCGAAAAGAAAGAGAAAACGACAAAATTACTTCTTAAGTTTTTTGACTTAAAATCATCTCAGGAACTTATGGTTTTCGTCTGGGCCGGTGAGGTTGGGACAAAAATCTAAGAAAATTTATGAGAAGCCATATAATAATGTAAAGTAAAAAAGAATAACACATATTGTTTAAAAAAGGTAAGTTTTGTCAAATTTTGATTTTTTAGGCGCCCTAATGTGCGAAACTGTTACAAAATTAGTTTATCCGTTTACGAGATATTCAGTGTTATAAAGCAATTTCCCCAAAAACGTAAAAATCCGTTTAGTTATTTTTTTTTTGGCTAAAACCTAGCTCTAGCTTTTTGTCATACATTAGGTGAATCACTCTGTATATTTAGCATACAGACGCACAGCCGCGTACAGGCCGACTGATATTATGCCGAAAATTCCTTTTTTGATTCGCAATGTTATATTTAATTTAAACCTTTTCTTTTTTGACAAGAAACCAATACTTGCCCTTCCACCAAAAAAGATGTAAAGAAAAACTATGTACTATGTAAAATTTTCAAAATACCTTTTTGAACTTATTGATCCAGTGACCTGAGCAAAATTAATATCAAATGGCATATACCTACCCAACATACAGTGTGTATAAATTCTTCTGTGATATATCTTCGCGATTGAGTTCAATAGGCTACATCTTAAAATGGTTTGGCA
Organism: Melangyna quadrimaculata; assembly: GCA_949320155.1. Taxonomy (NCBI): domain Eukaryota; kingdom Metazoa; phylum Arthropoda; class Insecta; order Diptera; family Syrphidae; genus Melangyna; species Melangyna quadrimaculata. Next base: position 146,411,378 of record OX439484.1, on the reverse strand, counting down.
TGTTAAAGTAAATTTCAATTATTACTGAAGCCCTTTCCCCCAAGCATTGGCCTGGTTCAGGCGATCTATACCAAGTAAGGTATAAATTTATTTCTACGCGACTTGTATAGCGGCTTTGGCTTCGGCTTCGGCTGACGAAGAATGAAATAAAACATGCAAAACAGACCAAGGTTTATATTGGCAGATGCATTGCACAGCAGAGCACATCACATCAGCACACTGTGCAGAACCATTCCGCAACCCATTACCTGCATTTGGATTCGACACTCTGCTCCAAGTGTGGAATGCACCTATGGCTTATGACGAAAAGGAACACAACAAATGTTTCCGCCGGCCGCTGGAGCAGAAGAATTTTGTTGGATCTCTATTATGTCGGATGCTTCAGTTGCATCCATATGAAACGGAACGGTTGGTCGGTGTCGGTGCTGTTCGGTGTTACCTGTGACGAAGGTCCACCTTACAAGCAAATGCACTCAAGAGGAACCACATCGGGCACCGGACAAGGTTTTTGGTTCACTACGGCTTTTAATTTATTTGTGTTCTCCAACTTGTTTGAATCTCATCTCTACTTTTATTCTCTGTCGAATTTATTTTTAACCCCTAATTTAAATTCAAAGTTGTTGGAAAAGGCTTTGCACAAAATTTTAGAAACATTGTTTTTTTTTCCTTATTAATTTTATTTTTGTTTTCGAAGGTATCATGCTCCCATATTATACATATAGGTATATCGAAGGACCACAGCAGCTGTATTATAGTAAAGGCATTGTCTAGATTTCACGCGCTGACTTGTAAGTATTTCCGGATGCCAGGGAGTTTAGTTGTTGTTGGTATAGCAGGAGGAACTATAAGCAGGCTTTGCCAAAGTTTTGATGTAAATTCCTGTTTCTCTCAGGATGAATATTCTAATTCGGAAGAATCGTATACTTCTGATGCTATAGCGATGGGGTTCCTAATTAAGAATTCGGTTGTGTAGGTACACCTGTTGTTTAAAAGTTTCTAATCAATTATTGTTGATATATTTGCATATTACGTATAGTTTGATATTTAGTCAGCAGGAGGACAAACGGCAACTTTTAAGAAGTTGGAAAGAGGCTTTGAAATTTTAAAAACATATAATCGGATTTAAGTTGATGATGTTATTTTATTACAAATAAAAAGGAATAATAATTGAAAGTATGTTGTGTTTAAAACAATTTTTTTTCTATAAAATAACAAGATTAATTTTAAGATGGACATTTTTTTTTTTTGCAATTATGTACAAAGAGAACGTATATCTGGAAGAGTTTTGTGTTCTTTTTTTGTTTTCTTTTTTCAATACTCTTTTTTGGGGCTTGAAGGCGTGAAGGTAATTCGCATAAGGTATGACGAAAAGCTAGAGCATGTAGGTTGGGTCGAGGCAATACAAAAATTGTTAAGGAGGGGGATCTATTCCACCCCATTCAGGCAGAGGGGCAATTTTCATAAAAAAAATTGACTTAATTTTTAAATTGAGAATTGATAAGAGCATTGAATTTAAAAAAAAAAAAAAACAAAAAATAGTTTGACAAAAAAAGCTACAATGCGTAGTTTAGAGACTAGACGAAATAAATTGTATATGAGGAGACTCTCGCAATAAGCCCCTTAATTTTCAACATAAATCCAATCATGGAAGTTTTTTATAATACACATATCCGCCTCGAATAAACAAGAATGTTTGTACAATTATAAAATTAAGTTTTTAATTCGAAAACATTTTGCGAATTTATATTTTTTAAATATTAACTTTAAATATTATATAACTTTGTTTGAATGAATTTTGCTACACTACTTTTATAAGTGTTGCCGTTGTTGTTTAAAATGTATTTTTCTATTGGAATTCATTTGTTAATGTTTCTAAACGCTTGGAATTAGAATCCCCTCCCATATAACTTGCAAGTATGGCTTGGTTTCGTGTCAAAAAATCGAACTTTTAATGCAAACTAACATAGCGATGATGAAGAAGTCCAAAAGTGATTTTCGATAAGATAAATTCGAAGGCGTTTTTAAGGGGGAAACTTTTAAATTGTCCATATTGTTTGATGTTGTGATATGAAACAATTTTCCTCATTCTTTTCACCTGGTTTGTGGACTTTTTGGGGGCCACACATCAGAGGTAACTGGGGGTTGGAGACGATTAAACGGTATTTATTTATTCCAAAAAACGTTGGGCAAATTGTAATCTGATTTGCAAAGAAAGGGTTTACTTCCTTGTGTTTGGTTTCGTTATGTTAATGATACATTTACTATCATTAAAAAGAAGCATATCAAAAGCACTCTCAATATATTAAATAGTCTGTATGAAGGGTTGAATATTGCTTATGAAATTAAAAGCAACGATAATCATACGCTCCCCTTTCTTAATTAAAATAAAACGCATAGGACCAAAAATCGACTTTGGGTCTATAGAAACCCAAGAACGACAGAAAGGTACCTAACGAATGACTTATTTTGCACCTATCAACAAGGGCGTACGTAGGATTTCGATTAGGGGGGGGGGGGTGCAAACGTAAACAAAAACTAGATCAAAGGAATTTTATTTTTATTTACATAGTTTTTTTTTTTAATTTAAAAAATTGGGCCTACTAATTTAAGCATCGAATAAAAAATCGAAAACATAAGCGGTTAGAACCAACCTTCTGAAGATATACTTGTCGAATTGTCACAATGGCAATCGAGATGCTACTTTTTTAACACATAAAAATATGAATTTCATGTTCAAAAATTAAATTTTATTTAATTCCATAGGCTTCAGGTGCACAAAAATACTACTTATGCCCAGTTTTTCTGTGCGACATCATCCCATTTTCTGAGTTAAGTAAATCCCGACTCTATAGATTTTTGACAACTGAAAATCAAAAGAATTTACACCTTTAGTGCCACTACAAACATTTGTATTGTGAATCAAATATTTTATGCTATAGATTTCAGCGAATTAACTAAGTTCCAACCACGGTTAAAGTTTAGAATTGGCTGTTATGAACCTCAGTTATTATGTCGGACTCTCTCGGCTTTTAAGCAACCGAGACGAGACCGAGACAAGACTGTATATTTGGACCGAAATTTACAGAGTCTAATAAATTTAAAAAAATCCAATTTCAGTTAAATATTTATTTTCTTTTGCACGTACTCAAACTATAATCGAAAATATTTCGTTCCAAAATCAACAGGTTGACCGGAAATCGTATTTTTCGGAGACGAAACCCAGACGAGACTTAATTATACGATACTGAAGAGACCGAGACGAGACTGAACATTTTCGATTTTAACAAGACCGAGCTGAGACTTACAAAAATCTCGCAGAGTCTCATCTCGTGGCCAGTCCTAGTCGGAATGGGTTGAGTTAAAACTTTAACTTCATAATGGGTTCATTGGCTAAACCATGTTTTGCCCTTTAACGGACTAAATACTCACTAATTAGTATTCACTTTATCGAAGTGGGCTTAGTTTTCAACAAAAAGCTGAAGTTGGGCAGTTATTTATCATACTCTCTTGAGAAAATCTGATAATCATCGTAATGTTTTCTATTTTATTTTGAATAATTTAATATTAGTAAGGGTGTTAGGGGCACATTTTAGGGCAAAACATTGCACTTTAGTTAGTTTAGTTCATAAAATAAAAATTTCACCACATAAATTTCAACTATGGGGGGGGAGGGGTGGCAGCTGCCGAAAAATTGTTAGTGTTTTTAATAATTTTTTATCGAAAACTTTCGGTCAATAAATACTATCGAACTGTAACCATACAATGCTGTTCAGACTCGTTTGTCTGATTTTAGAATCATCGAGCACATTTACTTGATGATTATGATTATTTTTGAGCAAGCTCTTGAACTTGTTCAAATTGAAGATGGCAATCCAAAGCTGAATTAAAGAACACACAGTAATGACTTCTGTCAACTTAATAAAGTTTTATTCCTCCAATTATAAGTCTTCTATACCTTAATTTAATTACATATTTGCTTAACCCTACAATTTATATATTACAATGTTAATTTAAATATTTAGATCAATTTCAACATAAAATACTTTACAAAAGTAAAACCAAAACAAAACACAAATATCTGGAACAATATTATAGAAGTAATTCACTGTCAGCATGATTTTGGATGACGTTGATATTCCATAATTATGTAAGATGCACCGTCAGCTTTTATGATTCGTTGGCTTCAATGAAATAGTTACATTCTAGTTTTTACCTACTAGAGCAAGTTTTTGCGATTGATTAGTGATTTTTTTTTTATAGTATTTTAATTTTCAGAGTATTTTCTAAAAAAAATGTTTCCAATAGATAAGAAATGTAGAACAGCGGTCTCACCTACCATATCATATTTTTAACTTTTTTTAAAGTCAGCAATATCTATTCTTTAATTTAATTTTTAAATAAAATGGTTTTAATAAAGAAAACTGAAAGCTTTGCAAAAAAGAAATAAATGTTTAAAATAATTTCAAAAATGATCAAACAGAGTTAGTTACATTTTAGTTAATTAGAACTAGTAAGACTAGATTTCCCAACTGAAAAATCACTACAGGATGACTAACACAAATCGGAAGATAAAATATATTAACCATTTACTGAGTTAATCCAGGGTTAGCAAAGTAAACGAGAAAATAGTTAAAAAAAAACATTTGTGTTCTTAATTTAATTTTATTTTTTGCGTATAGACCTTTTTATAATTTTTGCTTTAAATACTTTTTTGCTTACATTCTTAAATTTTTTTTTTGTAAGTAATTTAAGTATTCAAATGTTATGCCAGTTTCAAGCACGTATTAAATAATATAAAATTTAAAAAAAATATTATTATAAAGAGGCTGGGGGCGACCCACACTAATAAATTCCCATGGGCACCCTTGACAAATATTTAAGCTATTTATAATAGTTTTTTTTTTGGGAAGAGCCTTTAAAATTCTAAGAAACTTACCTATTAATTATATTTAAACTAATTATTTCAAAACAGACTATGGACAAAAGTACCATAAATCAGGGGAGTGTACTTTAAAACAAAATTACATGGTTGTATAGAATATAAAAATTAAAAGTTTTTAAGTGACCTTTAGTCCAAATACGTCGTTTAAAAGTTTTTAACTGAATACAGTCAACTAAAATAAAAACAAAAACAATATAATTTCTATTATTTGGGTTTTGTCTTCTTTATAGAATATAAAAGAGACAAATTAAGTGTCAGATGACAAATTTTGATTATGATTCAAGTTGAAAAACATTTTAGAAGCGTTTTTTTTGTAGTGTTTTTGCTAAAAAAACTGTCTTTTGGTTTTTTTTTTTTGAAAAAAAAAATTACCAGTTGTTGACTACGGCATTATGTGTAGAAAAAATAGACTGGGTTCAGAATCATAATTTGTTCCTGCAATATTGTTGGTTGATTTTTTTTTTAAATTTTTACTAATTCTTTATTACGTAACCGGATTGATTTTTTTCTACATAGAATTATATGCAGAATATAATCAGTCCGAAGTAGATGTCTTTTTCCGTTCTCGAGTTAATGGAGACGAATGATATTTTTAAGCTATCTTTTAAATTGCCGAAGGTAAAAAACGTTAAACTTAAATTGTTAAAAAAACCTTTTTAGCACGTTATGACGACGTTATTATCTACTGTAAAATAAATTTCATCCGAATTCGATATCCATATTCGTTCTTCAGATATGGGGGACTAAAAAAGTACCACAAACGTACGTACACACATACAGACATCTTTCTAAAAACGACAGTTTCTAATGAGATCTCAAAACGTGAAGATATGTCAACATTTTTACTTTGAAAAATCGCACCAGTTACAATAACTTCCAATGGAAAAATCTAAATTAAACATTTTTTGTCAAGGTTATGAATTTTTTTTTAATACGAAATTCCGAATAATATTTGTTTTGATAATTTTTGTATGTAATTTTATTTAAATTTTTAAGGACCTCCTTTATAAAATTTGTTGTCAAATTACTCAAGCCGTTAACGAGAAAATGGGAAGTAAAAAAAGCGATTTTATGACCGGTACCGTTTTTTTGATAGGAATTTTTGTATTCAAAATTTGTTCCATGTCTTCAGTAGTACACAGCAATTATTATTTTTGTTTAATCTTTCCAGCCGTTTTCGAGATAAAAAAACTTTTTTCTTAACGCTTGTATAGAATGTATACCGTTGTTTTTAGAGTTAAGCAAATTATTTTCGATTTCTCCTCTAGGTAATCACAAGTACTACTTTTAACCTAGATTGTATCAAATCTAGCTCGATGCAGAAACGAATGGACAAACAGATCGATGGAAACGCGACGGAAGGTCGGAAGGTCGAAAACCACTTTTTGGAATGTTAAATTATCGTTTTTTTAGGCTTTCGTCACGCACTGATCGACAAGCGACAGAGCGTTAAGTTGGAGCAAAACAATAACAATAAATTGTCGTTTTCAAGTAACTTCCTGAAACTTTGTTTAGGTACTATTGATAAAACTGAGTACATTCTCTCGTCGCTCAGGATCAAAATTCAATAATTTAATAAATAGAACAGAATTGAAAGCAGAGCTAGGTCGTTACTGAGCGACAGAGCGACGGACTGACGACCTATCTCCTTGTCGCCCGTCGCTTGTCGCTTAGTGCGTGGTCAAAGTATTAGTTTTGATTAAAACTTCGATTTGTTTGTTTTGAAACCAGTACCCGCGTATGATCAAGTAAAAATAATAAAAGTTGTGCTGTTCATAAAAGCAGCGTGTTTCTGGGTTGCTATGATAGAATATTACTGACAATTTTATTTTTGCCGATTCAAGATTTTTGTCAGTATACATTTTTCCTTTTAAATATATACGAAAATTTCCCAAAAATATGGCAACGTCAAACTCTTGAAAGACACCTGAAACGCAATAAAAATTTTAGTTGACTTAAACATTGTAATGTAAGCAGTAATCAAACTCGAAAGAGCCATTTTTGAAAAAAAAAAAGCTATAGAATCCGTGTATCTTCGGAAAAGGTAGACTTAAATACAAATTTAAATTTCAATTTACACATAAATTGCACCTGAAGTTTTATGAATAAAGATTTATAAAGTCATAAAAATCAATAAGAGTTAGTTAGCTTGTGTCTTAAGTGATTGCAATTCCGCCAAAGACCTTGGTGTTCCACATTTGCGTGCAATCCACAAGTTGGGGCAAAATGCGTGTCTATTCTTTCAAGTTTTCCAATAAAATACTACGAATAAACTAAATTCCATTTCCAAAACAATTATTCACTTGTCGTTATCTAAAACAAAGTAATTAATTAGCAGCTTAACAAGCGTCTACCATGCATTTCGGTACACTATACCAGACACACTCTTGCTGCAGAGTATCACGCATGCAAATAACGAGCTAAACGCGACAAAAATCAACTTAAAAAAATTCAAAAAAAAGAACGTTCAATTCCGAATGCTTTTTCTTAAATTTAAATCAATGAGTATATACAAAAAAAAAAAAAATAACAATCTCATCAGTGATTCTTAATTATTGCAGGGAAATTTTAAACATGCGCTTGCAGATATCGCGCACGCTGCATGCATATACAAACAGAACAAATATAAACTGCAGACTTTCAGCAAAGATGTCGTTCGTTGTTGGTGTGGTCGTGGTTGAGTATAAGACTTTTTCTCGCCCTGCAAGCCTGAAACTGGTAAGTCGTTTCTCCACCACTCTTATTGACTGGGATGTTCTTTGCGAGCTGCGACTGCAGCATGGCGGTTCGGTTCGGTTTCATCGAATCTAATTTGACTCCCGGCAGCCGAAGAGATCAGTTCGGAGCATGATTACCACGAGCAGACAAGATCATCAGAGGGATGTGCGGCAGGTAATCGGCAATCGACGGCGACGCGACCGACGATGGTTTTGTTAATCTAAGTTGGAAGCGGCATTTGAGGATAAATATTCGCAAATTTCAATGTGGGGGAGATGCCCATGCCCATTTGCGAGCATTATGATTGTCAAGAGCCTGCCACCAAGGATGGCACTTTCGCACGCCATGGCGACGACAATATTCGTGCTGACAACTCATGATGTCATACTGATGGAGGGAACATCTTTGGCCACGATGAATGGCATTGAACGAATCTGGTGCTTCCATTGTTAGACTTATGGGTGTTAACCGATTACCCAGATCGAAAATTTCCCATCGAAGATGCGGAGATGGTAATCTGTTTGATTCGCCTCCTATTAGTATGGATCAATTAAAAAAAGGCAACAATATATAGTCGAGCAAGAGAGCGAGGGCTACTGCTCCCTGGGAGATGTGTCATGTTTTTGTGTGCGATTAAAATCTGTCCCCGTAGTTTCTTTGAAGAGCTCATTATCAGATTAGCTCCTGGTTTGCTGGACCAGCCCCGACCACAGCCCGGATAATACATTGCCACGTATTACTCATTACCATTGACACACTGTTAATATTTTTCAAGCTTCCCTCCTGTAGAGCCAAGCCTCAGCCAAGACCACACACAGCGTTTGTAATGCAACAGATTATCATTAATAATGTGGACCGGCCGGCCGTTGCGGCGTGGCGTGGAGCTGCCACGTTATTATTTGTCCCCGCTTAGAATATTTTATTCACTCCCAATCCCAACAGGTATTTATGAGCCCAACTGAACATAACTTCCTAGGAACGATGCGGTCGCGAGAGAGCGAATAGTTTATTTGGAAAGGTAACGCTGCGTTTGACCCTTTTGGACGTTTGGTTGGTGTTTCCTAATGGGATGATTGCTGGATATTAATTGCCACTGTCAGTTGCTACTAGAAGTACGTGATAAGTGCTACCTATGCAATCCCCCTTATGCGAGTGCGTTTCGTATAACGTATCTTCGTGTAAACTGATAACGTGGAATTAATTCCGAGAAGTTGTTTTCACAGCGAGAAAGCAATTCACATCACGAATATGAGGATTAGCCATATAATATACAGTTATATAGATAGAAGCACACATACTTGAACTAAAAAGGGTTAATTATTGTTACTTTTGATGAATAGAGGCATAGAGATCATGGTTTTATTCAGGTAAAGTGTTCAGAAGGTCTTAACGCATTATTGGTGATGACAAATTACTATGGGACTTCTTTAATTGAAGTATTTTTGGAACATTTAGGCGGGGGTTTTCAGTGCGAGATCATTCTAGTTTCGGAGTTTAACCAGAGTTGTCTTTTCGAATTTGGTGAGTCTACTCGGATTTAATTTTCATCTCGTTCTTTTACTGAAAAAATGTACCTCGAAGGTGTGGTGAAATAAAGACAAGTGTAATAAAGTCAAATGTCGCATATAACACTCTGATGGTTTTCGAAGAAATCTAGTTGACAATGGCACCTGGCTACTGAAAATACCTGCGGAACGACAGGAGTTGACTTAGCAGATATCTTGTATTATGTATTGAGATATTCAGTAGGCTAGGCTAGGCTAGGGGTCAGTGCTGGCATGCATGTTCCTATTCCTTAGCTCGTCGGTGGGGGTGGTTCATGGACCCTATAGCTCGTTACAAATAAAAACCATGCCAGCCTGTGTATCTTTTGATGTTTGTAGATATGCGAGATATTTTCTAGACCCTCCCTTGGTCGTCATACTCGCATAGACGACCCCTTAACTAGGCGTCTTATTTCGTCATACCAATACTCTCACTCTTTTCTTCCTCATCCTTTTAATTATTTAAATTATTCAGAACACCATGTTTAAATTTAATTTACATTCAAGAAACCTTCATTTTATTTAAGACGCTATTTTATTTTTGACGCACGGGTGTCAATATATTTTTGACGCAAGTGCGTCATTTTATTTTTGACGCCTGGGCGTCATTTTATATTATGACGTCAATTTATTTTAGACGCCCGGACGTCTATATTTTTTGACGCCCGGGTGTTATTTTATTTTTGACGCCCGGGTGTCAATTTTTTTTTGACGCCCGGGCGTCAATTTATTTTTCAATGTTATTTTTTTTTATTTTTGACTTCCGGGTGTCAATTTTTTTTCTGACGCCCGGGCGTTAATTTTTGTTTGAAGCCCGGCGTAATATTATTTTTGACGCCCGTGCGTCAATATTTTTTTTGACGTTATAAAACAGGTGAGTGTAATGTCGGTTTCGTGTGGACGGTTCGGAATTACTTCTTCTACTCGAGATTTTCCATATTAGGAATAGGAATGGAACAAAAACAATAAAAAAGGAGTCTCTCCGGGCTACTAAACGAAAACGAAATAAGTATAAAATTTAGATTAAGATTTCTACATTCTCATGATGACTTTTAGTGCGAATTCGCTCATTTTCTTTTGGAGTTAGAGCGTGCACCGTGACTTCGTTTTTTCGACTTTTCGCCATCATATGTAAACTGTCAAAGCAAAAATGTTGCCTTTAAATAAAAGTAAATGTTTGTGTTTTCGACTTTAATAAAGGGTTTTAGGGATAAGAAAATCACTCTCAAAATCAAGATTCTAATTTCTCAATAACTTGGAAATAAAACTCATAAATAAAGAAACACTTCGAAAACTTTCGGTATCAAGACTTCTAGTGAAGATCTTTATATTGGTATAGGTAGGTAGGTGTTTAGAAATCGCAGGTGGTGGTATTCAGCTTTCAATAATTGGGATTATACGCTGACAGTTTGTTTCGTGTAAATCTAGAATATCTGTTAATCAATCGTGTAAATTCAACATAAATTATGAAAGTATTCGCCGTGTTGATTTCAACGTGACGAAATGTCCGCTAACCGTGTAAATCCAACATTGTGTGTAAAAGTTTAATTTTTAGTACTTAGTCGTTTAAATTCAACATAAATGTGTTTAAAATGGGAGAAAATATGATGGTCAACCGTGGAAATTCAGCATACATTGTTAAAGCTACGTAGTTTGCCCAAACCTTGTAGCTAGAAAAAAAAAATCTGAAAGTTTCCGCCGCGTTTATTTCAATGCGTGAAAATTATGGGCTTCGAATTAATTAACGCGGTGGGGAGTGGTGGATCTGGTGGTGGATCTGGTGGCGACTTTAAATACCTACAAAATAGCATGGCACGAAGACGGGATTAACATTGACTGATTTTTTCAGTACTGTATAAAAAAGTCCTCGGAAACTGAAAGGAACATGTCGACTGTACCGGTCAATCTCAACCAATTACAGCGACATACGAAAATCGTCAATGCAAAATACCGTGGAAAGTCGTTCAAAGTATATCAGCAAAAAACGGTGACACAGAGCTGAATTCACCCATTTAAGTCGTTCAGCTGAAGAAAAAAAAAAAAGGTAAACATCAAAGACGTCAAAATCAACAACTTTTCGGAGAGGTAAGTCAAGATTTTTTTGTATGATAACAGAGATCAAACAGAAATCAAAATTATTTAGTTTTAGGTAGACAATATCGGATTCTTGGGCAAGGAACCTTGTTGCTGCATCAAAAAAAGTAAGTGTTTTTTGTTTTGTTTTTTTTTGTTTGTCAGTTAAGCCCACTTATACGGCCAAACTGACAAGAAAACCAAATAAAAGTTTAACATAATTGATGAAGAAGCAATAGCATACACATCAGTTCTAGGCATATGGAAACATTCGGCAGCATTTTGGACCTGCACATAAGTTTTGTAAATTAATGCATTTCATCGAGCGGCTCAGGCTTAATTTAATATAAACACAATTTAAGACATTGAGAAAGGGAAAAACATGATTTGCGAATCATATATGTTAAAAATGCCTCTAGTTAGATTTCTTCTTATGAACTCATTCAAAGCTTGCCCTTGCAAAATCAAATGTGCGTGCAGTCGAAATCACATCTCGAAAGAAGTCCAATGAGTGAAACAGCCGTAACAACTACACATCACTGATGTTGTCTTTCAAAACACGGCTTACCGAAAAAAAACATTTTTCCATCTCGTGTCCCCTGGCGAACCTGGCAATGATTTGATGAAAAACGCACGTTTCCTAGTGGCGTCGCGTCGACTTTCCCCACTCACTGCACAAAATGCCGTGATTCGGTGCCATATCAATAATTCCATTGATTTATGGCGATTATAAAGCGTGAACGCCAACATTAATAATTCCCCCTCAATTTTATTGTGCATAAATTTTATTAATTTATAATTTTGTTGATGTTTGTTGTTGTGTGTGTGTCTGTGTATATAGACGTGCATGGCTTAAACGTTGCATTGATACTGGCGTAGTTCTCAAGCCTCTTCATTTTTTTTTATTTTAAAAATCAGACTCAGGCTGTGTGATGTTGGCTTTTATAGTAGACTTGCAAACCCCAAAAACAAAACATCCACGAATAGATGCTGAGATGCGGATAAGTAAATTATTACCGCGTGGTTGATGTTAACCATGGTTGAAAAGAAAAAGATACTACTAGCGCGGCTTATTTTCTTGGGAAATGAGTTAAGGCTAACCAACGTCATATGTATGTTTGTATACCTATATGTATTTAGATTTAGACTGTTTCTGGAGTTTTAATCGTTGCGCAGACTTATTCACTGTGCAGATTGTTTCTTCTTTTTTTTATTTTTTTTTGTTGGTCATTTTTAAGTTTCGTGCGCATTATACCTGCACAGGTAATTATGAGCTCCTGCAGATTTTGTTTTGATGAAGATTACATGATTTATGCAAATACGAGATACATGATGGTGGTTGATGGTATGGTTGTGGATGTGGCTGTTGTTTAGGAATGTGCACTTTGGTTTTGGGATCGCTGTGTTTAGGCAGCAAAGAGTACCATTCACTGTTGAAATCATTTTAGGCAGGTCTTAAATTTTATATTATTTTTTAGGACGTATGTATAGATTGAAGACAACGCTCAGACACTGTAACACTGATTTGTTTAATAAAGTTAGATTGTTGAAAGAAATATTATTAAAATTTTAGAAAAAAATATTTTATGATATTAAAATTATTTTTATAAGTAAATTTAAAACCTTGGCTCTCATCACGTAACTCTGGCGATATCGTTTTCGATATCATTATCGATAGTTATGCTTCACGTAAGAATACAAAACGTCTATCGTTCAAACGATATCGAATTGAGGATTTGAGTTTTGCTTCATGTATTTAAAAAAGCTGCAATTTGCTATCGTCTCGACTGCTCGATACCGATTTAGCTATTGTCTTGGTGTTTTGTTACTTTAAGATTTAATTTCTTATATTTTACGAGCCGACAGCCAATTTTTAAACTGGATGTATAATCAAAATATTATTATAAATGTTTATAGGTGCATGTGTCCTGATATTGAAAGCAAGTCTACCGACACAACAGCAATTTATCATACACCGTTGGAGAGGTTATTGCATGCAGCACGTTGTTAAGTAAATAGAATAATAATGAAATTCTTTAACTGGTATACCAACTCAACAGTATTGTGTCATACTTCGTTCAAAAGGTTGTTGGTGTTTTGAAGCGGAGATATCTATCGCACCAGGTTAACGGCTATATAACAAAAAAAAGTACTCAGTAACCTTTTCAGCGATTATGGGAAATTACTGTTGAGTAGGTAGACCGCTTTGTCCATTCTCATTCACTGTCAGCTCTTGAAGTATGACTACAAATATAAATACATACATACATTGTACATACATACATACATATTAACATTGTCCAACGCCACATTTTAAATCTAATAAACGACACCCACGGCCACGACGATATTAAAAAAAAACCGCCATTATATGCATAAGGCCTTATAAAATTTAATTCTCACTAAAACAAAAGCCCAACTGCAAACGAAACGAATTTACTCACGATGACAGTATAATATTTCTGATGTTTTATATTTCAAAAGTGTTTTTCAGAGACTCTTAAACTATCAAAAACGAGAACGATAGACGATACGAGAGTAGAAAGTGTAACGTAAAGCAAACTATTGACGATATCGTTTCTAGCTATCGTCTGGACGATAGCCGTCAGAAAAGTTACGTGCTGAGAGCCCTTTTTTCTCATTAGGTTTCATGTTAAAATTCTTAATTGGAAATTTTCAAAAAAAAATCGAAATGTTGGCCAAACGTCTTGAAATGACAAACTACACAAAAAAAAATAAATAAATCGGGTGGCGCAACGGCTCATGAAGAACCAGGGCCTAGTGACTAACAACTCGCAACCATTCCTGGTGTGCGCGTGTCGATAGGACTGGAAGGGACCTATAATTTCATGCCGAATACGAAAGGCAAGCCGAGAAGCTCTTATTCAAGACAAGTGATAATCTTGGAGGATTTGTCAATTCCTCGCAAGAGGCAGTAGCCCTGAACAAAAAAAAATTATTTTTTAGCTGGTCGAGGCTGAGAATCGAACTCAGACCTCCAGCTTGACTGTCCAACGCATTAACCATTACACTACGGGCTACTACAAACTGCACAAGAAAATGAAATTGATCAAAATACAGCATTGTATATAAATATCTATAGTACTATCAAAAACCCAATACGACGGTGGCGGTGCCACCACATTGAAAATCTTATTAAATCTCTCTAGCGATAATCACTCCACCTATAGGCCTAGACTATCGTCCCGAAATGAATACAGTTAGAAGGCCTTTAAATAACAATTTCAAAATTGTATGTACTTACAAATCAAAATATGAAATTGGAAAAGCACATTGAAAATCGAAATTCACAAAATGTGTAGATAAAACACTTTTTCTGTGAATTCGGAAACTAGATCATTTCGTTTATAATAAATTCGTAATAGATATGTAATAGATTGCTAAATCTTCGAAATATTTAAAAATATTTCATTCAGAAGTTTACTCAAGCTGTTTTTATTTTCTTTGAACATTTTTAAAGTTTTGACGTCAACTCTTTTGTTTGGTTATTCCTGTGGAAGTTTCACTTGAAAAGAGATTAACGCATTCCATATTCATGTAAATTTAATATATTAAAGCCCATTTTATTCCCTCATACCTCGTGGAGGGCCGCAATGAATTTTGTTTAAATTTCACAAACAAGTATTTTTAAAAAGGCACCAATTTGCTTTTATTTCCTTCTAGATTTTTTTTAATGAAACGAAAATATTGAATTATTTGTCTGCCTGTTTGGAAGCTGAATTTTCAAAACCGGAATTAGAGGAAACAGAGTTTTGGCAAGGAAATGTGCCTCGGTAATTAATCCGGTTTTTTTTTTTTTCCTAATGTCTGTAAGGTTAAACAATTTTGTTTGTTTTTTTTTTTTGTCTTCTTGAAAATTTCTATTTTCAAGTTTAATTCTTGAAAATACTGCTCGATTTTTTTTTCCAATTTAGAATTGGATCTTGAAAAACTGAAGTTTTTTGATAAGCAGAATTTATTATCAAAATTAAGTTTTAGTCAAATCAGCTTGGAAAACTTTGCAGGTAATCAAACAAATCGATCAAACTTACTTACTTACGCGACCGAAACAGACCTCATTTCGAAGCAGTAAATGATACTGAAATCGGGTTCAATATGGTGATGGCGCTGGCGCATCGCGTCAGTATGGTTGGTCTCGTTTATCACTATATACGTTAAATTTGATATGTGATAGTTTCTTTGTCGCGCTAAATGTTTTGCGTTGGCTTGAGAATGTTTTTGAATTTAATAAAACTTATTTTAGTTTTTTTTAAATTATTCATTAATTTTTAATTTTGATATTTCCTAAATCAGTAAAGCATGGCATAATAGCCGTCTGCCAGGTTTCGTGTTATAATAATTTTGTCTCAATAAAATTAAAAATAAAATACATATAATTGCTATTGTAATTCTTTTTAAAATCGATACATAAATATATCTACTTTTTGCGAAATTCTTCGGTAATTATTTGTGTCCTATACTTGTGTGCCTTGATTGCATATTTGCAGAAAAGGTTCCAATTCGCGCCATTTAAAATATCAACCATTTCCTTTTCACTCAATAGATATTTTCCAAAGTATGATATCCTAATTTCTTTCAGCACTGGGCATGTTCCCAAAAAATGAAAGATATTCTCTCTAACGCGCAGATTACACAATGTACACAATATCGGTAAGTTTTCCCGGTGTGACTGGAAGTTGAGAAACATGAGTTCACCTCTTAATTTAAATAGTGTGGATATTTGCGCAGTACTAAAGTCATGGCGAAAATAATTTTTTTCCAAAAGGCAGTGATCCAGCTTCGCATAAATCGATCGATGACTTGAAGTTTCTGCTTTCAACTGGCAATCTTTCACCCAGCGTTCATCCAGACATTTATATGTATTCTTTCTATGGCAGGTACCACTCAAAACATTTTTTGGTACAAATATGCCATATATATGTAGAAGGTGGTTTGCATAAGAAGCGATAAAATTATACATCGTGTAAGTTAGGTTGGTACATGAAAACTGTAGTATAGGAGGTGGGTATATTATATTCTAATAAAATGGAATATTATATGGAGCGCAACGTCTCGTGAAGAACCAGGGCCTAGTGAATAACCACTCGCAACCATTTCTGTGTGCGCGTGTCGACAGGACAATTTTATGCCGAATCCGAACGGCTAGACGAGAAGCACTTATTTATGACAAGTGATACTCTTGGGAATTTGTCAATTCCTCGCAAGAGACAGTAGCCCTGAAAAAACTTTTTAGTCTTTTAGGTGGACGAGGCTGGGAAGTGAACCCAGACCTTCAGCGTGACAGTCCAACGCACTAAACATTAAGCTACGGGCAACTACTATTAATAAAGGGTGGTTTAATTTTAAGGGCCGATGTTGATTTTAAATAAAACAAAAATTATTTAGGAAATTATTGTCATTTCTTTTTATTATGATAATATTGGTATGGTTCAATTATGTAGTTGACAAAATATCGGCCAAATGGCCGCCGCGACCTCGGCGGAACACCTCCATCCGATGGTTTAAATTTTCGATGACGCTGAGGCATAATTGAGGTTATATGCCGGTAATGTGCCGAATTATCTCACCATTTAGCTCTTGAATTGTTGCTGGCTTATCGACGTACACCTTTTCTTTCAAATAACCCCAAAGAAAGAAGTCCAACGGTGTCAAATCACATGATCTTGGCGGCCAATTGACATCGCCACCACGTGAGATAACACGGCCATTGAATTTGTCGCGCAAAATAGCCATTGTATCATTAGCTGTGTGGCAAGTGGCACCATCCTGTTGAAACCAAATATCGTCCACATCCATATCTTCCAATTCGGGCCATAAAAAGTTCGTTATCATCTCACGATAGCGAATACCATTCACAGTAACTGTCTGACCGGCCTCATTTTGGAATGAATACGACCCGATGATGCCGCCAGCCCATAAACCGCACCAAACAGTCACTCTTTGTGGATTTGTTTTTCTCACGCTTGGATTATCATTGGCCCAAATGCGGCAATTCTGCTTATTGACGAATCCACTGAGGTAAAAATGTGCCTCATCACTGAAGATGATTTTCTTCGAAAATTGATAATCCACTGTTTCTATTTCTTGCCACCATTCTGACCATTGACGACGCTTGAAATGGTCGAGAGGCTTTAGCCCTTGCGTCAATAACACCTTGTTAGCATGTAAATGCAAGACTTAATGCATTATTTTCATCAACGGCGAGCGTGAGAGGTGCAGTTGTTGGGCACGACCACGAGTTGAGGTGGAAGGCTCTTCAGGGTCTATCGCGAACAGCAGCAATATTTTGTGCAGTACGAGCATGCACTGGTTTTTTCACATCTCCTACAGACCCGGTTTGCTCAAATTATCGCACGATTTTTCCGATTGTAAGCACATTTAAACGATTAAATTGACCGAAAAAAATCACGAAGAGCACGATATGCGTTTTGATTTGAACGCCCATTTTCATAATAAGCCTGAATAAGTTTAACGCGTTGCTCGATTGTGTATCTTTCCATGGTTTAAATTGAGTTAGTCTGAAATTGAGATATGTCAAATGAAATGCAGAACAAAACTTGCCGTTTAGGTGTGGTTCACATTCAACATCGGCCCTTAAAATTTAACCACCCTTTATAAAAAGAAAATTATTAAAAAATCAATAGCAACCTTTACTATGATAATAATTACATATAACGTAGCTTTTTTAAAGCTAGAAATTCGTGCTTTTTTTATTTTCAAATCAAGTTGTTTTAGTAAATAGCTTTTGAATAATTGGTTTCCGAAATCAAAATTTTGAAAAAAAAATTTTGTTTTTTGAAAATAATTTATTTTTACAAAGTCTTAAAAAGGTCATTGAATATTAAAATACAAAATAGAATATATCTTCTACTACATAATGTACAATTTTCAAAAACATTGCTTTCAATTTATAGTATTGAAGCTAATTATTTAAAAACCAGTTCATAAAACTTTTTTTTTTTTAAAGAATGAATTTTGAGCTCCCCTCACACACGATTTAGGTATTCACTATAAATGGTAAATTTTGGATTCGTTAAAAAAATTAACTCAAGATTTTGATTAAATGAAAAAAAGTGCTCATAATTCCGGCTGTCTGTATTTGCGGCTAAAATGGTTGGATGGGTTTTCTTTAAACTTAGATCCAAGTGTATTTTGGATAGTAAATACGCCGATAAGTTTTTTTGATTTATTTAGGAGCAACAAATTACGGTACCTACCATCCAAATTATTTATCCGCAGATTAAAATATTATTTTTCTCAAAAACCGATTCGAAATAAATTATGTAAATAGTTTTATTTTCTTGTCAATATCAGACAACATTTTGAAAATGGATTTACATTAAAACACAAAATTTAACTATAAGAGTAAATAACAAATATAACAAATAAGAAACAAATAATATGTACAACAAGAGGAGATACAAATATTAAAAAGAAAAAATAAACTTCAATTCTCAATCATTCGTGACATTATATTTTTTTTTTTGAAAGAATCTCTATTCATATTTATATGAAATATATCAGCGTATTTATTAAATTTTAAAATGCAACGGTTGAATGGTTCATTATTTGCATAGCTTGTTTTGTGAATAACATCTTTTAAAAATTTGGTGAACCTCAGACAGGGAACATAAGAATTAAGACTTATTTTTGAACATAAAATTGTTGAAGCTATAGTACCATTCAGGATATCATAAACAAAAAGTGCTTCAGAAAGTATTCTACGGTTGCAAGACTTAACAAATTTAAAAGTTTTAAACGGCTTTCCCATAGTGGAAAATTCTCACGATTCCAATTAAAATCTCTCAGTGCAAATAAAAGCAAATGTTTTCGAACGGATTCAAGCTTCTTAACGTCGACATCGAAAAAAGGTGACCAAACTGTACTGCAGTACTCCAAAAGAGGTCTTACTAGGGAACAATAAATTGCTTTGGTAATGTAAGGATCATTGAATTCTTTTGACCTGCGCTTCACAAATCCTAGCATGCTTTTGCTCTTTGAGCAAACTTTGTCAACTTTAGGCTTTAAAGTGAGGCGAGAGTCGACAAGTATACCCAGATCTTTTATAACATAGCTTCTTTCAAGTTATTGTCGTCGATTGTGTAGTCAATAAGACATAAATCCTTTCTTCTAGCAAAAGAAATAACATTAAATTTAGAGAAATTTAATGACATGCCATTTATATTTATATTTATATTGCTACAGAAACCTAAACCACGAACTTTTAACTGATGCCAATTATTTTCGGAGGGAGTTTTCAGTCGAAACCATTAGTATTATCTTTAGATCCAGAGTTGAAATTTTAAATCTAAACTTTATACCGCACCGAAACGATCTGACTCAGCTTTGTAACTTATGCAACAGAAGAGATTTAGAAGATATTAACCACTTCTTAGCAGTCTGTCCATTATTGCAGGAAATTCGTCGGTTATATTTCCATGAAAGTTTTCTTTCGTTACAGCGACTTTACGAAATTTTAAATGGAACAGCGGGCTGGCTCAGTCTTTATAAATATTGCCAACATGCTCTTGCATATCGGAACAGTTTTTTGTAATAAAGCCTATATATTTTCTTAATTTCAATAGTTATTGCGGTTTAAACTTTTCTTATTGTAGTTTGCCAATTATTCAGAATTGTTTTATTTTTATTTTGTGTTTCAAATCACTCAAAATTGGTATGTTTCAAATCATTTAAAATTGTATCTTATATCATTTAGGCTCCAAATCATCAAAATTGTATAAACTTTCAATCTTACTTTGTGTCATACAAAATTGCTTATTTTAGTTTGTGTTTCAAATCACCTAAAATTGGTTTGTTTCAATTCAATTAAAATTGGTATTGTTATATTTTTTTTTGCCTAAATCATTTATTGTAAATATATACTTTACAATTTATTTTATTTTATTTTATTTCATATGAAATGTCATTTCAGGCAGACGGCAGGATTGCCATGTCCTTATTCTTAATATATTGTAAAACTTGATGATGAAATAAAGAACTTATCTATCTATCTATCTCTATCTATTGCAACATTTAACTGAGGTATTAATATCTTTTTGTACTTTGAACCCGTCATTTAAACTGTTAACTACATTAAATAGCTTAAGATCGACTGCAAAAAACAGAAACTGACTATATTCAAATAATTTAGTCAAGTCATTAATAAATATAAAAAAGAATAGAGGACCAAGATGGCTGCCTTGAGGAATAGCACATGTAACATTTATTGCACATGAAGATACGGTGCAGGGAAATTATTTCACGGGAATCTGCTCCACATGGGAATTTTTTCACTTCAAATGGGAATCTGCTCCACTTTTGAAAGTGGAATTGATTCCCACCGAGGGCGAGAATATATTTGACCTTAAACTTTGTGGAATTGTTTCTCACCTAAAACCGCGCGAATTTTTAATATTTTTTGCATAATACTCCCTTGCTCCACTTAGGGTATGATCTGTTCCAGGCAGGCGCTTATGTTATGAGTTGGTGTACTTTAAGTTTATGTGTCATAAAGAGTACCTTGAGTGGCACGCTTCGCGGGTTCAAGGATTTTAACTCCCTTTTCGGGCCCTCTGTCCCGCTCACGCGACTCCATCGTTCTGCTTGGGGTATGCTCAGTCTATGCCAGTCTCAGCCTATGTTGTCAGTTGGTGTGCTTCAGTTGAAAGTTGAAAGCACAACATAGGCTCCTGCCTGGCGACTGAGCATATCCTAAGCGGAGCGACGGAATCGCGTGAGTCCCGCGTGAGAGGACCCGAAAAGGGAGTTAAAATCCTTGAACCCGGGAAGCGGGCCACCCAAGGAACTCATTATGACACATAAACTTAAAGAACAACAACTGACAACATAGGCGCCTGCCTGGAGACTGATTTAATATAACTGATTTTTAAAGATTACACTCTAGTTTTTGAGAACAAAAACACTATTCAAAAGTAATAGCAGAATAAATGTAATTATTTCTCACACTAAGTGGGCAGAAACTCCACCATTCAAAGTGAAATTCATTCTCAGGAAAAAGTGTAATAAATTCCCTCTTTCAGTGGGAATCAACTCTATTTTGAAAAGTGAAGCAGATTCCCACTAAGAGTGAAATAAATGCTCATGTGGAGCAGATTCCCGTGGAATTATTTCCCTGCACCGAAGATACACTATAAAATTTCACATACTGTTTTCTATCTGATAAATACGAAAATATCCAATTAAGTAAATGCCCTAGAACTACAATTTTCTGTAATTTAAAAGTTAACAGACCGATATCAAACATATTAAAAGCTTTACTGAAATCGATGAAGATTGCATCAACTTGGTTTCTGTTTTCCATTTCAGTTAAAATGAAGAAAGTATAATCAGAAAGATTTGTTGCAATGGATCTCTCTTTGAAAAATCCATGTTGATGCTCACTTATCACCAGTTTCAGCTTCTCATACAATCTCTCGGAAACAATTTTTTCAAAAACCTTTGGAGTAACAAATAATTAAAATTGATTTTCTGTTTTCATTCAGTTTTTTTTTTTTTATTTTTTTTTTTAAAGGATAAGCTTTTAAAAACGTGGTAAACATTTTTGAAAAACTGTTTTTTTTTTGCCATTTTTTTTGAAGAAGTTGAAAGTTTTTTTCTTGAAAACTTAATAAATATTTAGAAAACGAATAATTTTATACTATGTTTTTAAACTTAATGTACAATTATTTTTTAACACTTTTTATAGAATACTCATGTCCATCGTGAAAATAAAGAAACCTACGAGTACCTACCCTTGTTAAAATGGGTAATCTATAATTTGAATTTATGCGTCGTTTTTTTCTGAGTTAAAATTTGTATTCTTGAAATGCTAGAAGAAAAAATGCCTACGGAAAAGACTCGTTGATTTTAGTTCAGTATAGGTTGTCAGTTTATCACATCACATCATTTGTGTCAACTGATACTGTAACCTTTGAGCAGTTTTCTAGATAAAAACAAACAACTCGAAGAATCAGCGGAAGTGTTTGACTCTTAAGCAGAAATGCCAAGTTTAGGGAAAATTAGATAAAGGAAAGTTCCAAAAGTGTTCAATTGGAGTTGGAAAATCACATGAAGAAATATCAAAAACGATTTTACATTTTCTGTTCAAACTGAATGGGGGACCCGGAAAACGTAAATCATTACAAAAAGCAGAAATGCCGAAAATGGAAAATACCTGTTCAAAAGGTTTTGTTAGCAACTTGACAGACATAAACCGTTGGCAAAACTGAAATATCGAAATTAAAAAAAAAAAAAAAAAAAAAAACATTGAACTTAATTTTATCTTCTGCAAAACCTTTTTAAGCGGTTGATACGTATTTTCGATTTTATTTGAACCAAAATAAAATATTTTATTATACTCAACACCATTTAAGACTTATTTTTCATCTAAAATATTGAATAAATCCAGTATGTAATTCGAACACTGTATGTTTCGAATTAAGGTAGGTCTCTAATAATTCAAAGTATCAAAGTTTTACCAAATAGAATCTATTAACAGTCCTTTCATTTAAAAAACCCCTTCGGGAAATTCATTGCAAATTTATTATCAGTTTTAAATATTTGCAAACATCAACATAGAGAATCAGATCAAAAATATTTATGCAGATATAAAGGTGCGAATTTTTGAAAAGCATCGTTGCGTTGTTAAGTAGTACCTTCCTTCAAAAAAAAAAGAAAAAAAGGATTTCTTCGATAATTTAGTCAATGTACTTATTCGTGGAATTTTATCATTTTAATAATTTATTCAATTATTTTATGCTTGTACTACAACTTTTTTCAAACACTTTTATCACTTGATGTACTTTCAGAGAAATTGCTTTAATGTCACCTTAATTTGTGTACATAGTAACAAATTTAATAAGGATTTTTGGGTTAAACAAATTTTGATTTTGACATCTTGCTTGTGACTAGTTTTTGGTCTTGCAAAGTTATTTAAAATGCATATCCAATTTGTCTTTACCTAAGTTCTATAAAAACACACTAAAATACGGATGTTTATTGGAGCTCCATAGACAATACACTTTTAAGAAAAAAATAATTTATTCATTGCCTTTCATCGATGGAGCAGAGCTCAATTGCAATTGTATTTCAATTAAATCACGACAAATTCACCAGCGATTTTTGTGACCATAGGCAGGCAGGTAGGTATATCTGCCTTTTTGGTTCAAGTTGTTTTATTTTTTTCGTTTATATCACGACAATCGTCGACTTTAATTCTTTTAAGTTTTTTTTTTTATTGTTTATTTCTTTATATATTTGGTTACAAAAAAAATTAAAGCAATTCAAACGCTAAGAAAGTCCATAAGCGACCAAAACCCACAGCAGTGAAAAATTTGAATGAATTACAGAGTTCACATACAAATTGGGAACAGACTTTTGGTTCTATTGGTTACAAATCTGTCTGTCTGAGTCGTGTCTGGCGGTTGGCGGACCAAAAACAAAACAGTGGTTTATTTGTTTCGGTTGCAGTCGTCGTCGCCACTGCATGCCGCCGCGCCAACCGCGGCCAACGCCAACCATACAACCGTGCTCTACAAAACTCAAGCCGGCGCGTCATGATTTGCAAAATTTATACCGGCAATGAAATAAATAAAGACAATCGAACTGAATTGTAAAACTTGGCAAAATACATTGCAAAATCGTGATGCAAATATAAAGAGTAGTCGGCCATTACGTACATCGCAAAGTATAGGTAGTTGAAATTGGAATTGCTGGATCCGGTCCATCTTTCCTAAAGCACAATCATCTGCTGGTACAGCGCAGCGCAGGCAGAAGTACTCATCAAGCCGCGAGAGCATATTTTTCTTCAGTTTTCATTTTTTCATTTTTCCACACGACATTTTAAGATGATCTAGATGAGCAAAGGAAGAAGCATCAAAGAAGGAGCTGTTGCTGGTATTAGAAATAATAATTCGATGCAACATTGTTATTAACATCAGTGCTGTCGGTATAAATTCGTTTGATGGACGTACAATTTCTGAAATTTTAAAAATAGTTTACTATGTTTTGAACACTAACGAAAAACCAAATTTCACCATCATTAATGCATCTAAATTTCAAATTTCACCACTGATGCATCTAAAAGTACCGACCGCGAAAAGTGCTTCCAAAAGTGCCTGCAAAAAGAGTTGCCAAAAGCGCTGCCTAAAAAGCAGCTACAGATACCAATGACTTAAAGTTCCGTTGAAAGTGACACTATTCAGCCAATAGCTCCACTATAAATGCCCGCAAAAAGTATAACCCTACTTGCCACGGAACATGCTCCTGAAAATGCCACTGAAAGAACTGCTGAAAGTGCCACTAAAAGTGTTGCCGAAAGTGTCACTGAATTTTCCGCTGAAAGTGCCACTGAAATTGAAACCGAAAGTGCCCCAGAAAGTTCCACTGAAGGTGTGAAAGTTCCACCGAAAAAGTCGTTTAAAGTGACGAAAAAAGTGCCGCTGAAAATGACACTGAAAGTGTCACAGAAAGTCACTCTGAAAATTCCGTCGAAAGTGCCACCGAAATGTTCAGCTCAAAACTGCGCCAAAAGTACTGCTAAAAATGTCATCGAACGTGCCATCGAAAATGCTACAAAAAGTCTGAAAACGTTCGACGAAATTCCGTGGGAAGTGCCGCTGAAAATTCCCGCCGAAAGTGTCACCGAATTTTCTGCTGAAAATGTCGTACCACCGAAAGTTTCGCTGAAAGTCGCAGTAAATGCGTGAAAGTTCCCCCGAAATTTCCGTTAAAAATGTAGTCAAAAGTGCCGCTGAATATGACACTGAAGGTGCCGGAGAAAATCCTCTGAAATTGCCACCGAAAGTTCAGCGGGCAAAAAAAGGCACAGAAAGTACCGCTGAAAATATCGTCGCAAGTATCACCGTAAATGCCACAAAAAGCATGAAAACAGCCGCCGAAAGTATCACCGAACGTGCCACTTAAAGTGCCGCCGAAAATTCAACTCAAAGTACCTACCTACTAGGGACGAAGCGTCCATATAT
Organism: Melangyna quadrimaculata; assembly: GCA_949320155.1. Classification (NCBI taxonomy): domain Eukaryota; kingdom Metazoa; phylum Arthropoda; class Insecta; order Diptera; family Syrphidae; genus Melangyna; species Melangyna quadrimaculata. The sequence continues at coordinate 146,386,098 of OX439484.1, read as the reverse complement.
TGAGTGGAATGAGTGCTTCCGTTAAGCAATTCATACAATTATACGATTTTAGCAGAGAATTAATAATTCGAAACTGACTTGATCGAATTTCATTTAATCTCTTCTGTAAATTAATAAATTCTCATTATAAGTCATTCAGAAAAAAAAATGTTAGCTACAACTACAAAAGCTCATAATAACCCTTCAGTTCCAAGCACTGGGAATGCACTATCACTCCATTATAGGTACACGCACGAAAGTGCTTGCTAATAAAAATTTGGAATGCATACCAGCTAGGCATTCTTGTACTCGTATATCGCCTATTCTCAACTCTCACTCTATCTCGTTGGAAGTAAATTTTTTTATTTTCTTGCCATTCACATAAAAAGTGAAAATTGAATTGAGTGAATTCATTACGAAAATTTGTAAGAACAAAAGTAGACCAGGTAAGGAGAGACATGAGTTGATTTCATTTTCTGACTGTAAATGAGTTCAGTTTCATTGTATAAGGGGTAGAAAAGTTCATAGTAAATAACACTTTGTGTTTGTGTCTTCAGTGTTGTGTTTTTTTTTGTCTGTGTGTGTGCAAATCGCGTTCTCAACTGTAAATGCATATTCATCAGAAGGTGGGTGGTGTTGACGAAAAAAAAATTATAATAGACAGTGGAAGACCGAAGCCATTTCTTAACATCAACACCCTTACAAAACGATGTACAAGACATTTTTCAATGCAATTTTATGAAAATTTTTCGAGGTTATCGGGCTGTCTTAAGACAAATAACTTGGACTGTTGGCTGCGAAATGATCTCGAGACAAAGAAGTATTCTATGATCATAGATAAATTTTCTTAAAAAAAAGAAGTATACATTTTATGTTCAAAACTTAACAACCTTTGAATTATATTATTATTTTTTGCTTTTATAAATAATAAAGTCCCATTAAAGCGATATTACTTGAATAAAGGACTTTTAATTTTAAGTTTAACGTTGAGTGCTTCCGCTTCCAAAAAAGTCACGCCTCGTGCCTGCTACATACCACCCAAAGAACCACCAAAAATTCCACCCAAATTTCCGTCGAAAGTGCCGCTAAAAATGCACGTCGAAAATGTCTCCGAATTTCCCGCTGAAAATGTTGTTAAAAGTGCGACCGAAAGTTTCGCTTAAAGTTGCACTGAACGTGCCGCCGAAGGTCCCGTTGAAAGTGAACCCCTAAAGTTAAACCGAAAGTTCCACTTAAAAAGCGACTAAGAGTGCCACAGAAAAAGCCGCTGATGGCAACACCGAAAGTGCCACCGAAAATGCACTGAAAATGACAAAGTGTCGCACACTGAATATGGCGTTAAAAGTGCTAACGAAAGTTTCGCCGAAAGTTGCACTGAACGTGGCGCTAGCCAAAGGTCTCGTTGAAAGTGACCCTAAAAGTTAAACCGAAAGTTTCACTAAAAATGTCGTCAAAAGTGCTGCTAAAAATGATACAGAAAATGCCGCGGAAAACCACACCGAAAGTGCCATCGCCTAACATTTAGCTGAAAGTGCCGCTGAAAGTTCCACTTTAAAGTGCCAACGAAAATGTATAATGATTTGAACCGTGGATCAAATAAAACTTGAACTCACCAATTTTGAAGGAGTCACCGAGTTTTAAGCTGGGTTCAAGCATGGGGTTGGCTTCCAAGTTATAAACTGGTTGAACTCTATGTAATCCGCCAAAATCAGCAGGTTAGAAATAAACCTATCACCCCTACTGCGATTGTCAATTGTTGATTGATAGTTGATAAATAATGATATTTTGGATTTTTAAACTCAATTTACTGAAAATTTGATCAACTATTGATATTTGTCAATTTTTTTTTACAATATAAACGGTCCGCATAATTTGCAATGACCAAAACTTTTTTTGGTTGAGTGGTTTAAAATCAAATTTCAATATTTATCAACTATCAATCAAAGATTGACAATCGCAATATGCTGTATGATCCGCACTTCATAATTAAAATTTTAAACTTTACATTATATAGTGGTTTTAGCAATGACCGAAACCAAGAATTATATTTAGAAATACAAGGTTGCTAAAATGATTAAAGAATTCAATTTATTTTCTTGATTGATTGATTTTTAATTCAGTTCACTTAAATAAAAAAAACCTACCTAGCAACCTACAGTATTTGAAATACCTATTTTTACGTTTTCTACATGCTCAAAAATCGTTTGGTTTGATACAAAAAATTGCGAAATAACGAAATTGCTTCGGCAGCACTGATCAGGATCTACCTTTGAGATGTGTTCGGTTATGATCCCATTCGCTCAATCGAGTAAGCTATTCCGCCTCATCATGAATTCACCTGGTCTATGATGATGGATTCCTGCAAATTCCATTTTTGTTGTCGACCCACCGATCGATGGCGCGCGCACTCATACTTTTGCGCAATAGTTGCATTGCAACATAAACACATTTATAGCAATGGCTTGTGCGATTTTTTCCAGAAGCCATGAAGTCACGCAAACATGAAATCCTAGAAGTTAAACGGTTTGGTTCGGCGCGGCGCAGCACGGAGCGCAGCACAATATAGGATTTGCGCCGCTGGGAATTGCTGCTCTATCGCAACGACATAACCAACGATGATACCGCGCGCAAACGAAAACAAACAACAACAACAACAAAACGGAACGCGACGGGAGGACGTTTATTACGATTACAACAACTTGAATGGGGCAAGTCATAGTTGCGAGAGGGGCATGGCTTTGCGCGCAGTGATTCAGTGCTTTAGATTTAGAAGACTGTGTGTGTCGAACGATTAAATCCGAAAGGTGGTTCTACCTGTCAGTCTGGTAATAGGAGGAGTTTGGCTTTATCGCTGGAATAGACGTAGACATGGGTATTTGTTTTGTTCCGCGATTAGGGAGGCGATAGGTGTGCCCATTTGGCTATCAGCCAGTGTAAGTGTTTCCAATTGATATTTTTTGAATTTATGTGATAGGTCCAGCAGCCATGGTATCGATTCGTTTTCAATTTTAGACCGATAAGTATAGAAGTAATAGAAGCTATACCTATATCGACACTAAAGATTTTGTGTGTGACGTGTTTTACGTATAAGGTGTTTTTTAAATACTTCGTTTAGGTCGTTCGCTTCGTTTTGGTTGGTTTCTTTTATCAAAGTGAGACTATAGAAATGATTTCAGTGTCGTTATCTATTTAATTGGATTTAATAGGTTTATTTATGATTAGGTTTTGAATTGTTTGGTTTTATTGGGAAAACAGATTTTAAAAGAGAATTTATTTTGTGGAAGGTGTTGAAGAGGTGATAATTTATTGAGAAACGGTGTTTTTTATCTCTTGGTTTTAGTAACAATATTTTAAGTCTTTTTTATGTGCATAAATAATGTTGGGACTAGTATATTGGAAGAAATAGTAAAGGCCCAATTTTTCGTGTTGACACTTTTGAAGTTAAGTTTTGGAACTAGAACATCATGAGGGGAGTGGTTTTTAGAAATTAACATAGACCACATTTACATTCTATAAAAAATAAATAAAATGAGTGGGGCTACAGCTCGTGATAAAGAACCAGGACCTTGTGAATTACATCTCTCAACCGACAGGAATGGAGCCGACCTTCAATTTTATGTCGAATCCGAACGTCTAATGAAGAAACATTTATTCATGACAAGTGATACTCTTGACGGATTTGTCAATTCCTCGCAAGAGGCAGCAGCCCTGAAAAAAAAAAACATTTTAGTTCCTAGGTGGACGAGGCTGAGAATTGAACCAACAGGTGGAATCGGCTGTAAGGTGATTTGTGATCAATCATAGTCCTTATCAAATAATTCCTTCTGCGTAAGGTAATAGTCACATGTGATAATCTCTATAGTGCTATCACTTTCATCTAAATCAAATCCAAATATGTTTGAATAAATTTGTATTGTGCAACAAAAAAAAAAAACAATATTTGTATTTTAAAAACTTTTTTTTTTATTGACAGGAATTAAGCCAAAAAATAATTGCGACCACAAGAATTTATTCCATAAGATATTGAGCCCACAGCTCAATTATGAATATTCAAGAGCATTGAATTGTCCAGGCTTTTTAATAGTAATTAAAATTATTTTTTTTTTTCAGTGAACAGTTCCAAAAATTAACAAAATAATTATGCGCTTAATCAAGTAAAAAACTTAAATTCAAAAACTCAAAGCAGAAGAGCGGGTTTCTCAAAATCCGCCAAAGAATACACCGGCAACGTTGTGCTTTAAACACTTGACACTGAGTTATTCCCGATTATTTGTAATCTAACGAATTAAGAACGCACAGTTTTTACATATTACTTGCAATTACTTACTAAACTTGTTAAATTTTAACACTCTGAATACGCATTTATACCTATATTTTGATAAATGTGTGTCGTTTCGAAAGTAGATTATGTGGAAAAATGAATTCAATTTATTTTTAAGTCACAGTCTAATCGAAGAAATTAAAATCACCGACGTTCTGTGTTGAAAATCACTTAATAAAAATTAATCTTAGCTATCATTTTGCTTAAAGCTTTTAATCTTTATTAAAATAAATAATCATTCCTTATTTCGATTTCAAATAGAAAATCTCTAGTTTTACTTCTCCGCTTCTTTAAGCTTCCATATATTTTTAAACATTTTGCTGACGTTCTGTTGACAAAACTTATCTTTACTTTGTGTTAATGTTCAGCACTCAACTCATAAATCTCATATTACATTTTGGAACTTCAAATAATGAGAAAAGGACGGTATATAGTCCTGCACTTAAAGGTTAGAATATAGTGAAACCTTGAATTGATTGGAACCATTCTGAGAAGGTCAGAATCGAATTAAAGACATCAAACACATTTGAATAATGCGGCCTAGCAGTATATTACTTGAATAATTATTTTATGCTTTGCCACTTTTGCACTCATCAGTCTCCTTTTTGTCTCTGATATGCGTGGGTTCGAATCCTATGGTGTGCATAAAAATTTTTTCAAAAAAAATTTGATTAAAGCTCAGCACCACAAAAAGGAGACTGATTAGTGCAAAAGTGGCAAAGCACGAAATAGCTATATCTCCAGCCAAACAATTGGTGGTAGCGCTTTTAAATTGTTGTTGTTGTTCAAAAATTCAATGAAATTGACGGAATAAAGAATGGTCAAGTCTAATAAGCTGACATTCTAGTACGAATAGTACAATAATAACAATAATTATTTTATGATATCGTTAGCAGGAAAATGTTATAAAAAGCCTAATATAGCTACAATGACTATATGCCATTAATATTCATACATTTTCATACATATGCATTTGCATAAGATCAATCATTGGTAGGTATACCTATGCTTAACCTTTATTTAAAAATAAAATAAATAGTTTGTCAAACCCAAAAGGTAAATATTGAAAAAGTTCGCAGATTTGTTTTTGTTAGTTTCTTGAACTCGAAAATTAATCAAACGAATTAACTTATTTTTGATCTAAATAAACTCGCGAGCAAAAAAATTGAATCACTCAAGTTTGCCTTCTAAAAACAACAATCGCGATGGATACAATATCTATAATAAGATGTTAGAGGGCTCATTTTTAAGCTTAAATTTTAAACATCAAATTAAGGATAAAATCATAAAAATCCATTGGTTAGTTTTCGCGCTATCCGCCATAATAACAAAAATTACGTTTAAATTAAGCAAGAGTTTAAAACATTGATACGCAATAAATGGGCCTATAGTTGGTCTTTGGTGTTGATTGTGCTGTTAAAAATGAATTTCAACATATCTTGACTTATTAGGCCTCCTAATATTAGAAAACAATGGGAAACACGGCTGTAGAAGTTAGTCAAGTTGTCACACTACTGCAACAAGGAATAAACCAATGTATTGTGTCCCGTCAGCTCGGTCTAAGCCAATCTTGTATATCAAAGATCTACGCAAGGTTTAGTTAAGACGAACTCGGTTAATGTAAAGGCCAGGATCTGTGTGCCACCGTTATGACTGATTCATTGTAATGGCGTTTCTCCAAAATCGTGCTTTGAGTAGCGTTGACGTCCAACAATAGCAAAGACAGGTACGATAAAGGCTCGTAAGTTAATGGACAGTTAGGAGACAACTTAAGGAAGCAGACCTTTCCCCAAAAAAAAACGTCCCGCCACGGGACTAGAATTAACTGCAACTCATCGACAAGTTCGAGTATGATTTTCACTATGCACTTCAAATTGGGAAGTTGAGCAATGTAGGCGATTTACGTTCTCGGATGAGTGCAGAGTTTGTCTCCATGGAAGACAGGTCATCTGTTTACTCTGCATCTATGCTATAGCTTCCATACACACTCTGCATTCATCCGATAACGTAAATCGCCTACATTGCTCAACTTCCCAATTGTAGTGCATATTGAAAATCGTACTCGAACATATCGATGAGTTGCAGTTAATTTTGGTCCCGTGGCGGGACATTCTGGGGTAAGGTCTGCTTCCTTAAGTCGTCTCCTAACTGTCCATTAACTTACGAGTCTTTATCGTACCTGTCTATGCTATTGTTGGACGTCAAAGCACGATTTTGGAGAAATGCCATCACAATGAATTAGTCATAACATCCGGTGCCACACAGATCCTGGCATTTACACTAACCTACAAGTTTGTCTGAACCTTTCGTAGATCTTTCATATGCAAGATTGGCATATACCGAGCTGACGGGCCACAGTACATTGGTTTATTCCTTGTTGCAGTAGTGGGTAAACTTGACTTACTTCTACAGGCGTGGTATCCATTTTTTTCTAAGAGAAGGAGGCCGAAGGGGTCAAGATATGTTGCAATTCATTTTTATCAGCACACTCAAAACCAAAGACCAACTATGGGCGCATTTATTAGGTATCAATGTTTCAAAGTTTTGCCAAATTTAACAAGTATGATTTGTTATTTTTGTTATTATGACGGATAGCGCGAAAACTAACTAATGGATTTTTATGATTTTACCCTTAATTTAAAGTCGTAAGTTCAAGCTTTAAAACGACCCTATTAACAATTAATTATAGATATTGTATCCGTCACGATTGTTGTTTTTAGAAGGCAAACTTGAGTGATTCCGTTTTTTTTTGCTCGCTAGTTTGAATAGGAATACATAATGTTTATTTGTATTCCGCAGGTTACACTACGGGGGGGATGCCCTCTTACTTGTCTTCTGTCGTTGAAAAAGAAGTTTCAAGTCAGTTAAACCACATAATATGTACATAGTACTTATTCTTCAAATAAAATAAAAATTTGTTCCAACTTTGGGGACTCTCGTCCAAACGGGGGAATAATCGCCCTACCGCATATTTGTCTTGGTTCAACATTACCTAAATACTAAACGTTTTGATGCGTCTTAGGAAAATTAATACATTTTTAGATGCGTCTTAGGCAAATCACTATATGGGTGATTGATTCTCTATCATAGATGATTCCAAGTCAAGATGCCAAGTATCTACTTTATTTCAAATTTTTGTAAAATTTTCTCGTCAATTTTTTCTTAATAATTATGGGTAAATTCCTTTTAACTACATCGTACATCGAATAATATAGATATATGTAAAAGTTTTCTACCTTTAAGCCATGCTTGCAAAAGTGTAATCGAAATTTAAGCACCGTGGTCATGTCCGTTCATGGCTTTTCTAACTAAATGTAATATGTAGGATGTTTTGTAATAAAATACATAATTGAATGAAAATGTGATTTTTAGAGAAGTGTGAGTGCAATAGTTGCTGGATATAATTTTGCAGAGATAAAGTTAAAACATAATGTACTCCTTAATTAAACAATCCCTAACAGGTGTTGTCCGTTTATTTTATTTGATCAATGAATTTTCCTAAACCAAATTTATCGGAAGATACAATCGGGCGTATACGCACTTTTTTTCATATTTTATTGATTTTTTTACAACATTTTATACATTGGTTTTGTCTGCAAGTTGTGACATTGATATTGTTAATGATAAATTTTATAAACTTTGTTTAAAAATGAAACCTTTATTTTACACAACTTAATAAATAATAAATATTATATAACATATATTACGCGACGCGTTTCGTAGTGTTCTCCATCTTCGGGCGTTAAGCTCTGTTTGAAGGGTAGATGTTGTTGTTGCCAAATAATTATTTGTTCATAGTTTGTCTTGTTGTTGTTTTTTCCTCTTTTCTATTTTGTGTGAGCTTTTTTGGTTTTGCATGTTCTTTGTTTGTTTCTTTCTATTTTTTGCAGTGGTTTCATATAATGCATTTGTCTTGAATGTGAGTTTGTCATTGAGTACATTGTCTTGTTCTTTTATATTAGCTTTATATATTTCGAACTCCTCTAGCGCGTCTAAAACTCTTCCCTTTCTGCAGAAACGCATCGGTGCTAAATTGGTGTCGAAATCTGTGTAGTTGTGGTTGCCGTTTTTTAAGTGGAGAGTATAATTGGATTTTGTGTTTTTTTTGGTCTGTGTTCTAGAAATCTGTCATAAAATGTTCTGCCTGTTTGTCCGATGTAAAATTTATCACAGTCATTGCATTTTATTTTATAGACTCCGGAACCACTGCAAAAAGAAAGAAACAAACAAAGAACATGCAAAACCAAAAAAGTTCACACAAAATAGAAAAGATGAAAAAACAACAAGACAAACTATGAACAAATAATTATTTGGCAACAACAACATCTACCCTTCAAACAGAGCTTAACGCCCGAAGATGGAGAACACTACGAAACGCGTCGCGTTATATATTTTATATAATATTTATTATTTATTAAGTTGTGTAAAATAAAGGTTTCATTTTTAAACAAAGTTTATAAAATTTGTCATTTACAATATATTTTTGTTGTGCACGCTAAGTTGGTTTATTTCGTGTAAAATAATAAACTTACCTATAGAAAGCGCTTTGGTCAATTTGTCTATCTGCTTTAGAAATAGAAATTAAATGCTTATCATTATCATTTGAGAACGGCTTTACCGTTATGACTATTTGTTTTTACGTTCGCAAAAGTTCGAAGACAGTTTTTACATAAAGAAGAATAAGAAAAGTTTCGCCGAAAATTAAAAAAATCGGTACCCCTAATAATAAAAAATTGTTAATTGTCTTCTTACTCAGAAATTTACTAAAATGTTGATTAAAATATAATTCATGAATTAGATTTTCCTAATAATAAAAAACTAAACTGCGTGCAATAGCTAATTGACGTTTAGTAATCAACACGAACGAAAATCTACTACAATTAACAAAATCCCTGATGTCACCGAAGAGTATAAACTATTTTGCACAAATACTTGCTCACATATTCTGATATTTTACACATATACTTTCTCATTAAATCGTGAATTTCGTGTACATATCTGAAATGAAAATGACGTCCCTTAATCTTACGGGAATGTGTCCACCTCGTCTGTCTCCTTTAAGGTCATCACTAACAATAGCAATCAGTTTTCCATTTTTATTCTTGGAGAATGTATATAATTTGCTCCTAAAATCACTTTCACTTAGCTTCACTTATAGTTTAAAAACATTAAGGTGGTTTAAATATTTGTTTATTGTGTCCGGTTTTTACGTGTTCGGAATAGTTTCATAACTCAGTTAGTGGATTGAATCGCTTTTTGTAATTTTTTTTTTACTCGTTGATGTATAGGCTCCAACATATCCAACATTGCAATTCGATGCAAAAATTCACAATATCGATATGCCATTTTAAATTTATATTAACAAATATATCAATTTGTAATTATTTTCAACACTGTCAACTTAATTTCTCGTTAATACACCTACTTTGGTGACTTAGTTAATTAAACGTCAATCAACGTTAAATAACTTCAATTTTGTTTTATGAATACATTTTTGCACATAACTAACTGAATAAAGAAAATTCACGTTTGATTTTCGTTTATGAATACGGGTGTTAGTGTTTTTTTTCCATTGGATTTTTGTATGAACTCGCGATAATGGGTCACTGCTCGAAAGATGCATGCAAATCTATCTTTTCTTTTTTTCTGATCCAACCACTATACCTAATGTTCTGTTTTTGTGATCTGTTTGACACCTATTTTATTAAAGTTCGTAATATCGTGTTTCATTGAATTTGAAAAGGACAAATTTTATGAAATGTTTTTTTTTTTTAAATCTATGACTGACTGACCATAATGAAACTATTTGAACCCAGTTAAAAAAAATTTTAAAGATACCAAATAGAAATAATGAGGCTCTCCTCTTTAAAGAATAAAATTTGCCTAAAAATGAACATAAAATTTCTGACATTTTTTCTTTATTAATTGTAGTTGTGGGGAATTAATTGTTGGGGCTCAAATTTGATATGTAGATACATTTTAAATAAGGAAATTTGATTGTTCTAAAATTAAAATTTAAAAATAAAATTTCCACTATGCTTCATGACATCAATGTTCTTAAGTTTTTTTTTTTTAATTTCATCTTTTCGTGCCACATTCTATTCATGTTAAGTTAAAAAAAAATCGAAAAAAAAACTATTAGAAAATTGGTGTTATGTGCGTCCACTGGAGCCAGAATATCAACTGGTGGACCAATTTTCTCAAACCTCAAATATGGTACAAAGCAATTCCAATTTTCCTTTGAATTTAGACTCAGCTTATAAATGCTCGTCCACCATCTTCCGGACTTGTCAGTTTTAGAGCTAAGCCCCGAAAATTCTCTCGACTAAGCAAGTATTTTTTGATTGTTGTTGCACCTAAAATGTTTATTATTAAGCCTTTTAGACTCTGATTTTTTTTAAATTCTCTTCGAGCATTGGCCCTGAGTTCACTTTTTTAATAAAATTTCTATAGGACTTTACAGTCTTAAGAGTTAAGCCCCAAACATTCTCCTAGACCTAATAAGTTTTTGTGGAATTAGTTGCATTTTCAACATGTAAATTGTTGATCCCCGATCAATTATCTAGCCCCAGACTGAGATTCGGACTCTACCCTCAAACTTCTGTTCACTTTGGACTTGGAAAAACACACAGTAGGTACATGAATATCAAACTCTAGAGTGACGCATTTAAAACGCTCACGTTTTATAATATAATGATTTCTATCATTCTATTCATTTTAGGCATCACCTGTAGGGGGTCTATAGTCCACGCTCTGGATCCGCCCTGACTACTGTTGCAACCAGTCAAAGTCAGGTGCAGCGAGTACCACCAAAAATTTCGAGCTTATTTCTCACACTTTGGAAAAGACTAATCGAAAAGATAAAACCTACCTTCTTCTTAACCATTTTTTTAAGAAACAATTTCATACCTGAAAAGAAACAAAAAAAATATTATTTGTATTGGACTTAGATTAAACTTTTGATATAATATTATTAATTTTGAAACATATAATTTGTCCAGTTTTCATAAAACTAATATCAGCTTTGAGCTAACGATGCAATTACACGAACTGGAAAATTGGCAATATTTGTGTGATTAAACTGACAGAACAATGAAATGGCCTATTCTTTTGCCATTAATCCGACAGAAATACTGCCAATCTTTCAGTGACAAAAATGCAGTGAAAAAAAAAAATTATAAATAATAATATTTTAACCCCATAATAATCAACGTATTATAGTCAGCGACGAATAATCACTAACTTGTTAGGTAATTAGATGTCTGCCACTTGCGAGCTTGCTATCCGAACAAAGAAGGTGGTTTAGTGAAGGTTTAAATAAGGAAAGTAAATAAGTTTAAATACACAAGTTATTCGTAAACCATGGTTGCCTGAGAGCTCGAAAGTTACAGGTGAGTTAGTCAGTGTTTTATAAATATAAAACTCTTTTTATAACAAAAAAAAAACTAATGCAAAGTTTAGCAATGTGTTGAACTGTTCATTGAACCTAAGATACATTGTTAAAAATTTATTACGACTCAAAAGAAAATGGCAACGCCAATGAGAGGTTTTTATTTCTTTTCTTCAAAATCACTATATCTACACAGGAAAAACATCAACTGCATAACCGATCGCTGAGCTGCCGCCGATATCATTCATCAATCTGAAATGCATTAATTTGTCGAAACTCTTGCGCTTGTTATCGATCCTTGTGAGACGAATGTGAACGTTCGTCCCATTAAAGTGTTGTGCTCTGTGCTGAATGAATTTCCCAATTCAATTCTGGAGATACCATAGTACAATCTTCCATTGGGGGGGAACAACAACAAAAATCCACACAAAAAGAAAACCAAACGACAGACAATGCTTCGCGAAAAGAAATTCGCCGTTTTTTTTGTTGTCCGTCTTCGAATGATGATCGTGAGGCATGTACGGATCTTCTCCATTGTGGCATACATCAAAGCAAAATTCCTTTTCTTCAGTTTGCGCCGCACATTTCCTCCATAAATAAGGCTTCATATATAGCAACGATCCCCAGACGAACCATCATCATCATCATCCTCATCATCAGCCGATTGAATTAAGGCAACAAAAACTTGTCACTTTGGACGATGTACCCAAACCAGGAGCAGTCTGCATGCTTGCCCGCCTGCCTGCCCGTTTCAACATCTGTGCACAAAAACCATGTCAAGCGTATTTGCCTCATTTCAATTGTTCACCATCAGCCACCACCACCACCATCGATCGGCACTCTGACTCTCATGACGCTGCGAATCTTTTAAGTAGATCAAGCTCAATCCGTTCAATCCACATCCTTCCTTCACCATGGCAATCATCAGCTTCCCAATGGATCTGCTACTGCTACCAACTATATAAAGGCAGTTCAGCAAAGTTGAATGATTCGATGACAAGATCGACGATGATGCCCATCGTTTCTACATGGCGCCTTCGTTTCGGCGCAGAAGTGGACGTCAATTTCGGTCATGGGACATCAATCAAGCGATCGTCAAATATGTGAGGACTTATCGTGAAAGGTTTGCGCCAGAGCGGGAACAGAAAACACACAGCGCTGGGAATTCCTTTTGGGCGCGCCAAACAATTCAATCGGACATGTGAATAAATCACTTGACCTCCTCCTTGCAGCCGAGTGACGAAGATGAGACACCGAATCCTCTGATGCTCTGAGCCCCTCCTTTGGCTGTGCTGAGTATCTGTTTCTGGAACTTGATGAAGTGCGTATAGTACGGTATGTTTATGTTGATGGTTTAAACTGGGCTTAGGCCCTGGAGTCCTTTTGCCTACAAAACTAATATACACAGCATCAGCCACTGGAGGGTACACGTTGATTGTCGTTCGTCAGTCAGTCAGTCAGTCAGAGCAAGAGGAGCCTATTTGAAATGCAGAAACTCGCGAAATTGTCTTTTCGGTCGATAAAGCATTTAACGAGTTTCTTCGGGAGCTCGAGCTCGAGCTCGAGCAGAACGTCGAATGGCTGGTTTGGTTGAATGGATCTTGTGCTACGCAATTTGCGCACGTTTAAATAAATGTCAAGAATAATGACTGTCGGAAATTCCGGTGTGGTTGATGTAGTCACGGGAGAACTATAAAATCGTGGAACGTGCAACCTGTTGGCGCCAATAGCGCCACCCGAAAAGTGTTGCTATATAGGAGCCATGAGACACGGCATATCTCTTCAATTCCATCTGTGATGTGCATCACATTGCGGTGTGTGGTGGGGGTGTGTGGGGAGGGTGGTTTTGGGGTATTTTTTTTTTGTTTTAATCAAGAGGAAATTTTTATTTCTGTGATGATGGTAGCATTTGACCTCACGAACGTCGCAACCATCTCAACGATAATGGCAATGTCATGAACATATAGTTAAACTTGGCAAACGGATGTGGTCATTTGTTTTTTGTTTTGTTCGCTGGGATTATATAGGTATAGTTTTGAGCTTCGTGATGGTTTGAATTGAACATGAACACAAACTTTGAAATTTTTTAATGAATAAAGAACATACTCGTACATAAAAACCGATTTGTCTTAAATAAGGACACAAGAGCTTAATTGGTCTTATATTTCAGAGTTTCTTCGTTTTGACAAATGGAGATAAAACTTATACATACGTGCATAGACAGAATTTAATTTGATTACCTGAAGGTTCTCTCAAACCAACGCGGAGTCAAAGAGTCTCATCGGTAGAAAAAACGAAGGATACACAATACTTACCAACAACAAAAAACCGTCGTCAGCACATGTTTCGCGTGGTTTGGGGTAGCCTTTAAACTAAATATTGTGAGACGTTCAAAAATATTTTTTATTTGTTCTGGGTAGTGCGCATATATAAAACTTTGGCGTTCAAGTTTTCGTATTTGTCAAAATGGGGTTTATCATTTTTTTGTACACGCATAAACGTTCGAAATAAGCGGCACAAACAAATAATCACGCTATTTCGCTTCCTAAAAACACCAATCGCGATGGATACAATATATCTATGATTAATAACTGTTAATAGTAAATGGTTAAGCTTGAACTTAAAAATTTAAATTAAGGGTAGGAGCATAAACATATATTTGAAAGTTTTCGCGCTACCCGCCATAGTAAATAAAACAACATATTATAGTATTTAAAGTAGGCAAGAGTTGGAAACATTGATGAATGAATGAATAATTAATATGGGGTTTTGCACTGCGACCTAAGGATCTATTGTGCCCCCTACTGGAGTTGAATGAGGGTAAACATCTTACAACTCTTCCCTCTTAATTATTTCTCTAAGAAATTTAAGTATTTGGGGTACCTTCACAGATGGTAAATCACTCTCTTCCACCTGGTAACGTCGCAGGTGTTTCTGTATTTGTTGCACAAGTGCATCACATTTGCCTAGAATGTGATCCGGTGTTTCCTTATCGACGTCGCGGAATCTGCATGTGGCACTGATTACTAGGCCGAGAATGCTAAGATGTCGTTTTAGCTTGCAGTGTCCAGTGAGGAGACATGTTTTTTTCCTACTTAAGCTAATACAGTTTGAAAGTTTAGCTTGTCTCAGCCGTCGTAGTTCCTTCCAATTTTTGGATCTAATGGTCTTCTCTTCTTCTTTGCTTTTATTTTTAATCATATTTTCTCCTATTCCGCTATAGGGAATGCAATGTCTGTTAGTATATATAACTTGTTGTATTATATACTTTTGCTATAAAAACACTTTTGTAATATTATTCATATAATTATTTTTAATATCGAACATAATTAAAGTTCGATAGTTTTCAATTAATTTATTATTCTTCCTGCTACTCTTGTTTAATAAACATCTTGTTAGTTTGTTTAAATTATAATTGTTTTTTATTTAATCGGTATTGGACTTCCTGGATTAGCAGATTCTCACAATGTCCCCCCCCCCTATTTTTGATAAGGAGTCCGCTTCTTCATTGCCCTGGATACCGACGTGGCTAGGTAACCAATGAAGAGTGACATTGTTGTACTTGCCGAGTTGATTTAACCTGCTTACACATTCCCACACCAATTTAGAACTAATGGTGTATGAGCTTAGTGCTTTGAGTGCAGCTTGGCTGTCCGAAATAATGGCAATGTATTGGTTTCTGTATTTTCTTTCGAGATTTCGATCTGCACATTTCCTTATTGCGTGTACTTCCGCTTGGAAAATGCTAGAAGACTGTCCCATCGGTATATAAATCTTGGTTCTAGCCCCAAAAATTCCAGTCCCTTCGTTCGTTCTCGATCCATCAGTGTACCACTTGATTAAGGGAGTAGTTAACCGTTTCCGCTACCCACTCTTTCTTGCTACTTAACTCTGTTTGAAAATTTTTCTCGAAATTAACTTTTTTACTCATGCCATCCCTTTGAATGTCTATAACGTTTGTTACTCAAGACTTGATAAGCAACAATATACGCTTCCATTGTTGGTCTTTGTTGGAATAAACCAATGTGCTGTTGCTTGTCAGCTCCATCTATAAGCCAATCCTGTATATCAAAGATCTACAGAAGGTTCAGGAAAACACGTAAGTGTGCCTGTGTGGCACCGGTGTTATGACTGATTCACCGCGATGACGTCTCTCCGAAATCGTACTTTGACTGATGGGGTCGACGTCCAACAAAAGCAGAGACAGGTACGATGCAGAGTCGTTGGCTAAAGAACAGTTAGGAGACGACTTAAGGAAATAAACCTTAGCCCGAAACGTCCTGCAACGCGACATAAATTAACTGCAATTCGACGACAAGCTGAAGTATGATTTTCACTATGCACTACGATGTACGAATGTAGGCAATTCACAATCTCGGATGAGTGCAAGATATGTCCGGATGGAAGCTTTAGTATAAAGTCAGTGCAAACAGATGACCTGGCTTCTATCCAGACACTTTTTGCACTTATCCGAGAACGTAAATCTCCTACATTGCTCAATCCCAATCTTTCCTTTCCTTCTATTCCTTCTAACTAGTGCCGTGCATAGCATTTAAAAGACTTGAGGTCTTACAGGCATATATACGTCGTTAGTAGTGCATATTGAAAATCGTACTGGAGTTTGTATGTGAATTGCAGTTAATTTTAACTTGCCCCGCTAGTGGGCATGTTGGACCACTTGTACTTGGTGCTCCTGAGGGTACAAAATTCTTCTGCTGTTACACATATTTTCAAGTTTTTTTAAATTGCATTTAGAATCCAAAAATGCATTATTTCAATTAATCCTTGTGTCATAGTTCTACTATGAGCGGGTTGGTAATTAAGATTTTCAATAAATAAATGTTTTAACTAGCCCCGCCCTACCCTACTTTAAGACACCATTTTACCCTTGAGCCTAACTTCGGACGTACTGTTAAGTACAAAGATTCTTTATTTAGTCGCACTACATGAATTCGTGTAGTAGCCCGTAGCGTAATGGTTAGGCGTTCAACTGTCACGCTGGAAGTCTGGGTTCGCTTCCCAGCCTCGTCTACCTAAAAACTAAAGAGTTTTTTCAGGGCTACTGCCTCTTGCGAGGAATTGACAAATCCTCCAAGAGTATCACTTGTCACGAATAAGTGCTTCCCGTCTAGCCGTTCGGATTCGGCATAACATTGTAGGTCCCTTCCATTCCTTTCGACAGGCGCACACAGGAATGGTTGCGAGTTGTAAGTCACTAGGCCCTGGTTTATCACGAGCCGTTGTGCCACCCAATTTATTTATTTATTTCTTACATGAATGTGAAATGCTCTACCGAGCCCAATTCTCCCCTCTCATTTTGATCTCCATACATTGAAAACCATAATGTGCATCAGTATCTCCATTTAAATCCTCTCCAACTTAATCGCTTGTGCTGTGTATATAATTTTAGGAGTAGTCACAACCCCTTTAGCGGGCGCTAGATATATATATAAAAATATATTGGGGAAAATGAGGCCCACAAATTTGGCGCCGGATATAACACTCAATTTTTTTTTATTTTAGGGGCTAAGTCCCACTTCAGTGGGACATAAGGCCCAAATCGAATTTAGGTTTTTAGTCCCTTTCAAATGAGACCCAATGTCCAAGTCTTTTTTTCAAATGGGACATAAAGCCCGAATTTCTTGAAAGCATAAAACAGTAAAAAGTTTCCACATTTCAATACGATAAACAATCTTTTTTTTTGATATTTTCCGTGGGCGTTAATGCACTGCACCCTAAAAAAAGAATAGTTAACAATTTTGTTTGGCCTTGAAATGATCCAAGTTTTATCATTTGGAGATTCTTATTTAGTGGGACATAATTCCTAACATTTTTATTTTAGCTTTAGGTCTCACTTCGGTGGGACTTAAGCCCTAAATTCAATTTGGACTTTTTATCTAACTCAAGTGGGACCTAAGCCCCAAAAATAAAAAAAAAATTGCGTTATGTTCCTGCGCCTTACGCCCCTTTCGCGCCCACAAATGTTGCTACTTCGAAAAGTTAGGTAACGAATCCAAATTCGTTAATTGATATTTGACAGCACAACTGAGAAATTTGATAAAAATGAGCGTAACGATTATTCTTTATATGGAATGTTCATTTCTTTAGTCCCAATAGTCCCGGTCGGTCGTCGGGTTAGAATATTAGATCGTATCGCTTTAGTGTGGGTGCTCTCGTTTATCGCTATGCAAATTAATTTTGGTAGGCGGAAGTTTCGTTCTCGGCCGAAGGTTTAGCGTTGGTAGGGGAGAGCCTTAAAAGCAATATGAGAACACTACTGAATTAATTTCAAAAAGAAAAACTTAACAAAAAGTCACAATTTTAACATAGCACGCTGCTGAAACGAACTGAAATTTTTGTGTGGACAATGCCATAGAATTTCTTGCGGAAATACAGTAGGTATAACATATTCGTGAAGAACCCGAACAAACACAAATAGTGTAATTTTTTGGCACAAAATTAATGGTGCAGGTTGGCAATCAATTCAGTGTGAAAAATGCTGGGAACTTCTACAAATAATCTGGTACTACTATCAATTGCGATCGTTTGAACAGCGTACTTCAGAACGAAAACCCGACGAATTTTTTCGTTGCGTCATTTTTTGCGCGTGCGTTTTCGTTTCGCATCAGTAGAGTACCAAACTCATTTAAGATTTCCTTTCAAAAGTAATGGATATTTTTGAGGGGAGTACAATAAAACTGAAGGGAGTACGGGAAAACAGTGAACGTTAGAGGAATACGAATACTCCCTTAGTTCGCACTTTGGCAGCCCTGGATAAAATAGGAGAGCCACTGAATACAAAATTCAAGGCTGTTCGTCAAAGCTGATTTTTTTAATATTTGATACAGTTTAGGGTGTAGATCACAAATATCTTGGTCAGCCAGCTGGGAGGTGAATCCTTCGCTCCTGACAGGCCCCAAACATGTACAAAAAATGAAAAATGAAATCGCGTTCATCAAAGCTGACATTTTGTAGAAATATTCCTTTTCTACCATAAAACAAAAAAACATTGGTCACCCAAGTGAACCCCGGGGCCATCGTGGGCCATCCACTCGAAATAGCATTTTCCTTGATATTTTTCAAATAAATCGATTTACAACATTTCTTCACAATCCTTTGAAGAAGATTCAAGAACAGTACTTTTCGTTATAAGTCCGTCGCATAGCTTTGCTGCGCGCGGTACCAATTATTTATTTAAATCGTAGATCAATTTTATTTGCCGCAATTGCGAAGGCCTACACAAAATTTGTTTTAAAACACAAATTATAAATCTTGAAAACATGCATACATTTCTTTTATTTTTTTAATTAACCAACCATAAAAACGAACTAATAAATTCTCAATAATTTCAATAAAGAATGCAATTCACCACGACAAAAAAAAAAAAAATCGTTCATGATTGTGTTAGACTTGTAAATTAATTCCCCCACGACTTTCTCATCGAAAGCATTCGGATCAAGCATTAATCTTCATTCTAGCTTAATTTCAAAGATGCTCTAACTAGCCGACATTTTACATAATTCAAGCATACGTATTCATAAAATTTAAACCCTTTCTCGTAGAAAATGGTCTCACGATACGCATATACGCATACGCACCTATCAAGTACCTGTATAGTCGAGTCGAGGTTTCAATAAAAAGAAGACCAAAATCACCTGGCCGACATTTAAAATATATGCTTGCGCGGTCTAATAATCCAATGCTATAGATTTTTATCCCGCAGATGTCACAAGATGCATCTACCCTCATTTAGAAAACCATAAAAACAAAAGATGAACCCGCGGGCTATATATGCAAGATGAGGAGTATATTTATGCAGTTTGATGATTTCCAGTCGGGATAGTTCTTTAAATTAGTGCAGTCCGCATTACCAAACCAGCCAGCGTCAGATAGTCTGGGATGATGGTTTTTAATTTAATTCGAACTATTTTTTTTTATTTGGTTGGTTCTGTTTCTGATAACCGCTAAGGACCTATCACGACGGACAATTAATGTCGTTGGATTCTGGGCCTGCCATAAAACCCACAATTAATCGAATCGAGAAACAATAAATAAATTTCCATTTCAATGCGACGGACGAAGCTTGGAATTGGAATCTCAGAATCAGGCTCGGAGTTGAAGTCGCACTCAGGTCGGCTTAGACTGTGAGGAGCCCATTTTTCGTCGCTGTCCATTTCTCAACAAAAGGTGGGTTGAAATATTTGTTGTTTTTTTTTGTTGTCTCGTCGATCTTATGGTTAAAGTGTGGTCCGCCGGCCGAAGCGAAGGTTGAATTAATTTTTTTTTCCAAGGAAAGACAAACTCCCAAATACCCACTTTCTTATCAGCATCGAAAATTAATAGATGCTCGTTCTCCAACAGGTTTGCTTTGATAAGAAACCCATCAACGCGAGCCTGGCGTAAGTGTTTTCGGGCAAAGAAACGTCCAAGAAAGAATTTCAAAATAAAAATAAATAAATCGGAAAGCAAAGCAGCATCAGGCGATACACACACTCTAAGTCAATTGAATGAGGTCAGATTTATTTATTAGATCTACCTGCTGAAATTGGTTTATTTACGTTAAAATAGAATCTCACTTAGAAAGGTTTTAATTTGTGTAAATGAGAACTGTTTTAGCTCTGAGTTAAGCCAGAGCAAGCAATTCCGGCACACTAATCTCGGCTGGAAAAATTTCAAGTTTCTGTTACAGTTTGGACAAGGCCCTAGTAACTTTTCAGTAGGGAAGATCTAAACGAGGAACTCTTGTCAGATACTTGGCAAGCCCTTGGTAGATTTCAGTACCAAAAATGTAGACGGAGGAAACTCTTCAAACACTCGTGAGGCCCTCCCTAGTAAAAACTTGTCGGACATGTTTCGGTACCACTTCGCAGGAATGTTTCTTGTACACCAGCACAAAATATTTATAAGCACCATGTAATTTTGGTATCATACCAAACTTTTTTCTGTCTTTCCTTTGTCTTCTTTTTCATATCAGAACAGCACAGATTTCTGAGAAACGTCAGGCGAGTTTGAACAGAGAAAAAAAAAAGTATATACAATTTTGTTCTATTTGGTATTTGATATGCAATATGGTATGAAACATATTCACTTTCAACGTAGAATTTTGTATAGCGAGTTAGCCCAGTGGGTAGCGCATTAGACTGACAAGCATAAGATCGCGTGATTAAGTGCCACATAAGCCAACTTTCTTTTTTTTTTGCCTGACAAGGAAAAAGCGTTAATAATGACCAAGGCCCTTGTTCAAGCCTTTGCTAACCCCTTGCCAGAATCTATGTAAAACTTCATAGTGCCTTGTCGGAAACTGGATTGGTTTTTTGAGCGTGATATTTGATTAATGATTAACTCATCTAATACGGTGGATTAGCTCTGTCTTCATTAAAAATCAAAATTGACTTAAAAACGAAATAATCTTGCAGTGAAAAGTTGGACCTTAATTTAGAATATTAAATTAATAACTTTTACACAGGAAACACTATTTTATAAATTAGTTTTGTTTACTTTTAATTTAATTTTTTTCTCTTTACAGAAATAAATATCACGAACATTTTCTAAAAATATGTGGCATCAGTCTATTGGCGAGTAGTGTGCATAGCCGTATTATGCGTTTTGGTGTTTGGTCGGTGTATACCTGAACCGTCATCGTCTCGCATGATCGTGCCAGTATAAAGAACTAAAAACAAACAAACCAGCTAGCAAGAGCAACAGCAGCAGCAGCCATGGATCGGTCCAGGTGGTAAGCCCACTTAAATATATGTGTTCACCTTCGGACAGCTCTGAAAGAGACGAATCACTCTTATCAAGAGTCGTAATTTTTCATGAGATATCACGAGATAAGGTGTCATGGGGTATACGAAAAATCTCGGCGACCAAAGACGACGCACGGACGAACACTCTTTGGTTTGGACATTGAAGGTGCCTCTCCTCGTTTTCCAATGATTAACCATCTGCATTTACAATGACAAATTTTGGGAAAGCAGTGACCGGCCGCGCCGCGCCAAAGACTCGTTCGTTAGTTATAGTTAGTTTGGGGCATCACAATGTCACAATGATGGGGAACATTATCGAAACGACAAATGGATTATGATGGAGTGAGAATAGTGCAGAACAAATTTTATTGGTAGCGTTTAGCATTATCTTACGAGACCTTAATTGTTGAACATTAGACATGGAAATTCTTTGTTGTTTTTTTTTCGTCAAGGTTCGATACGCTAGAGTACCTAGTCATGGAAAGTAAGATTAGTTTTTTTTTGTCAACAAATGGCTAATTCTGAGAAGTTAGAATCATAGATTTATTTAGTAGAAATGCTTCTACATAATTTAGGAATCAAGCTATGGTTGATCTATCTTATTTATAATTTGGATCGGATTGAAAATATAATTTAAACCAAAGATTGGGTTTTATTAAAATTTTTCTAAACTGCTAACATTTTAAAATGCTTTACAAACATATATAAAAATAACTTACTAACAAAAAAAACTTAAAAAAGGGACATCTTCGACAACACGAGCTACGCAAGATTTGGTTTTGATTTTATTAATCTTTTTTAAATTTGTTTTTTTTTTTTTTTAAAGACGAAAATAACAGAAAACTAAGAAATAAATGATTTTTTGCATTTTAAGATTATTGTCTAGCTTTAAGATAAGGATTGTCTAGCTTTATGATAGTTACATATACTGACAAGTAAACCATGAATTCAGAAAAAAAAAAAAACGCATTGGACTGACAAGCAGAAGATCGCGGGATAAGTCCACTTTTTTTTTGACTGATGAGGCAAAAGGGTTCATAGTCGCCAAGGACCTTGCCAAACTGTGCTAACCCTTGCCATCCCCTTGCCAGAATCTATGTAAGACTTTCTAGTGCCTTGTCAAAAACTAGATTGTTCTTCAGCTCAGCTTTGTTTTACAAAAAGTACCACATTTTGGCTTTTTTTCAGCGTACTCTGGGGTTTCGCACTGTGACTAAGGATCTATTATGTCCCCTTCTGGAGTTGGATCAGGTTACAACTTCCTTTAAATTTATTTCTCTTAGAAATTTTAATATTTGGAGTACACTCAAATGGTTAATCACACGCTTCCACCAGATAGCGTCTCAGGTGTTTGTTTCTGTGGTGCATCGCAAAATCTTCATGTGGCACTGCTTATTAGGCCGAGGATACTAAGATATCGTCATAGTTTGCAGTGCCCAGTGAGGAGATCTGTTATTTTTCTTAGGTTGTTCCTACTTAAGCTGATACTGTCTGTAAACCGTTCTTGGTTATAGTTCCCAAGTAGTAGTTTATCGTGTCTCAGCCCAGGATTTCGTTCCAACTTTTGGATCTAATGGTACTCTTCTATTCCGCTATAGAACTCGGGTTAAGGGGGAGATTGTACAATAGTTTTGCTAAGGAGTCCACCGTCATTTCCTTGAATACCGACGTGACCAAGTACCCAACAAAAATAAAATAAATTGGGTGGCAGAACGGCTCATGAAGAACCAGGGCCTAGTGAATAACAACTCGCAACCATTTCTGTGTGCGCCTGTCGACAGGAATGGAAGGGACCTACAATTTTATGCCGAATCCGAACGGCTAGACGAGAAGCACTTATTCGTGACAAGTGATACTCTTGGAGGATTTGTCAATTCCTCGCAAGAGGAAGTAGCCCTGAAAAAAAAAAACATTTTAGTTTTCAGGTGGACGAGGCTGGGAAGCGAACTCAAGTACCCAATGAAGAGTGAAATTGTTGTTCTTGTTAAGTTCATTTAACCTGTAAACACATTCTCACAATAATTTAGAACTGATGATATATAAGCTCAGTGCTTTGAATGCAGCTTGGCAATTCGACATTATGGCAATGTTTTGGTTTCTGTAATTTTGTTTTGAGAGTTCGATCGGCACATTCCCCTATAGCTTGCTCTTCCGTTTGAAAAATGCTAGTAGACTTATCCTTCCACGCAAAATGTGTTGGAATTTATGTTTTGACCACAGAGAGATTAAACAAGAGTGTAGGTGCATATTTGTTTTGTAAAACCTGCAGAAAAATATACATTCCTTCACTGGCGTTTTATTATTACAAATTGCAATAACTGTGATTCCTCAACAAACCCTTTAACTTATTCTAAAGAAGAGATCGTTGCCCAATTGGTTATAAATAAACCAAACACCCCTCTGGTTTCAATAAGAAACCAAATAGAAAGCGTTCCTGCTCAGCAAGCCCGCTAGCAATTAAAGAAACTTCACCATAGATATTAAAAAAGTTAAATGCCAAAAGATTAATAAAGTTAGTAGTCCGTTTGCTTCCTTCAAACTGACAACTGAAGCTTATCTATTTGACCTAATGCGGAATACTGATATCTGGCCTGAAGATGTGATTGTGAAAGAATTTAAATCGAAGTCCTCACAAGTTAAAAGTAATTCTAAGCTTTCAAAAAACTAGATCGAATGTCCCTTTACTATCAAAATGTGAGGTGATTTCGATCTAAAACGCAAACATTTCTTTTAACGTCTCATGCATCTGATTTTGATGTAATAATTCTAACGGAGACTTGGCTAAACTCTACATTCTCAAACAATGACTTATTTTCCAACGATTTTGTGGTGTTACGCAGAGGTAGACATTCTGATCCTCTAGCCTCTGTGGATGGTGGAATTATCATTGCAGTGAGAAGTGTTGTCCATAGTTCTATTTTCCATATACCTGAAGTAGACTCAGTAGAAATAATTTGTGGTAAGGTTAGTCTTGGAAACAAGTTAGTTTATATTTTAAACATTAACATCCCAAGAAGTCCGTTGGAAATATTTTAAATAGCCTCAAATGCCATTAACTATGTTTCTGAAATATGTGACCCTCTTGACGATGTCCTTCTAGCAGGAGATTTCAATCTTCCTGTTCTGGAATGGCAGTTTCTGTTGACGAAACTAGTTTAATGGCTACCAACGCCTCTTCTCCTCATGAAACTATGTTTGTTGACTATGTTATATCATGTAGTTTACAGCAAGTGACAGTTATATCTGATATTTGTTACCAACCCTAATAATTGTGTTATAGAACAATGTACAACTCGTATGTCGAAATATGATTTGTACCATCCCCCGCTTTTTGTCATGATCTTCCATGTTAAAACAGCCGATTTTGATATCGATAATGACTCGCTTGAATTTGACTTCAGGAAAAACGAATTCTCTTAACTAAATGAACTAACTCAAAACTTAGACTTTGATACACTTTTGAATGGAAGCATTGAAGTGATGGTGTCCAACTTTTATATCAGCATTTTTGAATGTATCATTTCATCCGTATCAGTCATAAAATCAAGACGCTTATCTCTAACGATTTCTCACTGGTACAGCCAGCCTGCGTAATTTAAGAAGCAGATCATGGAAGAAGTATTTAATATCTAATGAATTGGGCAATAACTATAGTTATGTATTGTTGTATTAAGAGTTTCGATCATTAAGTTGTCTTATAGTCTTATTTTATTTAAACTTTCATATCTTGGTTTGCCTCCAATTTTTGTTGAATGGATACGATCATATTTGAAGGGAAGGACTTATCAAGTTCTTTTTAGAGGAATAATTTCTGATTCAATAACTGCGGACTCTGGTGTACCTCAGGGTAGTCATATTGGTCCACTTCTCTTTATTATTGATACAATGATGTTGTTTCGATAGTTAAATCCTGTAGGGTGCTTATCTACCCTGATGATATTAAGTTATTTAATGTCATCAAAAACCAGTCTGATTCCATTTCTCTTCAAAATGACGTTAGTATTTTTTTCTGATTGGTGTTCACATAACAATGATGTATTTCATTTGTATTATTAAAAAGCCATTCATATATAAAATTTAAGATGCTTTTTGAAAGGTATTTTATGTTCTATAAAATGTAGAAGGTAATTTTATCCAAAAAGTTAATATTTTTACAACGTTCTAAGTACATACATAATATTTAAATACTTTATACCGATTAAATATTTTTTTTTTCTTAAAAACAAAAGAAGAACGTTTAATTTATTGTTTATTTTAATTCCACCAAGTTTTAACTGCAAGTACATAATATTAAGAAAAACTCGGCCCATCCCAAGAATACAAACAAAAAATAAAAGAAAAAACAGATGCTACTAAAATATAATTGCTTACTAATTCACACTTGAATATTTATAACTTTTTCATTTAATTTATTAATTTTATTTAATTGCTTGGAGCAGGTAAACAAGAGAAAAAATAAATTAAATATGTATGTAGGTAGAGAATACCTACCTAAGGTTTATTTTATTGCGTGATAAATTCTTGTAGATCAGTGTTCATGTAAACTTTAATTGCTTTTATGTTCTTTTTATAAAGAACTGAAAAATTAATTTAGAATCATTAATTTTCAATTAGTTATAGTATTTCAAAATAAATTTATGAACGGTTTTAATGAAATATTAACTTCTTGAGGTTTCGTTTTATCTAATGAAAGTAATTTATAAAAAAAAAAAAAATATTTTTACGAACGTAAAATAAAACCAGAGCCAAATTATTTTCATAAAACCTAAAGTTTGCGGGGATGAGAATGAGGAAATGTGTTCTTAGTGTAGGTACCCACTTAAGGCTGACCTTATTAAATCAATTGTTTGGTGGGTTGTGTATGTGTTCTTCTGATTGATTCCATGGATCCAAGGAGACAAAATCCAAGGGTTTCAGTTCGCGATCATCCGAGTTTCAGATTCGAGCTAACCCTTTGAATCTGGTGAGGTAATTCCAGTTAAACATTTAACGCTACACTCGTTACTGCACAATTGGGCCTTACCAAAATAGCCGTTAGTTTTATCATGAAGAAGTTATATATACGTCTCTCGGTGCAATGTTGTACTTCAAACGTCAAATTTATTAGTGTGGTGTTTTTAATATTTGAAAAGCCAAAGAGACTAATAGATAGAGACTTTTGGTGGCAGAGTAAGAGTGGTACTGGTACATCAGAGTAGAGCTATTTAAAATTCTCATGTAGCCTAATAAATTTAACAATTTTGTTGAAATACTTTCAGCTCATCGCTTAGTGTCAGAAGTGGAGTCTTTCTAAGAGAAATACATACAATACTAATGTTAGGTAAATGATTTTACTTAGTGCCCCCCTATCAACACACTATATTTTGATGAGCTAACGGCAGTTGAATAAGTATATATAATTAACCTATTCCAAGTGGCACTTCCTTGTTCCTATATTGTCATTTATCATAATCATTTGACACTCATCATCGTATCCATCAAAACTTTGAAACGTTTGTTTGCTCTTCAAAAAAACCCTTAAGACATCATCCTGCAAAGTCTTAATTATCATCTCAATTATCCTATAGAATCCGATGATGTTTCGTGATACCGCTGTTAAACTTCAATTTAGACAAACACTCTCCTATACTCGACCATGCACTCATCCATCGCCATGAAGGAACAAAAAATCAATGTTGACACTTGAATGCATTTCGTCACTTAAGAAAACACCGATTGCTCGTCGCAAGTACAAATACAAATGCCCAACAGCTGTGTGCCATGACATGAAGTAGTCTTATTTTGGCACATAGACGACACAACATGTCATTGATGTTGAAGGAGTACCCTTTTCGATACTTTAAATTCTCTCCAACACACACACGCACACAAACACACTCATCTATTCGAGATCATGATCATATAGACAAATAAACGATGTCTTATGAATCTTATGATCATCACAGCTGCCAGACAAACCAAAGTCTGGAGGAGGAGGGTGCCAAGAGGCATCAACTATGCAGTATAGAATCCCAGCAGAAGTATCTCTCTATAGTCTTGGCCGACGAGGTCGACGCGCAACAAGAATTACGATGGGAATACTGCATTTAGACATCCCATAAATATAATCGGCTGGGTAAAGAAAATTCTTTTGGGGGAAGTCGCATCTATGAATGTCAAACCCTGTCAGATAAATGAGATCTTTTAAGACAATAAAGTTCAACAAACATACATAGAATATTTTTTCTTGTTAATTTATTATTTTGTCGTTGTGGGTTTATGAGCGTGTGAGTCGAATTTGTTGTTAAAATATAAGCGAGTAAATGCTTCAAGATCAAAATGTATTCTATTTTGGTTGGTAGAGAACATAATATCGGGTTATGATTGGCAGGTAATTAAAAGAAATGGTTTTATTAATTAGAACTTTCAGAATTCATTATTTCAAAGATGAGGAATTAAACAGTTTTGTGAGGGAATGTGCGGTTCAATTTTGCCAATAACTATACAAAACAATACTTTACAAGCAATTGAATCCATCAGAAGACGAGTATAATGAAGGAATAATTGCCCATTTTGAGGGAATAATCAAGCGTAGGGTAATAAGCCACAAAATCAAAAGTATACAATGAATTTATCGCCCAAATGGGTGGTTTATAAGTACACAAATCAGTTGTAAGCTTATATCCTCTTTGGTAGGCCAAAGGTTTCTTAAGGATTCCTGGTACATTTTGATGGTCTTTTTAAAACATGATTCAGTGCTCGCATCTTTAAACAAAAAATGATTTTTTTTCTTTCAAAATATTTACTCAAAACTCAAGTAATAAAAAATTAAAAAAGAGTCATTTTCAAAAATTTAAAGTTTCGAAAAAAATTTAAAATTTTTTCAAAAAAAATGTTTTCCAGAATTTTCAAAAACTTCTTCATGAAAGTTTGAAAACGATATTTTTAATGATTTAAATTTAGATTTATAATATTTGTATTATTAATAAAAAATGTATTTTAACATATTAGTAATAAATATAATAATAATAAATCTAAGCAAACTAATCTAAATACACAACATACAGATGGTATTGATGTATAGGTATATTTGGTAAACATTTTAAGTCGATATCGTAGTTTGTTCTCAAGATATTCGAGATGAAAAATATTTTTTAAGAGATTTTATTATTTTTTTTTCCATTTTTTTTTGTTCCAAACAATTTTGAAAAATTACCAGTGGCTGACTATAGGTCATTATGTGTAAAAAAAAAAAACTGGGTTCAAAATCATTATTTGTTCTTGAAATATTTGAGACGAAAATTATTTTTCAATTGTTTTTCTTAGTTTAAAAAAAAAGTGTTCGTTAATTTTTGTTTTTTAATTTTTAATGTGTAGAATAAAATTAAACCAAAATCGATATCTTTTTCCGTTCTCTAGATATATCTTTCGAATGACAGCTCTTTTTTTAAATTTCTGTATTATAAAAACAGTTGAATGGATTGGTTAGAAAACGTTATGACGTTATTATTTAAATAAAATTCATCTGAAGTCAATATCTATATGCGTTCTCAAGATATGGCGGACGAAAAAAGTACCCCGAACTTATACGTACATATACATACAGACATCTATCTAAAAACGACGGATTCTGATTCGGGAGACCTCTAAACGTAAAGATATTTCAACACTTTCAATTGGACATATCGCACCAATTACAATAACTTCCAATGGAAAGTACAAAATTAAGAGAAACATTTAACACAAAACTGAAAACTCAAAGCCCAGTCCGCAGAGGTAAGAAATATATTTTTCACCAAGCAAAATATGCTGATCAAATATAATGATTGGAATTGGTAACTAATGGATTTTTTTTTCTGCGCATACTGAAACAATGGAGCGCATTTTCACCGTTTTGCGAAATGCGTTTTCAGAAATATATTAAGAATAATTCGTTGAGCATAGCATTGGGTTGTAGGATTAATACTTGCTTTAATGTAAAAAGTATCGGTTCAACCAATAATGCGAATATAAAGTGTTTAAAGATCACTTACCAATTTTCAAAAAATTGACTACGCCTTTTTCGAAATATTAAAATTTCAAAAATAAGTTCTTAAAAATGTTGGTACAAGAGTTTAAATAGTATTTATTAAAACTTTTCAAAAGCTTTTCCATACAAAAAAATCGGCACGACTGAATCGCACAAACTTGCTCTCGTAGCTAACAACTTGAATGTAGCTTAAAATTGACAATGTGCACATATAGTAGTTCTATAACATTGTGATATCATTAAAAAAAAGTTTTAAAGACAATTTAAAATATAAATTATTACTATAAATTAATATAATTTTTTTTTAATAGATAAAATGGATAGAGCTCAAAAAAAGGTATGCTTTCTGATTTGTTTGATAAATATGAATTTATGAAAAAAAATTTCAAAAATCGTTAGAGCGGTATTTTTTTTAAATAATTTTTTATATAAAAAAATTCTTGAAAATTTAAAAAAAAATAAATTTGGTATGCCAACTTTTAGTATTTAATAAAATACAATTTTTGACAAAATTTGAAAAAAAAAAATCATCAACCCATTTTCAAGATATTGAATTTTCAAAAAAAAATTTCAATATTTTTTTAAAAATCCAAAAATTATTTTTTTCAAAAATTTTATATGCAAAATTGTTTAAATTGTAAAGGACCTCTAACGCAAAAAAATTGGTTCGAATAGGTGTAGCCGTTAACGATAAATTTGAAAACCAAAAAATCAGTTCTATGACAGGTACTGTTAAAAACCGTTAAATTTTTTTTTTCTACCAAAATATTAACTGTCGTAATTATAGTAGCTCGTAATTTTTTTTTTCAAAATCGTTAGAGCAGTTTGTGAAATAAATCAATTTTTGTATATTGGTTGTATGGTAGGTACCGTTATTTTTATGAGCTAAACAAAAAATTTCAATTTCCCCTCTAGGGAATCTCATAAGAACCTTAAGTCCAAAGTTTGAAGAAAATCGCCTCAGCCGTTCAGGTTGCAGGTCGAGGTACATACAGGCACGAATCCTAAACTTGCCCTATACTACGTATATCGCAAGTAAAAACCTAAGAAAACAACTAAACTGTAGTTTAATTTCCCATTAAATGGTATTTAGTTTTCAGTGCAAGCTTAATTTGTTCACAAATGTTTTAGCCTTATTTTAAGGTTTCAGTATGAAACTTCTTAACATATTTCTTATTTTGAAACAGTTTACTACCATTTTCTAAATTTTAAATACCTTTTAGGTAATATCATACAAAATTCACAAACATAGGTATCTCAAACGTCAAAGTGTCATATGAATTCAGAACGAAAATTAATAAAATAGACATTTATTAAATTAAGCTTTAGTAAAATGTAAGGAGATAGAACGATGCTAAACTCGTTTAAAATTAGCTACATACAAATTTTAACCTAGTATTAACCTAAAAATGGTTTAACATCATACTAAATCGACTAATATTTTGCGCCTTTATGTTTAGTATTTAAATTTAAAAAAAAAAAACTAAATAAATCAGCAGCAAAATACTACGAAACTATACGTTGAGTGAACTTTAAATGTTACAAAACTTGACATCAATATACAGGGTGTCCAGTAAATAATGGATAACCTTGCAACCGGTTATAGCTGGCCTTAATACCTTTCAGAAAAAAAAATATAAAAAAAATATTTTCCTTGTAGTTTTTGGGTTATGATTTTGTTCAAAAAAAAAAATAAAAAAGTACGACATGCATCAAATACTTGAGCATAACCACCACGGTTGAATGATTAGTATTGCTTTTTTATTTTTATAATGTTCTTGAATAATTGTACTAATAGATGTTTACCAAATTTAATACTTGCTGTTGCAGTTTTTTTATAATATTTTTTTAAATTTATTTTTTGAATACATCAAACAGACAACTTTTTAAAATAGTTGGCCACTTATGTTTTCATACATTTTTTTTATTTTAGAGATAGTCAAACTTTTGTGAAAATAAAAAAAAACTGATTTTTGTATCAAAAAATAAATTAAAAAAAAATATTATAAAAAAACTGCAACAGCAAGTGTTAAATTTGGTATAACATCTATTAGTACAATTATTCAAGAATATTATAAAATTAAAAAAAAAAACAATAATAATCATTCAACCGTGGTGGTTATGTTCAAGTATTTGAGGCATGTCGTACATTTTTATTTTTCTTTTAAATCATAACCTAAAAACTACAAGGAAAATATTTTTTTTCTGAAAGGCCTTAGGACCAGCTGTAACCGGTTGCAAGGTTATCCATTGTTTACTGGACACCCTGTATACAAAAAATACCAACTTTATATTTTTAAATAAAGTTGATATTATATTCAAATTAACAGTTTTTCAACGTAAAAATAAATATGCTTCTGCTTAAATTCATTCTATACAACTTAAAATCAAATACGTTCGTATTTAAGCTTAGATTTCATTTTTTATCTCAGTGACACTGACACGACCATGTTTTTTAAGGGGATTTGAAAGTGATATTTAGCAGCTCTCAGTAGTTTTTTTTGCTCTCCCCATAATGCGATTAGTCCTCTGTTGTCTGTAGATAATCCTTAAGTTTTTTACCAATAAAGAAACTTCAATAAAGACGAGAACATAATTAAAAAAGAAAAATTGATTAATTTCGTCCTTAAAAAAAGCACGTCAAGAAGAAGACGATTATTGTGAACCTACCATAATCATTCTTTGAGTTCGTTAGGCTGTGCGGTTGCTTGTATAGAATATGTTGACAACGTGTATAGCATTTAAAACAAATTAATCAACAAACATGATCTTGTAAACCAAAGCCGGCTCATCAATGCATTTTTGTAACAGCGCAATCTGGAATGCATCTCAACATCTCTCTGCCACTCAATCACTCCACAGTAATATTTTTTTTTTTTTACCATACGAAATAAAACAAACTAAACAGGATATAAAAGTATTAATATTTATTATGAGAATGATTCTTGTCATAAATGTATCCCCAAAGAGATATAAATCTTGCAATTTA
Source organism: Melangyna quadrimaculata (assembly GCA_949320155.1). NCBI lineage: Eukaryota > Metazoa > Arthropoda > Insecta > Diptera > Syrphidae > Melangyna > Melangyna quadrimaculata. The sequence continues at coordinate 146,353,665 of OX439484.1, read as the reverse complement.
TTCTTTTTATTAATTCAAAGGATACTATTTATATGTTCAACAATAAAGGTACCTAATAGCAATATACTGAACTCAGCTAATTATACAATTTACGAGTTTAACTTACTTTACACACTTTTTGTTTGAATAAATGCAATATCCTATCAAAATCTTATTAAAAGCATAATGCCAACAGCTGAGAAAATTAATTCGTATAACTTATAACTTTTGACCAATAAATTAGTACCAACTACAGAATGTTAATTTTTGTGATTCATCAATTTCTTTCAACTACATAAGTCTTGTTCAATTTTTTTTTTTTTTTATATTTAAATAAAAAATACACTTGTACAGCTTGTTCTTCAGGTAGAACACAAATTTACACACAATAGCTGGCAAAGAAAAGCTACTTTTTTGTAAATATTTTACTTCAAATATGGTTATTTTCGGTACCAGTAATGGAACCATTTCTTTGGTTTATGTTTTTATTGAAAAAAGTTCCGTTGTTTTAGGCAGAAGCTTCTAAAAAGTTTAAAGTTTAAATATTGTTGTGTACCAAATTTAAAAAAAAGTTTATTTTAAAATCTCAATATTGGAAAACGACGTCGTCAATTTCTTGAAAGGAGAATGGGCATTTTTGGGTGTGAGCGGCCACGAATGAAATTAGTCTCAAATGAAAGGTCTGCTACAAGGCAGTAACTTTCAATATAAGCGTTTCGTTGCAGTGCATTTAGGAAAAGAGATATGAGGACATTTTTAAATGCATTTTTGGGGCAGGTGGCGTTTTCAAAAACTATCTGATACTTATCCTGATTTCAAAATGTCTCATGACACAATAAGTACCAGATCAAGGTATAGCCCGCAGTAATTTTACTAAGCTTCTTATACGAGTTCAGAAGGCAACAGTTTAATATTATCTTTTTATCGCAGCTTTTTAAAAAGAGGGTACCAACCGATACTTTTAGTACAATCATTAACAAAATCGGTGGCGGTGGTCAGATAAGCTTATTCAGGCTGTTTCGTTGGGAAAATGCACTTTTCCTTTTGCATTTTGGTCTAAGTATACCTCCTTAAAAAGGGATTTCCAAGAATGGAGTATCAAATGAAAAAGCTAGATTGCCCTCTTTATACGAATGTAAGGCTCAAACAGGATCGGGTCTAAGAAGGTTGGGCCTTTTTTAAGTTCTCTAAGAACACATGTTTTTCGTACTAATGTGAATAGGCAAAGACCAACTTTCCGAAGCACCACTGGTGTCCATCCCAATTTTCACGATTTTCCAAATCTATTAGAAGATGATTTTATTCTATTTGCTCTGGGTACGTACCAGGTGAAGATAGCCCGCGAGTATTCTGCTTAGCACCTAGTACAGGGCTTGTTTAATATTGAAGTGTACCGAGGACAACAATTAAGACATCTTCCGCAATAAACCGAAGAGCAAGACATTTGGTTGCAGCACGCAACCACAGTGGGATGCTGATCGCATATTATGTGCGTAGTTTGGTACGTTTACACTGTACTTTAACGACCAAACCACATCCAAAAATAATAAAACCATTCTTGGCCGCTCGCACCCACTTTTCATTTCTAGAAAAAAAAATCTGTATTCCTAATCTAAAAAAGAAACCGTAAGAAAAATCTTATTCTAAGCAATTTAAAAAAAAATATCTCATGAGTTATGACGTATTTTTCAGAGACCGTGGCTACTCTGTTTTTTGAAAGCTGTGTTCACTGTTCTGTTTACACTGAGGAAGTTATTTTGCTTTGTAATTGTAACATCTGACCAATTTTATGTGCTTAACTACATCAATTTTTTCCTCACAATAAATTTACTATTTACTATTTATATATTTATTCCATCAAGCAGATATACATTTAAAAAATATATAATCTTAAAGACTACTGAATAAATTATAAGCAACATGCGATACCTTACAAGTTTGTTTAAATACCGAAAAATACCTAAATACTTAAAAAATAATATAACACCTAACCACCAGAGGTTATAAAGTTAATTAATTAATAATAAGACTTTTAAAGGTATCACGACTAATATTGATATGGAAGTCAATATGATTAGCAACTGAGTTGGCCTCTCTAAGGCACCTTGTTATTGGCTCATTAAGACCATAATTTACCCTATGAAAAGGTTCAAAAAATATACTATTTACTCGAAGATCTCTTGTTGGAGCATATATTCCTATAAGGAACAAAAGAAAAGGGCAATTTATTTGATTTTTAATAATATCTCTAATACAAATTATTCCAAAATATTGCCTCCGAGTTTCTAAGAACTGGATACCAATTAAATTACATCTAGTAAGATAAGGAGGCATTCGTATATTCCAATAAAGTCTATAGATAACCAGCCTGGTAAAACGCTTTTGGACCCTTTCGATTCGATTTGAGTGGATAGCATAGTAGGGGTTCCATATTACACAATAATATTCAAGAACCGGCCTTACATAGGAATAAAATAATGCTCTTAGTGTATAAGGGTCGGGATATTCCTTAGAGTTACGTGAAATGAAACCAAGTAAAAAATTTGCTTTCGCAACAATAAAATCAATATGAAGACAAAACGTTAGCTTAGGATCAAAGATGACACCTAGGTCTTACTTTTCTGTGACCTTTTGCAATGGAATATCATCAATGTTATACGCAAAGTTTATAGGCGAAAAATTTCGGCGAAAGGATTTGGAAACGTTTAGAAATAACTGGTTTGAGTTACACCAGTCGGCTTAATTATTGAAATCATTCTGGAGAAGAAGGCAGTCATCGATGGATTTAATGCATCGAAATATTTTTGTATCATCGGCGAACATAAGGCAATGAGAAGATTTAATACAATCGGGAATATCGTTAATAAGGAGCAGAAAAAGAAGTGGGCCTAAATGATTACCTTGCGGTACTCCAGAAGTCACATCTATGGGATCGGATATTTTGTTATTAATACAAACATATTGGGTGCGCCCCTTTACATAAGCTTCAGATTGCCTATTTATAAGCTATTGTAAATGCCTGCAATTAACGATTTACATGTGTAACCTATTATCGTTGCTACGCCTTCTGGAAAATAAATTATATATAATACCTTTTTCTTACAGTAACATTAATTTCTTCCAAATGCAACTGCATCTTTAACTGCAGCTGCTGCAATTATGTGTTAAGCCCATATGAGTTACTATTATTGTTTTAAATTATTGTAAAATGCAACTTAAACTGCCATCCATTTGTACATAATGAATAAAATTTTTTTTAAGGAATTCTATGTAGCAGTTTAGATATTATTAAGGGATAAACATAAGCATATAGTCCAGTCAAATAGTGTTTTGGCCAGGAAAACAATATATAAGTTTTTTTTTCACTCGTCTTTTATGTTTAGGGGATATGGCTCCACAGCGAATATTGCAAAAAGCCTCAACATTTTTTACCTTTTTTCAGTTTTTTGCCAAAAAGTCAACAAAATATACACTTTTAGGATAAAATTACCTTTTACACTTTATGGATCATAAAATTTTCTACAAAAATGGTCTACAATTTTTTTTTGTATTATTAACGGTTTGGCCACAAGAGTACGGTGAAAAAAGACAGCACTTTCGTACTTTTTGGAAAACACAGTTCTCGCGTTATATTTTTTGCTTGTAACTCAAAAACCTAAGCTTCTGCTTAAACAACATTAAATTATCTACAAGTTTGCCGCCTTCATCATTTAAATTGGCGAAAAAAGGCACCGGCTATAGAGTGATGAAATTATGTGTCACATTACAGGAAGACACTAATAGGCTTTTGATTATGTCATATAGAATGGAACTAAGACGTTCAAGGGTTTTTATTGTTAAAACATTCAATGGCTCATTGAAGATGAGGAAATCACGGAGACTTTTTAAACGGGAGGGTGCAATTTTGAGGATATATAACTGAGCATATAACTTGAATATAATAAAAAAAAATAACGGAGATTAAAATTTATTATAGAATTAAAAAATGTTTAAATACATTTTTAATGTGTTAAGATAAAAAAAAATTGAAAAATCAATTTTTTTTTTAATTATCTGCCTATAACTCTTTTTCCAGTAGATATACAGAGGTGAACACGAAAATAGCAGTAGGTAGAAAATAAAAGAAATATTGAAAAAACTTTAACCACTGTGTTGGACGGTTTTCGGTGTTTCGGTGTTCAGAGGACGTCTAACAATCTGCCGGGAACCAGTCACCATACAGAACAGTTTTGGACTCATCCTTCCATTAAATATTTCGCCATTTTTCCACAGAAAAGGAGGAAAATTTTCTAGCAAACGTTTTTCCTTATGTTTTTTTTGTAAGTAAAGGCGTTTTTCTTGGGCTACGTGCTAGCCAATGGTTTTCTCCGAACGGTCATATCACTTACTTCCAAATTTAGCTCTTTTCTGATTTGTATAGCCAACTTTTTTGGATCTAGCTTGGCTGAACTCACAATCCTTCTATCATCCTGGCATTTTGTTTTTCTTATTCCACCTCTGTTTTCAGATTTTTAATGAATTTTTTAGCATTGGCTATCATTTTGACGGAGCATGAACAAATACGCTGGATTTCGGTATAGGATTTTCGTTCTCTGCGTAACGACAGTATAAAACTTCGTTGCTCACCGGTATAATGCTTACCACGACCCACTTTTGTTGATACAAAAGAAAACCGTTATTGTAAAAGCCCATTCGTGGTTAATACCCTGTAGTAGCCCGTAGCGTTCGACTGTCACGCTGGATGTCTGGGTTCGCTTCCCAGCCTCGTCCACCTAAAAACTAAAAAGCTTTTTTTTTCAGGGCTACTGACTCTTGCGAGGAACTGGCAAATCCTCCAAGAGTATCACTTGTCACGAATAAGTGCTTCTCGTCTAGCCGTTTGGATTCGGCATAAAATTGTAGGTCCTTTGCATTCCTTCGATAGGCGCACACAGGAATGGTTGCGAGTTGTTAGTCACTAGGCCCTGGTTCTTCACGAGCCGTTGTGCCACCCGATTTATTTTTTCTCTCACTTATTTTAATATTATTTTTTAAACAATTTTTCAATTAATCCAAAAAAATTTTAAATTATTATTACTGCTATTTTAATGTGCACACGAAATACGATCTACAATAGCAAAAGTAACTGTTTTTCTATGATGAAGAATTGTTTCCTATTGTTTTCTCTTTTTTTATCATGCTTAATATTTTCTCTTAAGCTGAGTGCTTTCATTTTTAATGAGTGAGTTCAGAGCTAAGAGTATTAAAACATATCTTAATTTTTATAAAACTACTGCTATTTACGTGTTCACAGCTTTAGGTATAAGAATTGTTCCAAATGAAAGAAAGATAATCAGCCCTATTGTGAGTGTCACCCGAAAACGTTTCGCCCAAAAATATTTTGTTCGCCCGAATTTTTAAAAGCTATTGCGAGTTTCACCCTCCATTTTACAGCAAGTCTGTACTCGTTCGCCACCAAAAATTTAATGGATATCTGGCTGTAAATGACACGACATATTTCAAACGAAAAAAAAACTGTCAATAGTGCTATAAGGGAGTTTTTATGAACAAGGAACATTTTTTCGCCCGAAACTTACAATAAGGGAAGAGTGAAATGTAATTTTTCCGAGCGGATTTTCTTTTACGCGGAACTCACAATAGGGCTGAATAAAATTTTCTTAAAAGTGACATATTTTAAAAGATGTTTTTAGCAAACAAATCAACCAAGACACGGTCGCTCAAAGTAAGCCTTTTTTCAAGTTTTATTACGTTTACCTCGAAACTATTTGAATTCTTATTTTGTACAACAAAACTTAAATGTATTTAATGAAATGAGAATAATAAATGATTATCTTTACAGCTTTAAACAACTCCTTTGGGTTTTAGGTAAGGTGAAAATCATACAAGAAAATTATTTCATACAAAAATTAAAAACAATTTTTCATTTCTAGATTTGATTAAATTTATTGAAAAGCTTCATCTATGCCTTCAAGAATATTATCTTCTTTAATATGCGTTTCTTCCGAACTGTAGCAATTTGCACCCATGCAATTCTTACAAAACATAGAAATATTAGTCCTAATTTTCTACAACCACAGCTTCCGTATCAGCTTTAGGCATCAGTCCATATTTTTTAGCCGGCTGAACTTCCGTTGCGTCATCGTTTAAGTGAATGAGCTCTCGAAAAACTTGCTGAAGATCCACTGTTTTTGATCAACATTTTGTTCAGCGATGAGGCCATTTCTGGCTCAGTGGATAAGTCAATAAGCAAGATTACCGTATAGGTATGGGCCGAAGAATAACCGGAAGAGGTTCAAGACCTGCAGTTTCATCCATTGAAACCAACCGTGTGGTGTGGTTCATGGACCGGTGGAATAATCGGTCCGCATATCTTCAAAAATGAGGCTGGCGCCAACGTGACTGTAAATGGAGCTCGTAAGCGCGCCATGATAGCGCACTACTTTTTGCCTGAAAGGAGAGTGCTCAAAAAAAAAAAACCCAGAGTCGATAAGAAAAAAACATATATGGTTTGAGAGGGAATTGACTGTATATATCAAATATGAAAATATTTTCTTTAAAAGTTATCCCCGGGACTGGCTATGACAATTTATTTATTTTAAATAGCAATGTGTTTTTTCATGTATACAACATTGGTGAGGGCTGTAGAGAAAATAACAGGTATTGATTAAAAAATATAAGTACATATCTACTCGGCACATGGTAATCCGTAAAAGTTTCTTAAAACAAAGTTTCTATTAAGACAAGGCTTCGAAAACTATTTTTCGAAAAAAATGATTTTCATAAGGCAATTCTCAAAAATACAAGATTTCGAAAAAAAATTGTTGCATGCTTGGCGGACGCTATATTTTTTTGGGAATTTAAGGTAGCAACAGTATAGGAAGGAATGAGGAAATACATGTGCCTTAAATGTTGCATTTTTTTAATGCGAAAATGAATTAACTGTTACAATTTGGTACAAACATTACTAGTCTCGTCAATATATTAAAAGTACTCTTATCCAAGAAATCAATAAACAAATTCCGGAATAAATTATGAAAACTAAACATTTCGGAATTTTACTACTGCCGTTGAAAAATTCTTAGTTTTCGTTTTCATTTCGGAGTTTTAAATATACATAGTAAGGAAAAGGCAGGTCTAAATTATTCGTTAGTATAGCAGTATGCGAATGATTTATAAGCTGTTCTTAATTCTTACGCACATACTATTTGCTCAAACTATTGTCCGGTATGATTAGGTAGGTAACTACTTTTTTTCGAAACTTTTGAGTAATTGTATGGGTGATAACCGCCATTTAATGAATGAAGACATAATCCTCTTGTGGCTGCTGATTTTAGTGACATGTGGTGAACCTATTTATTAACGTGAATCAACGACTTTATGAAGATGTGTCACTTTTTACTTTTTTTACATGAAGAAACACTGTGTTTTTAAAAATTTTAAATTGTCATATCCAGGTCCGGGGATAACTTTTTAAGGGTTTTTCGCCCATACATTTTTGGGCATTCTCCTTTAAGCCCAAAACCTCGAAAACATTTGCTTCTAATAAGACGGCACTACTTGCCACACAGCCGGTAAAACAATGGACATATTGAGAGACTGCTTTGGTGAACAATTAATTTTACGCTTCGGACCAGTGAATTACCCAGCAAGATTATGCGATATCACACAAAAAGAGTTTTTCCTATAGGGCTACTTAAGGCGTCTAAGGCGTTTGTGGATAAGCCAGCTACGATTGAAGCATTGGAGGTACCCGCGTTATTCGCGAGATACCGACGAATATGCTCGAACACGTCATCGAAAATTGGAACTTCAGCATGGACGAACTACGGCGCAGTTGCGACCAACATTTCAAAAAGGTTGTCTTTAAAAAGTGAATGTTAAGAATGGTTTTGAAATTTATAATAAAGATTTAACTATATTTGAATTTTGTGTGTTATTTCGCATTTAAAAAAAATATCTCTTGATTGATTGATTACCTTTTATATTAATTCAACTGCAAATTGATTTCACCTTTTAACAATTGAAATTCACGTTTTTTGCAAATCAAATTAAATTAATATGCAAAACTTTTTAATCTGCACAAGGTGAAAATGATGAATTTGCAAAAAGTATGAATTTAATTTGCAAAAGGGTGAATTTCATTTGCACAACGTTGCAATCAAACTTGAAATCACTGTATAAACAAATCGAGACTAGCTGATGAGTAGCAACCTCTAAAAACTGAACTGTCTATTTTTTGGTCATTAAATTAATCTGTAATTTAACAGAATCTATTTGCATATATCTAATCATGAATCTATTTTTACTGGCGGTCGTTTATTTTCAATTATAGACCTTTGTCGAGTTGAAACTAGCAAACGATTGTGATTTTTAATTTTGGAGTTAACTTTATTTTTTGGATTACGATGATGTAAAACTTCCGACTGTCAGTTTTTAATATTTGATTAAAATATGAATGTAATTTCAACTTTCTTCCTGTCACCGATGCAGATAACTGACTTAAGCAATGTTTACATTCTCCTTGTCTCATATCTTAAAAAAAAAGAAAATTCTAGCAGATATCAAACAACCGACAAAAATCCCATTAATTATTCAATTATTTACAATAATTAAACGTTTCTTCCAACATAATAATTCACTGCGATGATGCACCCTTTGAGGTTCGATTATGTCATAACGCTGCCGGCCGCCACCACAACCCATGCATATCAAGACCGGCAACAAACCGAAAAATTATGCCATTTATCATTTTTGTTTATTCGATGCAGTTGCCATTAAATCAAATTCATATCAGTTTTAGCCCAACTTAACTTGCACTCAGTCCCATGCCTATCCCATCAATGCGTTGAATGGACTCTGCCCCTGTTTCCAAAAGAAGTAAAAAAAAAAAAAAAAAAACGACGTCAGCAGCGCGGCGTGTAGCCAGGAGCACTCTTCACATAGTCATTACCACAAATCTTTCGTCGAGCAATTAAAATATCAAGATGGGTGTCTTTCGGCATCATGGATCATTATCATTGTCGGTGAGTGTTGCTTCTTAAAAGGCTGTGACTTTTTCCACAAACATTTCAATCAACAAAGCCGATCCACCGAAAAAAAATAAAAAATAAATCCTTTAAATCTCCGAGAAGGTGGTGGCAGAGCAATGATAAAATTAAGCGATATACTCTCAAGATTCAAGAGGTTATAATCTAAAATGGTACTTCATCAGCAAGACCAACCACATTATAGCGATACCACACAGCGCTGCTGGCTGCAATTAAGCAAGGAACTCTTTCTCACACAGATTTTCTTTGATGTCGCACATCGTAATAAAGTCATTGTGAGGAATCGCATGGGACAGAAATGGAATAGGTGCAGGACGTGTTCACAGTCGGCAATTGTGCAAGATGTTATATCTAGTTTTGGGTTATAAAATTCGTATTAAAACTTTTATTAAGGACATAATAAGCATTAAATGCAGTTTAAATGTCGAATTGAGTCGTATGTATTTGCTTTGGCCTATTCAGTAAAATATCCAACATACTTCATGACAGTCAAACTCTTGAACATTTGAATTTGGGAGAGAACCCGTTCATTCTTTCAAATACACAACATCCTAACCTTAGTGCCATCTATAATTGCTCTTTCATTATTTTAAATGTTTTTTACATCGAATCCAATATTTGTCCTATCAAAACAAGCAAAAAAGTCAACAGCGGCATGGACATAAAATCAAGCCTGGTGGTCATCTAGAAGAAGCGGAACTAGAAAATCTTTTCAAATCAGGAAAACTAAAAACAAAATTTGACATACACAAGCAATTAAGCTATAAAAAAGTCTTAGAAATGTGAGTGTTACCACTTAAGAAAAAAAAAAGAAAAACTCCAAGCTATAAATCACAGATTAAAAAATATGCTAGTGCATTTTGAGAGGGGGAGAATCCTTAATTAGGCAATAAATGTCCACATTTTATATGATTGTTGGGTAAAAAAGAAAATCATCCTCGCACACACACCGGCCGGATGGCGCCACCTTATAGGACGACCCTCTTTTTCCATATAGATTTAAATTTCACTACCACAAACGTTCATAATTTCCATCTTATCTATATTTGTGTGGAATATATAATATTTTATTATCCAGGCATCATATCAGAAACAGAATTGAGATTTATGATCGTTGGGGTGGGTGAACTATTTATATAAACATATTTCATAAAGGTACCTACCTAAGTAAATAAACAAACAAGAAGAGTGTCGTTTTGTGGTAAGCATTGTTTTTTTTTTTTGTTGAACTATCATATTACTACTTAATTGGTTTAATGGCACGGAAAGAAAGATGAGAATAAAAACGTTGTTTCATACAAGATATATGTAATTTCGATCTCAACACAAATTTGACGTAACCTGTTTGGGGACTGGTGGCAAAAACTCATGACATAACTTGAATGCAAAAAGTCTCCAAAGCGATCATTTTTTAAAATTCAATATGTGCGGATGGGTTTCACAAAGATAGTTATAGCTATCAATGAAAACCATCATATAAAATTTTAAATGATTATTTTGAGACCTTTCGAAATTGAATCAGTAACAATTTTGGGGAAAATTGATTTTTTTTTCCTAGGAATATTAAATAAGTCATACCTTTGCTTTAATTTGGCATCAAAATTGTGATTAATTTTTATTTCAAAATCTACATCTAAAATTTTTAATGATTAACTTTGGAAGTGCATAACTTCTTCACCCCCTGAACCTTGAAGAAGTTGGGTAACATATTTAGAAATTCAAGTTAGTCACCCATTTTTTTGAGTAACTTGAAAAATTACTATAGAATTGAAGAAGAAGGAGTTTTTGTTTTTTTTGTCACTCGAAAAAAATTATCACCAGCCATATTATTCAAATTTTGAAAAATTCTAAAAAAAACTAGTTTTCGTCAAAGCTAGTTCTGTTTCGAGTTTTATCAAAATGTAGGTATTGTTCATTTTGAGAGGCAAAACTAGTTTAAGTTTACAAACCAAATTCTAGTTTTTGATCATAAAACTAGTTTTGTCAATAAAGTTCGTTTTTATTTGACAAAAAATAATATTTTAAATTAAATTGATTATTTACTTTTTTTTCAACTTTTTGTTTCCCGAAATAGCTATTGTTATTAGTTATTGATTAGGGGAATGTGTTTTTCACCTGTACGCACTGCGTAGATGTGCTGAAAAAAAATGGAAGAGTGGGACACTGTACGAGGACAAAGTACACTTTCCAACGTGTTGTAGGTTTTGTGGAAATTTATATGGAACAACTGCATTGACAGTTTTTATTATTTGTATTTAGCGTCTTAAAGTCCCTTTTGGGTGTGCAATGTTGCATTTGTGCATCTTTTAAGATCCACTTTTCCCAGAGTCTAAATAATTGATAAATATCTAACATATCATTATGTATTCATTACATGTGCACATTTGGGCGTTAAACAAACAAAGTGGGTATCTTTCCGCGAGAAGATGCTATATTATGTACTCAACCATGGTGCTAAATATTAAATTAAGAAATATTTCCTTAGATTGTTTCACCTATTATTATGGCTTTGGGAACAGTTAATTTTTAGGATGCATCACACAGATGAACTTTTTCCCAAAGTTCAACTCGTTGATTTCGATTTACCTATATGCATTAGTCTACGGGCGTCCAAGACATTTTGGAAGTGTCATTCCGTCTGCTAGATGCTGCAATGTCATATTTGTTTAAGTTGTTATACCAATTATAAGGGCTTCGAAAGAAGTGCACTGCACAGATGAATGTCCCTTCTTTGCAAATACATACATACATACATCGGGTGGCACAACGGCTCATGAAGAACCAGGGCCTAGTGACTAACTTTGCAAATCCACAAGTTATTTTTATCAACATGTTTTGGATACAAAGATACAAAGTTTCAAGGCACTATTCGACAAAAAAATATATTTTCTGAGCAACTTTTGTACTCATGTCTGGCTCATTTTGTACGTTATTTTATTGAAATACATTTTGTTGGTAAGATATTGATGTCTTAAATTTGAATCAAAAAAAAAAAAATCGCTCAAAATAGTTACGACGACAATTTTTTTTATTATTGTTATTATTGTACTATTCGTACTAGAATGTCAGCTTATTAGGCTTGACCATTCTTTATTCCGTCAATTTCATTGAATTTTTGAACAACAACAACTTAAAGGCGCTACCACCAATTGTTTGGCTGGAGATATAGCTATTTCGTGCTTTGCCACTTTTACACTCATCAGTGTCCTTTTTTTGGACACTGATGAGTGTAAAAGTGGCAAAGCACGAAATAGCTATATCTCCAGCCAAACAATTGGTGGTAGCGCCTTTAAGTTGTTGTTGTTGTTCAAAAATTCAATGAAATTGACGGAATAAAGAATGGTCAAGCCTAATAAGCTGACATTCTAGTACGAAATAATAACAATAATAAACAAAATTGTCGTCGTAACTTTAAAATTCCTCAAAAACTAGGAGACATAGAAGCATTTAGTTTTGAATTTTCAAATAAGAATTAATAGGGGTTGTGAACAATAAAAGCCAATTCTGCATTTTATTTTACAATTTAAATGAAAAAAATCAAAAACGAAATTTTCAACTTTTTTTTTTTACTTTTGAGTTTGAAAGTAATTCTTACAAAAACTATGGATAACTTGATTTGAAAATAAAATAAAAGAACGGAGTTCTGGCTTTCAAAAAAGGTAAATCTTTTTGTTGTAGGTGTTGCCGTTGTTTTTTAATATTATTTTTAATCCAATGCCCCTCCTCTCTAAAGGGGGGAGAAAGTACCCCCTTCTATGGCAAATAAATTTTGTATTGTGTTCCTTTAAAAAAAAAAACGTTATAATTCTTTGGCGCCATATGAAAACAACTCTTGCTATTTAAATTTTGCCTAATTTAGTATACATAAACTTTCTCGTATAGTTTCGGATATATAGAAAAAAAGGAAATTATAACTCCTTGCTTAGCTTCACGACATGATGAAACAACAGTGAATGAATGTATGTAAACGCTTTTTGTTTTTTCCAAGTAAATTGGTCAGAAATCGTTCAATATCTAAGACAATAATAGGTTTTTCAGATTTGTTGACTTTTCTACCGGCCGCAACTCCTTTATTTTTGACCATAGACAAAATGTGAATATATATTTTTATAGATAATTTAATTGTCTCTAATTACGTAGCATAGACCTTTCCGCTAACATGCTAGGTTGTGGAAATATTCACGAAAATCTAAAAAGAACCTTTAACCCCCCCTCCTGAGTTTAGCTCGCGGCCCTGGGTTGGGGACTTTGGGTATGTTATACCTGGGGGTAACCCCTACCATATAAAAAAATAATCCAGAGAGCACTTTTTTTTGCATTTATTTTATAATTTTGACTGGGCTACAAGTTCTCTAAGTTGTCTAGAAAGAAATCTGTATTCATTGTGATTGTGAATAATATTTATAAGAAATTGGATCCGACCGCATCCGACCCCGTTCCCTACAGCACAATTTTTGTAATTTAAACCCTTCAAGATGTATTTTTGCCAATCTGCAAAGGGGAGGGTGGTGTTCGCCTTGTTAAAAGTTGCATGAGGTAGTTTAAAGCAAGGATGAAAATGCTGAATATGTAAAGTAAAGCAGTTTGCCCAAAAAATAAAAGAAAAACTTATTGAAAAAAAATACATTTTATTTATTTTTCCGATGGAAAGCTTAATACTAGTTTTTCGTTGGAAAGTTTTGGGAATTTTGTTCAACTAAATTGAATTCTAATGTTTTCCAGAAACAATAAAGCAAAAACCGTTTTGAAATCCGTTCATTAGATTTAAAGTTACAGCCCCACGACCACTTTTTCATAATTTTGATCCACTGTGCGTAGGGCTGGCCACGAGACGAGAGTCTGCGAGACTTTTGTAAGTCTAGTCTCGGTCTCGTTAAAATCGAAAATTTCCAGTCTCGTCTCGGTCTCGTCTCCGAAAAATACGATTTCCGGACAACCTGTTGATTTTGGATCGAAATATTTTCGATTATAGTTTGAATACGTACAAAAGAAAATAAATATTTAACTGAAATTGGATTTTTTTAATTTATTAGACTCTCTGTAAAGTTCGGTTCAAATATACAGTCTCGTCTCGGTCTCGTCTCCGTTGCTTAAAAGGCAGTCTCGTCTCGTCATGCGAGACCGAGACCGAGATCGAGACCGAGACTTTTCTCATCTCGTGGCCAGCCCTAACTGTGCGCCGCGCCGGCCGGCCCAAAATCCACACCAAACGGTAATTTTTTGAGGATGCCACCTGGTGCTTTTCCAAGCTCTTTTGGCATCATTAACTGAATAATAAACCACACATTTGACAGATGTCACTAAAACAATAAAGGCAATAGATCTACCTAGGCTACTTAGGCTAGAGCGCATATTGAGACGCGTTGAGCGCGAGTGACGCGACACAGCACGAGGTTTTGTAAACAATATAAATCAATAGAACAACGCATATTGATAGAGCGGCTGAACATGACCTGACGCGCATTTTCCGAAAATCTGGTGACAAAGTGATCGAAACACAGTTTTCTTTTTGAGACCGGCGCGTGCTTGTTTTTTTTTTTGTCAAAAAATAAAATAATAAACTGTCGTTGGTTTTGAAAATAAAAATCGTGTACTTTTTTTTTTTTTTTAAGTTTAGTAGTATTTCAATTGTGAATATGTCAGACGGTTTTTGCTTTAATTAATATGTATGTATTTTGAAACGAGACACGCGAATAAATGTGCGAAGAACGGCACGACACGTTTCTATAATCGTAGCGTGCGATACTCGTCAGGTCACGTTACACGGGTCGGACGCGTCTCAATATGCGCCTAGCCTTACCGCGGATTTGGGCGTCTAGTTGGCTGAGAACAACTGGAAAACAGAAAATTTTTCCGCTTTTAAAATATGCAATACAAAAATCGTCCAAAATTAAAAAAAAAAAATGATAAATCAATTTATTTATTTTTTTGTTTGGGCGATGTGACATTTTTGAGGTTTGAAAAAGATTCTTGGAATCATATTATTCAGTCTAGTGTTAATATTAGAAGTGTGAAAGTGAAGATTTCTTCGGAACAAAAATTATAATTTTACTTCCTCTCTCACTTTGTACAACCACAAGAGAATTATTCCTTTTTTAAGTGTCTTGCCTAAGTCAGCTTCATTTTATTAATCACTATCATTTTCGATTCGCATAATTTTTGGATGACTTTGCGAACCATTTTAAGTGTTTTCTTGGGCCAATCATTTAGTGCGATGATGAACATTTTTCTTTAGGCAAATATGAAAATCAGGAAAAGTGTCGATCTAAATTAGTCTTTCAATAGTTATGTTATATTTGAAAAGTGTTGCTATTACATACAAAAAGATTGGCTTTATTATTGTTGATGAACAAACTCAAACGAATTTCTGAAGCATATATGAGTAAAGGTATCCGCGCTTATAACTCAAAGCTACATATAGAATAACCCGTCATGTCACTCAACAGAAATTAATTAAAACCCAACCTACCTATCTAGCTGAAATATACTTTCTGAGAAACCAATTAAACAGCAATTACTGATTTGTAAGTGTGACTTCTTTTAAAATTGTTCATCGATCAATCATTTGATTTATGAAATTTATTTATTGTCTAGCGCATCTTATTTAATTTGCACCACTCCTCTGTAATTAAAACCCAATCTGCAATTCACCGCGCAACTTCTTTGAATTTAAGAAATTTCTTTAATTTCGGCAAACAACATACACACACACACACTCCTTACAAAGCCATTAATTAAAACTACAACCATGTACACCCAGTTATTTTCCTATTTTAACAAAAACAAACAGAAACAAAAAAAAAAACGCCCGAAACAAATCCGACGAACAAAAAGTGCCAATAAAAATATTAATCACTTATCCCATCAGAGCTCGCGAGCCCAACAGAACAACCCCGTGTATAGAATATAAGCGATCGGAACAACCAACTCCACCATAAACTTGAACCCACAATGAACAACTCTCATAAATCTTATTCCAATGAACAAATTGAAAAAAAAAAAAAAAAACAAAAATTAAAATAAAATACGACATCGAATGTACTGAGGAGGAGGCAAAGAGGGGTACAACCAGCAAGCAGCAACATCAGCCATCAAATGAAGCAGAAAAAAGTCGCGTTTTTTTTAAGTTCATTTTTTATACATAAATGCGTTAAGCCAAATGTACTAAAATTTATCTGCTCTCAGATGAGTTGTGGGAGTGAATCAAAATCGTTCGTCGGAATTGAAGCGCCGCGGCCGTCGCTGCCGCCTGCCACCGCTGCTGCTGCATCACCCTATATTTCCACAAGTATAAACTGAGAGTCCCTGCTGCCGATACGGCCCTCCATCATCGAAGCTTTCCCTATACTCGTACCTTAGCAGAGAAATGGAAATAAATATCATCTTGTGAATGGGGAGCGCCAAAATTTGCACACAGACCATTAAAATCAATTACCACAAAAACGAAACCATTTAATTTAAAAACATTAAAATTTATTTTATCCATACAATCACTTGACACGCGTTCTGAGTATATGGTGGGCTTCAGATTGGTATGAATGGCCTATACCGCCTAGATGTAGGGGAATATGTCCTAAAATGGATCAATTGCAGGTAATTTTAAATTTTGTGAGAACCTACAACTTTTTAGTTTATTTGATAGAAGAATAAGCACCTTGCTCATGTAAGAATATAGGAAAGACCAATCCAAGTAGCAAGAGTTAATCTCTAGTTTATCAGAGAAAAAAAAATTGAAAATCGTTATATAAAACTCTTACGAAATGTGAATTGATTGGTTTTACATTCACAAATAAAAATCTTTTGAAACTTTGTGTAATTGCTAAGAGTCTACCTGCGCAGCCTTTTAGACAGGAAACCTCGAATAATTTTGGTTGGCAGAAAACGATAATGAGATTATTTTTTTCCAGAAAAGCGTTTTCAAAATATAGCTAGAAATTGATGATGTACAATGTCCCTCAACTTAGCAGAGCAAAGTCAGCAGAACATACAAAAATTGATGGCCTTACTAAGTGCTTATAAAATGCTAATTAAGTACCCAAAAATTAAATTTAATGCTCCAGTACTTTTGGAAAAAATGAATGTTCTGCTAACTTGATTTCAAGTTAGCAGACCAATTCTTTAATAATTCAGGTAAAAAAATGGGGTGAATACTATGTTAACG
Organism: Melangyna quadrimaculata; assembly: GCA_949320155.1. Taxonomy (NCBI): domain Eukaryota; kingdom Metazoa; phylum Arthropoda; class Insecta; order Diptera; family Syrphidae; genus Melangyna; species Melangyna quadrimaculata. The sequence goes on along the minus strand of OX439484.1, from coordinate 146,336,478 downwards.
AGCTACTTAAATGCTCTAGGAATCAAAAAAAAAAATATCGAAAAAAATTGTTTTTTTTCTAAAAAAAAAAAAATATTTTAATAATTTTGAAAAAAAAAAATATTATATTTTTTATTTCAACTTTTTTTCATCCGAATTTTTTTGATTAATTTTGTACTCGTACAATTAAATTTAATGCTCCCCCTTTCCCAATGATTTTCCGCGATTTGATGTGAAAAAAAAATTATTTAATTTCCCATACATTACCTGAATTTTCCGGGAAAACTCGATTTTAAGTTAGCAGAGCAGGTAATGGATGGGAAATCAAATGATTTTTTTTTTCACATCAGATCGCGGAAAATCCTTGGGAAAGGGGGAGCATTAAATTAAACTGTACGAGTACAAAATTAATCAAAAAAATTCGGATGCAAAACAGTTTAATTTTCCGGGATAACTCGATTTTAAGTTAGCAGAGCAGGTTGTGTATGGGAAATTAAATAATTTTTTTTTTTCACATCAGATCGTGGAAAATCCTTGGGAAAGGGGGAGCATTAAATTTAACTGTACGAGTACAAAATTAATCAACAAAATTCGGATGAAAAAAAGTTGAAATAAAAAATATAATATTTTTTTTTTTCAAAATTATTAAAATGTTTTTTTTTTTTAGAAAAAACAATTTTTTTCGAAATTTTTTTTTGGATTCGTAGAGCATTTAAGTAGCTCGTTAACATAGTATTCACCCCGTTTTTCTACCTGAATGAATAAAGAATTGGTCTGCTAACTTAAAATCAAGTTAGCAGAACATTAATTTTTTCCAAAAGTACTGGAGCATTAAATTTAATTTTTGGGTACTTAATTAGCATTTTATAAGCACTTAGTAAGGCCATCAATTTGTTTATGTTCTGCTGACTTTGCTCTGCTAAGTTGAGGGACATTGATGTACAAGTACATTATGTATTGGTTCTAAAATATTTTGATATCATTAAAAAAAAAAGAATTATTAACATAAATTACTATAATTTTTTTATTTTAATGGCTCCAAAAGTTAGAGCTCAAAATAAATTATGCCATCTAAATATAAATTTATGAAAAAAAAAAAAATCAAAAATTGTTCAAGCGGTTTTTTTTTAAATAATTTTTGAAATATAAATATTGTTTGCACATTTTCAAAAATAAAATCTGGTATGCCAACATTTAGTATTAAATAAAATTCAATTTTACACAAAATACAAACAATATTGAATTTTCAAAAAAAATTCAAATTTTGTTTAAAATCTAAAAATTATTTTTTCGAAAATTTGTATATGCAAAATTGTGAATTGTTTGAATTTTGGTTGAAATCAGTGTAGTTGTTAACGAGAAATTTGATAACCAAAAAATCGTTTCTATGAAAGGTACCGTTAATAACCGTTATAGGTTTTAACAAAATTCTTGGAACCGTTTTCGAGAAAAAAAAGTTTTTTCTTAACGTTTTTTCAACATTTGTATGGAAAGTACCGTTATTTTTGAATTTAGAAACATGATTTTTTCAAGTTTTCTTCAAAATAATGCAAAATTATTTAACAACTAGTTTTAAAAACATTGACCAAGTCGTTGTCAAAATATTTAGTTTTCAAACAAAAAATATTTGATTTTTTTTTTAATTTTGGTTCACAAAAAAATGAAAAATTTCAACTTAACTGTTTTCGAGAAAATTAAAAACCAAAAAAAAAAAACAAAATTTTGAAAATAAAAAAATTATTAAAAAGTAGCCTTTCGTTATTTTAATTTTTTGAATTATTCTTAACAAAATCCTTGGCCCCGTTTTTGGTCTTGAAAAAATTATGATTTTTGGCGAACAAAAATTGTATGGTAGGTAACGTTATTTTTAGTCATAAAAAAAAAATTTAAATGTAGGGGCATATTACTCAAAAAATTTACAGATTTCACTCATATAGTAAGAATGGGAGCATTGAAAATGACTTGCATTTGCTAGATAAAAAAAAAATAAAAAAATAAGAAAACGATAATGTTAATTGAATAGAACAACTCATTATTTTAACATAAATACACAATTAAAGTAAAAAATTTCATAATAAGAAGATGAAGAAATTTAAATATTAAAATATTAAAATTACTTCTGTTTTAAGTGGAGTGAATGAATAAAATTCAATTAAAAAGTACAAGTGGCCTTAACTCCAGAAATTATTGTGTTTCGCCCAAAGTATAACAGTGGGCTCATCAGTCAAGTCAGTCTGTTATACCCTATTAAGACACAAATTTTGGTCGATGTTTACCGACTCTTATAAAAATCACAGCAAAAAGATACTGTGAATTTTATTATTCTAGGGGAATTTGTTTAAATTCGTGGTCAGGTTTTTTTTTATTATTTATTTTAATATTTAAATTTCTTTGTCTTCTTATTATAAAAAACCTGACCACGGGTATTTATTTTCTAGGTGCAGGAATTTAAACAAATTCCCCTAGAATAATAAAATTCACAGTATCTTTTTGCTGTGATTCTTATAAGAGTCGGTAAACATCGACCAAAATTTGTGGGTTAGTAGGGTTGAACAGACTGACTGAAGAGCCCACTGTTATACTTTGGGCGAAACACAATAATTTCTGGAGTTAAGGTCACTTGTATTTTTTAAGTAAATAATTTCATATCTTTTTGAATTTTGAAGTTCTTGTAAGGAGGTGATGTTGACAACCTATCGTGATGCAATAAGGTACATTATAATTATTATTTTTATTTGGTAAGCTAATTTGCTTATTTTTATTTTTAACCTACCTGTAGCAATAAGTTGAAGTTTTCTCAATTTTATACTACACAGAATTTTGTTTGATAATTATCATCTGCAAGTAGCACTGGAATCTTTTTTTGTTTATTATCGTCATTTAATCTTTTTTTCTGTGCGCCAAACAAATTTTGCAGTTGGATAAAAGCACATTTTTTATTTCATCTTCATATGACTATGAACGGGCTCCACTGTATACCTACTGTTTTCTTCCTTTTGACTTCGTCAATTGTACTAGCTATAAGTGAAACTACTGCTATAAGTGTTCAGCTAGTTAATTCTAAACATAAGAATAGTTTTTTTGTTGTTTGTTTCAGAACGTTTGGAGCTTTAAATAAATGCAGCCTTCAGTAAAATATAAAGTAAGGAACGATTTTATCTATCTGTCCGATTGAGTGTCACAACAGCTTGTCTTTAATAATAATAATTCAAAAAGTATTAAATTTGAATTTTGTACTGGATTTCCAACTTTGTAATATCTAGTTTATGTAAAGAGTCAACCAACGAATTTAAATTAATAATTTCTAATCTTGTTTTCAAAATTCAATGCTCGTATTAGTCAAAAACTGTAAAGCAAACTGTTCCAGGAGTTTTTTTTTACTAACTTCTTATGGTAAAGATAAAAAAAAACGGTTGTTGAAATAAGCATTTAGCTGGATTCTTCTTAGTTTAAGGAGAAAATTGGTTTAATTATTTTTAATATTTATTTTGATAAGTCCTAGAACTAGTTTTTGACTAAGAATTTATTAGAGCGACAAATTTTGAAACCACTGTTTTTGTCAAATTTTTCAAATAATGGGAATAAAGTTTTGGTTTTTCTTGTGATATTTGAATATCTTTACTGATAATTTTTTCATTTAAATCTGTATTAATATTTTTTTTACGAAAAAAAAAATAAAGAGAAAAAAAAATTATTTTTTTCTTATTCCTGACTATATTTTCCACATTTTCAAAAATAATACTTTTCCTTGTTTTAAATGTTATGTTTTCATTAGCGATATAAAAAAATATAATATATATGAATATATATATAAATCAGCGGGAGATGAATTGGCTAGGAGCATACACCAGCTCATCTGCAAAATTTGTTCGGAGGAAAGTATGCCCGATGAATGGAACCTCGGTATAGTGTGCCCCATCCATAAAAAGGGAGATGTTCTGAAATGTACCAACTACAGAGGAATTAGTCTCCTAAACGTCGCTTATAAAATCTTGTCGGCCATCCTGTGTGACCGCTTAAAACCTTTTGTCAACGATCTGATCGGCCCCTATCAGTGCGGTTTTAGACCAGGCAAGTCAACCGTCGATCAAATGTTCACACTCCGACAGATTTTAGAAAAATCCCGGGAATTCCAGATCGATACACACCACCTATTTATCGCTTTTAAAGTCGCGTATGATAGCGTGAAAAGGGACGAATTATACAGAGCCATGTCGAGTCTCGGCATCCCTGCCAAACTCGTCCGCCTGTGCAGGATGACGATGGAGAAATCTCGCTGTTCCGTCAAAATTGGTAAGAACACCACCGATTCCTTTGATGTTGAGAAAGGATTGAGGCAAGGCGACGCGTTATCATGCAACCTATTCAACATCGTTCTTGAAGCCATTGTACGCAACGCACATGTCAACACCAGCGGTACAATCTATCAAAAGTCTGTTCAATTGCTTGCGTATGCGGATGACATAGACATTGTCGGCAGAACGAAGCGAGCTGAGGCAGGGGCATTTGCGAGCATTGAATCGGAGGCGGCTAAAATGGGATTTGCGGTTAATGAGGACAAGACGAAGTATATGCTGTCATCGAGAGAGGAATCTCAACATCGTCGATTCGGGCAAAATATCACGATGGACAGATATAACTTCGAAGTTGTCAAGGACTTTGTCTACCTGGGATCCACTATTACATCGCAGAATGACATCAGTGCAGAGATCAAGCGAAGAATTACTCTTGCCAACCGCTGTTTCTTCGGTCTAAGAAGGCATTTAAGTAGTAAGGCCCTCTCTCAGAGAACCAAGGAGACTTTATACAAAACCCTAATAATCCCGGTCTGCTCTATGGGTCAGAAGCATGGGCACTGAAAAAATCGGTTACAAATCTGATAGCATGCTTTGAAACGAAGATTCCTCGTGTGATTTTCGGTCCGGTGTGCATCGAAGGAGTGTGGAGGTGAAGATTCAACGACGAGCTATACGGGCAGCGACGTCGTTGACCTGGTCAAAAAGCTCAAAATACAGCGGCTGAGATGGCTGGGGCACGTGGAGCGTATGGACAGCAACGCACCTGCCCGACGAGTCTTCGAATCCAAACCCGATGGGGTACGCAGCAGAGGAAGAACCCGTAACAGGTGGCGCAATCAAGTGAATGACGACATCAAAGCACTCGGTGTGCGCAACTGGAAGCGGCTAGCTAGGGACAGAGCTGGCTGGAGGGACTTGTTAGTTAAGGCCGAAGCCCATCCTGGGCTGTGAGCGCCATCAAAAGTAAAGTAAGTTTATTGGTATGCACCGTCAATTTCTATCCACATTCTAAGTTTTAACTACAAGAGCAAGTTCGTGCGACGCAATCAGTGAATTTTATCTGTTATAGTGTAGATATAAATATTATAAATAAATGGAACTTACGTCTCCTACCACTCAATTTCTTTGTTCACACGTCATAAAGCAACCTTACTTGAACAACAAAAAATTAAAAAAAAAATCAATAAATTAAGAAAAGTGCGTATACTCCCCAGTGTGCCACTTCTTACCGTAATTATAATTTGCGAATTAATGGTAGCTTTTATCAATAAAAGGCTTTAGAGTTTAGATCTTGTTTTAAAATTTAATTTAAATATGTCAACTAATTTTTCAAGGTTCAACGGTTAGGGAGTAATGGCTTCCGAAGTTTTTTCAAACGTTATCATTTGAGCCTTTTTTTTACGGTATTTTTGTTTAACCACAAGCAACCAACTGTGTGGGGTATGTAGCATCAAAATTAAAGATACTTCGGTCAAATGTGATCCACCCTTATTTCTTAACATAAAATTTGTTGAAATATTAAGTATGTTTAAGTTTAAAACTTTGAATACCATTTTATTAGAATTCAAGTCTTACGACGCACAGTGGCCCGTTTATGCAAAAGTGCTGCAAAATTCATTTTTCGGGTGCGCCTCTAATGCAAAACTTTTAAACTTATGGAATTAAGAAACGTTTGGAGCTATAGCAATCGAAAAAATTATTTCATTTGGATGAATGGTTTGGCTTGTTGGGCGAATGAAAGGTAATTCATTTTTTTGGTGAGAACAAACAACATTTTTTTTTATTTTTTTTAGTGTACAAACTAGGAAAAAAATGTAAAAAAAAAACTATTTTTTTATATATGTACTTGTTGATTTCTAAAATCAAAAAATAAACCTAGATTTTTTAAGCTGTTTAATTAAATGATTTTTGAAACACTACTTTTTGCACACTTTTTCGACTTTAAGTTGAGCAGAAATTTTTTTTTTAAGAACCCTAAAACCAAACTAGACGGATAAGAAATCTTTATGTATTGCTTAACATTGATCCAAAAACTCAGCTGAATAAAGTTGCATAGAGCTGCGCTTGTGATTTGATTTAAAGAAGTCGGTCAATTTTGTCTGCGTTTTTTTTTTCAAGGGTAGAAAAAAAATGGAAAATATGATTTCTTTCTCTGGAAGGTATGTTGGTACTGTTGGATTTAAATTAAATGATTTTGTAATTTAAAAGTAAAAACATGTTTTATGTTAGCTACCTAAATTTTTTTAAACGGGTTTGTAGCTAATTTTTTGTAACCCCTAATTAAGCTTTGAAGAATGCATGTTTTTTTTTTACTTAAAATAGAAAACAAATTATTAGAAAACGAAAAAAAAAAAAATGAAACTTCAAAATTGTATGTTGACATACAAGATGAATTCGATGCTTGCCTATTATATGGAGCAAGTAAAAGATTTTCAATATTTACTACATTTTCTAATTTTCAGCCAATGAGAGAAGCAAATTTTACTTAAAGTGTACCACGTAAGGCCTGGTTCCCCTAATAGGTGTGGTATACGGTTATATTCACAGCCCTATACCACACCGTGCACTGTTCGGCCATATAACAAGAGAAAATTAATTATAAAAAGCGAATTTTTCCTTTGGCCTTTCATTATTAACATCATGGCTGCTGGTTCGCATCGTTTCGTTTAGTTTCATTTCGGCCTGACGATCGGGCCATGCTGGATGGGCTGAACCGGACTGGGCAATTTCCATGTGCATTTCCGCGCGGATTTCCACCTCTGGCAGTTTTTGGGGGGCGGTCGAATGGGTGGTGGTAAATTCAATACAGGAAATAATTATATATTGAATTTATGGTCCAGAACAGTATCTGTGTGGTAATATCGACGCGTTCTTTTATCGATTGCTCGGTCGTGGGTCGCTTGGTGGCCCCAGCGAATTAAGTTCACACAAAACTCTTCGTTATTCGTTTGCTCTCGAGAATGCCATTTAAACGCCAGGATAAACAAAACGATTCACACCGGCCGACAGCGATATCCATCCTCACTGGAGCGCAATTAATTTCGATTTTATTTCATTTTAAAATCCACAACAATGGTAACACCCACTGTTCTTGCTGTGTGGCTGGCTGGCCCTGGCTGACTGGCTGGGTCTCTTCTTCATCATCAAAGCCAGATGATTTATTTTTATTAATTTATATTTGCACTCTTGCTATACCCCAGCGACTCTGAGGGTCTTCCAGTTGTCTTGGCTTGGCTGGGTGGTGGAGTCCTCTTAACAAGCATGACAAATTGCAAATCTGCCCTTAAGCCACTACCATTTCGGCTGAGCGCTCCCAAACAAACGGTCAACAATCCGCTACAAAGAACACAAACCAGAACAAACAGACAAAGAAACGACCACCATTCATAAATCGAAGACGAAATTGTGGAACTGACGCCGCCACCGAGCCAGCCGGCCAAAGCAACTTTCGGTAGCTGCAACCGGTGGCAGGTTTAACAAGGAAATTGATTTTTTAAAGGCACGGTTCCATTTTGAGGTTGGGGGAACAGATCATGTCATAAGTAAATTAAGCCAAATGGCTTTTGGACAGAGAGACGAGTCTTGCGCGCGCTATATTGAAGAATCGGTTTTTTTTTTTGTTTTTGCCAACGCTTTCCCATCGAGGCGAGGCAAGGCATCAGGGCGAAGTCCGACGAATCCTATCAAGGAGCGTAATCAGAGAAGCACGAATAAATTGCTGGACAATATCCCGAGGCGAAATTTGAGTTAGCAAGCGCAGAAGCATTTACTACTCCAACGATGACGACGACAACGATACGATGGAGACGACGAATAAGCGTGTAACGGCGCATTCAAAACCACTCTCAGGAGATGAATCTTTCGACTATATACGGTTACCGGGACAAATCTGCATAATATTGCTTGCGTTTCCAACAGATTAACTCGCTGGATAACCGATTTGCTGCGTTCCGGGAAGGTAATCTACATCGAGGAGAGCTCCATCCAAACCTCTAATCGACTTCTGCTGCTGCTGTTTCTGCGTAAGATCTCTGTGCAACAGGATGCCAACCATGTGTGGTGGCTAACAAACAAATTTATTGACTTGTCGACAAGTGATATGATTTATGATTATTTAGCACGATGATGCAGCATCATCAGCAGCAAGCAAGAAGATATCCGCAAGTTTCTTTTTCATGGCCATGGCCAACACCATCATAAGGCTCTCTGCGAATTGCTTGATCTCCCTATTGTCCTCGTTATATGCTCATCGATTTCTATAAGATTTTCCGTTCATCATCATTGTTCGTCGCGTCACGTCGCGTCGCGCCTCCGCCGTAGTCTCAGAGTCTTGGAAATTTTATTAATCGACTTTCGACCTGGGTGGAACGAGGTGCACACATAAATTACTAGACGATTTAGTAGCAACTGAAATTGTGTTTTAAGTAATTTTCACATGATCGCCGCCGCTTGGTCTTGGTAGTGGAATACATGCGACTGTAGTTAGTCCGACAGTGGGGCAAAATTAAGCCTAAAATTGAAGTAACCATTAAACAATAAAGGTAATTATAGAAAACGAAAATGGATGAAAAAGTGCGAGTAAATGCTGTTCATTTATAAAAATTCTTGTTTAATATTAAATTACAAACTCGGAAATTAATGCTTTAGGGTTAAATTTTGTTGCATTTATTTCCATTAAAGCATATTGTTTCCCCACTGTGTTTCGGGCAGTTAGAATAAAAGAACAAGGTTTCAATCATTTTCCGTCGCCCGGGTCTACGTTGCTTTTATTTGAAGAAAGAGGTTGGTTGTAATGAAAAACTATCAAAATCACATTACCAAGATGGAAAAACAAGCCATGTTATGGTATGTGTATTAATTTTGTATTTGATTGCTTTAACTTAATGTAAGGCTTCAAACCTATGAAGCTGCTGATGCAAAACGGAATAATTTAAATCGATATTTTATTTCGAAAATATTAAATATAACGTTTATTCGTGCTTTGTTTTGTTAATGCTTTTTGCGATTATTTGTAGTTTTTTTTTTTTTTTTTTGCAATATGGTGAAAGTTTTCGTTGCGTTTTCGTTAGCGTTTCGTTGTCTTGTTGGGGACAACTGAGAAAATTAAGCTAGTTATCTGCGTATTCTTTTCCACCATTTCACTACGTTATTTTAAAAATTGATTTATTTGAATTCTTTTCGGTCGGAGAAAAAAATGTATATATGAACAACAAATGTTGCAATTTTGCACATTTTTGCCCTAGTTCAGACTCTCTGTGTTCAGTGCCTAAGGTAACGTTAAAATGGCTGCCAGCAAAAAGCTGACACACTTAGACCATCTGTTTGTCCATTGTGATACTACATGAATCTAAAGTTTCCTCCCTGCTCGTTAAAACCAATTGGAGCTTTTTACAAAGCGCGCCAGACTGTTAATGTCCGTGCTTGATAGATCAGTAGGATCATTGAAGAAGAAATCTCCAAGATGGAGTTTACGTCTGTGAGATAAGGCGGGACACGTACAGAGAAACTGAGCAATAGATTCTTCCGCCACTTCATCAAAGCAGCTTCTGCAAAAATCATTTGCGAAAACTCCAAGCCGCGTAGCGTGATTACCTATAAGGCAGTGTCTGGTATTGACACCAATTATGGAGCTGATATGCATATTTCGAGGGGTGTCAGATAGAGAAGAGTGTTCAGTGCAGCGGAGATAGTAGAGCGAAGTGCCCCATTTATGCACATAGATGCTGAGCTTTGGATCTCAATTTACCGCGGTTAATCGCTTTAACCAGAGCAGTCCACCATTATGCCACCCCATAGGTGAGAATTGGTCTAATTACTATGTATAGCCAGTGAGTAATGCGGGGTAGGAGACCCCATTTATTCCCAATGGCTTTTTTACAGGAGAAGAGGGCTACAGTGGCCTTTTTGACACTTTCTTGTATATTAGGTTTTCAGCTTAACTTTTTATCTAAAATAAGACCCAGATATTTTGCTTCGTCAGATAATGTTAACGTTATACCTTCAATAATGGGAGGATATATATTGGGAATTTTACATTTCCTGGAAAAGAGGAAAAGTTCGGTTTTGTGAGCGTTAACATCTAATCCGTACCGCTCTGCCCAGTTAGTTTGCTTGTTCAAAGCATTCTATAAGAGTTCCTTCAAGACAAAAGGATGCTTTCCTGATACGGGAATAGCAATGTCGTCCGCATATGCAGTCACTCTGTAATTCTCCGCTTCCAGATAGCACAGCAGTTCGGTTACTACTAAATTCGAAAGGTGGGGGCACAAGACACCACCTTGCGGGGTGCCTCTACTGACCACTCTTCTCGCAGAAAATCCACCGAGTTTTAAGTTGATAATCCTGCTAGTAAGCATTTGATTTATCAGTTCACTAAGCGAACTGGTGCCGTGAAATAAAGTAGAAGGAAATAAGGTCGAATCGACTTTATTTCCATTTAGATTGGAAATAATGTCGAATTCAACTTTTTTTCATGGTTACTTCATTACCATAGCAAAATAGTAACAAGGTCGAAAAAAGGGAAGTTATATCGAAAGTTAAAAAATGGCAGAAAAAAAAAAATTCAATCAAAATAGATAGGTAATAAAGTCGAACTTATATTCAACATCTAGAAATTTGAAAAAATTACCTCGCTTGGCCAGCTTCGTAGGGTAGAACGTATGCTGTTGAATCCTTCTAAAGAGCTCGTAGTCCTGTGTAAGGTTTTACGATATTTTCTCAGGTCAGATTAAGGGTTTAGGGAATTATTAAACATTTTTTTCTTTTAGTGCATCGCCGCGCCGTCGCCGTCGCTAGAATAACTTAATAAGAAATAGGTGGCCTGGGCCCGGGCCACCCATTTCTTATTAGATTATTCTGAAAACCTTACTTTATTAAGTTTTTCTATATAGATAGATTCAACAGCATACTTTCTACGAAGCTGGCTAAGCGAGGTAATTTTTCAAATTTCTAGATGTACTGTTAGATCAGGACTTTGGCAAAACGAATAATTTTTTTTTAAATAAAATTGAATTTTGTTTTAAATTTAATTGTGAATGAGTTTTATATTGGGAAATAAGGTCGACGATGAAAATTATCCTATTGAAGTGATCGATATTATTTTCATTTCTTTATTTTATTTTTGGAAATAAAGTCGAACATGAAAAAAAGTTGAATTCGACATTATTTCCAATCTAAATTGAAATAAAGTCGATTCGACCTTATTTCCTTCTACTTTATTTCACGGCACCAAGCGAACTGTCTACCTTCAGATATGACAGCGCAGATGTGATTGCAGGAGGGAATATTCGATGGTACGTACTAACGTGTGGAGAGCCGTTTCCACCGACCTCCCTTTGCAGTAAGCATGTTGAGTCTTAGATAAGAGTCTATCTAGTATCAATGCTTGATCTTAAGTGGATATCAATCAATCGTTCAGAAGTTTTTAGAAGGAATGATGATAGGCTTATAGGTCTTTTTTTTATATTTAGCGCGTGCTAAAGGGGGTGCGATGATGTACACAGCACGAGCGATTAGGTAGGTTGGAGGGGATTTGAAAGGAGAAACCGGTGCACATTGGTTTTGAATGTTTGTAGATCACAATGGGAGGGGAAAATTGAGCTGGGAAGAGCATTCCACATTCGTGTAGTGCAACTAAGGAAAGAATCTCTGTACTTACCAGTACGTCCGAAGTTGGGCTCAAGGGTAAACTGATGGGCATTGCTAGAAGCACGAGTATGACGGTTGAATTTTTTAGGGGGAGGAATGCAACTGGCTATTTCACTAGAACACTGTTTGTAAAAATATCGGTAAAATAACGAAAGACATGACATTGCGACGGTCCTCAAGAGATGTAAATGTTTCCGTTATAGTCCTTTCACCTATCATTTTTAGAGCTCTCATTTGTATTCTTTCCAATAGACTTAAGTGGGTTATTTGAGCACTAGCCCAAATATGGGAATTGTACTCAAGTTTTGGACGAATAAAGGCTTTATAGATCACAACCAGATCAGAAGGAGAGAAAAGTTTCTTGCATCGACGGAGAAAACCTAAAAACCTAGCAGCATTTTTGGCGATGTCAAATATTTGTTCGTTCCACAAAAGGTGGTCTGTGACACACATACCGAGGACTGAAAGCTGATCAGTTTCCTCTATGCAAGTGCCGCTCATGGACAGCAGCATTGGGGTAGGGTTTCGGTTTAACGACAGGAGACAGCATTGAGTTTTGGAAGCATTAAATTCTTGACAATACTGTCAAGATCAGAATTTATTGAGCTTATCATACGATGCCGTTCAAGTTCCACATCCGAAGGACATGGATGTGAATGAAGAAACGAATATGAAAAGCTGAGGGTACTGTTGTCAGCAAAACAGTTTAATGGATTATAAGTTTCAGATAAGTGATCGTTTATGAATATTAGGAAGAGGGTCGGAGACAAAACGGAGCCCTGGGGCACACCAGCATTTATTTTATGGATATCAGACTTGAAACCGTCCAATACAACTTGTATTGAGCGGTCCGAAAGGTAACTTCTAATCCAACGAAGAAGAGATTCATCGATACCAAATGCACGCATTTTTGATAAGAGAGCTTGATGCCAAACTCTATCAAATGCTTTTTAAATATCAAGCGCAATAATCTTCATTTCTCCAAAACGATGTAAAGATTTGTTCCACTGTTCGGTGAGATATACCATCAGATCACCAGTGGACCTATTGCTACGAAAGCCGTACTGCCGGTCATTAAGAAGCTTTCGTTCCTCGAGATATTTCTTGAGCTGGAAATTAATCAGCGTTTCCATGACCTTGGAAAGAAGGGACGTAAGTGCAATTGGTCGATAGTTAGAGGGTGAAGAAGATACGCCTTTTTTAGGGACAGGCTTGACAAATGCTGTTTTCCATCCACTCGGATAGAGACCAGTAGAGTAGGACAGATGGAAAAGCTTACGCAGTGGTTTTGCCAGCGTTGAAGAACACATCTTCAGAACAATGGGAGGGATACTATCCGGGCCAGCGGATTTGTGTACGTCAAGATCTTTTAGAACTCTAGCACGAGTGCGAAAGAAGATTCGTCCCATAAAACAATTTACGCTCTCAAGTATAGGTGGAGTCATAACACTTTCTGGCAGCATCGAATTAACTAACTTAACGAATTAAGCAAACTGTGCTGCAAGCAAATTGGCTTTATCTAGTGAGCTGACAAAAGGAGTATCATTAAAGACGAGCGTTGGAACCGAGAACGAGGTGGTGTTTTGTATGTTTTTTACAAAAGACCAACAATTTTTACTACCTTTGGGACATTTTAGTATTTTTTGCCGTAGTTTTTGATCTTGTAAAAATTTGGGTTGGCTTTATAACAACGGAAGCTTACTTCTCTGCACCTTATGACCTCTTTACAGCTCGAATCAAATCATGAGTTTTCTTTGGGTTTGATAAATTTTACCCTATTCGGGATAAAATTTCTCATTCCACAAAGAATTAAGTTTGTGACCATATCTGCACTGGTGTCGAGGAATCATAGTGACCAGTTAAAGCTCATGAAAAAATCGTTGGGGTCTGAGATCTTTTGGGTCTACATGAGAGCATTTGCCAGCTTTTGGTATGAAAACAACTTTGAGTTCAGTGCCTTAAAAGATATCAAGAAACTGAGTTGTTTTTGGAAATTTTAAAACCCTTCATCTATTGAATTAGTGCTTCAAAGTATCCGGATATTTCGGATATCCGAAGCGGATCCGGATTCATGACCGGAGATCCGAACTATCCGGAAAGTGTCGGATAGTTCCGGATATCCGGATAGTTCAATAAGATAGTTGGGATCCGACACTATCCGGATAGTGTCGAATCTAATAATATAAAAATCAAGACGATACAATCCTCCGGTAAAAAGTTATTGATTTTTAAAGTAAATATGACTACGTATTTCCCTGCTAAAATAATACACCAAATCGTCCGAAATGGAAAAAAATTATACATCAGTGAAACTTGGCGGGAGATTTGAATTTACCATAAGAAGAAAAAAAATATCTGCGTTCCACTGGTGTTTTTTGGACAGCGAGAGGTTGAGGTGTGAGCTGGTCAAAATTAAAAATTCACCTTGATATAATTTAAACATGACTATAGGGTATTCTTCAATTCTTTATTTCAATATACGATAATCTAAAAAAAAGTACCTATATTCTATTTGTAGTGATGACTCCATTTTAAGTACAACAGGTGAAATATAAAAAGAAATATCACTTTGATAAGAATGGTAAACTGGTGTAAATTTGCATGTGTATTTAATTTTGCATGAGAACTAAGGATCAAAAGAGTCCACAAAAATATCTATGATGAAGGGGTGTTTTTTTTTTAAGGAAATAGGAAAATATAGAACTATGACCATAACAACTAACCTCAACCCCCCCCCCCTGGGGGGGGGGCCCCGAGATCGAAAATAACAGTTGACCTTTATTTTCAATTGATTTCTCACTGATTGATATCAAATTCACCAAATATCATTTTGGTTTTGGTCTGAGTTTTATTTTTAATAAAGGAAAATGGTTAACCTTAAACCGTTTCCATGGAAAATAAATCCCAAATGGTTAAATTATTTAATCTTGTAAGGTCAAATATTTGAGAAAAAAAATAAAAAAAAAATGTCAAACCGATTGTTTTTTTCGAAGTACCTACATACTAACGTTATAAGTGGTGCAAAACCGGCACTAAACTCCGTCGGAACAGAAGATATCAATGGGGGATTCAAACAGAAAAAAAACATTTTTCAAATTATATGGTGATTCAAAAAATGTTGTTTTTGACCAATTTCAATGGAAATGACACAGTTTGTATTTGTAGTTATGATAGAATTAAGGGAGAAAAAAATGTTTCCTCATCAGGGTGGTTCAAAAAAATGTAACCTCCGTTGTTCCTTGACCGATTTCGATTGAGGTAGCTGACATAGAATTATCGAAAAAAAAAAAAAATCAAATCAGGGTGGATAAAAAAAATGTTTTGATCAAAAGAGTCCCTTAAAATATCACTTTTTGCGGACTTTACCATCGTTGCGTCGTCGTAGTTAGATTTGATTGAACCCTCCAATTGTTATTCTATACGCACCAATATCATATAAATCAATTATGTACTTTTTTGAAGTGAAACTTCTTTGCGCGTGTTGAGAGTGAAATTTCAAGGTTGAATTTTTGTGAAACGAACAAATGTAACGCCACATGTGCAACGCTAAGATCGTTGATTAGCTAAGTGGTAGGGTAAAAGAAAAAAAATTGTATTGATAGGCTAATATATTTAACTGTGCAATAAGTTTGGATTTTTTGATAATCTATATTATTTTAGCAGATAAAAATGTTCTTCTATGGCTTTTTTGTAATTTCTTTAATTAGAAGGCTAGAGTTTTGAAATTTGTTTGGTGAATAGATAATGAAATTCTAAGAATTTTACTAGTTTAAGATTTTTATATATCTTCTACTGGTATGGAGATATAAGTTATTTTAAACATTTTATTTCGAAATAGGCTTATTTCAAAAAAATGAATTAAATCAGGAGAGTCCGTTAAAAATTTGAATTATATATGGTTGCAAAATAAATAAAACTAAATTAAAGTTGTCATATACAAATTTTTGATTTTGCCGAGATTTTGAGTGTATGAATTTTTGGAAATATGTAGTCGGAAACCTACTCACATAAACTGAGTTATATCTTTTAACTTTTCACCTTTTTTTACTTTAAGTTTTCATCATTATTATTTAATTCTCAAGTTTACAACCCCAACACAACGATCATTATGATATAAAACATAAAGCTGCGTCTTACGCATATAAGCTTAATATCGAGATTTTTAGATCGCCAAAGAAGTTTCACTTCTGCCACGAGTACTGAGTTACACGCGCTTTTTTTTATATACCTACCTACCATTTACAGATATGAATACAATATCATTAAGTTCAAACTATAAGTAATGTTAAAATAATAATAATAAATGAAATATTATCATGATAATAACGAACCAAAAATATTATATATGTACATACTATCAGGTAAAAACGTAGTGATATTCACTTTAAAAATCAATAACTTTTTACCAGAGGATTGTATCGTCTTGATTATTATATTATTCGATTTGACAATAAAAACTACCCTAAAATCGTGTATCATATGTTTATATTGCACTATATTACCCTTAGTATAAGCAAAACTCATCAAACTGGATTCGGATCCGAATCTGGATCCGGGTATCCGACACTATCCGGATAGTGTCGGATCCCAACTGTCTCATTGAACTATCCGGATATCCGGAACTATCCAGCAGTATCCGAATAGTGTCGGATCCCTATTATCTCACTCATAAGTATCCGGATAGTTTGATGATTCGGATATTGTTTGAAGCTCTAATTGAAATACTACCTGTAGTTTTTCAGACCTGGGACAACAAATGTTTAAAATTGCATGACGAATAATTATTTTTGACACATTTTTCTCTGACCAAACGGAACTGTAATAAATCAATTTCAAAATTTAATTGAATATGTTGTCAAAATGTTGACTGTAGTTAATATATTCCCTTCATTTTCATCTTCACTTTCAATGTCGTGTGCGTTAAACACATATTTGAAGCATTTTCGTATACATATCTGCACTTTTTGTTCCCATTTTATTTTATATGCCTGTTTGATAACTTGAAACTTTGTATGAATACGTGCAACCCCGCACAATTTTCTGTCAAAACGAATAGAATATACATACACACAGTTCTTGCAAACTTCCAAAAAGTTTTAAGTTTACAAACAGACCTAATATCACGAGGAAGTTGACAGATCCTGCATACATTTAAAATGATATTTTTACCAAGTTTTTCAAAACTGTGTTTTTTCCTTTGGGATTTGAACGCTAATTTTAAAAATTAAAAAAAAAAATCACATTACTTGGGTGCTGGGTTTTTTATTTGATAATTGAGAAATAGCCAAACAAATATTATGCCTGTATCATAAATCTTTTAACTCACAAAGGTAGATTTTTTTAATTTACTAATAGAAATATTGATTCATAAATGTCAAGCTACATTTATTGTTAAATTAAAGCTAATTATATAATTTGTATTATGAAAAATGTATGTCTTAAATAAATTAAATAAAAATTCAAAGTTTTCTTTTCAATTTTTTCTTTTAATCTTATTTTGCATCATAAATTTCAAAATCAATTTGAATTTTTCCTGGATTAATATACTCTTTTATTACACTCAATAAATTCTATAATAAGATTTTTCATAATTATAAAAGGTTATGGAGAAATCGTAAAAAGTTTATTGAAAACAAAAAAAAGAATGAAACGGTTTGTATTATTTATCCGATCATGAGAGCATCGAAAACAAAAAATAATGTTCTATGAAAATACTGTTAAAATCGGCATTTGATAAAATTATTTCGTGTGAAAATTGTTTTTTATCAGATTCGTTGCAGTTGTTTTCGAGAGCAATAATGTTTTTTAACACTTGCACGGAAGGCAGGTACCCACCGATATTTCTCAATCTAGGAATATTTGTTTTTTAACTTCTAGACAGTTTTAAAAAAAGCGTTACGCTCCAAGTTTGAAAAAAAAAAATCGACTAAGTCGTTTTTAAACAATATTATGTACATAAATTGAGTTTTCAAAAAAAAAAAAAAATAGTGATATTAATTGAATATTCAAGCTCAGTTACACGTGATTTTTTGTTGGACATGAATCTTTAAAGATTAAATTCTGACAAACAAAAAAATTGAGTTTTCATAGAAAAAATAAATAAATAACTCATATAAAGTTAACCAAATGACCGATTCAAATGTTTCTAATGTCAAACTGTAAAAGAAATTTTAATTGATAGGCGACTAATTTTAGACATAGGTTTTGACATTTCAATTCATTTTATGTCCCACACAACATTTATACATACTTGTCTGAAATCCTCAAAGAAAACACAAAAAAAATTATTATTAATTGTTCCTTTTTAATTTTAAGAAAACAAATGAATCCGTTTCATCCACACCTACTCTCATACGCATTCGTACATACACTTCACACGCAACAGTTGTTTTCTGATCGAAAACTGTCGTTTCAATTTGTATACGCTTCCATCTGAAACCCAATATTAATGGAACACTCATCGCAAGTAGTTGAAACATTTGCCTTTGATTAAACGGAAACAACATGGACAACAAGATTGAACTAAGTGTCTGTCACACTCGATATTTGTTCTCCGAAATGCGGCACGTTTTTAGATATGAAAATAAAATCCTATCTACTTTCATCATTGTATGAATAAAAATTAAAAAAAAAAAATATTTTTGTTTTACAAATTCAGTGGCTTAAATTAGTTTGTTTGAGGTTTTTGAAATCGATTTTCTCGCCTGTCAAATGGTCCTACAAAAATCAACCAACCGAATGATAGGATTTCCAATTAACACGAATTCGTTATACATGTTTTGAGCTTCAACTTCAAGTTAACTGGATGGACAATGGACAAACGACGACGATGTGCGTTACAAGGTGGCCGTGGTCGTGGCATGCACTATGATGGTTGGTCTGATATGGAAAATTCAGAATTTCTCCATCATAATCCGAATTTTCATTTAGATTGAGTTGAAAAGGGTTTATTTACCTGAGAACACCGCATAACTATCGGGATTACAAAAGTAATTTCAAATGAACATGGAAATTCCTCAAATTGAATTATTTTTGAATTGTAGGTAGGTATGAGGTATTGGGTTATGAATGAAAATTTTATCCGAATGTTATTTTTGTATAGATTCAAGTTATACTTTTCGAGTTCAATTTGTTTTACGAATCCATAACTTGGCATACAGTAGGTGCTTCATATGAATATGCTTGTTTATATCCTAGTTAAAAACCAGGAAAATTATTTGTCTGTCTGCATCGCTGCTACAGCCTAAACAACTGGATGGATTTTCTTCAAACTTAGTACGCATACCAATATTTTTTGGAGTAATATGCAACCAGATTTTTTTTTTTCAAGCTCAAAAATAATGGTTTCTGTCGTACAACAGTTTTTAACAACTAATAAAAATATTAGGTACTTTTTGAAAAACGGTTCTTAAGGTTTTGATACAAAAAATAAGTTAATTACTTTTGTTTTTATCGAGAAATAAATTTATTATTGGTATCTAATTCTACATAATTGAACCAATTTTTATTTTCTAGAAAATATTTTTTTTTTTTCAAGTTTACTTCTAAAAAGTATTAATAGTATTGTAAGCCAATATTTTGGTATAAAGTAATTTCTTAACATTTTCTAGAACTTTTAAGAAATCATGTTTATCATGTTTCTAGAACCAACTAAAAATCCTTAAGGAAAAATCTTTTATTTCTGCAAACGGCTCCAACGATTTTGATATAAATATTCGAGTTTTTATTAACAGTTCTTCTCATAATAATAAGGTGCACGAATTTAAACTAATTCCCCTAGAATAATAAAATTCACAATATCTTTATGCTGTGATTTTTATAAGAGTCGGTAAACATCGACCAAAATTTGTGTCTTAGTAGGGTATAACAGACTGACTGAAGAGCCCACTGTTATACCTTGGGAGAAACACAATAATTTCTGGAGTTGAGGTCACTTGTACTTTTTAATTGAGTTCTTCTCATAAACCACTTTTCACAATTTCAACTATTTTAGTATTGGATGAACCGATTAAAATTAATTTTGTTATAGCAACTTAAAGATATAGATCATGTTGCCTATCAAAAGGAAAATGGGCATTTTGGTTTACCTATTGCTTACGGATGAGATATAGATCGTTGGAAAGCTTAACCCTAGTACATCATTTTTTTGTATGGACACAGAGCTGTAAGCCATGGGGTTTAGGGAGTATATCGCAACAATAATAATTGCAATAAGAGCAACAATAAAGTGCAACAGTGCTCCATTGAAGCGACAGTATTGGTCACTTTCTATGAACTCCATAGACTCCAAAATAAAGGACCTTTTATACCAATGGGCCAATATTAGCGAATAATACCATGGTTGGCGTATAATTCGCTTAACAGTATGAACATTTTACTTCTTTTTATTCGATTAAGCGAATTTAATGAATGGGAACAACTGTGCGTATAGTGCTCACATTATATATACAACGTTGGAAAGCTTAGTTCAAGAGCATTGTTTTTGAATATGGACAAAGAAGATTATTACAAACTAGTAGATTATTATATAAAGTCGTTTATACTAGCCAACTCTCATTGTTTTGGACAAAAAAAAAATATTCGTACACTCCATAGTACCTAATTATTTTCATAGGTCTCGTTTCTGGGCACTAGGTAGACCAGGTCCCATATATTTTTGCCCATTCCCCATTGCTAATTAATTTTATAAAATTTTCAATTTTGTTTTCGAAAAGGAGAATGCCCAAAAATGTATAGAAAAAAACCAGACTCGATTAAGTAAAATCATATATAAAGGGCATTAATTGAAAAGGGTTTTTTTAATAAGCGCGGGTCGATTTTTGTGACCTGTGGCGGCCATGTTGTTTTAAATTCGGAAGAAGCATACAAAAAAGTTATTAATCAGAAATGTTTTGTTTTCATAATATATTTCTTTTTTTTTCAATAATTTTAAATCAGACTATAGAGGTATGTCAATTTATAACAATTAACAGGTTTTCGCATTAAAAGTATCATATATCAACGTGCAGGCTATGAATTTCCTTGCCTACACTGTTGATTAAAAAAAAGGGCACGCCTGGATCGCACGAACTTGCTCTAGTAGCTAACAACTTTAACGTAGCTAGAAATTGATAATGTACAAGTACATATGTATTGGTACCAAAATAAGGTTAAATAATAAATTATATAAATGTATAGTATATCTAGGTTAAAGAACACACTTTGTCATAATCGGCAATATTAGCATGTTGCGTATGAGTTCTACTCGAGCCATGTTAATATGACTGAATTGCATAAAGTGTTTGAAATTGGCCTAGAAGTCGATGGTTTTTATTTAAGAAGTTGATTGACAACTTAAAGAAAACGGTCGTGTTTGTAATTGAAGCAAAATAAACTTAACAATAATATATCATTAAAAAAAATTAAATAGATTATAGATAGATAGATTATAAATTTATTATTTTAATGGCTTTGAGAGTAGGAGTTCAAAATCAAGAATGGCATCTGATTTGTTTGATAAATGTGAATTTATGAAAAAAAGTAAAAAATTGTTGGAGCGGTTTTCTTAGAAATTAATTTTTTATATATAAAGTTTTTCGCTCATTTTCGAAAATAAAATCTAGTATTCCAACATTTAGTATTTAATAAAATACAATTTTACACAAAATAAAAAAAAATTCAAAAGCTCGTTTTCAAGATATTGAATTTTCAAAAAAAAATTCAATATTTTTTTAAAAATCCAAAAGATATTTTTTCAAAAAATTGCATATGCAAAATTGTTAAAATTGTAAAGGACCTCTTACATACAAAATTTGGTTGAAATCGGTTCAGGCGTTGCAGAGAAATTTGAAAACCAAAAAAATCCGTTCTATGACAGGTACCGTTAATAACCGTTATAATTTGATTGTCCACCAAAATATTTATTGTAGTAATTTAAGTTGCTCGTTATTTTTTGAGCTAAAACAAAATTTCAATTTCCTCTTTAGGGAATCCCCTAAGAACCTTAAGTCCAAAGTTTGAAGAAAATCACTTCAGCCGTTTAGGCTGCACGTCGAGGCACAGACAGACAGGCAGACATACAGAACTGCGTGACCCACTTTTTTTCGCGTTCTGTATCATCGTAATGTCAGGGAAAATGATTATATCGATTTTTTTTCGGACGGATCCAAAACTTGCCCTATGCTACGTATACATATATCGCAAGTAAAAATTGATTTAATGTTCTGTTGGAATCTCTTTTGATAACCGTATTTTGATAAAATTTTCGTATTGATAATTTTGTTTGTATGGAACATAATATCAAGTATGTGCAACCTTGTTGTGCATTTTCGTCGTATTTAACACATGCGTAAGTTCTCGCAAAGGGGGAGGCTATAAGCTATAGTTATTTAAAATCTCATTTTTAATTAAAAAAAAAAACTTCGGATCTTTTTAATAATATTGTTTTGAGGATAAGCACCTATTTATGTTTCAAATTATCCATCCAACAATTTGAATTACCTTACTTATCTAACTCCTTATTTCTGGCACATCAATCCATTTTCATTTTTGCCGTATTACTTGAACACAAATATAATATTAAAATACCAACCACAAATCCCACATAAGTATCCTAATGAATTTCTATAGTCTTCTAATAAAACCCAAAAGATTATGATGAACATTAATATGCATAAAACCACGACCGCTTGGTCCTTTTGAAATGGACGAAAGATTACACTGCTCTCTCAAATAACAACCAAACAGATGTTGGTTCTAAAAAAAGGACTCAATATACGAGTACGAACAACTCCAGGTTTTAAGGTCTCATTCACACTATGTATATACGAAATAATGCTGATCCTAAATATATACATACATATATGAACGCAAATGAACAAATGAACATGTGACCATTCTAAAGCCACAAAACATAGAATTTTGAAATTTATTTTAATTAATGAAAACACTATACACAATCAATACGGTTAGATATAACTTTGGTCTTTGTGGAGGTGGAGATATATGGAGGTAGAGGTAGTTGGAAAAGGGATACAGGTTGAAAAGCACAGACATTACACAATTTGTGAGGAGCTATAATGTTATACGCCATCAGTTAAGAGAAGTTCATGGCCGAATGTTGTATAAAATTATAATATACGGACAGCGTTGCCAAGTGTAATTTCATTTGTATATACAAAAAAAAAAAAAAAAACAAATACGATGAAAGTAAGAAAATCTTGTAGAGATTATTGATGTGTGGAGGAGTTTATAAGGATATACTCAATTTCTATTTGGCGATTAAATATTTTGTTCAAAGACATTTTTATTTATAATAGTTCTGATTCTACAAGTATTGGTTATAAGGCCCTGGAGCGCAGGGCTACGGTCGGTCGTTAGGCATTCTTCAGGGATACATATTTTGATTCAACGTGCAAATGTTTTTTGATGCACACCCAATTTAAGTGACCAAAAACTATTATAACTGTTATAAATTGCAATATCTCGGCTCTCGTCCTTAATTTATTGGTAAACAAAAATTGAAATGTATATCTATAAAATATAATGTCTCGTCTTAATTTTATTGGAGAAAAACTGTTATATATAACTGTTATAAATTTGACCTACTTCAACTCTCATCTAATTTTGGAAGCAAAAAACTGTAATAGCTTGTATAATTTAGGATGTTTTGAGTCACGTCCTAATTTGAATGACGACAACTGTCATAACTGTTAATTAACTGTTATAAATTGTCATATCTTGACTCCCGTTCTATTTTTGAAGGAAAAAAAGTGTTAGGTATAGTTTTCATGAATTGGTATCTCTTAAGTTTTTAATGTCTACCTCAGCATTCATCCTATTTTAATAGCAAAAACTGTAATATCTTTTTTAATGACGAAAAAACGTTCATACATACTTAACTGTTTTAAATTGACATAACTGAACTCTCATTCTATTTTGATGTCAAAAACTGTAATCGCTTTTATAAAGTGATATGTATCAAGCATTATTTTAATGATGAAAAAAACTGTTATACTAAACTGTTATAAATTGAGACATATCAATTCTCATTTTATTTTAAATGGACCAAAACCGACAAAGCTTTTATAAATTGAAATTTCTCTAGTCTCGTCTTAATTTAAATGCCGAAAAACTGTTATACCTAACTATTTGACAAAGTCTTTAGTCTTACTTCTCCTATGTAAATTTTATGTATTTATTCTTAAGAATTTCATCTAACTTGTAAAAAAATTCTTATAGTATTTGATTTTAGTTACATTAAATTGTACTCTTTTTTGTATGACGTCTGGTAACAATACAGATATCATGCTGCAATAACAGTCAAGGTAACCTGCGTCCTCCCAAAGGTAGACGCAACTTTTTTACAACTTGTATTAGTTTTTCTAATCAAAGGATGTATACCTGCTGGGATGAAAATAATGTTCCTCCCACATAGCATTCGTGTTATTATCTTTTTTTCCTACTGATATTTTCAACTTACTAAATATTTTATATAGATACGTATGCCAGGTATGTACCTACTATGTCTAATATGCACACCCAGGTCCATTTGACATTAAACAAAATATAAAAAAAAACTTTCAAAGGTACAAAATCAGAAATTATGGCAAAAGGGATCTCTTTACTACAACTATAAGTACAACCAGTTGACCAGTTGAAACTTCAGCACATTTTCCCTGTTGTTATCTCACAGGTATAAAGGATCTACATTTATCCTTTATTTTATTTTTTGTTGCTGTTTCTAAAACTTAATGCTCAAATGGGGATATGTATGGTCGACTAATCAACGAGTACAACATGCTGATGACTTTTTATGTGAACACACACAGCGAATGAATTTATAAAAGTTTTGTCACCCTTGCTTTATTTTTTTATTGTTTATATTATAACACTCCGCTTCGTTGGATTGATTTTTTAATTTCAAATTTCTTTAAAAGTCTTGATGAGTTGAAGGTGCCAGAATATGAGGAGACAGAAGGTTTGAAGGTGTGTTGGCAAAAAATGTAAGTTAAAAGTAATAAGAGTACGAACATAAGTAAATCTCCTTAGCAGTTAATTTATAATGTAGAACGGGATAAAATGACAACATTTAAGATGACCTAAAGAAAATACAAGTGTAATTTGAATGTTTTTATCTGTACAATCAGCTTAAAGTATTTTAAATTGAGTTTTTCCAAGACGAAAACATTATACAAATTTATTTAAAAAAATAATCAATCTCAACCAAGTGACGTGGAGTGTACGGTGCTCAGGGTTACAGAAAATACTTCAATGATGATAGTTAAAAATGCGGGTAAATATATATATGTTCGGATAGACATTCAAGATGAATGTGTCACCGGGGATTAAACACGCTTTTTATTGCCTTCTAACAAAAACAAAAAATAAAACATCGAGTTCGACAAACAACATTGTTGGCTTAATAACAACAAAACTAAAGGACTCTACGATGTACCATATTTTTAGTAAATTCATTTATTTTTTGTCGTCACTTTGAGAATAAAGTTTCATCAAAAGTTATTCAACTGCAAAGCGATACATGATCGAATATTCAATTTTTCTATTTAAGTTTTTTTTTTTTCAATATCACTCCCATTTATATGGAAATATTACCTATGATGGGAGTGATGTCTTTGTTTGAAAAAAAAAATTGAAAGAAATGACAACTAAAGAGGGATTTTTTAAAAATAGAAATATTAATGTCTTTGTCTACTTTACGTGTAAAAAAAATAATAATTCATATGAACTAGCTCACGCACTTTTCTTAAATTGAGACTAAGTTTATTGGGACTTTTGAACCAAGTTCCCTTTATACTTAACACAATTTCAAAAATGGACAAGACTGGATCGCACAAAATTTTCTCTTGTAGCTAACAACTTAAATGTAGCTTGAAATTGACAATGTGCATATATATTGGTTCCATAACATATGTATTGGTTCTAAAAACACTTTAAAGCATAAGTAAGTACTACAAATTACTATAAATTACTATACATTCGTTATTTTAATAGCTAAAACAGATAGAGCTAAAAAATAAGTATGCTGACTTGTTTGAAAAATATGAATTTATGAAAAAAAAAAATTCAAAAATCGTAAGATCGGTTTCCTTAAAAACTAATTTTGTATATATAAAAATTCTTGAAAAAAAAAAAAAATCAATATTTTTTTTTAAATCCAAAAATTATTTTTTTTTGCGAAAAATTGTATATGAAAAATTGTTAAAATTGTAAAGGACCCTGGATAACAATTTTTCCGGAAGAAGTCAAAAGCACTCTCTATTGCATTTTTATAAACAAATCAGCTGCGGTACAAATAATAGAGCAAGCGATATTAAAAAATGTTTAATCTTAACTTTTTAATAGAAAAAGTGAAAAATTTTGTTGAGGAATAAATCAATTGCGAATTCTTATACTGTTAGATGGCTTTCCCGATTTTTGTTTTATATGGGAAAAATTTTTGAAAAAGTTTGGAAATACACAACTTGTTAACCGATGAAACTAAAATACATTTTTGGCATGTTAACAGCACGATGCAAATTAATTGGAATAAAATGGAAAAACTAAATTTTGTTAAGAATTTTTGAAATCTGGCATAAAAAATTTAAAAAAAAGTTCAGAAAACTCAATAAAATAAAAAAAGTGCACATGCCAGAGAGGACGTATTTTTTAAATTTGTTTTTTACGGTAAGTAATGTACCTCTTGCATCAGTTGAAGAAATCATTAAATCAGACCATGCTGATTGAATGAATGATTCCTAGGCTTATGGAAACATGTAACCAATGTATAGATTGAATTTTCAGCACACCTCTAAAAAAGGGAAGCAGTTCCTGAAAAAATTATTTTTTTTTTTTAAGTTTTGGAATCGGGTATATGCTTCAAAGTTTTCAGATGTTTCGGGATTTACGAAACTTTCCGGATTCATATATCGGATATGAAAAAATAAGAAGCTAGTCTCGGATATCCGGAAAGTTAAATGAGACAGTTGAAATCTGACACTATCCGCATACTGATCCAGGTTCAGTGTCGGTAAGATTTTGATACATAATTTTTATAAGAATAGTAAAAAAAGACAAATTATAACAATATTATAAAAATAATGTAGTAAAATGGATCCGGATCTCGATCTAAGCCCGGGTACTCTTTAATAGCAGTATATCCGGAAACGAAGAGAGAAGGATCTCAACTTTCTCTTATAATTATCCAGTTCCGTATATCCAAAACTTTTGCAGATAGTTTCGGATCTAAATTATTTCATTCCAGTGTTCACGGATATCGGGATAGTTTTAAGATACAGATATTGATATTCTACTAAGTAAGAAGCACGGCTGACTTAAACTTCATCAAAATTGTAACAATTGAATTAAAAAGAAAACTACATTTTAACAATGGATTTATACAATACAACTGAAAGCACTAAAAGAGAAATGATAATTATTTTACTATACAGGTGTGGTTTCACGATTTTATAATTAAAAAAGTTGCACCATCAGAACGATGTCAACAGAAATGACTTGTTGTTGATTTTGTACTCGTTAATACAAAATTTTAATGTAAATATTTGTTTCTTGATATCAAATAACGAAACAATAAAGTGAGAAAATTGATGAGAACAAAAATTTGGCCCACTTAGTTTATGGAGCTGTAGATAGAAAGTTTAGTTTGCTAAAAAAAAAGTCTACCTAAGTCCCAATTTATTCAATCTTCATTTAAATTTAAAGTCGTCATTAAATAAGTGATTTTTTGAAATGCTCCTTCACATTTTATCAATTTATCAATTTTACTTGCAATATACACAGGTACTTCACCCTGCGGTCTAAACTAATTGGGGCATATTCATAGACGCAGATAGACTCAGGTCTAACTAAACTACAGTTTAAGACAATTTTGGCTCAATGAATACAAACCGATTTTCATTACAAATTGTTTGTTTTATATTTTTATAAGATAACTAACTTGGTATACTACACAAATAGCTTCAAATATTTTGAAATGATGAACTTAAAAAAATAGAATCAACGTCCAAAAATTCAACCAAAGCTATGTTTAACTTAGACCCAGGTCTAAAATGACTATGAATACGCCCCATTGTCTTTAGATTTTAGACTTAAGGACCGTAGATTATTTCCTAGAGGGATTTTCTAGAGAGATTAGAGATTTTTTTTTGTTAAGCTCCAAAAAAGCAGTAAGTACCTGTCATACAATCATTTTGAATAAGGTTGTTTATCTTAAAATCAGCTTTAACTATTTTAATCAAAAATGTATGCACCACTGTTAATAACAGGTATACCTAAGGTGATCACCTGTACCGAAATTACCGGTACAGTACCGAAATTTAAGACTGTGTACCGTGTACCGGAGAAAAGTCTCGGTACACACAAATATACCGAAATCCAATTCGTGTACAGAAATTTTAAAAGTAAATTGAGATAACGTAGCCCACTCAAGGGGTTGTTGAAGTTTCAAACATTTATAATTAATTTTTAATTGTAGGTATTTATTAAATATTCATATAATATTTAAGTAATGTTCCTTTTACAAAGATATCTTATTATATTTTAATAAATTAAACTAAGGGTCTTATTGGGAGAGTCTACTCTAGTCGACTTAAGTTGATCAGAAATTCGTGATCTAATTTAATTTTCTATCAAATATAAAAAATTCATATAATTCCGTAGTAATCTGACACAAAAATATTAATGAATAGATTTTTGAAATATCGATA
Source organism: Melangyna quadrimaculata (assembly GCA_949320155.1). Classification (NCBI taxonomy): domain Eukaryota; kingdom Metazoa; phylum Arthropoda; class Insecta; order Diptera; family Syrphidae; genus Melangyna; species Melangyna quadrimaculata. The sequence goes on along the minus strand of OX439484.1, from coordinate 146,307,851 downwards.
GTAGACTAGAACAGTAGTTTATTCGACTTTTAAATAGACTCTCGCAATAAGCCCCTAAGAATAAAAAAAAAATATATATATTCTTGTGTACCGAAATCGGCTTTGGGTAAGGTGGTCACCCTAGGTATAGCTATATCTGGTTGGAAAAAAATTAAATTTAATGGTTATTAATAGTACTTTCCTGTCATTTTGGTTTTTAATTTTATCATAAAATGCTTTAAGGGTGGATTTTAAAAGTTTTGCATGTAAACATTTTTCAAAAATTAGTTTTTTGTATTTCTTTTTTGTAGAACATTCAATATCTTAAAATTGTCATACCAAATTTTGATTTAAATAATGTTAGAGAAATTTTATAGATATTCATTTTAAGAAAACCGCTCGAACGATTTTTGATTTTTGTTTCCATAAATGTATATTTATTAAACAAATTAGTTGGCACACTTTATTTTGAGCTCGAGCTATTTTTAACGTTTTCTTTTTTGAAAACGAGACGTGTGTTTTTCGATTAAAATATTATGAGCAATGATTTATAAAAATGAACATTTTTAGCAGATGACGTTTTGTTTGCACCTACATAACTTGTATATGTATAGACCATTTTTATAATCCTATACAATTTGTTAACCATATAAAAAATAATATTTTATCTAATTAATTCATCACAGCACACAAAAAAAAATATATTTTTTCTTTGCTAACTAATATACACTTCAAAAAAAAAAAGTGTTAACATATTTTTCGGTTATAAATTCAGGTCGCCGGATAAAAATGCTGCCAAATCAATTTGTTTTATGCGTGTCCCATTAAAAATGATTTACCACACAAAAAACAAATATACCATGCAATATTCTCTTATAATAATTTATAAGCTCGCAAAATCCCCGATTTACGAGGATCATGTCGTCATTCGCTATCAATATCTCATCATACGTTTCTTATACTATACACAAACATATGTATAAATATCGTCTTTTATTATTAAACAATAAAATAATTCGTGGTAATTACTACAAGTTATGATATATATGTATATGTTCGTGTTCACATTATCTGGGATTTTCTCAGGCAAATGTGACTACAATGTCAGCGATTAATTTTCAAATTAAAAAAAAAAAAACAGAAATTAAAAAAATATACATATATAATATACAACAATATGCAGTAGGCGGATTTAACTGAAGAACGACCAACAAGATTTATTGAACATGCTGTGATCTGAAACGAAAATGTGACAGCGAAAACAGACAAAAAATTAGGTTGTGGCAATGTTGTCTGACAGTTTTCACTGTCGTCAATATCGTACGCGAAATACCTCGTAAGAAATAACCATAAATTTAAATGAAGTGACTTAAAGATGTGTAGTTACATACTCATTCCTGAGAGACTTGCTTGAAATGCATGTGTTAATAGACGTGCGGTTTAGTTTAGTTGCTACAGACAGACGTATCACATTTTAAAATGGACATGATCACGCCCATTAGTATTTACAGAAATGGATATTCTATTCATGTTTAAAAATGTATTATATTTCTAAGCATTGACACACAAAATATTGATTATAATTGAAACCACTTATTCGAAAATCAGTTTGTTTGTTGTTTGTTATTTGAGAAGTATTTTTAACGAAGAAGCAAGTTTATTAAGTGCATCATTGCATCTGGTAGATATCTTCATTCTGTTAACTCAATAAAAAATTGACAGATGAAGTCAATTGTTTTTCTCATTTCGTTTTAATTCAAAAGTTAATAATAACTGAAATTAAATCTGACATTATGAATGTTAATATTGAAAGTATTTTTTGTTTGCAAATTTGTTTAAATTATTTTCCCTACTGTATCACATAATAACAGAAGTTGGTTCATACATATGGTAGACCAGACGAAATAAAAAGCTACAACAGTTTTTTAAATAATTCCCGCTGCAGCCTTTAGACTAGAGGGCTACAAACAACAATGTAAAAGTTGGCTAACATAAATGTAGAAAAATCTTCTTAAGGAGATTATATGTTAACAGAAATGGGGAGTAAAATGGAACTTCTCACTTCTGTAAACAACTGTCCGTTCGAAGATTTCTATACATTTGTTTAACTGTTGTCGTTTTGTTTCTTTTTACCAAAGGCACCAACGGAAATGTGAATTTTGAAAATTAAATTTCAAATATATATATTGATCATTAGAAGCTATACAAAAATATGCGCAAAAAATAAGCAATTGTAAATAAATAAATTAAATAAATAAATTGGGTGGCGCAACGGCTCGTGAAGAACCAGGGCGCGACAAGTGATACTCTTGGAGGATTTGTCAATTCCTCGTAAGAGGCAGTAGCCCTAAAAAAAAAACTTTTTAGTTTTAAGGTGGAGGAGCCTGAGAAGTGAATAGATAACCAAATTGATATACGATGTTATCAATTTTGTTTTTGGTTAATTAAGGTTGCACTTATTTTGTAAATGTTTGAATTTTTTTTCCACTTGCCCCACCTAGTTAGGGCAATTAGGGCACATTTTAGGTCAAACCTTGCAATTCAACCTGATGGGATGAGCTTTGGTACACTAATTGCCCACGTCCCAAATTTACACTTTTAAGAAGAGTTGCCATGGTGGCAACTCTGGCAGATCGACGATATGAGGGTTGCCTCCTTACCAGGTTATAACAACGAAATTCCATATGAATTGGCCTGTAAATCGAGAACTTGACATCGGACGATGACGCGAAATGTCTCGTTGGATTCAGAATATTTAAAGCCACCATATTACTTTTTGGCAAGGTTGATGCCCCTGACGCCCTAACTAACCCATGCTATCACAGTAATAAAAATAGTTCTGTACAAAATTTCGTTTAAATTAAAATACGTGCCACCGAACAGTTAAATTTTCTCAGTCTTTTACTCCAAAAATCGTCAAAATTTAAAATTTTTAAAGAAAACAAAAGAAAAAAAAAAAAAAACAGCGTCGATTAAAACACATATGCATTGAAAGGGCTCTCATATATGAAATATGAAATTATTTTCTTTAAAAGTCCCTGGGACTGACTGACAATTTATTTATTTTTGATACCAATAAGGTGTTTTTATCTTGAAGGTACACCCTTTACCAACTGGTAAAGGGCGATACAGAAAATCAAACCGTATCGATTAAAAAAACTTTACTTTTTTAGAGAGGAATCAATAATTGTAAGGGTGAAAGACAAATATCCCATATTCCCTGTACTGAAAATATAAATTGAACAGAGTATAGGTTTTTTATGTCTGTTTATTGTAATGGGGTGTGAATTTAGGGTTGACTTCTGCAACATTCGGGGACTAAGGCAGAATTTTTGTGCTGCTTATGTCCATACTGCTAAAACCAAGCCAGCTGTTTTGGTACTAAGTGAAACCCAGTTAGGGAAAATACCGATCACTCGGAATTCAGCCTACATGGTTATAGCTTAGTGCCTTTTTTTCCTCATCATGGTCTCGCCGTGTATGTTCGAAACGATGTTGCTTATCAGCTTCAACCACAGTATGGTTCATGTTTGAATACAAACTTTAATTTCAGGTGGTTCAAATTCACCATTCATAAGCGCATCATTCATACTTGTTTTATTTATCGAAGTCCTAGTTTGGATGGTAATTCGATGCACTATCCGACTCCATCCAGAGAATTATTTCTCATTTTCCGCACACTAAAATTGTTGTTACGGGCGATTTCAATGTACATAATTCTTCGTGGCTACGCTATTCGGGTCAGACAACAACAATACTAGAACGGCAGCGTTCTAGTTCCAGCGAATGCTGCTATCCATGAGTGGCACTTGCATAGAGGAAACTGAACAGCTTTCAGTCCTCGGTATGTGTGTCACAGACCACCTTTTATGGAACGACCACATATTTGATGTCGCTAAGAATGCTGCTAAGTGTTTACGTTTTCATCGTCGATGCAAGAAATTGTTCTCCTCTTCTGATCTGGCTGTAATCTACAAAGCCTTTATTCGTCCAAAACTTGAGTATAACTCTCATATTTGGGCAGGTGATCAAATAACCCACTTGAGTCTATTGGATAGAATTCAAAAAAGAGCTCTTAAAATGATAGGTGAAAGAACTATAACGGAAACATTTTCATCTCTTGAGCACCGTCGAAATGTTTCATGCCTTTCGTTACTTACTTACTTTACTTTTGATGGCGCTCACAGCCCAGGATGGGCTTCGGCCTCAACTAACAAGCCCCTCCAGCCAGCTCTGTCCCTAGCTAGCCGCTTCCAGTTGCGCACACCGAGTGCTTTGATGTCGTCATTCACTTGATTGCGCCACCTGTTACGGGTTCTTCCTCTGCTGCGTACCCCATCGGGGTTGGATTCGAAGACTCGTCGGGCAGGTGCGTTGCTGTCCATACGCTCCACGTGCCCCAGCCATCTAAGCCGCTGTATTTTCAGCTTTTTGACCAGGTCAACGTCGCTGTATAGCCCGTATAGCTCGTCGTTGAATCTTCTCCTCCATACTCCTTCGATACACACCGGACCGAAAATCACACGAAGAATCTTCCTCTCAAAGCACCCTAGCAGATTTTTATCCGAATCTTTCAGTGTCCATGCTTCTGACCCATAAAGCAGGACCGGGATGATTAGGGTTTTGTATAAAGTCTCCTTGGTTCTCTGAGAGAGGGCCTTACTACTTAAATGCCTTCTTAGACCGAAGAAACAGCGGTTGGCAAGAGTAATTCTTCGCTTGATCTCTGCACTGATGTCATTCTGCGATGTAATAGTGGAGCCCAGGTAGACAAAGTCCTTGACAACTTCGAAGTTATATCTGTCCATCGTGATATTTTGCCCGAGTCGACGATGTTGAGATTCCTCTCTCGATGACAGCATATACTTCGTCTTGTCCTCATTAACCGCCAATCCCATTCTAGCCGCCTCCGATTCAATGCTCGCAAATGCCCCTGCCACAGCTCGCTTCGTTCTGCCGACAATGTCTATGTCATCCGCATATGCAAGCAATTGAACGGACTTTTGATAGATTGTACCGCTGGTGTTGACATGTGCGTTGCGTACAATGGCTTCAAGAACGATGTTGAATAGGTTGCATGATAACGCGTCGCCTTGCCTCAATCCTTTCTCAACATCAAAGGAATCGGTGGTGTTCTTACCAATTTTGACGGAGCAGCGAGATTTCTCCATCGTCATCCTGCACAAGCGGACGAGTTTGGCAGGGATGCCGAGACTCGACATGGCTCTGTATAATTCGTCCCTTTTCACGCTATCATACGCGACTTTAAAATCGATAAAAAGGTGGTGTGTATCGATCTGGAATTCCCGGGATTTTTCTAAAATCTGTCGGAGTGTGAACATTTGATCGACGGTTGACTTGCCTGGCCTAAAACCGCACTGATAAGGGCCGATCAGATCGTTGACAAAAGGTTTTAAGCGGTCACACAGGATGGCCGACAAGATTTTATAAGCGACGTTTAGGAGACTAATTCCTCTGTAGTTGGTACATTTCAGAACATCTCCCTTTTTATGGATGGGGCACACTATACCGAGGTTCCATTCATCGGGCATACTTTCCTCCGACCAAATTTTGCAGATGAGCTGGTGTATGCTCCTAGCCAATTCATCTCCCGCTGATTTAAATAGTTCGGCTTGTAAGCCATCCGCACCAGCAGCCTTGTACGACTTAAGTTTGGATATCGCCAGCCGAACTTCGGTTAGGTCGGGTGGACGGAACTCTTGGCCATCATCGTCCAAGTTGAATGGAGCGTTCTGCCTATTAGCGGCATCTTGGCTGTCTTCGCCATTAAGCAGTCTAGAGAAGTGTTCTTTCCAGATCCTCAGCACTGACTGTGTGTCTACTACCAAATTCCCACTCTCATCTCGGCAGGCTTCCGTTCTAGCCTTGAATCCTTGGGTGGATCGCTTCACCCTCTGATAAAATTTTCGAACATCTCCCCTACCGCTACAACCCTCAATAGACTCTACCGCCCGCTTCTCGTGCTCTCTCTTTTTCCTCCTGAGAAGTCGGCGTTCCTCTTTTCGTTTCAGCCCGTAGAGCTCCCGGGCCACTCTCTCAGCAGCTCTTGTTCGAGTCTGCAGCATTGCCTGGTAGGCCTCGTCCTTAGCTGCATGCGCTAGCCGGCACTCCTCATCGAACCAGGGGTTTCGTTGTATTCGCCTAGTGAAACCCAGCACATCAGAGGCGGCACTTCTAATGGCTTGTTGACAGTGCTCCCACTGGTCCTCTGCACTTGATGCTGGTAGCGGACCTCCTGAGAGATTAAGAGTTACGTGGTCTGCAAAAGTTCTGGCAGTCTCTTGCGATTTAAGCTTCTCGACATCGAATCTTTTCACAGCATCTGCTCTGCGTTGTCGCGTCATGGATATCCGCATACGTAGTCTAGCTACCACCAGGTAGTGATCCGAGTCAATGTTGGCCCCTCGGAACGTTCGGACGTCCAAGATACTGGAAGCATGTCTCGCGTCTATCGCAACGTGGTCGATTTGGTTGACGGTTACTTGATCACGCGACCGCCAAGTCCCCTTGTGTATATTGAGGTGTGGGAAGTAGGTGCTTGAGATGATGACATTTCGCCCCGCCGCAAAGTCTGCCAGCCTGTGTCCGTTGCCGGAAGTTTCGTCGTGTAGGCTGTGTCCTCCGACTATCGAACCAAAGATGCCCTCCTTTCCGAATCTTGCGTTGAAGTCACCAAGAATGATCTTCACGTCGTACTTCGGGCACATATCATACGTTGTCTCCAAGAGATCGTAGAATGCTTCTTTGGTTGAGTCTTCTCTCCTTTCATGGGGGGCGTGAACACAAATCAGCGAAATGTTCTTAAATTTGCCTTTGATGCGGATTGTGACCAGGCGCTCGCTTACACTTCGGAAGCCCAAGACTTCTTGCCTAAGTCTTCCCCTTATCACAAAACCACAACCCAAGAGCCGCTGACCCGGTTCCTTCAAGCACCCGCCGTAGTAGATGTCACACGTTTTCAGTCTCCGTACGCCCTCTCCATCCCATCGCACTTCCTGGATGGCTGTTACGTCAGCCTTTAGCCTGTCCAGGTTCTCCACTAATTGTTCGGCTGCACGTGTTCTGTATAAGGACAGGACGTTCCACGTGCAGATCCGAAATTCATTGTCCTTGTTTCGTTTGCTGGGGTCGTCAACTTTAAAATCATCCATATCCGAGGCTTGTTGTTGTTTCGGAACAACTTTTTTTTACGTGGTAGGGAAGTTACCCCGACGCACAACCCCCGACCCGGAGGACCAGACCCTTCGTATAACTCCAAGGGTAGGGAGCCGGATAAACCGCTCCTTATAGGCCTGAGCTACAAATATGTCGTAGTAGCCCATATAAGGTGTTTACTAAGTAGTTCAACCTAACTGGAACTGTAGACGCCACCGTTGATTCCATTTAGAGAATTCGTCCGCTGCCGCCTCGATGAAAGGAGAAGTGCCTTAGTGGGAACACTCCTCCCCCCCCTCTCTCGTTGGCTGTCCCCAACAGCTTTCCACGGGGATTTAAACCCCGTCTCCAGCTGAGGTACTAGACACCCGATGTTCACCACGTGGAGGTGAGAGTAGGAGTTGGTAGACAGAGGTGGATTTTGAGAAAAACCTGTGGACGCTTGTGTCCTCTTGAATGCACATAACTACCCTTTTGAACATCCTTTCGTTGTTTTACCGTTATTTCAACAAACATTGCTCTAGTGAAATAGCCAGTTGCATTCCTCCCCTTAAACAATTCAACCGTAATACTCGCGTTTCTAGGAATGCCCATCAGTTTACCCTTCAGCCCAACTTCAGACGTACTGTTAAGTACAGAGATTCTTTCTTTAGTCGCACTACACGAATGTGGAATGCTCTACCCAGCCATGTTTTCCCCTCCCATTGTGATTTACAGACATTCAAAACCAATGTGCATCGGTATCTCCTTTTAAATTCCCTCCAACCTTCCTAATCGCTCGTGCTGTGTTTAACATGTTAAGGGTAGTCACAACCCCTTTAGCGCGCGCTAAATATAAAACAAAATAGGCACATGGAAATCCGCAAGAGTTTCGAAAAACCGCTCCGCTAAGGGTATGCTCAGTCGTCAGGCAGGCGCCTATTTTTTCTTGGACGCTTGTCTTTGTGTCTTATACTTTTTTCCGACTAAGCGAGGGGCGACATATGCCCAATAGTAACAGATAATTATTTTTTCCTTCTAAAAGAATCCATTATTATTTTATTATTTTCCGCCATCTATTCGCGCCACGAATATAAAATATGTATGTATATCAATTATTGTTCAAAACGATTACTCGATTTTTTTACCTATATGGACGACTCAATATAAATGTTGAGTTGTACGCAGTACAAGGTTTGGACGTTACATTTAGTTTTCATTCATTTACATAGCATTTATTTAATTATTGCTTATGAAGCAAATTGGCATATCCCCCTCTCCCCCCATCCAGGGCCACTAACGCATTTTGATCTTTTTATTATTATTTTTTAAATAGATTTCCGAAAAAAATAAATAATGCAGGTAAACAATATTTAGCTTAAAATGTTTTCAACATTTCGTGTCCTATGTTTGACTCAGTGTAATTAATCCCCAAAAAGAAAAAGAGTGGCAAAGTTTTCAAAAACCAAAAAACTAATTCTAACTCATAAGCAAAGCATTAGTAGTTCTTAAAGTAAAAGATTGAAAAAATCTTGGGCTGGCCACGAGACGAGACTCTGCGAGACTTTTGTAAGTCTCGTCTCGGTCTCGTTAAAATCGAAAATTTTCAAGCCCGTCTCGGTCTCGGTCTCGTATAATTAAGTCTCGTCACGGTCTCGTCACCGAAAAATACGATTTCCGGATTTTTAAATTTATTAGACTCTCTGTAAATTTCGGTCCAAATATACAGTCTCGTAAAAGCCAGTCTCGTCTCGTATCGTCTTGGTTTCGTCATGTGAGACCGAGACCGAGATCGAGACCGAGACCTTTCTCGTCTCGTGGCCAGCCCTAAAAAAATCGCATCAAAATTATGAAGCACTATAACCCGGCATCGTAGAATACTCTCATTTCGCACAACGCGAAAGGAAAAATAGATTTGGTTTAACGTTCAAAAGGCGTGGCATACAAAAAAATGAAAAAACTTGCAATTTTTCAAGGGCGTTGCATCTCACTTTTTTTGCAATTGTTATCATTTAAAAGGAGCACTTCTGATTGATATAGATTTAGATTGATGAAAATTGCTAGTGCGGTCGGACTTGAAAATTTCTTTTTAGTGGGCATGGCATCCATCCACTTTCACCGTAAAAAACACAAAATCTTTACAAAAACAAGTGAAATCACAGCAAAAACACAAATTTTTAAAAAGGAGCCAATTTTTCCTTTTTTGTTTGATATCTTCTATATACAGGGTGCCCCGTTAAGAATGGATAACCCTGAAACGCCTTATAGTAGACTTTATGGAAAACTGATACAAAAAAGCTCTATCCAAACCACAAGAAAAGATACATGAATTTTTTTGTTCAGTGCATTATTTTTTGCCTTACTTTACATTTTTGAATACCACGACTACAAGTGAATGAATTCCACGGTTTTTTCAAATATTTTGTTGGTTGCAATTAGTTTATTTGTTATTATTTCCTTAAAAATAATCTTCAGGGTTATCCATTACGGGGCACCCTGTATAAATAGCCTTAAAAAAAGCTTGTGGTACCATTTGCTGAAAAAGTATCCCACCGATTTCAATAAATTGTATATGGTTGGAAAGCCATACTGCCGTCCTAGGTAAAAAGGGCCTAAGCGCCAAAAATCAAGAACTAAGTTTGGTGTGGTCATCATGATGACTAATAAAACAGTTGTTGTTTCTTTTTTGACTAAACAGTATTTTCATAAATACTATTTTTATTTTTAAATCATTAATTTATTTAATAAGTTTGCCACATAAATAACCAGAGCTTAGTTAGAAATGTGTCTTCGGTTTATAGATTAATCAATACTGACTGTCATTTTCTGCGTATTCCTCTTCTTCCTAGCCTGATTAAAAAAATATACCTACAACCTAGCCTAAATATTAGTGGTGCTACAGGAAGTCAGTAACCTCCATCAAATACTAAGTCACATTCTTCAGAAATCTCATAAATCCCAATCTGATGGCAGCCTGACTTGATGGCGGGTTGTGAAGGATGACACAGAACCCATTCAAGATGCTATGTCGCTAAAATCGCGTGTTCCTGATTTGAATTCTATACGATTTGTTCTTACTTGGCTCAATGAAAAGATTATGGTGGTTCGGTTTAAATCAATGGTATAGGTTAGATAGATATAGCGCATAGGTGACGCTCATTTTCGCTCATTCATTTCTGCGTCCTTTCCTGCCAGCCTGGCTCTGCCACAAAGTCTATCACATGGAGAAGTGATTTATGTGGGCACTCAGTCTTCTCGGTTTTTAAACGACTTCAGGATAGAATAGAATTCAGAAGTATATTTGAATGAATCCAACTAATTGGGCAACAAATCTGTCATTGCAGGAAATATACAGACAAAACAAACAAAAAAATTAAGCTTGGCAAGATATTATCAGCATCAGCATCATATCGATGGACCCAAACATACATACAATACATACATTTGTGGTGATAGTGTGGCGAATGAACTGTGCGCGAGTGCGCATGTGGTTTTGGATTAATAAATAAAATTTATAACGAGGCTGTTAATTAAAATAAGAAGGTTTCAATTCTTGGTATAAGTATCAACGAAAATTATATAAAGAAAAAATAAAACGGAGCAAATGAGAAGGGTGAGCACATCGCAACGCAAATGCCAGGACATCTCTGTTATATTCGGATTCGGGGGATGAATGATGGTAATGAAGTGGCGCACCAGCACCACTGTGGTGCAACACGACCGGAGCGTCGCATCCCATCGCACATTGAACTGTGTGTGACTGTGAAATTATGGATGCAGCGAGACGGAAACGCTAATAAATCAAAGTGGATGTAGGGTAATTATTAACTCATATTTCCATGGAATTTCATTCTTGTGAAATATTATTAATTGCACGTTGGCAGTTCACGACCGCCCGCTCTGTCTTTTTTTTTGTTCAAGCCTTCTAAATTTGCAACGAAGAAATCAAAATGTTTTTTGTTGGTGAACACATAGGCTTGGCTGATGGAGTCATTACATCTTCACTGTCCAATTTTGTTAAAAAAAAACTATGGGAAATTGAGTTCAAGTTTATAAAAACATAAAAAAAAAAAAAAATTAAATATCTTTTTATAATTGCTAGAAATTTTCATTAGGTATAGGTTTACCCCCCCTCCCGTCCCCGAAAGGTTTTAAATTGAAATTTGTGAAACCTTTGACAAAGAAAGTTTTGATTTACCAAACAAGGCTCATATATTATTATTAGGTGTTGCAAATATTTGGCTCATCTTCCTCATTTAGAAACGAAGGAAATGGCTATTATATTTATTATACAGACTGACTCGAAAACAGATTGAACAAATTTAAGCAAAAATAAAATAAATTGTGTCATTTTTATGATAATAAACAATTTTTAACTCAGTCAGTTTTTGACGGATTTCATTTTTCTTCCAAAAAAACTATGCAAGTCCTTTTAAAGTTGTTGCTTGAGCTAAAAAAACATGTAGATTTGTTACAGATACTCGTGTTTTAAATAAAATGCCGACTGGATCACACTTACTTCCTCTTGTAGAAAACAACTTAAATGTAGCTAGACATTGGCTAAAAAAAAATTTAGTCTGATACAGTAGTTTTTTCTTTAAGTGCGCCTGGCAGCCATTTTGCCCCATAGAAAACGTCTTGGGCCCTCAGTTCCTTAAATAAATATATTGTTGTAGTTGCTATACCAATTATCTGCACTTTCGAAAAAAACGCATTTTTAATGCAGCATTTCCTGCAAACGCACCAACCACGGAGTGCCAGACTTTCATGTTAGCATATAAAAAGTTAAGGTATTTTTTAAAAAAGTAGTGAATTGTTGCTATCGTTCACACCCAAAATCTGCTGTGGGCTCTTAGTCTAAGAGGGATAGTCAATATGATGTCTACGAATTTGATTTTTAAAATGAGTTCTTCTATTTAGTACCTCCATCTTAAGTATGGACTTTTAACAAACTGTTCTAAATTTTGAAGCTAATGTTAAAGTGATTCGTTTTAACCGATTGGTGATATAATAACAAAAGTATTATTATGTTTCTGAAAAGCTTGTTTTGAGTGCTATTCAAATTTAAAACAAAAAGTTTAAAAACATTAATACATCTAATAGGTACATTTATTTTTTTTTAAACATGTTTTTTTTTGTTTTATTAAACTTTCAAATGGAGTTTTAGAAACTTCTGACGCATTCTGCTGTTTAAGTTTTGTACTGCAATTGATTCTTTAGACTAAGTTTGAAAACAAAAAGACTTCATGCTTTTAATTGCTTTTCTTTGACCAGGACCGATAATTCTGTTATAAATTTAATTTAGAGCAAGCAAATCTCAATAGTCAATCTGATATTATGGGCTACTACGACATATTCGTAGCTCAGGCCTTTAAGGAGCGGTTTATCCGGCTCCCTACCCTACCCTACTAAGGGTCTGTTCCTGCAGGTCGGGGGTTGTGCGTCGGGGTAACTTCCCTACCACGTAAAAAAACTCTGTTCTGAAACAAGAACAATCCTCGGATATGGATGACTGTCGATCAAATATTCACACTCCGACAGATTTATACACACCACCTCATTATCGTTTTTAAAGTCGCGTATGATAGCGTGAAAAGGGACGATTTATAAAGAGTTATATCATAGCTCGGCAGCCCTGCCAAACTCGTAGAATTGTGCAGGATGACGATGGAAAAAACTCGCTGCTACGTCAAAATCGGTAAGAACACCACCGATTCCCTTGGTGTTGAGAAAGGATTGAGGCAGGCGACGCATTATCATGCAACCTATTCAACACATGTCAACACCAGCGGTACAATTTATCAAAAGTCCGTTTAATTGCTTGCGTATGCAGATGACATAGACACTGTCGGCAGAACGAAACGATCTGTGGCAGGCGCATTTGAGAGCATTGAATCGGAGGCGGTTAAAATGGGATTGGCGGTTACGGAAGACAAGACGAAGTATATGCTGTCGTCAAATCTCAACATCTTCGACTCGGGCAAAATGTGACGATGGACAGATATAACTTCGAAGTTGTCAAGGACTTTGTCTACCTGGGCTCCACTGTTACCTCGCAAAATGACATCACTGCAGAGATCAAGCGAAGAATTACTCTTGCCAACCGCTGTTTCTTCGGTCTAACAAGGCATTTAAGTAGTAATAATTCCCTAATAATCCCGGTCCTGCTCTATGGGTCAGAAGCATGGACACTGAAAAAATCGGATAAAAATCTGCTAGGGTGCTTTGAAAGGAAGATTCTTCGTGTTATTTTCGGTCCGGTGTGTATCGAAGGAGTGTGGAGGTGAAGATTCAACGACGAGCTATACAGGCAGCGACGTTGACCTGGTCAAAAAGCTCAAAATACAGCGGCTGCGATGGCTGGGGCACGTGGAGCATATGAACAGCAACGCACCTGCCCGACGAGTCTTCGAATCTAACCCCGATGGTGTACGCAGCGGAGGAAGAACCCATAACAGGTGGCGCGCACAAGTGGAGAACGACTTCAACAAACTTGGTGTGCGCAACTGGAAGTGGATAGCTGGAAGGGTTTGTTGGTTGAGGTGAGGCAGACGTCCATTCTGTGCTGTGAGCGCCATCTAAAGTAAAGTAAGTCATTGAACAATAAACACAATAATTTAAAGGTACAGGGATATTATACAATTGTGCCTATATAGGCAATTAAAGCTGTGTGTATTTTGACAAAAACTGTTTTTAAATTTACAATTTAGGCTTATTTCACTACCCAAACACTCCAACAGACCAAATGTATATGGTTTAAATGCTTATAGGTCAAATAGAAAAATTAAAACTTGATCGATCTTCAACTCAAATATTAAACATTTTCTACTCGCAGCAACGCCCTGTTAATTCTTGATTAAGGCGGGATTTATTATCAATAATCCATTTTTGTTCAGCAACCATTTAAATCCAGTTTAATCGAAGAAAAGGACAGAAAACAGGCATCAAATTCAACGAAAGAATACGAAAAAAAAAGATCTTGCATTAGTAGTACGGGTAAATGTATATTGAACGTCAACGCGAGCGCAATTCAACCAAACCAGGTACACATACCTACCTACAATTCTTTTTTTTTTCTACAAAAAATAAGACAAAATATCGTACCAGCCCACATACCATATCGCTGCAAAAGATTTAAACTGAATAAAAACACGGCCACATACGCGACGCAGCATCAGAATTTATCCATCCCCTTTGCCACATCTAGCTAGCATCAGATATATGTATGTTGTTTTTTTTTTGTACTTATAGACTTATAGCCGTGTATCTTTTTATCTATACTGTCTGTGTCTATGCCTGTGCCTACCTACTTACATCTCATAGGACAGGGAACACGATTTCAATCTTTGCGCGGATGATATCAAGAAAACGCTAAGTGTCGCTGACAAATCACATTTATTGCAGCAATTCTGAGCTGTCAGTTTGATGGACTTTGAAGGATTCCCAACAACTGCACATTTCAAATATACACAATTTTTAATCTCATTTTTGTTGTTTCTTGGTGTGATTGTACTTGAGATGAGATGATGGTCTAAGCTGTAATACAAAATTGCCTTGTGTAATATCTTTTGCGTAACCGAGCCTTTGGTTTTGGGTGGAAAATAATTAAGTAATTTCTAAACGAGAATTTGATACAATGTGTTATGAATCAGAATGCTTAATTTAAATGCGCGCGTTATTATATTTGTTTTTTTTTTTTGAAAAATTGGTCATTTATGTATAGCTGGAACAGGAAAATGTGTGGAATTTTGGTGATGACTAATCGTGCTTGAAATTTTACAGAGGTGTTTAAAATTTTAGAGTAGTGATGCATTCTTTTGAATAAAAAAAACACATGTTAGCAAAACATTGACGCTATAAATCCAAAATAAAGAGTTATCCAACTTGTGTTCAAGAGAGGAGAACTATGTATTTTCTAGATGTGACATTTGTTCACAATCTTTTTCTGTACAACTTAGTGTGAATCAAGATACATATATTAAAGGTAATATCACTAGCGTGTTCATTTGTGTTCAGTTCTGCGAATGATGTCAAAATCAATAGTAAAAAAATTGAATTTCAAACAATCACCAAAAATTTGTTTTTGTGTACTGTGTACTTACACAAAGAGCAGCCATCTTGAAATTTGACAAGCTGCGCCTGATAATACCTTAGATATGTGTACTGTGGCTGTGAATTACCTATCAAATAAATAATTTAATAAATCAATTAACTCAACATTACACAAATTAATGTTAGTAATGTTATGGAACATTTAATTTAATTTTGTTTGTATATGTATTCATAAAGGAGTAATAACAAGAAAAGGCCGTCGGAAAAACGAAATAAACACTTCGAACATTGGTAGGCATGTCAGAAGAGATAAGCTTTCTTCTTCTGTGTTTCAGGATTCAGTATATGACCAACAATTACATATATGATTCTAAATTACTGCAAACAAAATATAATTTTTCTATTCGACTTTTCTTTTTTTTTCAACCTATTATTTTGTAGGTTGGAATAATTTGAGATTCAGAAAATAGCTAATGTGCTCATTTCTTTTCACTATTTGAATTTTACTCTTTCTTTTACAAAATTTTGGCAAGTAGACTCTTGAGAATATACCTACAGAAATATGAATTTAAGAATTGAAAATTTTAGATTTTCAGAATCCTGGAATTATGATTTTTTTCCACAATTTTGTTATACAGAATTTAGAAAACATAATTTAAGAAAACATTCATGCAGATTAGAACATTTTTCATTATTTTCTTCAACAAATATATAAACAAAGATTGATAAGAAAAAGAGCCTGCCGGAAATGCATACTTTGCACACTGCCGGAAATTCACACTTAGTCGAATATTCGCCAGGCTTTTGAATAGAAGGAGTCACTTCTTATGTTGTTGTAAAAAATGCAGCCCTTAAATAGGACAAACCAGGCGGGAGCTGCGTACGAGAGCCAAAGAGCATTTAAACTGCATACAAAATAATGACCCACACAGAAGTGCAATAGCCGAACACGCACTTGAAACTCAACACACATCTCCGCAATTGATAGTTTTAAATTATTGGAAGAATCAATATACGCGTCTCAATATTTTAGAGTCTCTGCATATACACCTTACTCAAGACACTTGTACAGGGTGTCCCTTAATTCGCAATAGTATTTTGGGCAAGATTCTTTGGTGTATTATAAGAAAAAAATTGTTCTACAGTAAGGGCCTATCTCCAATTTTGATATCATTTATCGATTTATTTTATTTTTCCCATTCAAAAACATTCAATATTGTAGGGTCAGGCGATCTTACAGGCCATTGAACTGTTTTAATTTTTTCTTATCCAACGATTATCGCGTACTCTTCACCTAGTCAATTTTTAACCTCTCCCCCATAGTAGGCTGAAGAACCATCAAGTTAGAAATAAGAGGAAGCTAGTTGAACCAATGGAATGCCCTCCAATAATTTTGATAAATCATTTTGCAAACAGCTCCAGATAGTTTGTAGAATTCAACTTAGGGGCCAGTTATAGCTATCATTGAAAACCATCATTGAAAAAGTTAGATGTTGATTTTGAGACCCTTAGAAAGTTTAATCATTGAATATTTTAAGGCAGAAATATAGCTTACGACTTCAAAATTATTTCTCCTCCAAAAAAAAATCATTTTGACCCATATCTTCCCGATAACGTAACTTTTAATTTTTTAATGATGAACTACCTTACCAATGATCATTGAAAAAATTAAAAGTTACGTTATGGGGAAGATATGGGTCAAAATTAATTTATTTTGAAGGTGAATTAATTTAAAAGTCTAAGCTTTATTTCTGCATTAAAATATTCAATGATTAAACTTTCGAAAGGTCTCAAAATCAACAGTTAACTTTTTCAATGATGGTTTTCAATGATAGCTATAACTGGCCCCTTAAGCAGTAGTTTTAGTAGCATGTATTCAAACCAAGGAAAGTCAAAGTGCACCTGTTATAACTGTTTTAGTAGAAAAAATTATTAAAAAATTATCTAAAATCACATAAATAATTTGTATTCATATAGCTTTTTGAGGTTAAATAAAAAAAAAACTTTTTTTTACTTTTACCAGCCGTTGGTTTTATTTTCATAAAATCTATGGGTTTTTTGGCAAATTTGTTGTTGACTCTTATTTTTAGTACCTACTATTAAATACATTCAGAAAAATTATTAAAATATCACGTTGATTACGCATTTTTTGGAGAAAATTGACCCAAAGTCAAAAAATTAGCATGGGCAGGAAAAATGGAACAGGCTAAAAACTGAATATCTTAAGACTGAGAAAAGATATCAAATTTATTTAAAAGCAGTTACAAAGTCTGGTATTTCTTTTATCATTATTACTAACAGCGGTATTAGCGTTAACGTGGGTCAGGGTACACCAAAGTAAGACTTTTCTTAAATCCCCGATAAATGATATCAAAATTGGAGATATGCCCTTACTATAGAACAATTTTTTTTTCTTAGAATACACCAAAGAATCATGCCATAAAATACTATTGACGAATTAAGGGACACCCTGTATAAATGGAGATGAAAGACCACATTGGTCATCCCTTTTCAACATTTTATAATTTGTGAATATTAAATTATGTATAACTTTTTTGCTTCTCTTACTCCCTTTACTTTGATGTACTTATTTAGTCGAATACTAACAGCTGATGATGACGCAGTGTGCGTCGAAACAATTTTTCTTAAATAAAGAAATTTCATCTTTGTGTGACAGAAAGATGTTTATTCCTTTATTTCAATTTTAAATAAATAAATACCAGTTTACGTACAGCCATATTAGAAACAAGTTTTCGGTAAAATTAATTTTGTTTCGAGTTTTGTCAAAATTGATTGAAACTTGTTTTCAAACAAAATTGGTAATATTCGGTTTCCAGATTAAAACTAGTTCAGGGTGTCAAAAGAGTTTATAGTTTCGGTCACAAAATTAGTTCTGTCGCCCTAACTAACAATTAAAACTCACGTCGAACTTAAGTAATTTTGAACTTCTATCTTAATTTTTTTCTTTAAAAACATAAGGAATTTATTATTACTACTTTTTATTGCACTTTTCTGTAAAATGGGTTTAAATTTAATGAAAAATTTAAGTCGTTTCGGGTTCGAATCTGGAAGAGTGTAAAATAATGAAATAAAATGGCGACATTTTTTAAATTTGTTTAAGTTTTCACTTTTTTCAGACTCATCCAGAATAGAATTAGTTGCATGTGTGAAGTTTTGAAAATTTATCACTTAAAAAAATAACAGATACAGAATTGACTCCCTTTAAGCATTTTAAATTAAACTGTTTGTTTTGAGCGCCATAAAATGCTTAGCCTAGTTTACCATTTCTAACTTTCTACAAAAAGAAAATAACAAAAACTAACATTTTCACAAAAATAGAATAACTGTTTTTCAAAAAAAAAAATAACTTTTTTACAAAAAAAAATAACTTTTTTACAAAAAAAAGTAACTTTCTGTGCAAAAAAAAAAATATCTTTTTTATAAAATTAAATTTTTTACAAACAAAAAAATCTTTTTTATAAAAAAAGGTAGGTTTTGAATAGGCCCAAATTGGGTAAAATATAAAGGCTGCCACATTTCAAGAGGTTACTTTTTTTTGTAAGTGTAGGGTGAAGTTGTTATAACTTAATTATATACATATTTAGGCTCAGCCCTGACATAACATAACAAGTTCGACGGGCAACTTTGGTGTCCGGCAACCAACTAATACGTAACATACTTTGTCGTATTTTTTTTTTATTTTTACTGAATTAAATCGAAGGCTTTTCAAAGGTTTACCTAAGTAAACTTTAAACAAAAGTTCCGATTTTTGCTTTAAGGGATCACATACGAAATTTATAAAATTTAAAGCCAAGGCAAACCAAAATCACAGACAAAAATCCAATTTAATTTATTTAATGGAATTGGTTTAACTAACAATCTTACCCCCAGTTTCACAGTGGGAGTTTAAACTTAAGATCAGCTGAACCTTAAACTGAGTTTAAATTTTTGGTTTAATTCTTCCGGTTTCACATTGAAATCTGATCTGCAGATCAGTTGAACTTCGTTTAACTAGATTTTATGAAAAAGAGTTGGCAGCATTGTACGTCTCGTTTAACTTAAACTAAAAATTGAACTCAGTTCCAGGTTTTAACGAAACAGTGAAACCGAATAAATTGTTGATCTGAAGTTTAAACCAAAAGTGGAGTTTAAACTTGCACTGTGAAACTGGGGTTTAGTTAAGTAATTACATTCAAGGTTTACTAAACAACTAGACCTTTAAAAGAACTTCTGAAACTGAAGATTTATATTGCAAGAGAAATGGAAGGTATTAGTTTTAACAAGATAATAAAGAACATCATGCTTTTTTTTAAAATGCCAGTCGATGGCTCAACATTCCCTTCATTTATACCAATTTCTGTTAAACATAAAATAGTAATAATAAATAAACCTACTTTCACTTGCCCCTCTCTCAAATAAAAAACATCTGGCTACCTATACAAATTAAATTTGAAACAAAAACTCTCACATGTATTTAATTGTGCGTTTCAGCTAAAACAAAAGCAAATGAAAATATCCATTATGCCTTCCAATTATTTTATTACGTGAGAATTATTATGTATCTTTGTTTTTTTTTTTTTAAAAACAATTTCCATATAGCTACCGCCATTGCTGCTAAGATAGCCCATCGAGAAATATTCAAAAGAATTAGCACCTTAATTAGTTTCTATATATAAGGGAGCTTCCGCAGAAGCAGCCAACACGTCCCAAATACTAATATCTATTTCTATGATCTGGATTCCAAGAAAACTTGTGATTATGACGATCAAAAGTCACATCAAGGGGCAATAAGCAGAATTTACGACGATTTTCCGAAACCCTCTTCTAATTAATTAATAAAAAAACAAAAAACGAAAAAAAAAATAATAACAAAAAACAGAACCTCAGAGTTAACACTGCTGAACAACATCATGCATGTAGGTAAAATTCCCTGACTCTGAATTATCATGATGTGGCAACAATAACATAACTTTTCGGGTGTCACATTAGTTTTACAGTTTATTGCATCACTGATGCGCGTCCTGAGATTTAAGTTCATGGATCTTGCGCGTCTAGGTGTCGACTGATGTATAATTGGCCGCGAAGAAGTCTTCACAGGCTAGGCATAGGAACTCACAAATTTTCATTTTGACTTTAGGACGCGATTAACTGCAATTAAGAGCACTTAGTGGGGCAAGCAAACATGGTATATCGTTCCATGTTTCGGAATAAAATATTTTCGGGTTCATAATTTTCAATGACACACTAGATATCATGCCATCATGATGAGCCATGAAGGGTTGAATGAATGACGATGTTGGGTTATTCATGGTGTGGGAGCAGTTCGTTGTTAAATACTGTTATTATTTGCCGAATGATTAACGATTTATACTTTTGATTATGGGGGATATTATTTGGATTGATTTAGGAGCACCCGCCAGAAATTTGTTTATTCTTGGGGAACAACCAGAAAATCAGCGTAGGAAACTAATTCGTTCTGTTGTTGGAGAATATAGGGACAAAGTTATCAAGAGCACGACAAAGAGGGTAAGATAAAAATATTGTTCAGCGCAATAAGAAATTGGTCTTTTTAGGGATTTCAAGGACTCTCCGGTTTGGCGGTGTTTTAGAAAAGCAGCGTTCTTTTTTAGCAAGCTTTCACCCTTCGAATCTTAGAACCAAGCTTATCACTAGCTCCCATATTAATAAACGGAGCTAGCGGCGAATTCTCATTAACTCGTGGATTAGGAGTAAGATTTCTGCTACTTACGAGCTAGATTAACCAACAAGGAAGATGGTTTAGCGAATAATTAAATAAGAAAAGTAAATATACGTTTTAATTCAAGAGTTATCTCTTTATCCATGCTTACACGAGAGCTCGAAAGTTACAGGTGTGTTAAGCGCTGTTTTAATTAATATGGCGGTAGGTGTTTTTGAAAAAGAATAAAAATATCTCGGCGCAACAGCTCGTGCAGATCCAGGGCCTAGTGACTTACAACTCTCAACCACTTTTGTGAGCGCATGTCAACAGGAATTGACGGGACCTACAATTTTCATCCTTAATCCGAACGGCTTGATAAGAAGAACTTTTTCAGGACAAGTGATACTCTTTGAGGTTTTGTCAACTCCTTACAAGAGACAGTAGGCCTGAAAAAGACTTAAAAGAATTTGTTTAGGTGGACGAGGCTGAGAATTGAAGCCAGACCTCCAGCGTTTCGGGCTACTGCTTTTTGAGTGATAGCTTAAAGATAATTCCTAAGCTAAGAATAACATTAATTCCGCATAGTTAGCGGCGAAAAACATCTTCTTGCATGAAGTCATCTATTATAAATAGGGCAAGCGGCGACGCATGATGGCTGTTTTTTGTGCACTTATTTTTAAGCTAACACAAAAGACTCAAAAAAACACAGCTCACGTGAATCCACTTCACCTAAGAACTATCAGAGCACCAATTCTTGACAAACCCTAATCTGTTAAGGACATTCGAGTCCTTCGGAGTCTTCATTAGGTATTATGTGTGTCTGTTTTAGAATATATCTGCTACCAGACAAAATATTTTAAAACAAAATTAGAAGAAATGGGAATTTCATAATCCGAAAGGAAATACTCAAACATTCATGATTAAAATGCTAATGCTTGTTATGTCCTGTTGATGTCCATTATATGTTTTTATAATGATTACTTCTCAAGTGGTCACACAATTTCTAAGAACATCGAAAAAGGGACACGTCGACATTATAATAGAGTTCTTATATGAGAACATCAATTTAAAGAAACACTTATTTCACATATAGCAGCATTCCTTTTAAAACACATATGCGTTCCCTGTACCCTTAAGTACTATATGTGACCATCAAGAGGATATGTAGTATAATAATTGGCGCCAAGGAGGTTTTCTTTAAGCAGACATAGTGTCATCTTTCATGGGCGAGTGCGTACAAAAGGTCATTTGTTATGTTTTTTTTCGTGTGTTTGAAATTGATACAAACATATGTTTGTTTGTTTGTTTTTTTTTTTTTACTTGTTTGAGAAATAACTTGTACATACCTGCAATTTTACTAATTCAGGATATTCCAATGCTAGTTTTGCTAATTCCTGATAGTTGGCCTTTGCTGATGAAACTACCCATTCCTTGCCTTTTGGATGGGAGAGTGTGACTTCTGGAGTCATTTTTTCTTCGACCACCTAAGGAAAAAGAAATTAAATTTATACACAAAATGTTAAAAAATATTATAAAATTTATATTCATATTATATTTTACTACGGTATGAAAAACTATCAAATTTTATTCATTTAAAAATATTTACAAATCCTGGTTTTGATCACCGAATTTAATTATCTTCAAAATATACATGGTGTCCTTTAATTCGGCAAAAGTATTTTAGTGCATGATTCTTGGGTATATACTAAGAAAAAAATCGTTCTACAGTAAGGGCATATCTTCAATTTTGATATGCCTTTCAAGCATCCGAGACGAGACCGAGACGAGAATGTATATTTGGACTCACATTTACAGAGAGTTTAATAAATCAAAAAATCCAATTTCAGTTAAATATTTATTTTCGTCTGCACATATTCAAACTATAATTGAAAATATTTCGTTCCAATAATCAACAGGTTGTCCGGAAATCGTATTTTTCAGAGACGAGACTGCTACGAGACTCATAATTCGAGACCGAGACGACACTGAAAATTTTCGATTTTAACGAGACCGAGACGAGAGTAACAAAAGTCTTGCCGAGTCTCGTCTCGTGGCCAGCCCTACATACTTTAAGTTTTTCGAGATATTCCAATCAAAAATCGTTAAAAAACACATTTTAGGGTAATTTTAAGGTCTGATTCGTATTCAGTGCGTTAAAAAATTGTATAATGGTTATAAATTGTTTTTGCACTAGAACGGGTTTCAAATTTTGCAGGCTTTTGCTTTTCACAAAGCACTTTATGACTACAAAAAAAAAAATAAGTAAGCAACATACTGATTGTCAACGCTTATTGAGATTGAATAAAAGGAAAAAGTTCGTCAATCTTCTATTTAAAGTAAACTTTCCCCCTTAAAAGGTAGATTTTGTCGTTTTAGTTAAACCCGATTTCATTTTAAATCGTTAAAAGAGGGTTAATAAATACAAATATTTAAAATCAATCAATTTCTAATTCTGAATAGCAAATTTTTAATGTTAAACGAATTAACAGGACTTAGGCCCAGTTTTTCAGTAGTGAGTTAAGCCCGAGTTAGTTAACTCTGAAAATATATTTGTCGACAGTTACATCAAGAAGCAGTTTTTAAGTTGAGTGTAAATGCAGAAAGTCTTAAAAAAACAAGGAGCTTTTGTTGAGTTAATCCAGAGTTAACTGGACACATTTGGTGAGTTAATTCGTGTTTAAATTTAACCTCGCACTGAAAAACTGACCCTTAGGGTACAAACAGAGTGGAGCGGAGAGCAAAGCTCCGAAATTCATCAGAGAAAAGAGCTCGAGAGGGGAGCAAGAATGAAGCCTAGCCAGAGTGAGGAGCAAGGAGCAAGAGAGAAGTATACAAGCAAGAGTTCATTCTTTTCTATTTTAATATTTTTCTTTTGCGAATAATAATGTGCATGTCTAGTAAAAAATCGCAGCGATGAGAGCGGAGAAATCAAACATGTTTGAAATCACCGCTTTGCTCCCTTGTTGACTCTTTGCTCCATCTTCAAACGACGCTGCACTCTGTCTGCTATTCTTTCACTATACGTGTTTGCTTTCTCCACCTTGCTCTTTGCTCTCTCCACTCTGTTTGTACACATAGGCTTAAATCCCATTTCATCGTTCTAGCACGATTTCTTGTATTTATGGCTTATTTTCTAAATAAAATTAAGATTTTTTTTCCAATTTAGAGCAAAACATAATTTATCTCGTTTTTTTTGTCCAAAAATAAATTCTGGAGCTCAAATAATTGCAATTCAAATATCCAGATTTAAAAAAATCGCTTAACTTTCGGACAGAAGGAAAAAATGAGCACGACTGGATCGCACAAAACTTGCTCTCGTAGCTAACAACTTTAACGTAGCTTGAAATAGACATGTACGCATTTACTGGTTCCATAACATTATGATATCATTAAAAAGTTTTAAAAACAATTTAAAATATAAATGATTACTATGAATTGAGCGCAAAAAAAGTATGCCATCTGATTTGTTTAATAAATATGAATTTATGAAAAAAAAAAATTCAAAAATCGTTAGAGCGGTTTTTTTTTTAAATTAATTTTTTATATATACAAAATCGTGAACATTTTTTAAAATAAAATTTGCTATGCCAACTTTTAGTATTTAATAAAACACAATTTTTCACGAAATTCATTGGCCCGTTTTCAAGATATTGAATTTTCAAAAAAAAAATTCAATATTTTTTTAAAAATCCAAAAATTATTTTTTCGAAAATTTTTATATGCAAAATTGTTAAAATTATAAGCGACCTTTTGTATAAATTTTTTTGTTGAAATCGGTGTAGTAGTTAACGAGAAATTTGAAAACCAAAAAAGCGGTTGTATGACAGGTACCGTTAATAACCGTTATAATTTTATTTTTTTCTGCCAAAATATTTACTTTAGTATTTTAAGTACCTCGTAATTTTTTTTTGAAAATCGTTAGAGCCGTTTTTGAAATAAATCAATTTTTTGGTTGTATGATAGGTACCGTTGTTTTTTGAGCTAGAAAAAGTTTCAATTTCCCCTCTAGGAAATCACATAAAAACCTTAATTCCAAAGTTTGAAGAAAATCGCTTCAGCCGTTTAGCCTACAGGTCGAGGTACAGACAGACGGACAGACGGACAGACAGAGAGAATTGCGAGACCAATTTTTTTCGCGTTCTCTATCATCGTAATGTTAGGGAAAATTCTTATCTCGATTTTTTTTTTGTACGAATCCTAAACTTGCCCTATACTACGTATATCGCAAGTAAAAAGAGTGATTGCAAGCAAATTTGTGGGCCAACAACTAAAATCCATTATCCGTTTACTGCCATTAGTCTGACCGCGCTTTTTTTAAAAATGTATTCCACACTGACTTTAATAAAGGGCATACAAAACATCTTCAAAATAAGTAGGTTTTGAAGATATTAATTGTTATTGTTGGGAAAACAAGCACTCAAGTACGTACCAATTTGAGGCATTCATATTTTCCTTCGTCCAAACTTCATCCCGCCATAAAAATATAAACCCTTTAGGGCATACATTTACCAACAATATTTAAGGGCTAAATAATGAACGCACATATTGTGGCATACACAGCATCTAATTAGTTTAGCACAATATTATCTGCTTAAACAACTCGACAAAAAAATTAAAAAAAAAATATAAACGATGCTTAAAAAGTCAAGTACCGTAAATATTACACACGTGGCATATTATTAGGTGAGCAACTTTCTCACAATGCGGTAATCTTGTTTGTCCTTCAGTACCTACTTCAGTTCTCCACAGATATCCTTAAAAAATATATAAAGTAACAAAAAAGCTAAATCTGTTGAAATTCCCAATGCCTTTTGGCAATGATAGCAGCAGTCGCCATATTACTTAGTCCGGGAAAAAATACATGTAGTTACGTACACTCCTGGCGAATACTCGACAGCGAAAAGTTTTCACGTGTGCCAGCAGCCAACATCAGGGTAGGTAATAGAGGTGGAAGTTTGTTTGATAATTAGTTCTAAAAATGCCCATAAATAATAACCACACATGTTTAACTCCTTTATGGATTTTTGCAAAAAAAAACATTCTCAGGGAACATTTGCAGACAAATCCCAAGGAGCATGTATTGTACACGGTTCGACGACGACAGCGGCAACGCACTGAAACTCACTTGAATTACCTTTATAAATCTCGATTCAAGCTCGTAAAGGGATGATAATGCACCATTAAAACGAATACACATAATTAGCTCTTTAATTATGGCATTAAATTCTAGCATCAGCGGGGGGTTAAGAGATATATGACCCATATTTGGAGTACCTATGTTATACAAATGGCATTATGCACATAAATATAATTACGTTTGGCAGGTAGGATGCCGCAGTGAGGATGGAGGAATAATAATTTGGCACAAGCCTCTGATCCTTGTGGAGGAATAAATCACACAACCAGGGGATATATTGTTGGATTATAGGTAATATTTTGGGTATCGGCAAGTAAGCGTATTAAATCATTTACACTATTTAGGTATTAGTTTTTATGCTAATATAAACGAAGGGTCAGAAATTAAATTTAAGTGTCATATATGTTGATAGAAGTTGCTTTATATAATTAAAATATTACTTACAATTTAAATATTTACTGTCGATATAGCTTGCTTATTGGTTCTTTCAACTTGCTTTTATCATTGCATGTTAACTAGTTTTGTTTCCAGGAAAATTAGTTAAAATAAGGTACACATTCCGGAAAAAATCCCAGAAAGCTTGGTTCACGTTCTTATGTGATTAAAAATACATACCTACATACAAACATTAATATGACAAAGGTAAGGTGAATGTATGTATTTGTAATCATATAATATTTAGAACGTCATTTTAAATAATATCATTTTTTTTATTCAAAAATGTTCGAAATTTGAACATTTTTGACGTCGCAATATCTTGCAACTGATGTGTTATACGTAAAAAAGTGTGATAATATTTTCTCTAGGGAATATTGAAATCTACAAAATAAGTATAAAATATTTTCCGAAAAATTCGTCATTTAAGAACAAAGAGCCAAGAACCAGTATTTTCAACTTTTGGTAATTTTTTTTAAATAATGATATTATACAAATCATGGCTTCTTAAACGAGATTTGCATGGTGCGTTTATAATTCTGCAATAAAGGTTAGACCGCACACAACTGCAGCGGAACTACACTTCACGACGCGGCAAAACATTATTTGTATGAAATTGTATGAGCTATATCGCACTAAGCGGCAACTGAACTTCATAAAATTTCATACAAATTATTGTGAATCGCAGTTCCGCTGCAGTGCAGTTCGGCCTAGTGCGGTCTAACCTTAAGAAAAAATACGTTTTTAATTTCTAAACAACGCAAGGGAAAATAACGGGACTTTTTTTTGTCTACTCAATTCACTTGGTTACTGATACCATTAAAAAATAAAAAAGAATTTAATGTTGTTTAAACAGAAACTTAGGTTTTATGCAATTATAAGCATAGTTTTTAAGTTATAAACAAAAACTTAACCAGAAAACTGTTTTTTTTTTTCAAAAAGTACGAAAATTTGGTATGGTACGGTTTTTCACGGTACCTACTCTAGCAGCAGGAATTCATGCGGTATAGGATGGACATCTTAGGGATAAGTGAAGTTAGACGGCTGGGCTCGGGGAAGTTTAAGTCAGCAACCCGTAACACTGTACTATTCTATTCCGGAAAAACACCTGGAAGCGCTCGAGAATCTGGCGTTGGATTGCTGCTTTCCAAAACAGCTCTCAAAAGCTTAATTTCCTGGGAGCCTTTAGGTGACAGGATCCTGAAAGCCAGGTTCCGGACTAGAGTACGTCGCGTCACCATCATACAGTGTTACGCCCCAACTTTGCTCTCTTCTGACGAGGAGAAGGAGGCCTTTTATAACCGGCTGAGTGCTGCTTATGATAGAATTCCACGAGGAGATATAATTATGGTGATGGGAGACTTAAATGCAAAGGTTGGCAGTGACAACACTGGGCTTAGGCATGTCATGGGACAACATGGTGTTGGTAACCGAAATGACAATGGCGAACGATTTGTCGATTTCTGCAACGCCAACGGCATTGTTATTGGAGGGACCATGTTCGAGCATAAGACGTGCCACAAAGTCAGTTGGGTGTCGACTGACAGACAAGCAACTTCTAACCAAATTGACCACTTCGCGATCAGTCGGCGTTTTAGAAGCAGTCTCCAGGACGTTCGTAACAGAAGAGGTGCTGACATGAGAATGGCCCGGGACCACCATCTAATAGTTGCTACCGTAAGATTGCGTACAGCTGCAGTTCGGAGATCCCAAGGAAACACTCGAATGCCCAAGTTTAATACAGATAGACTAAAGGATCCCGCAGTGCGCCAACAACTAGGGGACCCCCTTTCACAAGGATTGAACGCATTCAGCAGCACGAAAACTACATCCATCGAAAATCATTGGTGTGCTGTGAAAAATGTGTTCATATCCGGTGCTGAAAGTATAGTCGGCCGGGAGCAAGGAAGAAATAGTGCTTGGCTTTCCGACGAAACTTGGGCAAGGATCGAAGAAAGAAAACACCCTAAAGCTCGCATCGCAGCTACCCCAGCAGCAGGGAGAAACGAGCTTGAGTCTACGTACCGCATGAAGATGAGGGAAGTTCACCGTATAGTGTGCGACGTAATAAGCGTAACTACATCAACGCATTGGCTACAGAAGCAGAAAAAACCGCTAGAAGGTGTGACAGAAGGACCATCTACAGAATTACCAAAGAGCTGACTGGTGTCCAGATCTCTAAACAACACCTGGTTAAAGACACAAACGGATCCCTGCTAATTTCGGATGAGGATCAGCTCAAAAGGTGTAGGGAACCCTTTTCTGCGGTTTTAAACCGCGTTTTTGCCAGTGAAGTGCACCCTATTCCCACTGAGCCACCCGAAGTAACAATTTCCCGAATACGCACCGTATCCCCCAGTAAAGAAGAAATTATCACCACCATCAAAGCACTGAAGAACAACAAAGCTGTTGGACTTGACGGTATTCCTGCAGAGCTCTTAGGAGCGGCCCCAACAACATCGAGCCCGCTACTGCACCCACTTATTAAGAGAGCTTGGGAAACAGAGAACTTTCCTGAAGAGTGGAAAAAAGGAATGATTGTCAAGATCCCAAAGAAAGGGGATCTCACACAGTGCGAAAACTGGAGGGGAATATGCGTTCTGCCTGCAGTAGCCAAGATAATAGCAAGGATAGTATTGGGCCGAATTAAAAACCACCTCGAAGACACACTCGACGCCGAACAAGCAGGATTCCGCACTGGATCTTCCTGGTTTTCCAAATTTCAGGTTTTGCACAAAGGTAGGCTGTCAGAGGAGTTTGAAATCCAAAGTGGGGTTAGGCAAGGCTGTATACTGTCACCAATAATGTCCCTGTTGGTGATAAGTGACGTACTGCACGCAGCTTTGTCAAATGGAAATGGGGGTACTCAGTGGACTCTGCAATCTCACCTCAAACATCTGGACTACGCGGACGACATATGCTTACTCTCTCATAGGATCATGGATCTCCATCAAATGACAACAAGGGTGGAGAGAGAAGCAGAAATCGTAGGGCTTAAGATAAACTCGACAAAAACTAAAAGGATCAGCCTTGGAACTTCCTCATCAAACCAAGTAAATATTTCTGGACAACCGGTAGAGATGGTAGAGGATTTCCAATATCTTGGGAGTATTGTCTCTACGGGTGGCGGAACTGAACTGGACGTAAACAGCTGAATCAGAAAGGCAAAGGCTGCGTTCGGAATGCTGTCCAAAATATGGAGAAACAACTCTTTTAGCTTAAAGACCAAGCTACGACTGTTCCGCTCCAATGTTGAATCCGTTCTGCTTTACGGGTGCAACACTTGAAAAGTCACTGACACTGTCACTAAAAAGCTGCAAACGTTCGTTAATAGATGTCTACGAAACATCTTGAGGATTTTCTGGCCCAACCGTATCTCCAATACAGAACTTCGTGCGAGAACGGGTCAGGAGCCCATAACTCCATTATACGAAGAACAAAGTGGCAGTGGATTGGCCATACGCTTCGAAAAGGCGATCGGTGCATTGCATCTCAAGCAATGCAGGGGAACCCGCTCACACAGGAGGGAAGACAAGTGGGCCGGCCTAGAAGTACATGGCGAAGAACGGTCGAACTGTAATCGGCACGACGCGACTGGGGAAAAGTTGGAGAGAGCTGAAATATATTTCAAGAAATCGTACACGATGGCGCGTAGGTGTAGTGGAGGCCCTATGTCCCGTAAGGGAAACATCACGGACGTAATAGGTCCGAGGACCTGAGTAAGTAAGTACTCTAGCAGCCAAACCATTGATTCTACAACAAAATTTTAGACGCTTTATATACGAAATTTTATATTCTATAAGTGTAAAAGGTAATTTTTGTTGTATATTTTCTATATTTTGACGAATGAGAAAAAAACTTTTATATTCCTTTCCTGGAAACTGGCACCCCAGGAGACAAGAGCAGGATCTTATTTGAATTATTACTGCAGCTTTTAAAGGGAATAAGGTTTTCAAATATGCCATACCTGCATGACATATCCTTTTCTACAACTTATAAGACTTCCTTAAGGTATCCAGTCATTTTTGTTGCCTTCTACACGCTTCATTTTGTACAAATAGTTGTATGTGGGAGCCAAACATAATGAACCTTAAACATTGAAAATAAATTGAAATAACGGTGAGTATCATTTCTTTACTTAACACTTTGTTTCATTTTTTTTAGTTTATTTTTATTTTATTTTTTTCATTCTCTTATTGGATTTTATCTCATAAAACAAAGTTCGAAGTAGCCTTTTTCACTTAGCACCTTGACCCATCATACTTGTTTATTATTAATCTTTAACAGAAATTAACAAAAGAACAGCGATGATTTATGGATATAAACAAATTGTTTAACAAAAAATAATCGCCGCACCCCACAGCAATCTTAAATCATACAATTCAGGTTCACAGACACGAGGAGCTACGTATAATGTAGTAATCTATAGTTGGAAGAAAAAACACAACTCACGCTTCATACGTGCACCGCACCGTCCGTTCCGTCGCGTCGCCATTGATTGG
The DNA here is from genome assembly GCA_949320155.1 of Melangyna quadrimaculata. Lineage (NCBI taxonomy): Eukaryota > Metazoa > Arthropoda > Insecta > Diptera > Syrphidae > Melangyna > Melangyna quadrimaculata. Next base: position 146,276,911 of record OX439484.1, on the reverse strand, counting down.
TTGGGTCGTCGTCGTCGCTACCTATGAAGAAAGACCTTTTTTCGCCTACGTCAACGAATGAAGGTGCTACATCATCCCTGCCAGCCAGCGGTAATTGGATTTATTTTATTATTATTTTCTTTTTTAATCAAAGAAATTACACACGGTGGAAAATAATAAAACAAAAACTTCCATTTATCAAAATATAATATAACGGAACTAGGCGCCACAGAAATACCCAAAAAAATAAATTGAAATTAACCCAATCGTCTACCATGACTCGACAGAAAGTATCTCAAAAAAACAATGCATAGCTAAGTACTCATAGATGTATAGTGATTGATTGCCCCGGCAAATATGTAGGTACCAACGTTTGTTATGCATCCCGGCTAACATCATTTCATGAAAACGGTTAAGACAACACACTACAACCTGTCTGTACCGCTGCCGCGCCGCGGTCTAAAACAGACATTGTATGACTTGTACGAGATTGATGCACCTTTGTCGCATCGGTATCGGTTCATAGATTGCTATATACACGCGATGATGCATTCCAATGCATCTACTTGGGAAAATACGCTGAGATGTATGATGGTCTTTTTCTAATACCCTTCACCCGATGGATGCTGTCAATGGTGGCCGGATGATGAAGCTGAGGAGTTTTATATTCGGTGTGGTGTCAGTTTTAGGCCCCAACCGAACAATGTCGTTCATTTTAAGTGCACACCGAACGCATAAGTGCCCAATTTGCAAGGCTCCTATAGGCCGGTATAGGCATATCTACAATTTGATTGCACCACCACCGTGTGTACCTACCATACAAGCTTGCAACTATGGAGATCGCTGGAAAATATCCGCAGTACTGTATCACTCCATCAGTGGAGCAGAACAATTTAGCTAGCTGTTCCCTGTACCTGTACCCATCTATTTTGGATGGCTATATCCTTGCAATAGCAACCCATAGATTGTGGTGGCAGCCGTTCACATGGAATTGCATTTTATCGCCGCTCGATGTACCTAACTACTTTGGCTTTGTCTTTGTGTATTTTACCTGTGATACCGAAATACGTTAGAAATAGATGAGTTCCACGATGAGGAACATCTCTCTATAGCACGGCGGCGATACAGCCCTTAGCTCAGAAGGGGCATATCAGTGACAGGTTAAAACGCTATGCACACAAATGAATTTTACTTGATACAAACTATAAAGTGAGGACACGACATCAGGAGTGGGTTGCGTTGGACGATTCATGTCTCCAACATCAAGCACTAAAAAAGGATATTTGTTACACAGTCGAGCGACGTCCCTGTAGTGCAGTTGCTTGCAATATTGCTTGCCAACTTCGATGTTTTTCCTTTTATTGCATTGAAACGCAATTTCTATACATAAAATAAGTGTAAAAGGCGATATGGTGTATAATGTGCTAAAATATAAGCGTATTGAAACGCTTAGAAACTTATTGGTTGTAATCAGAATTTCAAAAACTTAGATTTTGAAAAAGCCATAGTCCCAACATCCCGGAAACCCGAAATACTAAGAACCTAAAATTTCGTTACGATAACCACAAATCCTGAAATCCATGAACCCGAAAGGAAATACCGACAAATAACATAAAATATTTTGATTGTATTTATGTATACGTTGAATTTACTTATTTCTTCTTTTAGGTGTAGAGGTGGGGAAAATATAAGCTTGCTAAAAACACGAAAGTCGCCAAATCATGCACTTTTGATCAAATGATCATACTGGTCACTTTTCAATATTTTTTGTATAACTCGAAAACTAATCCGAATTTTAGAATTTATTTTTTTGTTGAAAATCAGATTTTTATTAAAAAATATGGTTTAACAATTTTATTAAAAAATCTGAGCAAGAAAAGTTAATTTATTAATGAGAAGTGATACTCTTGGAGGATTTGTCAGTTCTTCGCAAGAGTCAGTAGTCCTGAAAAAAACTTTTAAAGTTTTTAGATAGACGATGAACCCAGACACCCAGCATGACAGTCCAACGCACTAACCATAACACTACTGGCAATTACAGATACCAAGGTACCCACACAAAAATAACCATATATTTTATGCAGTTTTTGCTTGTAATCGAAAGTTCGAAATGAACTTAGGAATATTTAACAGATGAATGTGAAGAAAAGCAGCAAGACTGTTTCAAAAGTCAAAACCTACACTGAAATCAAATCTTTATGAAAAAAAAGTCTAATAAAGTAGAGTGCTGAAAACTAACCCACGTTGTGTTTGACATTAAAGCATGCGGCTTCAACATACGTGTGTTCCTGAAAGTTTCTTCTCGAGCTTTGATATTTAGTCTATTAACGTCAATTTTCAGGTCAGGCGCTCAATTATCTAACTCAATTCTACAATTAAAATTCACTCATGTAAGATACTGTTAAACTCAAATTAAACAAACTAATTGGCCAGCCAACTTGCGAACTCCCAACGCACAAGGTTTTAAATAATATGCATGGGCCGGCCGCCTATTTTATTGAATTACCTCATTAAGATTTTGAAGAAATGCTTATAGTGATTGGAGTCCGATTCTCGAACACCCAAATTTAGACATAGTCGACTTCAAAACTAAAACTCAATAAACTTATAATTTTTAATTTTAATTTTAAATTTTCAATTTGCTAATCATTATAATCAAGTACTAAGAACATGCCACGTAAAATACACATAAAGCATAAAATTCAATGTCGATGATAATGTAGGTATACAATGATAGAAAACGCGATAAAAGTGGGTCCCGCAATTAAGTCTGTTTGTGTTTACCTAACCCACTGCCTTTTCCACTGATTTTCGTCAAACTTTGGACTTAAGGTTCTTAGGTGATTCCTTAGAGGAGAAATCGAATTTTGTTTTAGCTGCACAAATAACAGTTCCTATATGTTACACAACAATTATAAATAAAGCCATTTTATCTCAAAGACGACACTAACGGTTTTGATAAAAAAAATTACAAATAACTGTTATTAACGTTAATTTTGTTTGGTTTTCAATTTTTTTGTTGACAGGTTCACTGATTTCGTTTTAATTTTGTATACAGCAAACAATTTTGGATAATTATTTAAAACAAACATTTTTTTTTTATGAAAACTCAATATCATGAAAATGGGTTAGGTACTGATTTTTTTTTTTTTTCATTTTGTTGAAAATGTAATTTTATTTAAATCTTTAAGATAGTGTAGAAAATTAAGTTTTTAAAAATGCTCAGGAATTTTTTTTATAAAAAAAGTTAGGTTTTAAGAAAACCGCTTAGACAATTTTCATTTTATCTTTTTTTTAATATAATTTTTTAAAACAAATCAGATGGCTTACTCTTATTGTTTTACCTGTTAAAAAAAAAGCTAATGGAATCATGATATTTTTAAAAATCCAGAAAATGCTTATACGTGGGTGGTATACGCTCGTTTATAGATTTAACCATTTCGAAATAATGTCGAAAAGTGTATGACAACAACTAACTGTAACTTTTTACTTATTTGTTGTACTACATCAAATTTTTCAATAAAATTTTATAACGAAAAATATATTTTTTTTAAGTTTCCAATGTGTAATATAATGGATCTGAGATATTTGCCAACAGACGAAAAAATGTCTTTGATTAAAAAAAATTACCAGGTGGTGCAAATTCAGTTGTTAAACAATTTCCAAAAGCTCCTTATATCTAATAAAAAAAAAAAATAGAACATGCATCTTCGTCCAATTTCAGGCCGTTTTCTTTTGACACGGTTCAACGTTCTCATTAACCAAAACCAGGGGTGGAATCGGCTAAGGTGATATGTGATGAGTGACAGTCATTATCGACAAATTTCGTCTGCGTAAGTTGACTGTCAAAGGTGAGAATCATATTTTTGTGACTATTTTCTGTGACAGCTATTTAGCTATCACTTTCATGTTAAACTATTTGAGGCTGTGAGTGCAAAGGTGGCGTAACCCCATTTTGAAAAATTGGCTCATTTTGTCATATTTTTGTCTTAGGGAGATACATTATTTTAACCATAGTTTAAGGTTCTTGATCTTTTCAACAAAAATATAACATTACTATTTGAAAGGCATAGTGTGCTTGTTTTAGTCGACTTAAACCCAATTACAAAAAGTGGGTTACGCCCCTTTTGCACTCACAACCCCATTAAAGAATGCTATCTTTTCTGCATTTTCAAGTCAAAGTACCTTATATTTGAATAAATTTATATTCAATGAATGAATATACATATACCTAGAATTTTTAATTCTAAAACGTTAGAGCCTTAAAATACAATTTGTCATGAAAGAGCTTGTACACATTTGTTTACCTACGAGTATGTAGGAATAGTTTTATTAAATTATGATATCCAATGAGGTTCACATTTCATTACAAATCCATTCAAAAGTGCATTGAATAGTCAAGTTTTTTGTATTAAGAATTAAAATAAATTCAGTGAATAGTTGCAAGAAAAAACAATTGTGATTTTCTTCAAGAAAAAAAACTAATCTTCAATAATGGATGCAGGGAATTCGAAGCGAGGGTTTCCTTAAATCAGCAGAGAAACACATCGGCGACGCGACGGTGTGGTTTTATCGATTGAACTCGAAACTAATTTATATTTTTAAATATTTAAACTAAACAAGCAACAATTTTGCTTAATTTTCTTGCAATTATTTACTAAAATTAAATAAATTTGGCAGCTGCAATGAAAAAAAATCTTCAAATTGAACTGAGAGAAATGTCAAATCTTGCAAGTATGTGTGCAAATCAATATTTTCTCCCTAAGTGATACCAAATGTGCACTATTTTTTGGTGATCACTTTACGCAGACGGAAAATCAAATACTATCACATGTGACTGTCACAAATGTGATGATCACAAATCACCTTACGCGATTCCACCCCAGACCTTATACTTGTATTTCCTCTAACTATTTTCCTTTTTTTGATGGGCTTAAAAATAAGCGAGTTTCAAGACCTTTCCAAGACTTAGTTTTGTTTAATTTATGAACCGGTTCACTTTTATATAAGGAACATTACCTGGTCTGATTTACTGATCGCTTTAACTTATAATAATATATTATTATTATTTTATTAATTTTACATAAATCTACAGAGTAATATTTAAGATTAAAGCTTGAGCATCTTTGGCATTCTGCTTTAACAGATAAGAAAGGTAAGGAACCATACAAACAAAAATTTAAAAAGGTACACTTGGGCGTATACGTACTTTTTTGTTACTGCATTTAATAGTTAAGCACCTGGGAGACCGAGCTTCGCTCTGCTTTTCCGGCAGATTTATATATTTATTTAATTTTATATCCGACCTATGCGTTAAGACCCAAACATTAAAAGCATTTGCATTCATTTTCATTAAACATTTTATGTTGGAGCTCTGGTAAATGATTTGAGCAGCGATTTGATAATACCGAAGCTTGAGTCGCATTTCTTATATAGTGGAGCTTTGATAACCACTCTAACTTATATACCTAATTACCTATACAAAATTGTTTTTGTTTTCTTATAATATGGAATTTCATCATTAGATTTCTAAGCTTTACCTTTAATAATATTGCAGCTTGAATCGTTTATTTCAGCTTTTATGCAAAGCATGTAGGCCTCATAGGCATTTTTAACGCAAGTAAATTGATGACTCTTAAATGCAGATTTAAGTTTTGCCTTAGACCAAAAAAGGTATAAGAAATATATACGAAAACTTTAAATAAATAAAATGTAATTTAAACTTTAAAAAAAAAATAATACAAAATACATACATACATATGTGGACAAAAGAGTCAAACATTAAAAAAAATAAGTATTTTTTCTTTGATTTAATCTATATTTTTGAAAATGTAAAATGCAATATTTTCTTACTTATGTAGAAATATCGGAATGCGAAACTCTAACAAAAGCAACGAATTCGGGAATATGACAACAAAAAAGACAATTTGTTCAAAAAACCTCAAAACATTATTTCCGTTATTCGATTTTTGTTTGTTAAAACCTTGTATGCAGTGTTATTAAAACTGTTGTAATGATAACATGTAAAAACTTTAATCAAAATCATAAGAGCCGTTTTCGAGCTTCCCGTTCTAGTGAGCTAAAACAAAAAATTGAATTTTCTTCTGGGAATTTCTTCACATGAAATTGGAAGAACTCCTTTCACTCGTCTAGGCATCAGGACATATTCACGACACTCAGACCGACGGCGACATAGTGATGTTATAGTTTTGATTAAAAACCCGATTTCTTTTTTATCACGAAATAAATATGTTAATGCGGTTTTTGTGTGATAACATACGTACATAGCTCTGGCTCTGTCAAATAAACATTGAATGTTTTTAATGAACATCAAACACTTAAGCTGGCTTCTATACTGTATTAGATTACGCTAGAATTATTAGAGTTTAAAAAAAATTGTAAAATTGGTCGTGTCAATGAGCGGATGATAACATTCTTTCAATTTTTGCTCTTCTCTTAAGAAAAAACTGTGAAAGTTTCATTAACATCGCTTGAGCCAATTCCGCGAAACAATAAAGCGTGAAAAGTGGATAAGAATGTGGAAGTAGGCGGATGTTACTCAAAATACTTTCAAAATGTTTTGATTGCTTATAACAAAAAACCCTCAACATTCTATCAGGGTTTCCGGGAAATCGAAAAACGATTAAATTGGGCGTGGCAGTGGGCGTGCGCATAACAATAAATTGTGAAAATTTGATCAAAAACGTTGAAAAAAGTTTCCGAGAAACAATAAAGTGTAAAATTTGGGCGTTGCAGAGGCGGATTTTACTGAAAATATTCTTCGATTTCTTTCCTTGCTCATATACACAGACTCTGAAAATTGCATCAAAATTGTTGGAGCACTTCCGAGAAAAAGAAGAGCGTGAAAAGTGAGTTTGGTAGTGTGCGAATTTCACTAAAACTATTTTTCTTCTAAGTCCTTTGGGTCGTTTCCTAGAAAACCAGCCATTTCCGTGAATTCCACGAAGCAAATTAATACGAAAAGGGGGCGTGGCAGTGGGCCGATTTTACTTAAATTATTTTTGTATTGGATTTTGTTTCAATTTGAAAGACTAGACTGTCAAAATTTTATCAAAATCTTTGTAGCCATTTTGGAGAAACAGAAAAGCGTGAAAAGTGGGCGTAGCAGTGGGCGGATATCACTAAAATTATTTTTCAAATTTTTGTCCTGCTCATTTAAATAGACTCTGAAAACTCGAATCGATTTAATGATTTTCGAGAAAACCAGCCATTTCCGTGAATTCCATGAAACAAATACAAATTAAAAGGGGGCGTGGCAGTGGGTGGATTTTACTAAAAGTATTTTTTTAATTTTTTTTATCGTTTATAAGAACAAACTGTAGAGGCCATTTCCGAGAAACTAAACAAACGAGAAAAGTGGGCGTGGCAGTGGGTGGATATTAATAAAAACATTTTCAAAATTTTTATTTTGCTTAAAAGAACAGACTGTAAACATTTTATCAAAATCGTTAGAACCATAAAAATTGGCCGTGGTTGTGGGCGGATATCACTAAAATTATTTTTCGATTTTTTGTCTTGATCATATTAAATTTCATTCGAATCGTTTCAGTGGTTTTCGAGAAAAAAAAGTCTATTCTCTCCGTTTAGGCAGGAGGGACAATTTTCTAAAACTAATACTTAAAACAGAAACAAAACATTAAAAACAACGGTATGATTTGCAATGCCCTGTTATATCCCGGAATCCTTTCTTTTCTTCTTAAATAAATTTCTTTTAATGAACAGAAAAATTCAATTTCATTAATTTTTTATATTTTAAATACAGACTTCTAGACGGTCACTTGCCATACAATGAATTCGGTTTCGCCAAGTTTTTTTTTTGAAAACGGCTAGAACAACTTTGATTAAACTTGGTAAATGGTTTTTGTCAACAAAAAAAATCCGAACAGCGAAAACAATGTTTATAGATTTTTTGACCAAACTACCTGCTAAAAAAAATAATGGTGGTAGTCCACTCAAGTGGTTGTTGAACATTCAAACATTCATCACCTGCTTTTTCGTTTGACAAATTATTATAATTTTGTTTACGAATAGGTACTTCTAAACAGTCAAAATGTATTGCATTTAAAATTTGCATGGCGATTTTTTTTTAAGAAAAAAAGAAAAAATCTATTGTTTTTCATTTTTGACTTTTTTCTTTCCACATTTTTTGCTCTTTTAGCTTGTTTTTATTATTTTCTTGCCAACGGTATAAAAATATTGTCGAACCATTAATATACATCGTCGATGTCTAGCTACATTTTAGTTGTTAGCTTCAAGAGCAAGTAAGTGGGATCTAGTCATGCATTTTATTTTTTTCCAAATAAGCATTTTCGAGATATATGTAGATATCGACCTACTCGAAAGGTAAGAAACATTGCTATTTTTGAGGGCATGATAGATATTTTTTTTTAAATCGTTATAAAATCTAAAATTAACTATACCTAGTTACCGATCTTACATTTCAAAATTATTATTTAAACTTTCGAATCGCATTTTGTTGTGTTCAATTTTTGTAACTAATTTTCAAAATATTAATAATTGCAAACATGAACTTACCTAACAAACCACACAAGAAACACAATTATTCAAAAACATCAATGTGCAAAACCGAAAAAAAACATGCATCAAAAATTCGGTTTTAATTAGATTTTTTCACCTGGGGGCTGTGTTTTTTTTTTTTTATTCTGTCGGTATGCAGGTATATGTTTGTGTGTAAATGGTTTAGATGAAAGAATGTAAGTATTTTTTTTGTAACAAAATTTAAATATCTACATCAGATGACCGAAAAATTTGTATCTCATTAAATTCGACAATGAAAAGGGATCAGTACATCAGCAACGGTGACATGGATATTTTATGTAAGTTAAATGGAAAAGGAAAAAATACTTTCACAAAGTTTTCTATGGTGAAGTCTTATACCTTTATAAAGCAGACTTATACATATATGCACATTAGGGTGGTCCTTATAAAGGTCATTGTCTTATTTTGAAAGACGCACCCCCCCTAATTGGTTCTAAATAATTAAAAAAAATAACTGTAAAATTTTACCTCATTTTATTAACGTTAACCCGGCTCCCAAGATGTCTGAAGTTTTATATGGGAAATCCCATGTATTTTTTGTACATCCAACTTTAAAAAATTCATAACTTTAGTAATGATTGATAAGGAAAATTGAATTTTTGCACACATTGTGTCATGTTTAAAAAAATGTATTAAAAAAAAATTACCAACATTTATTAAAATAAAAATTAAATAAAAAACGACATTTTTGTGTAAATGGCTATAAGTAGGGAAATAACTATTGTAAATTTTTTTCTGATACATTTTTATAAATATGACAAAAGTGGCTACATGTGTTCCAAAATTCAATTTTTTTTATCAATCATTACCAAAGTTAAAATTTTTCAAATTTGAATTTACAAAAATACATGGGATTTCCCATATAAATAAAACTTCAGACGTCTTGGGGGCCGGGTTAACGTTAATATAATGAGCTAAAATTTTACTGGATTTTTTTTAAATTATTTAGAACAAATTAGGGGGGGTGCGTCGTTCAAAATCAGACAATGACCTTTATAAGGACCACCCTAATGTACATTCTTCTGAATGAACCACGGCCAATGTTATATTATAATACTACTACGACGAGAGTCAAACTATAAAGTGAGTGAAATACTCACGAAGGACATTTGCTTCTATAACAAAGCTATTTTAGGCAAAGCAAAATGGCCAGGTATCGTAGCCTGGATGTGAAGTCCGAAGGGCAGGCAACTTTCTATAGATGATACGTATAGGAATAGTACAATGGCAAAACTGAACAACAACAAATTCTGGCGAATGTTAATAGGTTGACTGGCCAAGGAGGCAACGCCATCTAGTCCGGGTGGACTATATCGACGATGGACGGGCGGCTAAACGGGAAACATTGTATACCTTTTGATATAAATTGAATGGTTTTTCGACTTGTTATAAATGTTACCGCTGCAGGGCACTTCTCCGACGATGTATATATGATGGGTATATCCAATCCACCCATTTCGACGACTATGGCTTTCATTAAGAGGATATTGCCAACAAAACAGCCATTGTGTTATTATAGTCCTTCTTATGCTACCATACCTACCCCCAATGGTATAGAGGTACATTTGTATTGGGAGGTGGGTTGGATGAGTGGGTGACGAAAGCTAGAGCAGTCGTAGAAGCCGATGAGTGTATTCATCTGAACGTTAAGGTTTGTAGAACACACAAACACACATACACACACGAGCCCGCTCCATGCACTTATATCGACTATATAGCTTTTCCCTGTAGGAAATGAAGGAACGCATAAATACACAATGCCAACCCCCGCAACCATAACATCAACCACAAACTACACAGCGAATCATGTTCATTGTTATCCTTTTTTTTTTTTTGTATTTCTATGGCAACACAGTGTCTTTGAGTATTTCTCTTCGGTCTCTCTCTTTTCATACCTTGATCGGAACCAACGAAGTTTTCTTAAATTTCAAAATGAAACCAATAAACGCGCGTATAAATCAATCAAATTAATTACAAAGGACAAGATTGCTCCTGGAATTAAAAACTTAAAAGCAAAAAAAAACAACTAATAAAAAAGACGCGTGATGTTAAATCGAAGAAGATGCAATAATTACTGACGGATTCATTCATAAAAACACATCAAACCCTTCGTGTGATTTGCAGAGATTTATAAACCTTTAGACGGGAGCAAAACCATCATCAATTAGCTGCTCGCGCGGTTCCATAAGACTCCCGACTACCCCAACTCCCGACTAACCCGAGCTTGCATCTTCAATCTTGACACGGTTGCAATAATAAACAAAAAAATCTTCATTTGCAATCCGATATTTCTGAGAACAATTTATCATCATATTTCACGGACGAGAGTTAGTAGGTACGTTCATATACAAATTGAGGTGTCTATTTGTGTTTAGCGTTTGTGGATTTAAAATGCTGATGCTGAATCAACGACCGACCGACCGACGACGGAACATTGTGGCTTGCATGTCGGTTAAATTATATAGGTTTTAATTTGATACGATATCTTTTGTATGATGAGGTGTAAAACGGTTTGGTTGGGGGAAGGAGGAATTTCGAAGTCATCATATGATTATCAAGACTCCAATGCGATTAAATGAGATTATAAAAAAAAAATAGACTACCTCTTCTGTTTGCTTATTTTAAATAGACTTATATTTTTTTCTATCCTATAAATGAGATGTTAAGATCCCAGGGAGCCGTGTTTTTTACTTTGTCCCACTTGAAATTTTTTTCTTTTCCAAAGAATGCTGCTCTTTCAAAGTTTTTTTTTACACAAGTAAACAGAACTAGGGGATGCACAGATCAAAGTATTCACATATAGGGGGACTCCACAAGAAGGAGTTCTCTCACCACTTTTGTGGATATTGGTTATGAACGAAATCCTGATCGAACTGGAACACAGCGGTGTCAAAGTAGTCGCATACGCAGACGAGTTGGCGCTGCTAGCGACTGGTAAATTTCTTTCCACAACCAGCATACAGATTAACTACACTCTGTCAAAAGTTTGCAGCTGGACGAGGAAATGTGCCGAAACTAAAAGTACCGAACTGGTACTTTTTACTAACAAAAGGAAAATACCAGATTTTGTCCTTCCATCAATAGGAGGAACCCAACTTAGTCTTTCAGAACATGCCAAATATCTCGGCGTAATTCTTGACAAAGAGCTAAACTTCTAACATTAAAGAAAGAGCCAAGAAGGCCATGATCGCTTTTTACTCCTGCAACAGGATCTTTGGTTAGACCTGGGGTCCAAACCCTAAGATCATAATGTGGATGTACACGGCCATTATAAGACCGATCCTTACATATGGTAGCCTGGTTTGGTGGAGCGCGATGGACAAAGAAACTAGTTGCAAAACGCTTAATAAAGTTCAAAAACTAGCGTGTATAGGAATTACAGGGGCAATGAGATCCACACACACTGCGGGAATGGAAACGATACTCAACCTAAAGCCCTTAGATCTACTTGTACAAGAAAATCGGCCTACAGTGCCCTAAGACTAAGCCAACCAATAGCTGGAAAAGGAACTCTGTAGGTGACGCACAAATTATCAATAAATTTACGGAGGGGTATGTATGCACAGACTACACAACACCCCGTAAAGATTTTAAAAACCCGTTTTCTGTCTCCATCCCCACAAGAGAGGAATGGGATGCTGGTTTACAACAATCAGATGAACTGGTGGTAGAAATATACACCGATGGGTCGAAGATGGATACGGGTGTAGGTGCGGGATTCAGGATAGACTCCCCGATTACAGCATTGTGTTCCAAGCGGAGGATCTGGCAGTGATTAAGTGTGCAGAACAAATACTAATGATGGATATACCACGGGCTGATATCACTTTTTACATTGACAGCCAGGCAGCGATCAAGGCCATCTCTGCCACAGAAATCAAATCCAAACAGGTTTCATGCTGTCATGAAGAGCTTAAAGTTCTTGCCACACAGCACAACATCAGACTCTGTTGGGTCCCTGAACACTGTGGAATTGAAGGTAATGAAAGAGCAGATAAACTGGCAAGGACTGGTTCATCGTTAGACCCAAGCCTAACAGACTCCAGTGCTAAAATTCCACCGACCACCCTGTGCCAATAAACAGACAATTAGTAATAAAATAGTGGAACTTACCAATGACAGGTGGAACTCACTTGTAACATGTACTACTACAAAGAATCTGTGGCCCAGCTACAATAAGAAAAAAACGGGCAAAATTATGAACCTGAAAAAGAGATCCCTGCATCTTCTGATAGGAATTATCACAGGACATAATCTCTTATATAAATTGGGTGGCACAACGGCTCGTGAAGAACCATGGCCTAGTGACTAACAACTCGCAACCATTCCTGTGTGCGCCTGTCGACAGGAATGAAAATCTCTTAGGGTATCATAAAAACAAAATGGGACTTAATACTGTAGACCTATGCAGAGGCTGCGGAGACGAAGAATTAGAGGAAGACACCCTTCACTACCTAGGTCACTGTCCGGCACTCTGCAACATAAGGACAAAATTTTTGGGTAGCTATTTCTTCAACGATTTAGCAGAAATCTCGGAGTCAACAGAAAAGAACATCTTAAATTTAATGAACCTCATCAACGCCTCCAAATGGTTTAATACTCCATAAGATTTCATAGGTTATATATTTTATAGGGATGGTCCAATCCATCGGGGTATCACAAGGGATCAACATTGATCTAAGTGCGACGGAAACAAGATCTACGGGCAGCCCATCAACCTAACTTAACCTAACCTAACCTACATAAGTAAAGTAAATGCAAGACTGGATCGCATGAACTTGCTCTTGTAGTTAACAACTAGAATGTAGCTCAACTAACGTATTGACGATTTACATATGCAAAGTTAATGTTTCAATATTTTAAAGCTACCTATTGTTAACGAGAAAATGTTAAAAAGATATCTAAATAATTTTATATTATTTGAAGTTTTTAAATACAAAATTGTATGGAACTACCTACAAGTATTATCTTAACACATGATATTGTTTTTCATTTTATTTTCCTGAACTTTAGTAGTAAGAGTTAAAAAAAAACAATGTAAAATTGATTTTTTGAACTAATATGAATTTATAAAAACAAATATAAAAACCGTTGGGGGGATTTTTTGGAAAAAATATTTTTTTATATATTAAAATTTGAAAATTATTTGAGAAAACAATATTGTAACGCGAATTTAAAGAATTTAATCATATGCAGATAGAACATTAATTTTACCGTTTTTTAAACACGAATTTTCAAAAAAAAAAAACTTGACATATTTTTAATAATCAGAAAAAGATTTTTTTGAAAAATTTGATATCGAATACTACAGTCTATATACAGCTGAATGGATTTTCTTCAAACTTGGTTCATATTGGGGCATATTCATAGTCGCAGATAGACCCAGGTTTAACTAAACTACAGTTTAACACAATTGGCTCAATGAATACAGACCGATTTTAATTACAAATTGTTGGTTTTATAATTTTATAAGATAATTAACTTGGTATGCTACACAAATAGCTTCACATATCTTGAAATGATAAACTTAAAAAATGGAATCAACGTCCGAAAATTCAACCAAAGCCATGTTACTTAGACCCAGGTCTAAAATGACTATGAATACGCCCCATTGTTTTTTCAATATAATGCCCACATATTTTTTAAATTTATTTTAAGACCAAAAACAACGGTACCTGCCGTACAATTTTTATTTTAGCCAAAAAGATAAATATTATTTTTTTTTCTCAAAAACGGCTCGAACGATTTTCTTAAAAAAAAATGGACATAACTGGATCGCGCAAACTTCCTCTCATAGTTAATAACTTTCACGAAGTTAGACGATGTGCATATACATGAAGGTGTTCGTTTTGGTGGCCGAACAAAATGATTAGAAATAGTTAGAGCTTTGTTTAAGAAATTTGAATTTATCAAAAACAAAAAAAAAACTCAAAAATCGTAAGACAGGAATTTCTTAAAAATTTATTTTTTGTATATACAATTTTTTGCACATTTTCAAAAATAAAATCTGGAATCCCAACTTTCAGTATTTGATAAAATTAATTTATACAAAATTAAAAAAAAAAATATTCATAGGCCAGTTTTCAAAAAAATTATCCTGTTAAAAAAAAAATATTTTTTTGTTAATCCAAAAATTATTCTTTCGAAAATTTGTAAATGCAAAATTGTTAAAATTGTGAATGACCTTTTGTATACATAATTTTTGTTGAAATGAAAGCCAATGAGACAGGTACCATTAATAACCGTTATTGGTAATTTTTTTTATCAAAATATTTACCATACTTTTAATAGCAATTAAAATTTTTTTTCATCAAAACCGTTACAGCCTTTTTTCATAATAAAGGTATGGCACATGCACTTATTTTTTAAGGTTACAAAAATTCAATTTCCCCTCTAGGCTAGGGAATCCTCAAAAGTAACCTTAAGTCCAAAGTTTGAAGAAAATCGCTTCAATGGTTAAGGCAGACAGACAGACAGATAGAATTGCGAGACCCACTTTTTTCGCGTTCTCAATCATCGTTATGTTAGGGAAAATTATTATCTCGAGTTCGATTTTTTGCACGAATCCTAAACTTGACCTATAGTATCTGGGAGCGGGTCAAAATTCTGGATTTCAAAATTCTGTATGACCAAAAATCTGTTTGAAATTTTTTTGAAAATGCTGTATGACAAAATTCTGTGTTTCATAATTCTGTATTTCATAAATCTGTATATCCATATTTCTGTATATCCAAAATGCTGTATGTGCAAAATTCTGTTTTTTCAAAATTCTGTTTATGCCCAATTTCAGTATTTAAAATAAGGATTTTCTTTTTTTTTTAATGTGATCTCTTTTTCTTGCCCTTGTCACCTGTGCGTTCGCGAAATTAGACCCGTTTTTAAAATCACTTAATCATTTTCTGAAACTCGTATTCGACTACAGACATAAATGTTGGTATTCCAAAAGTCATACATCCATCTTCACTTCTACTTATACTGAGAAACGCACAACATCGCTCACGACTGTTCATATTTTATTCCGAATCTAGTATTTATCCAAATTAATGTCGCATTTGTGATGTTTATTCGTCTTGTGAAATTTGTTTAAAAGAAATCTATACATTTTCGATAAAAATTGACAAAATTGTATGCATATTGGTAACTTTTTTACTATTACTTCTATTTTATCTAATCAAACTGAGGGCAAGACCGCCACTCCATCTTCCAAACATAAAAATACTGTTAATGTTATTTTGCAACCGTTGAATACTTAAGTTGTTTTCTTTGAATTTTCAAAGATAGAACAAACCTCAGCTTGAGGTCTTCCCAGTAGGCATCTCATTTTTTTTTAAACCAGGCTGCCGGTTTCAAAATTTTCTAATCTTCAAATTTACTACGCAAAAAAGTGTAGTATTAACTGATCTAACGGCAGCGAAAAAAGCCAAGCTTTTTATAATAAAAAAAACTTTTAATTATTTATTGTATTTAAGAAAAAATCGTTTTGATAATGTAAAAAAGTGCGCACTTTTTTACATTATCAAAACAATTTTTTCTTAAATACAGAATTTTGAAAAACAGAATTTTTAAATACAGAATTTTGTTCATACAGAATTTTGTTTAACCAGAATTTTGAGAAACAGTATTTTGAAACGCAGAATTTTGAAAACAGAATTTTGACCATACAGAATTCCGACCCCAATCCATATCTGTATCTGTAGAGGCTCTAATACAACCATTTTATTTGGTTTTATTTTCTCGAAAACACTAGATATTATATGCTTTTTTCATAAAAAAAGTAATATTTTTAGGTCGAAAATAAATCCAGGAGATGGCCTTAAACAAACGAAATCATGGTCCACATTAATGTAGTAGGTTTATCACAAGGATTTTAACTTTTTAAGACATGAACAAATAACGAAACCAGCATTTTGAAAAAAAAAGTAAAATAATAAGAAAAATCCAGCTGAATCATGAGATTTGATGATTAATTAAAGTTTTTAATAATACATTTTAAATGCTTCCGTTGTTTTTTAATATATTTTCTATTTTAAATAATTTTTTTTTATTAATAATTATTGCCCCTCCTGTCGAAACGGTGGAAAATAGAACCCTTTCTAATACGATTTTTTTGCATCCATCCAACCTACACGCTCTAGCTTTTTGGCGCATCCAATGCGAATCACACTGTAGATATCTATAGGCATATTAAAATGATCCGAGCTGGTCCAAAAGGAAGTTCACCATTAAAACTGTAATGAGAACATAATAGCTTTGATATAGCCCCTTATGACCCCACACATGGGTTGGCCGCCATTCCCATCTCCTATGGCAAGGTAAGATTCCATAGTAAAAAAAACAAGAGGTTCGTCGGTAGATTTCAGAGTGTCTCTCCACTCCTGTTTATGAGAGAGTTTACAAGAGACTCGTATGCGATTACATCAATTAAGTCAGTCAGAGGGAGTAGCCTATATGCGACTAAAACTCTTGATAATGCACTATCAAGACGAACATGTTGCTAGATTATGTATGAACGAAGTATATCTTACAGTGGTGTGAAACTTTTTTTTTATAATAAATATTGATATATACGTTAACCGGCGCGGCGGCGTTGGAGTTATGGAAGTGTATCGAAAAAGGGTCTCAAAATAAGCGCCGATCCTCTTAAAATAAACATCAAAAACAAAATTACATAACTGTGCGATTCATCAGTTTCTTGATTAAAATAAACATACACAATATTTTTGTTGATCTCAAAATTGTTTGGGTTAGAAAAATTACCTTCCACAACATTTGTAAGTTTTAATTTTTCGGACATATCTATGACCAGCCATAATATCAAAGATTATAAGAAAATAACTGGCAAAATAAAGTTGCACAGTTCTGTTGTTATATACGCGTTTCGGAGGCAAAGGGATCCGTGCGGTTCGTGTAGACTGTAGATCGTGATAAAAACTAAAACCGAAAAAAATCTCATTTTGTATCTTTTAAAGTTGTGTTGCGAACCACCCAAACGATTTGCACAGGTAATAATGTCCGGATCGTCGTCGTTGGTTTTCGGTCGGTATAGGACTCAGACTCTTTGAACGCATTCGCCCCGTTTTTCTCCCACAACTTCGCAACCATCAGCATCACCACTCTGACACCAACACTGCATTCAACGTCTCACCAACCTATAGCATCATGGCTTTTTATTTTTTTATTCGTGTTATTAAATTTGTTTCCCCCGATCAACGTGTTTTTTCATCCATGAGGTCATTTGTTTTGGTTATCATCAGAATAATAACTTTTGTTGTTGTTGTTGTGTAAATTTAAAATTTCATATGAAACTAATGTCGAACAAATTGCTTACATGATGTGCTTCTGTATGCTGTCATTGGGTACTCCTTGACATGGTGTTTATTTGATTAGGGAATTGTTGAGCGATACGACCGAACGACCGAACGACCGAAGCGACGCAATACGTCGCTCGCAACGGAGCGATAATATTGTTTGGATTTATGTTTACAATATATTTTGCAGGATGAACAGCAGCATATAAAATGCTCGGCAATCGAAACAATTTCCGAGACTTAGTTTTTAATAATTGCTTATGCAATATCCTTGAATGTATTTGTTGGTCTGTAAATAATTTTATTAACAATCTTATTTGAATTCTGGATGAAAAGTTATTTTCTTATACTAAGCGCGAAGGCAAGAGGTTGTGACTACTTTTAAGATTTTATACACATCACGAGCTGCGACCTAATAGAAAAAAATAGTAACAAGCTTAAATTTTGAAAGTCGTTTCAGGTATAAGCAGTGAACTTTAATCCGAATTGGCGACCTCCTTACCCTTGCAGAAGCTTGGTTTTAAGGGGTTTTAATGGCACTGTCATACCCACTTATCTATATATCTGGAATTCTTGGAAACGATCCTAGCGATTCGGATGAAAATGTCAGAATTTGTTCTTTTAAACGAGACAAAGATAAAAAACTAAATTTTCAATAAAATCCACATTTCTAAAATCATCAACGGCCCTAACGATGAAATTCTAATGGTTTGTTCTTTTAAGCGAGAATTAAATATTAAAAACAAATTATTTTCGTAAGTATTTTGACACGAAACCAATACTTTCCCCAAGTCAAAAAGGACAATTTTATTTCCTTCATCTAATGCTACTTTTTGGTAATATTTTTTTTTTAAATATGGTTATTAATTATTTCCATGTTTTAAAGATTTTCTTCAATTTTCTTCCGAAGAAGCTTCTGAAAAGCATAAATAGTATTTTATAACATCAATTTAAAAAAAAATATATGTATGCATATAAGCCGTGTTTTTTGAGAGAGTGACTAGCAACTCAGCAAAATATTTACACGCAAAACAATATCAAAACAAATTATTATTGAGAATTTTGTTTGTGTTAACTTATACTAAGTTGCTAGTCACTCTATACTTAAATTTTAATTTTTGGAAAATACAAAAACTTGGTAAATTTTTTTAAATAAAGTTGTTTAATAATATGTCCTGAAAATCAAACTCCTACAAAGAAAAATAACGATAGGTACATACCGGAACCTGCCATACAAATTTTGAAAACCCGATTAGAAAAATCTTATTTTTTCTCGAAAACGACTCCAAGAATAAATTATTGTAATCTACCTTTAAGGAAAAACAATTTTAATTTGATTTTTTATGACAAGAATAAATTTCATAAAACGGTTATTCAAATTTTCAGCTTTTTCATTATTGCTTCAAAAAAGTTTAAATAATACTGTATATCAAAATTAGAAAAAAATATGTTTTTGATTTAAAAATAAGAAAATTTTTTTTTGTTTTAAACAAGTTGATGAAATTATTTTGGAATTAAAGTTTTATCCGCATATTAACAACTAGCCGACCCGTGCTCACGTTTCTTCGCAAACTTTAAGAAATAATACATAGTTTGTTTGCTATAAGTACATAATATTAAAGGAGTTTGTTTATATTTTCATACCTTCCTACCTACGTACATATGTATGTATTTTGTTAAAGCTTCCGGAAACACAATGTTTTTGCAGTGTAGCGATTTTTAAAATATGTGAAGTGTTTTTTTAGGACTGAATTCATTTGAATTTATTCATAACATTTTCCCTTTTAAAATATTCGCCAAACACCATTCAATTGCTTTAATATTAATTGTACCTCTTTCGTTCAATAGGTACACACAACTGTAAACTGTTTTTTTCCCATCATTTTAATATCTCAATCTTGAAGATCCGACCATTAGAAGTCAAGTTATACGCATTTTACTCGAACCAAATCATTTTTTTTTTCACCCGAAAAACACATGTATGTACATATAAGCGATGCATTGCCGATGATAACAGATACACAAAACACGATACACAAATAATTTGATCACATTTTGTGACTCTTTTCTTCCAACATAACATACCCACTGATCTCTATAATACAGTGGATAGTGTATTTCTTACAAATATAACAGTTTTTGTTGACTCCAATTGAAGATGACAGTTAGGCGCCAAGCACACTATTTGACGTCTTCCAGTCATAGATAAACCATTATAACGATGATTTATGGTGTTTTTATTTTCAAAGATTTATCTATGGCAGGCACAGGCACTCTAAAATATTGTTAAACTGTTATAAACTGTAATACAAAAGAGCCAGCACCCCATTATTACAGTTATTCAAATGGAGTCAACCTTTTTGTACGAATACGCTATCCAGTGTATTATAGAGACACACACACACCCGTAGTAGCCCGTAGCGTAATGGTTAGTGCGTTAGACTGTCACGCTGGAGGTGTGGGATCGCTTCCCAGCCTCGTCCACCTAAAAACTAAAAAGTTTTTTTTTCAGGGCTACTGCCTCTTGCGAGGAATTGACAAATCCTCCAAGAGTATCACTTGTCACGAATAAGTGCTTCTCGTCAGCCCTTCAGATTCGGCATAAAATTGTAGGTCCCTTCCATTCTTGTCGAAAGACGCACACAGGAATGGTTGCGATTTGTTAGTCACAAGGCCCTGGTTCTTCTTGAGCCGTTGTGCCACCCGATTTATTTATTTATTTACACACACACTTTCTTGCTACAATGTTAGCTTTACATTGTGGCGCTACATATACTATTCTTTTACTTTTCTACAACTACACCGTTGTGCTCAGTCAGCACTCCAGCAGGCATGAATTCAGTTTGCGGAAGAAAAGAGCAAAATAAAAATAACAAAAAAACAAAGCAGCTACCCGTTGATTGCTCTTGAATAGTATTTCTGGATAGAAATAATTAAAAAAAAATGATAACTTTTAAAAGTTTATAAATATTTATTGCTCAGCTTGTATGCATAATTAAGAAAAGATATAGGTCTTAAAATTTTCGTAAGAATGTTGAGTTTATCAGAAAATTCTTATTATTTTGAAATATAAAACCGTTTTGAGTGTGTGAGTGAATATTTGGGACAAATTCTTAAAAAAATGTGACAACAAATTAAAAAACAATAATATTCCGAAAATTTAAACAAATTAAGAAATAAAAAATATCCTTAAACCGTCTCATAGACATAAAGAATATTCTAAAATTTTTTTCACGTAAACCAGTCAATTATTTTATGAGATACGCGAGAAGGAACAAAATAATTCTTGCGTCTTTATATAATAGTTAAGATAAGATTAAGATTACCTTAAACTGGATTACAATTTTTTTTGTCCAAAAAGTGTGTTCTACCGCTCTAAGAATAATTTTTTGCATAAATTCACATTTGTTTAAGAAATCAAATGACATCTTTTTTGTTTAGCCCAAACTTCTTTAGCTTAAGAATTAAAGCTATTAACAAAAATTATTTTTATGCTTTAGAATTTTTGTTATTTCTGTTTTTAAATAATATTAGTAATTTTTGAAATTTGACTAAGTCACTTGAACAATTAACAAGTACGTGCAACCCAGTCTTGCATTTAATTTGTAATAAATCAAACAAATTACAAAATTGTTATTTTAACATGTTTTTAAAATATTCAAGTTATAGACGCACTGTGGTCTGAAATGGCAAATTTCGTGGCAAAAATACTAATAACGATGTTTTATTTTTAAAGTTTTGTTTTTTTATTTCTAATAGAAATATAAACGGAGCTTCAAAAACAGCAAGCAAAATAGTTTTCCGCTAACTAGTTTGACTTAAAGATCTTTTAAAAGTTGACCAATTTTGTTCTAGAGAAAAAAAAAAAACAGAAAAATTACGAACCTCTTTGTTTTCTTTTTTGCAATTATGGCATATTAAATAATAATCTTTATTATCTTTAATTTATTTTAGTTGTTTTATTTGTTCGTAAATCAAAATTTTAATTTAAAAAAGAACCATTTTTAGCAGCTTTTTTGGTTTGAATAGAGCTACAAAGAAATTCTTGCTAGTTCCTAAATATTTGTTAAACAATATGCAAAATTGTATCTGCAACAATTTGCAATGTTCTGAGAAATTGTAATTTGTTTAAAAAAAGCCTTGTTCCCAGTGCATTTTGGTCTTAAAAGCAAATTTCCTTATGGAATATTGCAATTATTTTATTAATTAAAATAGTTGAGCGCGTGAAATGTTCTTCTTATACGAGTATCAATTAAAAATCTGTTATTATCTTAATTATTAAAAAAAAATACGCCCACTTGCACGCCCTTTTTTATACTAATGCCAATAAGTAAAAAATTATAAAATATTTTAAACAAACTAATGCTCGTTTTATTGAACATAAAATTTTTGTAATCCGTC
Organism: Melangyna quadrimaculata; assembly: GCA_949320155.1. Lineage (NCBI taxonomy): Eukaryota > Metazoa > Arthropoda > Insecta > Diptera > Syrphidae > Melangyna > Melangyna quadrimaculata. The sequence continues at coordinate 146,254,643 of OX439484.1, read as the reverse complement.
TAATTTAACGATCATATTTGAATAAATTTCTACTAAACCAAAAGGGTTTCAGGGGCATGTTGGCACTGAATTTCTTTGATTTACTTAAATTATTGTAAATAATTATTGTTCTTATTCTTAAAGTAAACATGGATCAACTTGCCAAAAGAAAGGGATCGCTTTATCGTCGAAAGAAGAAGAAACGCGGATATTCAAAAGGAATTTAGGAAACAACTCGGGTTAATTATTGATACGCCAAACAAGGATTTGGTAACACAAATGATGGAAACACTTCACGAAGATTTTTCGAAAATCCAGTGGTATCTAAACATGGCCGCAGATTTCCATGGTTGGGTGGGTAATAACCGCACTGCAACAACACCCACAGTGCCCTTGTGTGTGGTAAGTATCCGTCCGCTTTTTCACCTTTTGTGAGTTCAGGCCTGATATGTGTTTTTGTTGCTGGTGAGGTTGAGTTTCGTAGGCAAGATCCCCCCCCATTCCGGCGAGCTAACTGCCATGCATCGCAAGCAGGCCGCGTCCCTCGGAATTTAGCATACATTTTGGTTTCCTACCTCTACCTTTTTCTTACCCTACCTCCACACTAACTTCTTTTCCTTCCCATTCTCTTGCCTCGCAACAAAATGGCTATAACCCGAGTTCACAAGGAACTTATGAAAAAAATGCAAGTTATTTGAAATGCACTGTCATCTAAAAAATCTATTAAAATGGATAAATTCAACGAGTATACCAAAACCACTTTGGATCTTCTAAAAGCCAAATACATCTACAAAATCCTGACTCCAACACATCAAACAAATTTTGGACCATGTTAGGGAACTTATAAGATATAAAATTTTGCCAATCGAGGAGCTTCCAGAAGAAGGACAGGAATCAAGGGTAAAGTCTACAAGCGAGATTGATATTCAAATGCATGCAAGGTTTCACGGAAACGACAAAATGAAGATTTATTTAATATGCTAGCTATATCAGATCAGATCATCAGATCCACTTGCTTCATCTTTAAGACACGTTAGATCCCAAAAAGAACTGAAAAAAGTTATTACCCAGAACTAATATGTCTATTAAATGTTTAAAATGATTACGATGACAACAATTTTTTTTCTGAAAATTAAGATCTATAGTTGATAATTTAAATAAAGATGTTTTATGAATTTTATTTTATAAATATGTATTTTGTGTTCTATTTTATTTGTTTTTATTTTTTTTTTCGTCTGGTTACTTTTTTCTAACACTGTTTCATAATAAATATAGCACTCAAACAGTTTAGAATATACTTATGCGCCACAAAATGAAAAAAATTCTGTTTATAATACTTGCTAAAAAATATTTCAGAAATTGGTTCGTTAAATTATAGCATCCACTGTTGTTATCAATTCACTTGAATAGCCACTACTATTTTTTACAAACTTCTCAAAATTTAGGATTGTTTTTGAAGGTTTACTTTAAGTCTTTATTCTGTTAATTACTAAGAAAATCTTACTTCAACCAATTTTTCCGAAACACCCTGTACAGCAATTTTCTTAAAATTCATCATTTTTAAAGCCTTGTAAATTACATTTAAGGTACAAATTGTGGCGATATTTGTATGCGTAAAAAAGCCATTTTGGACCACAGTGCGACGTGAAAACATTATCGAACTATTAGTATACATTCTAGTTGTTATAACTAAAAGAGCATGTTCGTGCGATCCAGTTGTGTATTTTATTTAAACTAAAAAAGTTGTATAAGTTTATTTATAGACTGAAGATCTGGTGAAAATCAATATTATAATTATTTTAGAAGTAAATATATACATACACTCCCTGTCACTTGTTTGAGGCCACTATTTTCATAAAAGTTTTTTCTCGATAAATACATGTAAGCAATATTTTTCCTGGAAGTTTTTGATACGTATGAGTAGAGTAGGTATATATATTTTGCAATAAAAAAGGATAAAGTTAAAATGTTATCTCGGAAAATTCATAGAACTTTCCCAAATGATGTGAATGGACTGCAAAAAATGGATATAAAAAGTTGCGTCACTTGATTGAGTCCATTCCAATAACGGTTTGGCAAAAGTTTACATCGCCGATTTTGCCTGTAGAAACACATGAAAAAAGGTTGTCTTTTCAGGTGAAAAAAAGTTTAATTTTGACGGACCCGTTGGTTACAACTTTTATTTTCACGATTAAAGAAAAGAAGAACTTATTTTGTCAAGACATCGCAGTCATATATAAGGTGTTATGGTGTGGGGAGCTATCACCCATTATGGACCATTTGAATTGGAATTTATAACTACAAAAATAACAGAAATAGTAACAAATGCCTGCTGTAACGGGTATTTCCAAATCTAAAGAATATTCTGGAACATCAGCCTTGGATATTCCAACAAGACAACGCCCCTATCCATACTTCCTGGGTAGCTAGTAGCTGGATTTAGTTGGAAAACGTTGGATTTCTACCATGGCCACCCTATTCTCCGGACTCAAACATGATCGAAAACGTTTGAGCCTGGCTATCTCGAAAAGTTTCTGATACTGGTAGACAGTTTGGAGATAAGGACCTCTTGGTTGAAGCTAACTGCGATGCATGGAGCCAGATTTCATTGGATTATTCCAAAAAACTGTTTGATTTAATTCCAAACCGCATAATAGAGCTTATTTCAAAAAATGGAGGTCATACTCATTATTAATTGACAAAAACATAATACATTAATGTTTAAAAACAAAAAAAATAAACATTTTTAAAGTTTTGTTCATTTTTTATAAGATTTTTTAAGTGGCCTCAATTAAGTGACGCATTTTTGTATACCCATTTTTGCAGTCCATTCTTATAATTTGTGAAATTCCTATGGAATTTTCAAGTTACCTCTTTAAATTTATACTTTTTTATTGCAAAATATATTTAACTACTCACAGGTATCAAAAATTTCCAGAAAAATTTTTCGTACAGGTATTTATCTAGAAATAACTGTGGTGAAAATAGTGGCCTCAAACAAGTGACAGGGAGTGTATATGAAAAACCTTTATCCTGTTTTTTTATAGCGGCATTTTTAATGTTACCACTTCAAAAATCATTTAAGATAAAAGCGAAAATTAAAATTTTGTTCATAAACCAATTAATCTATGTATATCTACCCCAATATTTAAATTTAAGTATATTTACCATTGCTTTGAAGTCGAACCAAAATATTTAATACCCCTAAAAACAACAAATCATATATAATATGGCACGGGGACAGCATTTAAATCCTTGCGACGAAAACATGAAAAACGTGAGAATTTCCCAAAAAAACTATTTAACATTAAAATTAATTCTTTTGTCGGCAAAACAAATTTTGATTTAACTCTGACAGAACTCTCGTTTTGACTTTTGATGCCTTGTGTTCATCAAACTGCACATATATAGCCATACGAGTAGGTAAGTACCTAAGTAAATCCTATTGTTGGTATATATGAGTAGTTTATGTCTGTGCATTCTATTTTTGAATGACATCACAACTTACACACCCGATGACGATGATTGACAGCTCAGAGTGTGGCTGCTGATACTGCTTCTGATTCTGATGCTCTTATGCAGTTGATTCAGTAGAAAAAAGAGTGGCATTATATTGTCCTCATGGATTTTCGTTACGCATGAAAACTATTTCAACATGACACCTTTTTTATAGGCTGCCAAATGATATGGAAATTCATAGCCATCTTTACATTGTCTGTAATGTTTTTGTTGTTTTTGTTGTTTTTGTTGGCATCACCCATAAGAGCTACTGGGTATATAGTAATCCTGAATTAGGTAGTTGACTTGATCATAAAGCAAGGGAAAGATTACAACGTGCTGAACAACAACACACACATGGACTTCCATGTTTTCTCAGCAATTTAACAAAGTGTCAAACAATTTTAACATCAATTCAACATATCGTTGTCATGGACGAGTAGATTCCACCAATGTTTTACTCTTCTTGACTCTTTTTGTCTTTCAATTTGTTTGCCAGTACTTCGGCCATCAGCATCGTCATCGGCGGCGTTGTCAGGGGAATTTAACCTCCCAAATGGACGTTCAATAGGATTTCACCTACAGGAACTCCGTCCCTTGGACTAGACGCAAAGTGCTCAAACACATTTGTCTATGTAAAGTGGGGCAAAAAAAAAAACATAAAAGAAAGGAGAGGAGGGGGAATAAGTGAAAGAGGAAGCATCAGCTAAAAGAACATCTCAAGAATCTCGTGTCCGTCCGTGCTAAATAAATGTTCAAACCTTGTTCGCTCCCATTTAATAGCATGTTTGCAACTATGATCTAACATGAGTTTGATGTATCTTTAGCCGAAACTTAACAAGGGCATAAAAATAGTCACACTCGAAATAAATTTTGTATACTCAAACTCTCTGGAATCTCTCGCCTATCCAAGGCGATCCGGCCTTCTCCACCTCTTAGATGGTGATGGTGATGGGTGGTGGCCATTTGGTCAATGGAAATGGAGAGTAAGAGTAAGGTACTTTGAATTCAATTTGGGTTACCGTATACCTACCGCTCTAAAGCGGGCCCCCATATCATCATGAGGCAGCGCACACGTATCTACAGCATGTAAAACAGAAAAAAGTACAAAAATACACCAATGTGAATGTCTATTTTATTCGTCCCCCGATGATTATTATAGGAGGTGTTTGTTGGGTGCTGGCTGGCTGGCTGTTCCACATGGAGCTGAATGTTGCTGAGCTCACACCACACACCCGACAACATAACATACACTTCGCACATCGCGACCATCAGTGGACTCTATTTTGACTATTAACACGAGATTCGGACCACCAGAACAAGGACGTTTTATCATCCATATAATAAAATTAATGGACTTATTTAGTTCCGCGCCTGCTGTTACATGACTTTAACAGTGACACCGAACAGCACCAAATGCACGCGCATCAGAAGAATTTCACCAGATTTTCAATTTTCCATGCGGAGTGATGAGCGAGCACAAAGCGAGCTCGTATGTAGTTGCATGCACCATGCACCATCTGATCATGTTTGTCGATGAAACTTTCGCACAGAGTTAAACTGAATGCAGCAAGGTCAGATATGGAAATGCGTGCGAAGAAAAATTTGATTTTACTCGATTTAGAATATTTTTACATAAAAGTAAAATAAAAAACAAAGAAGACATCTGGATTTATCATTTTTCTGTAAAATAATGGCAACTTGTGATTTTCATATCCAATAATTTTCATATTACGTCCTTTTTACACGTGTTCCTTTTAATAAACCCATAGCTTGTTACTTTCTGATCACTTCAGGTGCAGTAGTACAATTTATCTGAAGGTTTATACGGGTAAAGTACGAATGATCGACAACAAATTTCGACTGTCAAAATACCGTCAATTATTTGACCGATTTAAAAAATTGTTAACATTATGAAATCTCGACTTCATAAAATGTCGACTTCATTGAAAAAAAGTCGAGTATTTTACTCTTTTGGAAATTTTTACCAAGAAATATCGCGTTTCATTATCTCGACAAAAAATGGTGATTGAAGGGAAGCGAAATAAGCCAGTAGAGATTTCTATATAGTAGACATTTTGTCTCCTTTCAAAATCTCGACTGTTGCAATATCGATAAAGGTTGAAATTTAGTAAATCGGCATTTTAAAAATCGATCCAGGTTTTTTATACTTTGATCAGTTGGTATTTCAACCAGTAGATATTTTCTCGGCAAGATTATGAAAATTGATTTTCTAACCCCCAGTTTCACAGTGCAAGTCCACTTTTGGTTTAAACTTCAGATCAACAATTTATTCGGTTTCACAGTTTGGTTTAAGCCTTGAACTCAGTTAAATTTTTAGTTTAATTTAACCGAGATCATTCTGCCGTTTAAACCTAAGTTCAACGTTTGGGACCACTATACATAATATATTATGGAATTTATTTACTTATTATTCATATCATTCCCAATTCCATTAGCAAATCCATGTCTGCTGTTAAAGTTATTTCTTTTTTTTTTTTTGCACAATTATGGGTTTATTTTCCAATTTTGTTTTGAAGTTTGTTCGTGTCACTTGAAAAAAAAAATGTCGACAAATTATCAACAACCCAAAATAATTGTTGCTGTTTCGCGTGTTCTTTTCTACAGAAAGAGAAAGAATAGACAAGGAAAGCTACATACTGTTTGCAATACGTCACGAAGTTCAACTGATCTGACATCCTGGATATGCTTTGGCTTTAGGGAAAAGCACTCCACTTTGCATCCGCTACTGAAGTTCTAGCATGACATCACCATAGCGCTCAACAACCATCGTGTCACCGTTGGATGCTTTCTGGATGTCTAGAAAGCATTCGACAGCGTATGGATTGAAGCCCTTATCCATAAGCTTCGCGTATTACATTTACCCCCGTCGCTTATAAAAATTCTTTTCTCTTTTCTTTCTTCCAGGAAATTCTACGTACAAATGGAAAACTGCAAATCACAAGTGAAGAACATCAAAGCCGGAGTTGCCCAAGGCTCGATGCAAGGCCCCTGCCTCTACAGCCTGATGACATCTGACCAGCCTGTGCCATCTGGATGCGAAAATCTCCTGTATGCTGATGACTCTCTTACGTATGTCACCTCGATGTCTCCTCTGGTAGCTTTACGCAAAGTTGAGCAGCACGTCAACAGACTCTACGCCTTCTACAGGAAATGGGGCATCCGGATAAACACCTCCAAATCGAAGCTTGTGTGCTTCCGGAGACCTAGTAGAGGTAGTTGCAGCGCAGCCAACTGCAGAAGTTTGGTTCTGAAACTTACGGACGGATCTATAATAGCAGCCAAAAAGAACATGAAGTACCTAGGCATCCACTTCAACGAGTTGTTAAGGTTCAACCCAAACTCACGAAACGTGCTCAAAAAAGCCAACTGGGCCTTCCACCGACTCCACCCATTGATCAGACGCAGAAACGGACTAAACCAGAAGGCGAAGCTTCTTATGTACAAGCAGCTCCTGCGGCCCGTAATCAGCTATTCCTTCCCAGTCTGGTTCTCGATCTCGAAGACGGCCATGAAGGAACTTCAAATGTTCGAAAGAAAGCTACTAAGGTTTTGTACCGGACTACATTTCGACCGGCAGCGAATGAGACATCACAGCAACGAGCGTCTTTACACAGAGTCAAGCATCATCCCCCTGGACAGGTACCTACTGCTTCAAGCAAAGAAGCTAGTAGGACTCACCAACAGTCACCCAAACCAACTGATGAGAAGAACTGCTACTCAGCAACGCAGGCGCGAATGCAGGGGGGGGATTTGGGGGTTCACCCCCCCCCCCCCCCCCCGAAATGTATGAATTGAACTTCCTCGCCATACAATTTCACCCTTAATTTTGAGTTTTCAGTTTAAACCCCCCCCCCCCCCGAAATTTTTTCCTGCGTTCGCGCCTGCAGCAACGACATCCCGAGACGAGGTGTCTCAGTACGATGGACACCCTGGACGACAACATCATCACGGACAACGAGCAAATAGTTTCGTTCTACGCTGACACAGAGTCAGAATATCACCGAGGCTAAATGCCAACCAATCCCCCCACCTAAACCACAACTTGACAACCGGGACGAAACACCCCGAGGACGATAAAGTCAACCGACTTTTAGAATTAATTTTTTGACTCGTATTTTATTTTTATAATCCTTTAAAATTAAGACAAAGTATAAAATTAGGCCCCCTATGTGCCAATAAATGTATAATATCATCGTATCTAACTAGTTATAAGTCAAATTGTAAATATTATTTTGTTCAAAAAATCTTAACTTAACTTAACTTAACTTAACTTCAACTGATCTGAAGATCAGATTTCACTGTGAAACCGAAAGAGTTAAACCAAAAATTTAAACTCAGTTTAAGGTTCAGCTGATCTTAAGTTTGACTAGACACGAGTCAATTATAAAATTTTAGTTTTGAAATTATAAGCTTATTCAGTATCAAATCGCAGCAAAAAAAACAAAGATAGCACAGTTTCCGAGAACGCTAAAATATTTCGAAAGAAAGAATTCTGCAAAATTTTTAATTCTACTAAAACGAAATCTTAATTTTAGTAAGTTCAATGTTAATTATTATGTAAGGGCTAGTTTGTCAGTGCGGAGGTAAAACTTAATTTGGTGAGTTAATTTTGGATTAACTCAACAAATGATTTTTATATTTTATCTTCCGTGTATTAAGCTTTTCGGCATTCATCATCCATTGAATAACTGCTTTAAGACTTCAGATCTATTTCCAAAGTTAACTAACCGTGGTTAACATTACTACAGGCAAATTGGATCTATGTAGGTATTTTCTTAGGCCCAGATTTCAAGTGCGAGATCATCCGAGTTCCGAACTTAAACTTGAATTAACCATAAATTCAGTTTTTTTTTTGAATCTTCTATATATATAAAAATGAATTGTTGTTCGTTTGTTCTCTTATATCTCAAGTTTGGCAGCTCCGAATTTGATGATTTTTTTTTGTTGGAAAGGTATTGTTCTGTAGTAGGTTTGAATGTAAAAAAATGACTTTGTGACCGCTTACAATTTTTATGCCAACAAAAAAAAAATCAAAATAAAAAAAAACAACAAAACGAAGAAAAATCCAACAACATTTGTTTATAGAATCAACACGGAAATTCAGATTTAATTATTGTCATTCAAAGTAAAAAATCAAACAAAACAGCAAATCTTTATAGAATCGAAACAAAAATTCAGTGTTTATAAATCACGAAAGCTGTTTATGATGAGAAGGGTGGATTTTATTTTTTGGATGCACCGGATGTACCGCGGAAAGACATTTTTAATTTCACTGATTTTAGCATGTGTTTGTATTCGGTCACAAAACAAAATAGCATTGGCGCTCGCTTCGTGGTCGAACTGCACATTCTGCACTGTAGGTGGAATCTGGAAAGCGCGACGGATCGCTTTCATTGGCCAATTTTTATTTTCTTATTCTCAAAAGCTCTTTTGCTTTCCAATTTTTGATTGAATTCGATAATAAACTTTTCGATCACCTAGAAACCTATCATTTTGAAAGAAAAACTGGAAAGCAGAAGCCATTTTAAGACTAAGAAAACACAAATCCGCCAATATAAGCTATCCTCCGCGCTTTTCAGAATCGGCCTCTTGAACATTCATATTAATGAAACACCCACATGTAACACTCCAAAAAACTTGGGAACAGCACAGGTATAACAACAATGTAAGATTATTGTGTGGGATAAATGCACGATGGCTCATAAGAAGTCATTGGAAGCTTTTAATAGAACATTGAAAGATGTTCAAAACAATCAAAATTTATTTGGTTGTGTCTTTATATTATTGGTCGGTGATTTACGACAAACATTGCCCGCAGTTCCACAATCAACTCCAGCGGATGAAATTAATGTATGCTTGAAATCACCTTATTTGTGGAGATATGTCAAAACCTTCAGATTGACAATAAATAGCTATGCGTGTCCAATTGCAAAACGATTCATCGGCCGTTTAGTTTTCCAAGCAGTTTTTGAATACTGGAGATGGCAAAAAGGCCCATTGATGATGGATTAATAACATTGTCGGAAAATTTTTGTGAGACTACCCAAACTAAAGAAGAATTGATTAACAAAGTGTTTCCAAATATTGGACAGCGATACAAAGATAATGCTTGGTTGAGCGAACAAGCAATATTGGCAGGAAAAAAAAAAATGTTAACGATGTTAATTGGGATATTCAAAATGGAATAATTGGTGAATTAGTATCATATGATTCAATCGATACTATTATAGACGAAGATGACGTAGTGAACCATCCAACAGAATTTCTTAATTCACAGTAGATTTACCAAAAATGCCACCCCATCATTTACGATTAAAAGTCAGTGTGCTAATCCATGCTTCGGAATATAAATCAACAAAAACTTTGCAACGGAACAAGACAAATAGAAAGCCAAAATATTGTGTATACCAAAGAGCGTTACAATAGATAAACATTTTGAAGAGAACTTTGAGTTTTTATTAACGACCAGCGAAGCGGTCGCGGGCACCCTAGTAAAAGTATAGAACAACATGTTTTATGAATGTTTGAATGTTCAACAACCACTTGAACGGGCTACCGCCATTGTATTTGGCTGGAATTATTGCAATTTCATCGTGTACGGAGAAAAGAGAAAGAACCCGAATGTTCAACAACCAACTTGTGTGCGGCTAATAAAAGTGCTAGTTGTCTCAATATGCAATTTATAAAGACAAAAAACCCTACATTGGATGTGCATGATCAGGTGACCTCGGTGGCGCAATGCGTAGTGCATAGGCTTCAGAGGTAGCTGGCCTAGGATCGATTCCAATTAACGGCACTAATAATTTATAAATTAGAATTGAACAAAAGACTAAGCACCACTAATAAGGAATCTGATGATTGGTGTGGTAGCCATGAAATTGCAATAATTCCAGCCAAATACAATGGTGGTAGCCCACTCAAGTGGTTGTTGAACATTCAAACATTCATAAATAATATAAATGACGGAGCGAAAGCTATGCACCTTAACTGCGAGTGTGTTATCGCAAAAAAAACCCAATTGACATGTTTTATATTAATTTGCATCTAGAGGTTATTCTTTCGTTTTCATTTTGAACAAGAAAGACAATAGAAAAAAACAACGTAAAATCAAAGCAAAAAACTTTGATTCTAATATTTTTCGGAACGATTTGGCGCCAACGCCGAAAATTCTTAAATCAAAGTGGAGCGACTTTATTTCAAAGTGATTCCATACTTAAAAACGAACTAGATTTTACTACGTTTACATGTTGATTTAAAGTGGAATCAATAGGTAAATCAAATTCATCCATCTTTTAAAACAACATTTATCTTTATCTACTTCGAATCAACGTAGATTGAACTTCGCTTGGTTAGGTATTGATTCAAAATGGTTACCCACGCCACGCTTCTTTGTTTACATTTATGTAAGACAAAGACAAATGTATATTCATGATCGACGTATTTCATTTTTGAAGTGAATCATTTATTTGTGACGACTTAAGTGAATCGTTTGATGCTATCAGTATTTCATAGTAATAAATATAGGAAAAGTAATTAAATATTGTTTTTCGATAATATGAAAGTGAATTTTGAGTGCGCGTTTAATTTGTTCACAAATGTGAGGGCGCTACTTCGAAAAACAACAACGCGCTCTAGAAATTCTTTATATTAAGCTTACAAATACAAACAAATTAAGGTTTACTTAACTATGCAACACTTTGAAACTACGTTGATGGCACTTTAAATGCCATAAAAGTGGATCACAAAGTTTAAAGTGGATTTCAATGTTAAAATGAATACGTTTCATTTTGAAACAAGGTTGAGCGCACTTTAAATGTGGATATCAACTTAAAAATGACAACGTTTCACTTTACAACAACATTGAACGAAATGTTTATGCTTAAAAGTTGATTTCGATGTATAAATAAACACGTTTTACTTTGAAACTAGATTGAATATCTTATAATTACGTCGCATATTCAAATTAAGATTGTTTCAACGTAAAAATGAAAATGCTCCACTTCATTCAAAAAACTTTAGATCAAATACGCTCGTATTTAACGTTAGAAAGCACTTTTTCCCTCAGAAGATAGGTATGTATAGCATTTTTTACAATTTTTCTTTAAAATATGTTTTTTCATAAATTTTAGATTGGTGAATAGTAAAGATGTTCTCATTGTTAATAAAGCAATTTTTATTTTGTTGGATTCCGAAAAAAGGGGAGGCAAAATAGGAATTTTTATTTAACACATATTGTTTTGACAATGCAAACATTTAAAAAATACCTTGAAATAATAAAATTAATAACTAAAACATACTATTGTGAACTAATTTAGATTGGTATAAAATTTGAATTTCGCGCCCATCCGGCCATATTAATTTTAAAATGAAAGAAAAAGAAAACAAAAGAAGAATTAGAAGAATAAAAATTCATTCCAAACCGTAACTTGAAGTTATCCGCACGCGTTTTATTTTAAATTATTTTATAGCTATTTTCCATCTACGTTTTCTTTAAAAAAACATTTAAGTTTTCTTAAGCTCAAAAAGAGCTAATCTGTAAAAAAGATTACAATTTTTCACATATCGTACAAATCCTTTTTTATGAGTAAAATCTTTGATTACGGTTACTTTAACATAACATCTTGAAACAATTACATTTGGTTATATGTCTATTTGGATCCATTTTTGTATTTTGGGTTCTTAGAAATGGGGGCCGTGGGGCTGTTTTTTTGGAATTTTGATTAGTTATAATATACTTAAAAGTCACAGGATTTGTAAAGCATGTAGATAATTGCTAAAGGAACCAAGTTATAAGTTTTCAAACGAACCATAATCTACTTTTTTTGTAGACTTTGTTTTGTTGATTTTTTGTGTTTTGAAAATCCCCAAGAAAACATCAAATATAAGGTTCACTTAAAAAGCTTATATCTAAAATTCTACAAGTCGGATCATCAAGGTGTTTAAAAGTAAGGAAAATGACAGAGCATCATGATATATTTTCAAAAAATTCATTGAAGTGTTAACACCCCTGATAAAATTATTAAAAAATCTACATTTTCAACCCCCCCAAATCCACCACTAAGTCAAGGGTAGGCAGGAAGACAAGGTTATCCTGGTTTAAACCTTCAAGAGCTATGTATTGGTATTAGTCCAGTCGAATCGTCATTTGACCTTGCGTTGATCGGCACGGTCTGTTTTTTTTTCATGAATCGATAGGGGCTTACAAGAAAAGCTTAACCCTAGATTTGCACCACCTGACAACTTTTTTTTTACCAAAGTTATTCGTAAAAACGTACTTTTTGACCTTTTTTTTGGATTTTTGCAAATATCTCGGCTCCAGTACATTGCACAGTAAAAAATTTAAATACGTTTTGTTTGTAATAAAATTATCTAGCATGTAGGTTAAGGTTTTTTGGTTTGAACAAATAAGTAAAAAGTTACCGTTAGTTTAAGTAATTTTCTTTTGGTTTTTAGACGGTTTTTCATTATTATTTCGAAAAAATCGTATATTTTGGTTAGATTTTCTCTTTTGTGTTTTGTCTAGCTGTTGCTATTCCCTACAATTTGAGCTCTTAACTCTTAACGGGAGCCGAGAAATCTATGAATGAACACAGGCAAGTCGGAGCCTCCCAAAAAAAATATTCTCTGTTTTTTACGAACATCTTGGCTCCAGTATATCGCAAAGTCAAAAATTAAAAAGAATATTTCTAATTAGAATATTAGCCATTGTTTAAATAAATAAATATTTTTTTTTTAACAAATAAATAGAAATTAACAGCTAGTTTTAGTCAGTTTTATTCATTTTTTTCTGTTGAACAAATACTTTTGAGTTATAATTTTGATAAAGGCTTGTGAATCGGCTTGATTAATAACTAATTTTTAGTCCTTTTAATTTCTTAAAACTAAAAAAAAAATAGCTCCCTACGACAAACTGAAGCTGAGCAATGAATGAATGAATAAGGGCAAGTCATACAAAAAAAAACTTTTCTGTATGATAAATAAATAGTACAGTAACTATATATGTACATTCACGTATGCGTCTAATCTGGTGTTTCTGATTGTTTGCTGAGTTTTTAGAATATTGGCCTAGTAAATAACCTAAGTTTTGGACCTCGAGCGGTGCGGTGACCGCTTCATGGTCAAAACACAGAAAAACCACGATTTTTTCAGTTATTGGTGATTTTAGTCCTAAATAATTAATTTTAAACAAAGGCATTGTTCTACGATTTCAAAGTATCTTAATTTGCTTCAACTTGAGACCAAAAAACAACTCTGTAGACCCAATGGTTTCCAATATACAACAATTCAAAATTTAGCGATAATTTAATTATTATAAAATTTATATAAAAAGTAGTGTTATCAAACAGTATAATGGCAAATAAAGAATTGGTTAACATAAATACATCAAAGCACTGGAGCGCGCAAGTGTGTAAACATATGACGTTAGGAAATGAAAATTATGAAATGAAATTAATTTTAAACCGGTTCATATTTCACTCTCACATTTTGGGAACTCAGCTCTCGTTATGAATTTCATCGTTGTGAAATAAATGTCACTTTTATGTAGACATTTCATTTTCACCTGAACTGAGTACTAGGCTTAACGTACGACCACTAGGAAAAAATAATCAAAGTGTGGAAAAGTGTGACATTTGTCAATAAATTAAAATAAAAGTTTTAATAATTGAATAAAAAATCCTAAAGAATTATTTTAGATCTTATGATCGTTTATTTTTGAATATTAAGTGTTATCGACAAGCCAAAAATCAAACTATGGATTTAAAATAGTCTACTCAAGCATTTCAAGATTCTGTTGAGCTGTCAGACAAATCGAATAATTTTTTTCATTCAAAGTACTAAAAATTTTCAAACTGAGGACTGAAATTTCATGTGGATAATTAATTATGGTTTCATAATACTTATTCACGTGAATTTCAAACCGCTTTTATTTTCATTTCACTCAGAGGTGAGTACTAGGCTTACTGTTTAAAAAAAAAAAAACAATGTTGAACCGAAATTTTAAGACGACAAGTCGATTGTGCTTCAAATTTTGAAATCGCACAGGATTTACGTCGTCAAAAATATGATACTCAAATTGTCTGCAAAATTCAGAAGCATTTTATTTTTTGGACATTATTTCTACAGAGACCTTTTTCTCCGAATAAATTTTCTCTTCATAATTATGTAAACTTACCTACCTATGTTTTAAAGATGTATAAATTGGGAGGAAACGCGATAAGGCGTTTTTAATCCTTAAGCGACAATTTCTTTTACCTCTGTCTAACTAATTTCGATCATAATTTGTATTAAATTGAAGAAAATCAACTACTAAACTTCTTAATAATATAAACGAAGCCATGAGTCAAATTTTTGCAGACTGTTCCAACAACACATTTATACCCACAATCTAAAAGATTAATTTAACAACCAAGATTTCAATTATCTCGGAAATGTATACTCGTATGTATAATAAACACCTCAGTTTTTTGTTTCTTTAAAGGTTTATCATTAGTTTTGCCATATTTTAAAATATTTATGTTGCTCATTTGCAAATAATTATAATCCGCAAGATTTAATGGCAACGCTGGCTCTGGCTGCGGCTGGAGGCCTAGTTTAAACCTCAATGCGCACTTGGACAAGTTGATGTATTGTGCAGACATGCAACGCGAGTTGGTGAATGCAATTAAAATAGTTCCTCGGGAATTGTTATCTTAATTTCTCCATCTAAGTATATGTATCTGGAAACTGGGTGGAAGTAGTCGTCGTTCGAGCTATTATCTTCTTCACCGTGTCGTCGTCGACGTGTGTGGATACAATTGAACGAAATCCGTGCACCGACCGACATACAGGGGAACACACAACTCATGCCTGAGATGTTGCGATTTTTCGACTTAGTGAAGCTAACAGCTAGACAAGAATTCAATTAAACGATGCTATAAATCATTTTTGTTGCGAAAAATTTGCATATTTTGTTTCTTAGTGCGGGAAGCGTTGAGAGATTATTTTGCGGGTGCTTGACATTAAAACGGTCTACCTTCAGCAATTGGCATTTGACGGGCTTTTAATTAAAGGCTCTTGCTAGTTTTTTTGTTTGAGATGAGTTACGATAAGGTCTTTTGGTTGTCATAACTTTCGCGGCAGACGGACGAATAGATTTGTAGCTAGAGACAAACAGAGTAGGTATAGTCGATCCTACCTGAGGCACCATCTTGTTTGGCGCCACTCATGTCAGCTTGTATATGAAGGATACTCACGAAAAGATATCTTCAAACGGTATTAATAGCGCTGTTCGCAAGACTTTCATATTGTCAAGTGCTTTTTGTTGACACACAACAGACAATAAGTCGTTTAGCGATGATGAATCTGTGTAATGGAGTACAATTTATTTGAGATATTTTGATGTGAAGAAGATCATGTGTTCCATGATCTTCAGTGTTGTATTTAAACAATAGAATTCTTGTTACTTTCTCATATACAAAGACGATGACAAGGAAAGTTAAAAAAAAAGATTAATTGATTTCGGAAATCTAGGTCAAGATGATACAAGAAATTAAACTGTAAATGTAATCAAATCAAGTTGTATCTAATGTTTTCGCTAAATTCATTGAACGATGATTATATTATAATGAACAGTCGCGTTGAAATTATACACGTCATTGACTATTGAACTGTATCATTTTTTAATACTGGTTAGGTTAGGTAAGGAGGGGTGTGCACAGCCTAATCTGTTGCGTACACGGGGGCCTATTGGTCCATTGTGATCCCCTTATAAATACAAACAGAGATGTTCCTAACTAATGGTTCACATAGACTGGTTCATTTGAGAACCAGCCTGTTTTTTTCTATGAATTTTCTTATATTTGCCATAGAGACCTGCGCTAGATCGTCCAGTTCTCCAACAAACCTGTTTCGGAAGTACCGGAGGCGATTTGTTTGGAGGTTTGGACAATCACAGAGCAGGTGCTTAATGGTTTCAAATTACCTCAACATCCTGACAGCTCCTACAGAAATCGGGTGCGAAAGCGCCTATTCTGGTGGCCATTGTGCCAATGGGGCAATGACCCGTTAGTACACTTATCTAAAAAAAAATAAATTGGGTGGCACAACGGCTCGTGAAGAACCAGGGCCTAGTGACTAACAACTCGCAACCATTCCTGTGAGCGCCTGTCGACAGGAATGGAAGGGACCCACAATTTTATGCCGAATCCGAACGACTAGACGTGAAGCACTTATTCGTGACAAGTGATACTCTTGGAGGATTTGTCAATTCCTCGCAAGAGGCAGTAGCCTTGGAAAAAAACTTTTTTTAGTTTTTAGGTGGACGAGGCTGGGAAGCGAACCCAACCCTCCAGCGTGACAGTCGAACGCACTAACCATTACGCTACGGGCTACTACTGTTAGTACACCTATCAAGATTCTAATTTTCTTTTTACTCAGCGATAAAATATACTCAGTTTCCTTTTCATTAATTCGAGGCCATAAACTTCTAGAGATAACGCAGTCGTTCCTGAAAATGCAGGAGTTATTTTTTTACAATATCAGATCTTTGTCAAAGAGCGCATAAATCAAGCTGCAACTTACGACCAAAGAATTGCCAACACAAAAATGTGTACACCGGCTCATCACTTAGTGCAGTGTTAGTAGTTAGTAGTAACAGACAGACTACAAAAAACACTAAGGAGAACGGATTCTCAACACAAAATGAGACAATCAAGAACAATAACATAAAACAATAATCACACAAAAATTAAGACTTATACAAATATTTATAAGCGTGGTATACTGGTCTTCAATACACTTTTAAGTTTAATTTGATTAATATTAAAGTCAAAAATACCTTCATTTAAATTTAGTAGGTTGCACATACGGGTTAACGGTTCATACATTCCATAATTAGTACGATGCTGGGGTAAGTTCATCAAATCCAGACTGCGAAGGCTGTGAGCCCCTCCACGAAAGTTGAAACTTAAGCAATTTAATAAATCGGGCGCATCGATAACACCACTTATAAGTTGGTGTGCGAATACAATATAATTACTGATCCTCCATTGAGACGAAGTTTGGATCTGAAGAAGATTTATTCGATGCTCGTAAGGCGGAAGGTTATAAGGATCTGCTCATTGTAATCCCTTCAACGCGAACTGAACTTGGAATCCTTTTTTTCGAAAAAGTCATGGATTGACATTTAATTGGGTTCAGATTCAAATCCTTTTTATGACACCATAAAACGAAATTGTTAATATCTTCTTGCAGAAGCAGTCAATCACTGGCAGATGCAATGCTTTTGAAAATTTTCATATCATCTACACATATAAGAATTTATCTATTACGCATATACAAAGGGACATCATTAATAGCTAATATAAAAAGGAGAGGTCCTAAATAACTACACTGAGGAACCCCCGATTTAGCAATAAAAGGGTTGGAGAAAGACTCTCTAAATTTAACCTGGTAAGATCTATACTGGAGATATGATGAAATACAAGCGATGAATCCATGAGGAAATCCAAACGCTTTAAGTTTAAACGTGATAATTTCATGGGATAGTTGATCAAAAGCCTTGGAGTAGTATGTATAGATACAGTCAAGCTCTTGACCACGTTCTAAGTATTTGAGTACCTGTGCAGAAATACAAGCAAATTTGTCACCGTCGATCGCTTCTGCATAAAACCATGTTGTTATTTGCAAATGATATTTTTACAGTTGAATGTCAAACTATCGCACACCACTTGCTCAAAAAGCTTCGGAATGCAAGATAGTTTAGAGATTGGTCTGTAGTTAGCAATATCTGATTTGTCACCTTTTTTAAAAACTGGGGTGATGAATGCCTTCTTCCAAATACTGGGAAATTTTCCTGATCTTAGAGACAGAGTTGTGTATTAATTTTTTTCTTGAAAATTAAAAATTTTACATCATATTTTGAATTTAAAATAGTATATATAAAGTTGACGGGATATTTACATACCCTTTTAGTATGAAACTTTTTGCCCCTCCCCGATAATTTTTATTTAAAAACTAAGCAATAAATTTGTAAGCCAAATTTTGAGATCTTAATCTTAAAAACCAGTAGAAATGAAGTTAGGAATTTTTAAAAGGAAAAAATGCCGATTAGAAAAAAAATTATTTTAAAAAATAAAATTAAAAAGAAAAAAAACAAATATAAAAATAAATTTTTTCTTATCGGTTTTTTTCCTTTTTAAAAATCTTAACTTTATTTCTTCTGTCAGATATTTAACTTTAAGATCTAAAAATTTAGCTTACAAATGTGGCCAAATTTTTAAATAAAAATTATCAGGGAAGCGCTAAAACTTTTCTTAATTGCCTATAATTGATATAAAAACTGTAGATAGGCCCTTACTGTATCTGAATCTTGCCCTAAAATACTATTGGCGACTTAAGGGACACCCTTTATACATATTTACCAATTATATTCTATTAAAGTTTACTTTAATTTTGTTTCAATTTCAATTTTCTATTAATCAAATTATTTTGTTACTTACTCCATTTACGGGTCGGTAACTAATCTTCGCAAACAACATCGTCGCACGACCCATCTTCGCAAGCAACATCTTCACAAAACAACATCCCCGCAACAACACATCCTCCCAAGGACTAAAAATAAAAAATAAATCGGGTGGCACAACGGCTCATGAAGAACCAGGGCCTAGTGACTAACAACTCGCAACCATTCCTGTGTGCGCCTTTAGACAGGAATGGAAGGGACCTACAATTTTATGCCGAATCCGAACGGCTAGACGAGAAGCACTTATTCGTGACAAGTGATACTCTTGGAGGATTTGTCAATTCCTCGCAAGAGGCAGTAGCCCTGAAAAAAAACTTTTTTGTTTTTAGGTGGACGAGGCTGGGAAGCGATCCCAGACCTCCAGCGTGACAGTCGAACGCACTAACCATTACGCTACGGGCTACAACATCATTTGTCCTGTTTATTGCCAACTCAAGCGCCCGCCGAGGGAAGAAATACCATTGCCAGTGGCTTTCGTAGATTAGTGACATTGAAGATTTTGTTTGTCGGGATTAGTCGTTGCGGGGATGTGTCGTTGCGAGGATGTGTCGTTGCGAGGATTTGTCGTTGCCGGGATGTGTCATTTCGAAGATGTGTCCTTGCGAGGATATGTTGTTGCGGGGATGTTGTTTTGTGAAGATGTTGCTTGCGAAGATGGGTCGTTCGACGATGTTGTTTGCGAAGATTAGTCGGGTTCCCTCCATTTACATGGAGAATTGAATCAGACTTGAATTCGGATTCAATTCTGTTTAGACCTAGATCGTATTAAAACAGAATTTTTTCGATCCGATTCAACTTTGCGAGCTGAATCGAATCGATAACTGCAATTAGACCAGGATTGAAAAATTTTAAAAATCGAGTTTTAAGTGTGTGTGTATTTCAATTTGCCATGTTTTGAATTGTCGATTTCCAAAAACATGAACAATAATTCTCTCGTAGTCAACATATTCAAAAACTTTATTCCGCACGCACACAGTAAAAACCAAAGTGTCAATTCAAGTGTACTTCTAATCTATTTGAAAGCGATCCAGCGAGGTCGTATATGTACCTAGATCGAAATCTCAATCCGATTCGATCGTCAAATGTAAACGGAATAACTGTTTACTATAATGAATTATAATTAATTTTGTCAATTTGCATTATTTTTGTTTGTAAAATTTCGTTACTATTCTATTGTTCAATTAAATATTGCAACTATAACTACGAACAAACCTTTTTGTTTTAAAAATGCATTAGAGAAGAAGAGAATCACGCTCTCTTCAAAATTTGTTTTAGGTATTCCTACTACTTGAATAATATTCTTTTAATAAAAAGTACTACTCATTGATGTATAACCTTTTTTTGAATAGTTTAGTTTTAGTTTAGTTTAGTTGTTTTTATTTATAATAGAAAAATTCATACAAAGGAGAATGGGCATTTTTGGGTGTGAGCGGCCACGAATGAAATTAGTCTCAAATAAAAGTTCTGCTACAAGGGAGTAACTTTCAATATGGGCGTTTCATTGCAGTGCATTTAGGAAAAGAGATATGAAGACATTTTCAAATGCATTTTTAAATGTATTTTTGGGGCAGGTGGCGTTTTCAAAAACTACCTGATACTTGAAAATACCTGATTTGAAAATGTCTAATGACACAATAAGTACCAGGTCAAGATATAGCCCGCGGTAATTTTACTAAGCTCCTTATACGAGTTCAGAAAGCAACAGTATAAGATTATCTATTTCATCGCAGCTTTTTAAAAAGAGGGTACCAACCGGTACTTTTAGTACAATCATTAAAAAATCCGGTGGCGGTGGTCATATAAGCTTATTCAGGCTGTTTCGGTGGAAAAATGCACTTTTCCTTTTGCATTTAGGTCTGAGTATACCTCCTTAACAAGGTATTTCCAAGAATGCTGTATCAAATGGCAAAGCTAGATTGCCCTCTTTATACGAATGTAAGGCTCGAACAGGCTCCGGTCTAAGAAGGTTGGGCCTTTTTTGAATTCTCTAAGAACACACTAACACTCTGGGTACGTATCAAGTGAAGATAGCCCGCGGTTATTTTACTTAGCACCTAGCAAATGGCTTGTAATGTATAATATTGAAGTGTACCGAGGACAACAAGTAAGACATCTTCCGCAATATACCAAAGAGGAAGACATTTGGTTGCAGCGCGCAACCATAGTGGGATGTTGAGCGCATTTTATGTGCGTAGTTTGGTATTTAGGCTGAACAAGAAACCAATCCAATGATATTCGCTTTGCAGAAGCGAAATTAAGTACGATTATAGAGGATGAGAAGTGCCTACTCATTTTTAAAAAACATTTTTTTAGTATGGAATATTATACAAAGTATGGTAATTATAGTATTGTACTCATATTTAATGTTTTATGTGCTTTGTTTATAATAAAAATCTTTGAGACTGATGTCTATAATTTTATATAATTTTTTTCCATTCACATTCGCCACAATACTGACTAAAACTCTATTAAGTGTTAAACACAAAAAAGCATTTTATCCTAGTTTGAAGAACACCACAACGAAAAAACTTTTACACTGTACTTTAACGACCAAACCACATCCAAAAATAATAAAACCATTCTTGGCCGCTCGCACCCACTTTTCATACAAATTTGCCCATTATCCTTTATTTTAAAAAACTAATTTAGGTAAATAAAAATAAAAACATTAAGGCGTTAGCCTGAGAGGCATTTAAATTAAACATATTTTCGTTTGGCTTCAAGAAAAAACAAAGTTAAATCTTATAATCATAATGATATGATAACTATACATGAAGCAAAATAATAAACTTATACATATTACGTCATTCTAAACAAAGTAGATACTGAGGAATCCCAATAAATAAATAGCTATATCTGGGGTGAAATTTTTTTTATTTATTTTATAAATACAATTGATTTTTATAAAAGTCGATATGTTAGCTATATGTACATTTTGTTGCATCAGTTAAACTCATTTATCAATAAATTTCTATATCGGTATGCTTTTTGCAGGAAATTATATAAAGACGCATAATTTTGGCCGTTTAGCGTGTCGATAAAAGCTTCACGAGTTAGATACGCTTCACCAAAGTCATTCGTCCTAAATAATTTGAAAATTGGACATATTGCTATAAAATGGTATGTTTTATGAGGCATCTAAGTTGCATAATTTGCATATACCATCCGTTTGATTTTTAAATGCTCTTGCATTCAGGTTAAGCAAACCCCCTCTTGCCATAAAAATCCATCTGATCATGTATGCATGTTTATCTTCAAAATAGTTTGGCACTCCTGCATATTGTAAATTGCTATACTCATCATGAAACTGACCGCTCTTTGCCCTTGCTACATGATCGCCCCACTCTTTGGTCCTCAGTTTTAGTAAAACATCAGTATGTGAAACATTCCAACTGTGTATATCTTCAAAACTAAACTGCAAACCAAGATTCTCAGAAATTGTTGTCCACTCTTTAGCCCAGGAAATGTTTTCCTTCATGATTTCCTTAGCTTAAATTCTAGGCAGTCTAGTCTCGGGATAATTTATCACTTTTCGTATGTAGCTGAAATGGATTCTTAAGGTTGACAGAAATAATGTTGGAAGACCGGTTTCTATGTGTAACATATAATTAGGGGTGTTGTAAGGTAGTTTGAACATTCTTTTAATAAAGTATTTCAGAAGCTTTTCTGTTTCTTCATACTTCAAATATCCCCACACTTGAACTGCATAGAACAAAATGGACCTGGCTGTTGCTTCAAAAATGTTGAATTTGTTTGAAGAAAGAATTTTGGTATCGTTTATAATTGCAGACCAAGTGGAATTTATAGCTATCTTGGACATTTCAAGCTTTTCTTCTAGATGAGGTTTAAATGACATATTGTGTGTAAATTTTACTCCTAGATATTTATAATGGTTTAGTACTTCCACTTCCGACCCTTTAAAAAACCACTTTTCACTCATCGCTCTCCTTCCTCCATTCCTAAATATAACAATTTTTGATTTAGCCAAATTAACCTCTAGATTCCATGTATCACAGTATTCAGCCAGACGATCTATCATTTTTTGTAATGTTATTGGGTTTTCCGCTAGAATTGTTAGATCATCCGCATACATAAGAATTTTTAAGAGCATTCCACATATATTTACGCCTCCGGGCAGCTCATCGTGAAATTCGTTTATAAAAAAGGAGAACAAAATTAGACTGAGAACACATCCCTGCCTTAAGCCTATTCCAGTTTCAAAGGCATTTGAAATATTTACCCCATCCCATACTGCGGATTTTGTGTTTGCATATATATTTTTCAATAACCTGATTATCTTTGAAGGCATTCCTAAATTATGCAGTTTGTACATAAGGGTTTCTCTATTGATTTTGTCAAAAGCAGCTTTGAAGTCTATAAAGAAGACATAGAGTTTCCTTTTCCTTTTGCTGAGCGTTAGGTTTATAACCGAGGATAAGCTAAAAATTTGGTCGACCGTCGAGTACCCTTTCCGAAAACCTGCCTATCAGCCCGCTTTGTTATTCTAGTCAGTAAGACCCCCGTAAAAATTTTATACAACGTATCTAAAAATGAAAGCCCACGATAGTTTTGCACGTTGTTTAATTCTCCTTTTTTGTGAATTGGGAATAAAAAAGATTGCCTGAAAGAACTTGGGATATCTTCAGTTGCAAGGATATTATTGAAAATATGTGTTATTTTTTCGATTCATCTGGGTGTAGCGTTTTTAAAGAATTCCATGGTAATGCGATCTATACCTGGAGCCTTCCCATTTTGTCCATTATTAATAACGAAAGCCACTACATCCATAGTTATTTGACTTTCAAAATTAGTGTCAATTATGTTCGGTGCAGCGTACATGATTTGGGACAAAGTATTGCTCGAATTGAGGAGCTATCTGAAATGTTCAAAAAAAATTATCGCTGCTCAGATTCCGACTAACTACAAGTGTTTTACCCCTTATCTCACTTGCCACAGACCACCATTCCTTTGATCCTCTAACTGTTGCCAATTTGCTTATTTGAAGTTCTTTGTGTTTCAACTTTTTCCTTTCGCATATTTGTCTATAATTTTTTCTTGAAATGAGGTAGTTTACCCTATGTGCATCACTACCACTAGCTTTGTAGGCCTTAAGTTTTTTTAAAACCCCTGATTTAGCTTTGTGGCAATCTCTGTCAAACCACATTTTCCTATAGAATTTTCTCATGCTAGGAGAAGATGGGCGAGGGTCAGAAGCATATAATGCATTTTTAATGAAATGTATATCTTCATCAATGTTCCTAACAATATTTTGTGACTCGTTTGAGTTTTCTATCAAAAAAGCATCTATATTTCTTTCAAAAGCATTCTTTTTACTTTCTTTCCATTGCAACATTGGGAGTAGTGAGAGCAGTCTTGCTTTCTGTAAACTATCATTCTTCAAACGTAAAATTATCGGCATGTGATCCGAATATATTTTTTCTTCAACCGTAAAAGACTCGACCAGATTCAATAAACCCAATGAAGCAACTCCATAATCGATCAACGATGAGCCATTAGACCCAATAAAAGTGAAGCTGCTTTCCATGTCACACCTTGTCCTGCCATTTAAAATGACCCCTCCATAGTCACCTACTAACTCAAGAAATCTTCTTGCATTTCTGTCTACTTTGGTATCCTTAGATCTTTGCTCCACATCAATTATAGTAAGGATATCAATATTTTCAATTTTTTGCAAACAACCTAATCTCACATTCAGGTCCCCAAGAATAATAAACTCTGGGGAGATACTTTTAAAAAATAATTTCAACTTCCCAAAACCAGAATCCCAATCATTGCAATTAATGTAGGATGGTATAAAACACACATGCTTATCATTTATTTTAGCTTTCAGATACACAAAATCTTCAAAAAATTCAAATTTTAAATTGTATTTGTTTTCTATTCCTTTTTTGTACCCGAAAACGCTTCCTTCGCTTGCCCTGCCAAAGTTATGCGTCTTTTTTGCACCCCGCCAAATTACATTATAGTTACTGAAATAGTTATGAAATTTAAAAAGGTTTTCATTAATTACATGGGTTTCATAAAGGAAGAATATTTCATGCATGCACATAAAATGCATGCACAAAAAAGAAACTTATTGCTAAGACCAGATACATTGTATGATAATACCTGAATAATCTCTAATTGCTAGTCTTGTTTTGATGGCTCTGCTTGATTTTTTTCTATCCGCACCGTTACCTCGATTGTACATGCTGCTGCTCTTAGATATCTCTCGATGTACGTTTTATCATCTTCTGAGCGCGCCTGAATATTTCCCTCCTGGCCCCAGTAGTATTGTCTGCTCCCCACGTTCAGGCTGACACCTCTCAGCTGGACAGGGAGTGGACTTAGAAACCAAGTGATATGTTCTTTGAAAATTTTAGGCTTTTATAGCCATAGCCAGCGCTTAACTCACCTGTAACTTTCGAGCTCTCGTGTGAGCATGTATTTATTTATTTATTTATTTCGTCAATCAAGTTAAATAACTTTATGGAGACTATATAATATAAACTAGAAAATAAATAACATATTTACATAGTAATACAAATTATAATATTTACAATGAGTTTAATATATCTTCTTAACACTTATCCTACTTTTATTAAAATCAATGGCAAAACCAAAATCATTTAAAGCAATACAAGAACTAGTAATTGGATTATGTTTTGCATAACTCCTGCTATGATAAGGAACATATAAGAAACTTTCATCTCTTGGACGTAAAAAACGAGAAGGTGCATAAATATTGTACATTGAAAGTAGCATCGGACAGTTAATATTTGAATTGAGTATATCAAACGCAAAAAGAGCAGAATATAATTTTCTTCTATGTTCTAGAGGTTTTAAATCAATAAGAGCACATCTGATCTCATAAGACGGAAGAATTGCATTCCTAAAAGTTTTTCGCAATGCAAACCTAGTAAATCTTTTTTGTATTTTTTCAGTTCGAAGGATACTTGTTTGAGTATATGGGTTCCAAATAACGCAACAATACTCTAGCAAAGGTCTAACAATAGATAAATACAAAGTTTTAAGGGTGTAAGGATCTTCAAAAGTCTTTGAATTTCGTATTATGAAACCCAACATCGAATTAGCCCTGGAAATAACTTGGTCAATTTGAAGAGAAAAACTGATTTTAGAATCAAAGATAACCCCGAGGTCTTTTTGACTCATTGATCTTTGTGGGTATTGATCATCAATTTTGTAATCAAAACATATAGGATTGAGTATTCTTGCATAAGTAACAACACTACATTTATTATTATTGAAATATAGTCCATTTAGCTTACACCAGTGAACTAAGTTATCGAGATCATTTTGAATTTTACTCGCATCTAGTGGAGATCTAATACAACTAAAAATCTTAAGGTCGTCGGCATATAATAAGTACTTTGAATATGAAATGTAATTTGGTAAATCATTAATGAAAAGAATGAAAAGGAGCGGTCCAAGATGGCTGCCCTGGGGTACACCGGAAAAATTGTCGATTTCATTTGACAGTACATTACCAATTTTGACATATTGTTTTCGTCCAACTAAATAACTGTGAATCCATTTAAGAAGTGCGGAGTGAAATCCAAATAGTTCAAGTTTTTTTACAAGAACATTGTGTTGTACACGGTCAAAAGCTTTCGAAAAGTCGGTATAAATAACGTCAACTTGATAACGGTTCTCTAAACTACGAAGACAGTAATTAGTAAATAAAGATAAATTAGTTGTTGTAGATCTTCCACTCATAAACCCATGTTGGTTTTCAGAAATATGATTTTGAAACAAATTATAAAGTTTGTTTTTTACTATTGCTTCAAATACTTTAGGTATTAGCTGAAGCTTAGCAATTGGTCTGTAATTTTCAACGGAACATTTAGATCCAGACTTGTGCAGAGGAGTTATCAATGAATGTTTCCAAGTATCCAAAAATACACCTTTTCGTAGAGATAAATTGAATATATAGCAGAGTGGACCAGCTAGATTTAATTTACAGTTCTTTAAAAGAAGCGGTGGGATATTATCTGGTGCAACAAAAAAACTATTATCTAGAGATGTTAAAGCTTCCAATACATCATCAATAGATAAGTGTAGGCAACCAGCCTCAACATTAGAATTATAATTACTAATTATTTGATCATTATTAATATTTAACGCAATAAAGTTCGATTGGAAAAAAGAAGCGAAATTGTTACAAATTACATTTAGATTATCAGAAGAGATACCTTTATACGACACATTAGATGGAATCCCAAGCGATTTACGTTTTGCATTGAGAAATGACCAAAAACATTTAAGATCATTTTTAATCTTAGTCTCCAGAGACCAAATATATTGCCTATAGGTAAAATTTTTCAAAAATTCGTATTCTTTCCGTGTTTGATAAAATTGCTCACGAAAAACCGCCGAAATCTTACTTTTTTTATGAAGTTTATTCAGAACATTTTTCAGTCTCGATAGACTTTTGTTAAACCAAACTGGTCTTTTTGAATTTTTTAAATACTTAATAGGAACGAAATTTAAAATTGAAGAGTCTAAAATGTTCCGAAACATAGCAAAAGCTAGCTCTAAATCAGTACAATTAAAAATAAGTTGCCAGTCAACTGATTGTAAATAATTATTCATAGATAAAAAATCAGCATTTTTAAAATCACGTTTCTGCTCTACATTACAAGAAGATTTTGAATCTATTAAAACTGAAAAATTAAAAGTAATTTCAAGTGCTTTGTGATGAACACTATTCTCAAGCAAATTAAAACTAGCTTCATTTAAGGAAGCTTCAAGATTCTTATCAATAAAAACCAAATCTAAAATACGGCCTATGGAATTATAAACATTGTTTATCTGGTACATATTCAAAGCAGTTAAATTATCAATTACATTATACTCAAAATCTTAAGATACATTGTAAGGAAACAATTGATTTTCATCATTTGAAAATATCCATTTAACATCAGGTAAATTAAAATCCCCAAGAATTATACAGTACGAATTATCATCAATATTTTTTGCAATTTGTTCTATATTTCTTATGTGAGAATCATAAATAGAATATTCAGATGAAGGCGGAATATAAGAAACAAAAAAATAAACATGAATAGATCCAGAATCAGCAAAAATAGGTAAATCTACACATACGCAAATTTGCTCAATAAAAGTATTAGATAAAATAATTTCTTTACTTGAATAATTATTGCGAATAGCAAATAAAATACCTCCACCTCTACTTAAACCAGTCAGCTCACAGGAACGATCTTTCCGGAAAACATTATAATCAGATGTAAAGAACTCAGTTGACAGAAAATTATCATTTAACCATGTTTCGGTGAGAGTGATAATGTCATATGACGAATCAGCAGCAGCAATAAAAATTCATTTGATTTTGTCCTCATACCTCCAGCATTGTGATAGAATATGGAAAAGTGTCCGTGTCCATTTAAAAAAGCACTGTCAAAAGTATTGTTTACGTTAAAACACTCTGTTGGTGTGGGTGCAACTCGTTTTTTGGACGGCTTACGAATTGTTTTATTTGAACTCCAACTGGCCAGATGGAAGTTTGTAGAGCAGCATTAAATGATGCAGTTGGGACACCAAGTTTAAAATTCATAAAATGGAGAGTTGAAATATCTGTTTCTTTTTTAACTAATTTGTGACAAACCAAGCTTGTCTTTGGCAAATTGAGTCTACGAGCAACGTAATTTATAACACATTCTTCAGTGACTGTTGTACTTAGTCGGCAGATATGCAAAAAACGTAGCCGAGGTACAGATGGAAGAGCAGCAAATACATCAGCATCAGCATCAATGCCAAACAGCTGTTTTTGTTTTTTGTTGCGAACACCAGACCAGGGAAGTTGGTTATTTTCAGCACGTTCATCTAATTCAACAACAGCAACATTTTGATCAGCAACATCAACACCAGTTTTATCAACATCAGCAGCAGTCGCATCAGCATCAGCACCAGCAACAGCAGCAACGGTGTTGTCAACATTTGAAATTTCAGCAGCAGCAACATCAAACTTCTCCGATGAGAGAAAAGGAGACACAACGTCTGTCTTATTAGAAACAACGGCAGATAAATCATATTAAGAGACAATTGGTGAATTAAAACGTATATTTACTTATCTAATTTAACCCTTCGTTAAACCACCTTCCTTGTTGGTTTAGCTAGCTAGTAAGTGGCAGAAATTTAACTCCTAGTCCATCACGAGTTAATGATAACTCGTCGCTAGCTCCTTTTATTAATATGGGGGTTAGAAAACATTTTTATTAAAAACAATAAGGAACATCTATATACAAAACGGAAGTTCCTGGAAAACCATTTAAAAAATGCTGAAGCTGTGCATCTAGACTAAATGCAAAAAGACTGTTTCTTAAGTAGTGTAGACTGTTTTTTAGAATTAACCATTTAAACAAATTATTTGTAGGTGAAAATAACTGTAAAAATAGAAAAATTATAAAAATAATCCAATGAAATGGTATTCTTTTCTTCTATCTTATATTCGAACCAGATGACGATGACGTCACACCACATCTGTCAAAGCGCAATGAGCATACCTTGTATCTGTTTATCTGGGTCTTGCCGTTGTTTTTTTAATTGAAGTCAAGTTTTTAGAAAATAGAGCCTCTCTTGCCGAAACGGGTGAAAAAAGACCCTCAGTCCAAAACGATTGTTTTCTTGCTTAACACAACCCGTATGAATTTTTTTTATAAAAGCAAGGTTGGAGGTGGCAATGGCACAGTGGATATATAGTGTTTGACTGCTAACCTGGACGTGTGGGTTCGAGCCCCAGTCCAGGTAACATTATTTTCTATAGTCCCCAGTTTCAACTGGATGCCACCCATGGAATTTTATGAGATAATTAACATCTAATTATCAATCCACTATGCCAACAAAAATCTTTCTTCTATGCGTTCTAACTAGTGTCGCGCATTGCATTTAAAGGCCTGAGGTCTTATAGACCAAGAGACCACAGCAGATTTGGCGTACGAAAGTGAACCAAAAAAAAATTATATGAGTCGAAAGGTGTATTAAGGCTGATAAAAGAAATGCAATTCTTGCAGTCCCTGGTGGCGGCTGTTAGGTGGGAGGGGCAATTTTAATATAATATTAAAAAGTAAATGAACCAGCTTTCATAAAAATAAGACAAATCCGGTTAAGTTATCATTTCAGCAACTAGTTAAATCAGGAAAAACATGCGGAAAAAAATTCTTACATTTTTGAAACTTGGTGGGAATATCGGATTAACCATAAGAACAAAGAATCAAAAGAGTCCATTAAAATATCTGTATCCCACGGGTGTTTTTTGGAGGGGGGAAGGGGAGGTATGACTTATCGAAATTAAAAAATTATGTTGATACAATTCGGACATATGATACATGATTTTAGGGTATTTTTCAATTCGGAATCTAATGATATCAAAATTAAGGCGATACAATCATCCTAAAAAAAGTTATGGTCCATTTTATCCAGAGATGACTGTTTTTCAGTAAAACTGGTAAACTTATTAAAAAAATACCTTGAAAATAATGGTACATTGATGAAAATCAGTATAAATATTCAATTTGGCTATTGATAAATGAAACACTTTTATTTTTAATAAATTTCTTCCCATTCTTGGGATGGGTGTTATATGATCAAAATTTCATACCTTCTCTTTCCCTAAAACAAAACCACCCTTTCGTCACAGATATTTTTAGCTCCAGTACATTGCACAGTACAAAATTTAAATACGTTTTGTTTGTAATAAAATTATCTAGCATGTAGTGTTAATTTTTTTTGTTTGAATAAATAAGTAAAAAGTAACCGTTAGTTTTAGTAATTGTCTTTTGGTTTTTAGGCGGTTTTTCATTATTATTTTGAAAAAAGCTTATATTTTGGTTAGGTTTTCTTTTGTGTTTTGTCTAGCTGTTGCTATTCCCTACAATTTGAGATCTTAACTATTAACGGGAGCCGAGAAATCTATGAATGAACACAGGCAAGTCGGAGCCTCCCAAAAAAAATATTTTCTGTTTTTTTACGAATATCTTGGCTCCAGTATATCGCAAAGTCAAAAATTAAAAATAATATTACTAATTAGAACATTAGCTATTGTTTAAATAAATATTTAAATATTTTTTTTCTACAAATAAATAGAAATTAACAGCTAGTTTTAGTCAGTTTTATTCATTTGTTCAAAAATCAGAAAAACCACGATTTTTTGGCGCTTTTTTCAGTTATTGGTGATTTTAGTCGTAAATAATTAATTTTAAATAAAGGCATTGTTCTACGATTTGAAAGTGTCTTAATTTGCTTCAACTTGAGACCAAAACCAACTCTGTACCCCCAATGATTTCCAAAATACAACAATTCAAAATTTAGCGATAAAAAAATTATATAAAAAGTAGTGTTATCAAACATTATTATGGCAAATAAAGAATGGTTGACATAAATACATCAAAGCACTAGAGCGTGTAGACTGAGCTTAAATAATAGGACAACCATACCGGAAAGGGGTCTATATACCCCCGTTAAGATGGGAGTGGCAATTGTGTAAAAAAATGACTTAAGGAAGAAACAACATTATTGAAAAACAATAGTAACACCCACAATATTCTTATATAGCTTATCTTAAACCCAGAAACCAATTCTTGAAGTCTAAATTGTAGGGAATAGCAACAGCTAGACAAAACACAAAACAAAACCTAACCAAAATATAAGCTTTTTTCGAAATAATAATGAAAAACCGTCTAAAAACCAAAAGAAATTTACTAAAACTAACGGTTACTTTTTACTTATTTATTCAAACAAAAAAAACTTATCACTACATGCTAGATAATTTTATTACAAACAAAACGTATTTAAATTTTTTACTGTGCAATGTACTGGAGCCGAGATATTTGCAAAAATCCAAAAAAAGTCAAAAAGTACGTTTTTACGAATAACTTTGGTAAAAAAAGTTGTCAGGTGGTGAAATTCTAGGGTTAAGCTTTTCTTGTAAGCCCCTATTGATTCATGAAGAAAAAACATACCGCGTCGATCAACGAAAGGTCAAATGACGATTCGACTCGACTAAGCTGCTTCTTTTACTTTTTAATATCTTAGAAAGTTTAAGTCCTAGAACCATCCGGTTTTCAGTTTTTGACTACAAACTGATAAGGGAATTGAATTTTGGGCACGAAAATAGTATTTAATTACGTGAAATTTTACGAACAAAATATTTTTTATCATTTTTTTAAATTTTTTTTTTTTTCAGAATTTTGAGTATAAACATTAATTTTTTAAAAACTTTATTTAAAAAGTTAATGAAAGAAGGGACTTCTGGCCTTTCATAAAAATATAACAGGGCATTGTACATGTTAGGGTTGTTTTTTAATAATTTGTTTTCTGTTCTAAGTCAATTTTTTAGAAAACTGCCCCTCCCACCTTACAGCCGCCACCAGGGACTGCAAGACTTGCATTTCTTCTATTAGCCTTAATACACCTTTGTACTCATATAAATTTTGTTTGGTTCACTTTCGTACGCCAAATCTGCTGTGGGCTCTTAGACTATTACTCTTACAGGCATATAGTTAAAATTAAGAAAAAATGTTATGATTTTTTATTATTAACGTTTGCATTTGGAAAGCGAATATTAAAACAAATTCGACTTAAAATCCTTGTTTGCCAGCGATTTATGAAGATTTAAAGAAAGTACCTATATATGAGTGTTCTTTAAATCTCCATTAATCGCAGTACCACACATTTTGCATTGGTTCTAAGACCTTAACTATTAAGATTCCGTAATATTGTTTTGAGTTGGGTGCAACTGGAAGCCAAAAACAGAAATTGTTTAGGCACGCTTTTAGCCTAAGATTCGATGGTTATTGTTGGTATTAAATAATACAGTATATTATAAACCTATAGATAAACATTTGAAAAACAATTTCACTTACCTTTTCAGGTTTCTTTTTAGTCGGTGGCGAAATAATCTTCGCCTCTTCCTCGGAAGCCATTCGATTGAACTTGCGAGTGGCTTCCTTTACACTCATTGGATTTTCTGCGTCAGATGAGGTCTTCTCACTACTTTCCATAGACATTGACGTTTCCGACGAGGAAATCGAAGAACGCACGACGACGTTTTCTTTGTTTTCACTATCGATTGAATTTTCGCGCTTAAACTTTGCGGCAGGAACTGCCTTCTCACTTTCAACACTTTTCATTTTCACATCGTCATCGGCCGGCCCTGTTTCGAGAGGAGGCGACTCTTCACGCGGACTAGCGCCCGAATCAATTAAACGAACAGCGGCGACGAACTCGTTGATGCAATCGCGATAATTACCAGCACTTTCAGGTTGCAATACCGGCAATTTGGTGGCAATGGGCGAAGACACCTCTGGAGGAGGTTTGTAGGGTGGAGGTTGCCTGAATGGCGAAGCGAGACCCTCCGAAACGAGCGACATTGCCCCGGGACTGCAAGGGACAACATCAGTGCGCAGTGCCATCTCCTCGGTTGGACATTCATGGAGATATTTCTTACGTAGAATCAGATATTTCTGGTCATTTTCATTCTTGATGGTGGACAAGATGTTTACATAGGTTTTGAATTGCTTTCGAGCTTCACCTATGAAGAAAAAGAAAACAAATAATAGCGATTACATCAGTGCAACAAGTTGTCTATGGGAAAATGAATCACAGTTGGGAGTGAATTTGCCTTTGCAATTTGTCAGACATCCAGTGCACAAGTACTTACTTTGTGTATCGGGATTTGTGAGGAATCTCTTAAAGTGCTTTACTAAAGCATGATTTGTTACTTTGCATCCATTTGCGAGCATATATTTACGAATTTCTACGAGAGATAATTCTTTTGGCGACTCCATTGTGGATAGTTTTTATTTACACTTTTCGTTTTCAGTTTTCACACACTGACAGCGGCTGTCATTCTAACCCGTTTGCAAACAAAAAGCACGGTTAGACGTCAAATCATATCAACGATGTGCTATGAAAGCAAGTGTATGGATTTGAGTCAGAAAAAGTACTAGAATAGTGGCAAACGGCGAGATAATTTTTATTTGATTTTTGTTGGATGATATTTTGTTTTTAAAAGTGATTTTTAATATGCATGATGGTATATTTATAATGTGTGAGTATGAATATATGACTTTTATTTAAATATCTTAATCGAAAGTGGTTGTTTTTGAGATAGGTAAAAATGATTTTTCTTTGACTTTTGATAATTGCAAACCTAGTCTGACGAAGTCTTTATTTTTACGACTTATTATTATTTGTTATTTGAAGTCATCTGTGAATCGCAAGTAGTTACCCTGACGCCAACGAGCCAGTACTGGTTTAAAAGTTACAATACATTTAAATGATTTTACTATCACGTACAAACCTGAGCAACTTGTCCGTCAACTGGCTTGCCTTTTTTGAAGACAGTTGGAAGCCAGTAGAGAAGACAGTGGCCTTGTTCACCCTGAGGCCACACGAGCCAGTACTCGCAAGCCAGTTGGCTACATAGATTGACTGTCAAGTTCCTATACGTGAATATGCTGTGGCGTAGGCGGCACGCAACTTGTAAGTCCCGGTCTACATTGAACGATTTTTCCAGTGCCGATCTTTTGTTCTTGGGTGAAGGGAGTGAAAAGTGAGGGGTAGGGATCAAATCGTTTGTACCAGAAAACTCGAACGATTTTTCCAGTCTGTTTATGTTCTCTCTCCTCTCCTTTCGAGTTTTTTGAGTGTGTTCGGTGTCAGTGTGCCGTCGTTTGATGGTGTGAGTGAATATTTATGAAAAATGAAGAGCACAGCAATAAAACAAGGAAGAAGAAAAGGAAAAAATCTTATGGAAAAAATCGTTCTGTGTGTACATTTCACACGATTTCTGGAAAAATCTTCGTGGAAAAATCGGGCAATGTAGATCGGGACTAAGGATGTTGCTTTCAACTATCTTAGTTCACGTTCATCTTTTACTAGAATAGCCCATCTAGGATTCTAAATACACATTTTTATTGAATTTGCTTTGGCATCGGACTTCGATTTTTTTTACTTAAGCCTAGTATACAGTTCTTTTGAACGAAAAAAAAAAATAGTGGTGAGAAATCTGGAGTGAAACGAAAAATGTCTTCTTTTTTACAAAACAATGGCACTGACATTGGCCGTATTCAGAAACCTATGCAGAGCTATCCAGATAGGTTCGTGTTGTTGTAAACCCGTGTAAAAATACAGCTGATGACAAAACAGCTGTTGCTGTTGGATAGCTATCCAAGCTATCGGAAAAATTTAGGTATACGTTTGTATCCAAAAGCCAAATGTCAAAAACAGTTGGCTGTTCAGAAACCTATATGGTTTCGAACCTATCTTAGATAGGCTATCGCATAGGTTTCTGAATGCGGCCATTGTTTTGCGAGAAAAATATACGTGGTGAGCAGTGGTGAGTACAAATTTTTTTGTCAGGGTTGGTTCACAGCTCGATAAAAAAAATTAAACGTTAAACTTTTTTTTTTTTTGCAAAAATCTTTCCCATAAGAAATGCATGTAGTTTTTTTGTTGTTGAGGAACTGTATACTAGACTTAAACAAAAAATGATGTCGAATTCTGCATCGTCTTCCGATGGTCAACGCATAATACTGCCAATGCGTTGTCGGATGCATTGACAGACTTTTCTGTCGCGTCAAAGTAACATGGATTGATTTTCATCCATTTCAAAAATGTCGATTTTTTTTTAAATAAATTAAATAAATTTTGTTTGAGGTTTTTTAATCCATCGTCATCGTGGCCATCCTTTAATGGAATTTGACAGTTCATACGTTGACAGATACGTAAGAAACTAAATTATGTCGTACAAGGAATATTTCGTTCGGCGCTTAAATCGCCTTTTCCAGCGCAAAAAATTCGGATATCTTTAAGTTTTAGCAATCTTTCAATTTAATTTGACAGTCTATGGCTTGAAAAATCGGTAACAGAATGTTCCAAATGCCACCCGAAGTCCCAAAACTCTCATTTTTCCCAAGCAAACAAATATACTCAAACAATTAGCATTTTAAAAAGATTTTGTATAATTCATCATAATTATAGCCATCCTTCAATCATATTTGAAAGTAGTTGCCTTTTTTTTAAATGTTAAAATTTCTTGGTCCCTCCTCCCAATTTATTTTTGACGCCCGGGCGTCAATTTATTTTTGACACCCGGGCGCCATTTTGTTTTTCACGCCCGGGCGTCATTTTGTTTTCGACGCCCCGGTGTCAATTTATTTTTGACGCCCGGGCGTCAATTTATTTTTTGACGCCCGGGCGTCATTTTGTTTTTGACGCCCGGGCGTCATTTTATTTTTAACGCCCGGGCGTAATTTGATTTTTGACGCCCGGGCGTAATTTGTTTTTGACGCCCGGGCGTCAATTTGTGTTTGACGCCTGGGCGTCATTTTATTTCTGACGCCCGGGCGTCACTTTGATTTTAACGCCCGGGCGTCATTTTGTTTTTGACGCCCGAGCGTCATTTTATATTTGACGCCCGGGCGTCAATTTGTTTTTGACGCCCGGGCGTCATTTTATTTCTGACGCCCGGGCGTCATTTCGTTTTTGACGCCCGGGCGCCATTTTATTTTTGACACCCGGGCGTCATTTTGATTTTGACGCCCGGGCGTCATTTTGTTTTTGACGCCCGGGCGTCATTTTGTTTTTGACGCTCGGGCGTAGTTTTGTTTTTGACGCCCGGGTGTCAATTTATTTTTGACGGGCGTCATTTTGTTTTTGGCGCCCGAGCGTCATTTTATATTTGACGCCCGGGCGTCAAGTTATTTTTGACGCCCGGGCGTCATTTTGTTTTTGACGCCCGAGCGTCATTTTAATTTGACGCCCGGGCGTCAAGTTATTTTGACGCCCGGGTGTCAATTTGTTTTTGACGCCCGGGTGTCAATTTGTTTTTGACGCCCGGGCGACATTTTATTTTTGACGCCCGGGCGTCATTTTATTTTTGACGCCCGGGCGTCATTTTATTTCTGACGCCCGGGCGTCATTTTGTTTTTGACGCCCGCGCGTCAATTTATTTTTGACGCCCGCGCGTCAATTTATTTTTTGACGCCCGGGCGTCAATTCGTTTTTGACGCCCGGGCGTCATTTTATTTCTGACGCCCGGGCGTCATTTTGTTTTAACCAGGCGTCATTTTGATTTTGACGCCCGGGCGTCAATTTGTTTTTAACGCCCGAGCGTCATTTTATATTTGACGCCCGGGCGTCATTTTATTTCTGACGCCCGGGCGTCATTTTGTTTTTGACGCCCGGGCGTCATTTTATTTTTGACGCCCGGGCGTAATTTTGTTTTTGACGCCCGGGCGTCATTTTATTTTTGACGCCCGGGCGTCATTTTATTTCTGACGCCCGGGTGTCATTTTGTTTTTGTCGCCCGGGCGTCATTTTATTATTGACGCCCGGGCGTCATTTTGTTTTTGACGCTCGGGCGTAGTTTTGTTTTTGACGCCCGGGTGTCAATTTATTTTTGACGCCCGGGCGTCATTTTATTTTTGACGCCCGGGCGTCATTTTATTTCTGACGCCCGGGCGTCATTTTGTTTTTGACGCCCGGGCGTCATTTTATTTTTGACGCCCGGGCGTCATTTTATTTCTGACGCCCGGGCGTCATTTTGTTTTTGACGCCCGCGCGTCAATTTATTTTTGACGCCCGGGCGTCATTTTATTTTTGACGCCCGGGCGTCATTTTATTTCTGACGCCCGGGCGTCATTTTATTATTGACGCCCGGGCGTCATTTTGTTTTTGACGCCCGCGCGTCAATTTATTTTTTGACGCCCGGGCGTCATTTTATTTTTGACGCCCGGGCGTCATTTTATTTCTGACGCCCGGGCGTCATTTTATTATTGACGCCCGGGCGTCATTTTATTTTTGACGCCCGCGCGTCAATTTATTTTTTGACGCCCGGGCGTCATTTTATTTCTGACGCCCGGGCGTCATTTTGTTTTTGACGCCCGGGCGTCATTTTATTTTTGAAGCCCGGGCGTCATTTTATTTCTGACGCCCGCGCGTCAATTTATTTTTTGACGCCCGGGCGTCATTTTTTTTGACGCCCGCGCGTCAATTTATTTTTGACGCCCGGGCGTCAATTTGGTTTTGACGCCCGGGCGTCATTTTATTTTTGACGCCTGGGCGTCAATTCGTTTTTGACGCCCGGGCGTCATTTTATTTCTGACGCCCGGGCGTCATTTTGTTTAAACCGGGCGTCATTTTGATTTTGACGCCCGGGCGTCAATTTGTTTTTAACGCCCGAGCGTCATTTTATATTTGACGCCCGGGCGTCAATTTGTTTTTGACGCCCGGGCGTCATTTTATTTCTGACGCCCGGGCGTCATTTTAATTCTGACGCCCGGGCGTCATTTTGTTTTTGACGCCCGGGCGTCATTTTATTTTTGACGCCCGGGCGTAATTTTGTTTTTGACGCCCGGGCGTCATTTTATTTTTGACGCCCGGGCGTCATTTTATTTCTGACGCCCGGGTGTCATTTTGTTTTTGTCGCCCGGGCGTCATTTTATTATTGACGCCCGGGCGTCATTTTGTTTTTGACGCCCGAGCGTCATTTTAATTTGACGCCCGGGCGTCAAGTTATTTTGACGCCCGGGTGTCAATTTGTTTTTGACGCCCGGGCGACATTTTATTTTTGACGCCCGGGCGTAATTTGATTTTTGACGCCCGGGCGTAATTTGTTTTTGACGCCCGGGCGTCAATTTGTGTTTGACGCCTGGGCGTCATTTTATTTCTGACGCCCGGGCGTCACTTTGATTTTAACGCCCGGGCGTCATTTTGTTTTTGACGCCCGAGCGTCATTTTATATTTGACGCCCGGGCGTCAATTTGTTTTTGACGCCCGGGCGTCATTTTATTTCTGACGCCCGGGCGTCATTTCGTTTTTGACGCCCGGGCGCCATTTTATTTTTGACACCCGGGCGTCATTTTGATTTTGACGCCCGGGCGTCATTTTGTTTTTGACGCCCGGGCGTCATTTTATTTTTGACGCCCGGGCGTCATTTTATTTTTAACGCCCGGGCGTAATTTGATTTTTGACGCCCGGGCGTAATTTGTTTTTGACGCCCGGGCGTCAATTTGTGTTTGACGCCTGGGCGTCATTTTATTTCTGACGCCCGGGCGTCGTTTTGATTTTAACGCCCGGGCGTCATTTTGTTTTTGACGCCCGAGCGTCATTTTATATTTGACGCCCGGGCGTCAATTTGTTTTTGACGCCCGGGCGTCATTTTATTTCTGACGCCCGGGCGTCATTTCGTTTTTGACGCCCGGGCGCCATTTTATTTTTGACACCCGGGCGTCATTTTGATTTTGACGCCCGGGCGTCATTTTGTTTTTGACGCCCGGGCGTCATTTTATTTTTGACGGTCGGGCGTCATTTTATTTTTGACGCCCGGGCGTCATTTTGTTTTTGACGCTCGGGCGTAGTTTTGTTTTTGACGCCCGGGTGTCAATTTATTTTTGACGGGCGTCATTTTGTTTTTGGCGCCCGAGCGTCATTTTATATTTGACGCCCGGGCGTCAAGTTATTTTTGACGCCCGGGCGTCATTTTGTTTTTGACGCCCGAGCGTCATTTTAATTTGACGCCCGGGCGTCAAGTTATTTTGACGCCCGGGCGTCATTTTATTTCTGACGCCCAGGCGTCATTTTGTTTTTGACGCCCGCGCGTCAATTTATTTTTTGACGCCCGGGCGTCATTTTATTTTTGACGCCCGCGCGTCAATTTGTTTTTGACGCCCGGGCGTCATTTTGTTTTTGACGCCCGGGCGTCATTTTATTTTTGACGCCCGGGCGTCATTTTATTTCTGACGCCCAGGCGTCATTTTGTTTTTGACGCCCGCGCGTCAATTTATTTTTTGACGTCCGGGCGTCATTTTATATTTGAAGCCCGGGCGTCATTTTATTTCTGACGCCCGGGCGTCATTTTGTTTTTGACGCCCGGGCGTCATTTTATTTTTGACGCCCTGGCGTCATTTTATTTCTGACGCCCAGGCGTCATTTTGTTTTTGACGCCCGCGCGTCAATTTATTTTTTGACGCCCGGGCGTCATTTTATTTTTGACGCCCGCACGTCAATTTATTTTTTGACGCCCGGGCGTCAATTTGTTTTTGACGCCCGGGCGTCATTTTATTTTTGACGCCCTGGCGTCATTTTATTTCTGACGCCCGGGCGTCATTTTGTTTTTGACGCCCGGGCGTCATTTTATTTTTAACGCCCGGGCGTCATTTTATTTCTGACGCCCAGGCGTCATTTTGTTTTTGACGCCCGCGCGTCAATTTATTTTTTGACGTCCGGGCGTCATTTTATTTTTGACGCCCGCGCGTCATTTTATTTTTGACGCCCGGGCGTCATTTTTTTTTGATGCCCGGGCGACATTTTATTTTTGACGCCCGGGCGTCATTTTGATTTTGACGCCCGGGCGTCATTTTGTTTTTGACGCCCGGGCGTCATTTTGTTTTTGACGCCCGCGCGTCAATTTATTTTTGACGCCCGGGCGTCAATTTGTTTTTGACGCCCGGGCGTCATTTTATAAATTCTGACGCCCGGGCGTCATTTTATTTCTGACGCCCGCGCGTCAATTTATTTTTTGACGCCCGGGCGTCATTTTTTTTTGACGCCCGCGCGTCAATTTATTTTTGACGCCCGGGCGTCATTTTATTTTTGACGCCTGGGCGTCAATTCGTTTTTGACAATTTATTTTTTGACGCCCGGGCGTCATTTTATTTCTGACGCCCGGGCGTCATTTTGTTTTTGACGCCCGGGCGTCATTTTATTTTTGACGCCCGGGCGTCATTTTATTTCTGACGCCCGGGCGTCATTTTGTTTTTGACGCCCGGGCGTCATTTTGTTTTTGACGCTCGGGCGTAGTTTTGTTTTTGACGCCCGGGTGTCAATTTATTTTTGACGCCCGGGCGTCATTTTATTTTTGACGCCCGGGCGTCATTTTATTTCTGACGCCCGGGCGTCATTTTGTTTTTGACGCCCGGGCGTCATTTTATTTTTGACGCCCGGGCGTCATTTTATTTCTGACGCCCGGGCATCATTTTGTTTTTTACGCCCGCGCGTCAATTTATTTATTATTATTGACGCCCGGGCGTCATTTTATTTTTGACGCCCGGGCGTCATTTTATTTCTGACGCCCGGGCGTCATTTTATTTTTGACGCCCGGGCGTCATTTTATTTCTGATGCCCGGGCGTCATTTTGTTTTTGACGCCCGGGCGTCATTTTATTTTTGACGCCCGGGCGTCATTTTATTTCTGACGCCCGGGCGTCATTTTGTTTTTGACGCCCGCGCGTCAATTTATTTTTGACGCCCGGGCGTCATTTTATTTTTGACGCCCGGGCGTCATTTTATTTCTGACGCCCGGGCGTCATTTTGTTTTTGACGCCAACGCGTCAATTTATTTTTGACGCCCGGGCGTCAATTTATTTTTTGACGCCCGGGCGTCATTTTATTTCTGACGCCCGGGCGTGATTTTGTTTTTGACGCCCGGGCGTCATTTTATTTTTGACGCCCGGGCGACATTTTATTTCTGACGCCCGGGCGTCATTTTGTTTTTGACGCCCGCGCGTCAATTTATTTTTGACGCCCGGGCGTCAATTTGTTTTTGACGCCCGGGCGTCATTTTATTTCTGACGCCCGCACGTCAATTTATTTTTTGACGCCCGGGCGTCATTTTATTTCTGACGCCCGGGCGTCATTTTGTTTTTGACGCCCGGGCGTCATTTTATTTCTGACGCCCGGGCGTCACTTTATTTCTGACGCCCGGGCGTCATTTTGTTTTTGACGCCCGGGCGTCATTTTATTTCCGACGCCCGCTCGTCAATTTATTTTTTGACGCCCGGGCGTCATTTTATATTTGAAGCCCGGGCGTCATTTTATTTCTGACGCCCGGGCGTCATTTTGTTTTTGACGCCCAGGCGTCATTTTATTTCTGACGCCCAGGCGTCATTTTGTTTTTGACGCCCGCGCGTCAATTTATTTTTTGACGCCCGGGCGTCATTTTATTTTTGACGCCCGCGCGTCAATTTATTTTTTGACGCCCGGGCGTCAATTTGTTTTTGACGCCCGGGCGTCATTTTATTTTTGACGCCCGGGCGTCATTTTATTTCTGACGCCCGGGCGTCATTTTGTTTTTGACGCCCGGGCGTCATTTTATTTTTGACGCCCGGGCGTCATTTTATTTCTGACGCCCAGGCGTCATTTTGTTTTTGACGCCCGCGCGTCAATTTATTTTTTGACGTCCGGGCGTCATTTTATATTTGAAGCCCGGGCGTCATTTTATTTCTGACGCCCGGGCGTCATTTTGTTTTTGACGCCCGGGCGTCATTTTATTTTTGACGCCCGGGCGTCATTTTATTTTTGACGCCCGGGCGTCATTTTATTTCTGACGCCCAGGCGTCATTTTGTTTTTGACGCCCGCGCGTCAATTTATTTTTTGACGCCCGGGCGTCATTTTATTTTTGACGCCCGCACGTCAATTTATTTTTTGACGCCCGGGCGTCTATTTGTTTTTGACGCCCGGGCGTCATTTTATTTTTGACGCCCTGGCGTCATTTTATTTCTGACGCCCGGGCGTCATTTTGTTTTTGACGCCCGGGCGTCATTTTATTTTTGACGCCCGGGCGTCATTTTATTTCTGACGCCCAGGCGTCAATTTGTTTTTGACGCCCGCGCGTCAATTTATTTTTTGACGTCCGGGCGTCATTTT
Organism: Melangyna quadrimaculata; assembly: GCA_949320155.1. Taxonomy (NCBI): domain Eukaryota; kingdom Metazoa; phylum Arthropoda; class Insecta; order Diptera; family Syrphidae; genus Melangyna; species Melangyna quadrimaculata. The sequence goes on along the minus strand of OX439484.1, from coordinate 146,211,952 downwards.
ATTTTTGACGCCCGCGCGTCAATTTATTTTTTGACGCCCGGGCGTCATTTTATTTTTGACGCCCGCGCGTCATTTTGATTTTGACGCCCGGGCGTCATTTTGTTTTTGACGCCCGGGCGTCATTTTTTTTTTGATGCCCGAGCGACATTTTATTTTTGACGCCCGGGCGTCATTTTGATTTTGACGCCCGGGCGTCATTTTGTTTTTGACGCCCGGGCGTCATTTTATTTTTGACGCCCGGGCGTCATTTTATTTTTGACGCCCGGGCGTCAATTTATTTTTTGACCAGTAACATACAACTTTTTGTTGAATCTACACGATGACTCTTAAATCACTAATAAGCGAAATCACTGTTAAGCAAAGCCTATATTGAAATTTTTGGTGAATTTACGCGATAACGTTGCAACAACTAATAAGCAAAATAGCAGTTAAGCAAAATCAGTAACAAAAAACAACTTTTTGTTAAATTTACACGATCACTCTGAAATCACTTTTAAGCAAAATCAGTACTAGAATTTTTGTAGAATTTATGCGAAAACTCGGCAAACTAGAATTTCTTGTTGACTTAACGTGATGACTCTGAAATAATAAGAAGTAGAATCAAAGACAAGCAAAATTAGTAATAACCCGGCTGGAAAAATGCCCAGTTTCTGTCTAGTTGCAACATGGCACTAGTCAGTTTTCTTTAGGGAAAATCTAGACGAGGAAAACTTGTCAAATATACGTCAAGCCCTTGCAAGTTTTCAGTAAGTAAAATTTAGACGAGGAAAATGTTTTATTCTCTCGTGAGGTTCTCGCTAGTAAGAACTTGTTGGTCGTTTTCGGCATCCTACCAGACTAAGCACTATCGCTATTGATGCTTATGCAAAATTTTAACTAAATAAATTGAATCGATGAATCGAAAAATACAAATTTTAACTTCTATCATATTTGATCAGTTTTGGTTTAAAAAAAAAAGTTAAAAATGTCACGCTCTTGCAAATCCTGCCAAGATAATCATATCGATAATCTCTATTTTCACACCCCCGCCAAAGGCTTTTTGAACTGTTCATTTAAATTAGTCAAAAATTATAATTTACTGTCTTAAACTATATTTCAAGTTGTTTTATCGGTTGTTTTTGTGGTGGGATGTAGTTTAGATTAAGCGCATTTTTGTACATGATACTAAATCAAATAATATGATATAAGAGTATTTTACAAAAATGCCCAGTATCATACTAAAATTGCTTTAATATCGTATTAAATTCATAAAAATCTGCGCTATTATTTTTATTATTCAGGTTTATATTTTTGATCTGAGTTATTTTACTATCGAATCACAACCGATACTAAAATACCCTTTTTTAATGTTTCTAGCAAAAATATGAACAAATCTAGTTTTTGCTGGTCCGGGGCCTAGAGGGGTTTTTCTGACGAGGCAAAAGGGTTCATAATCGACAAGGCCCTAGTTTTGGCCATTACTCAGCCATGCTAGGGCCTTGCCGGAATTTATTTAAAACTCTCGAGTGCCAAGACGAAAACTGGGATGTTTTTATGCGCGGGAAACAACAACTGGGGCGACCTGCATCGTGCCTGATCGGGAAACTATTGATTGCTCAGAACTTGGTCTGGTCCAGTAGCGCAACAATCAGTCACGATGAAGTGCTTGTTTTACCTCCTCGTGGTGGTCCCCGGGCAACTATTTATGTATCCCAATATACATAAATAGGCTAACATTACAAGTGCGAAAAGGCCTAGCTTTCTAGGATAGGTTACGGAGGTTAGCATTCTCCGTAACTGAAATCAACCCGCTACCGAAACCAACACTACGCCTCGGATAATTAATGATAACTCGTTGACGACTTTTGGCTATTGTACCCGGACAAAGATTGGTTTCTGGAATGTGAAGACGCTTCTTGACAATGGAAAAGAAGGTCCTCAGAGTGCCAGATTCCTGCAACTAGAGAAGGAATTCATGCGGTATAGGATGGACATCTTAGGGATAAGTGAAGTTAGATGGCTGGGTTCGGGGAAGTTCAAGTCACCAACCCGTAACACTGTACTATTCTATTCCGGAAAAACACCTGGCAGCACTCGGGAATCTGGCGTTGGATTGCTGCTTTCCAAAACAGCTCTCAAAAGCCTAATTTCCTGGGAGCCTTTAGGTGACAGGATCCTGAAAGCCAGGTTCCGGACTAGAGTACGTCGCGTCACCATCATACAGTGTTACGCCCCAACTTTGCTCTCTTCTGACGAGGAGAAGGAGGCCTTTTATAAGCGGCTGAGTGCTGCTTATGATAGCGTTCCACGAGGTGATATAGTTATGGTGATGGGAGACTTAAATGCCAAGGTTGGCAATGACAACACTGGGCTAAGGCATGTCATGGGAAAACATGGTGTTGGTAACCGAAACGACAATGGCGAACGATTTGTCGATTTCTGCAACGCCAACGGCCTTGTTATTGGAGGGACCATGTTCGAGCATAAGACGTGCCACAAAGTCAGTTGGGTGTCGACTGACAGACAAGCAACTTCCAACCAAATTGACCACTTCGCGATCAGCCGGCGTTTTAGAAGCAGTCTCCAGGACGTCCGTAACAGAAGAGGTGCTGACATGGGAATGGCCCGGGACCACCATCTGATGGTTGCTACCGTAAGATTGCGTACAGCTGCAGTTCGGAGATCCCAAGGAAACACTCGAATGCCCAAGTTTAATACAGATAGACTAAAGGATCCTGCAGTGCGCCAACAACTAGGGGACCACCTTTCACAAGGATTGAACGCAATCAGCCGCACGGAAACCACATCCATCGAAAATCATTGGTGTGCTGTGAAAAATGTGTTCATATCTGGTGCTGAAAGTATAGTCGGCCGGGCGCAAGGAAGAAATAGTGCTTGGCTTTCCGACGAAACTTGGGCAAGGATCGAAGAAAGGAAACACCTTAAAGCTCGCATCGCAGCTACCCCAGCAGCAGGGATAAACGAGCTTGAGTCTACGTACCGCATGAAGATGAGGGAAGTTCACCGTAGTGTGCGACGTGATAAGCGTAACTACATCAACGCACTGGCTACAGAAGCAGAAGAAGCCGCTAGTAGGTGTGACAGTAGGACCGTCTACAGAATTACCAAAGAGCTCACTGGTGTCCAGAGCTCTAAACAACACCTGGTTAAAGACACAAACGGATCCCTGCTAATTTCGGATGAGGACCAGCTCATAAGGTGGAGGGAACACTTTTCTGCGGTTTTAAACCGCGTTTTCGCAAGTGAAGTGAACCCTATTCCCACTGAGCTACCCGAAGTAACAATTTCCCGAATACGCACCGTACCCCCCAGTAAAGAAGAAATTATCACCGCCATCAAAGCACTGAAGAACAACAAAGCGGTTGGACTTGACGGTATTCCTGCAGAGCTCTTAGGAGCAGCCCCAACGACATCGAGCGAGCTACTGCACCCACTTATTAAGAGAGCTTGGGAAGCAGAGAGCTTTCCTGAAGAGTGGAAAAAAGGAATGATTGTCAAGCTCCCAAAGAAAGGAGATCTCACACAGTGCGAAAACTGGAGAGGAATATGCGTTCTGCCTGCAGTAGCCAAGATAATAGCAAGGATAATATTGGACCGAATTAAAGACCACCTCGAAGACACACTCGACGCCGAACAAGCAGGTTTCCGCACTGGATCTTCCTGTGTTGATCACATCAACACCTTGAGGATCATCATCGAACAGTGCGTTGAATATCGATCACCACTTCACCTGCTGTTCATCGATTTTGAAAAGGCGTTCGACAGTGTCAATAGAGAATTTATTTGGCTTGCTTTGCACAGGAGGGGCATCCCAGATAAATTGATTGCTATTATCAAGGCTACATATGATGGATCCAGGTGTCACGTTTTGCACAAAGGTAGGCTGTCAGAGGAGTTTGAAATCCAAAGTGGAGTTAGGCAAGGCTGTATACTGTCACCAATACTGTTCCTGTTGGTGATAAGTGACGTACTGCACGCAGCTTTGTCAAATGGAAATGGAGGAATTCAGTGGACTCTGCAATCTCACCTCAAACATCTGGACTACGCGGACGACGTATGCTTACTCTCTCATAGGATCATGGATCTCCATCAAATGACAACAAGGGTGGAGAGAGAAGCAGAAATCGTAGGGCTTAAGATCAACTCGGCAAAAACTAAAAGGATCAGCCTTGGAACTTCCTCATCAATCCAAGTAAATATTTCTGGACAACCGGTAGAGATGGTAGAGGATGTATATTTTAATCCATCAGATTATCATATACCAACACTTTTTAATCGAAATTTATTATTTACCCTACAACAGCTTCTCTGTTTGTATAATTAATAACAACAGCAACAGCTTCTCTGTATGCTTTATTTTCAAATCATATTTCTCGCATATTTTCATAACAGTCAGCAGTTTTCTGCAGGTAAAATAGAATCACAATAGTCAGCAATCTGCATGCAGGTTCAAAACATACCTGGCAGAAATATATCATATTTCTTTCTTTCCTCTGTATTATAGTAATTATGTATATATTTTTGATGTTTATAAATTTAGCTAATTAAGCAAAATTATTGTATAAATAGCATTGTAAGTTAATAAAATTTTATCATTCACGATCAAAAAGGTGTCCAGTCTACTTTATTATTATTGCTTCCCCCCACCAGTGGTAAGGGGCAATAATATTCACAAAAGAAAACAATCGCTGCAATATACAAAGGTACAAAGAACCTTTTGTATACTCCACGGTCTGGTCAAGGTTTATGTGCCCTGAACAGCCAGTCGGAACAAAATAGTTCCGACTTTAACATTGGTGACCCCGACGTGATAGTATTCTGCAACCTTTTTGATCGTAAGTGAAGTCAGTTCCCGAGTTCGAGAATACACTACAGTAGTAGATATAAGCACTTGGTCTTAAGTCATAGACCAGGTTCATCAGTTTTGAGTTCCAGAGTTCCTGAGTTCGAGAATCCACTACAGTGGACAGAAGCAACTGGTCTGCAATCTAGACCTGTTATCAGCAATTCCTTGGTTCCAGAGTTCCGAGTTCGAGAATCCACTACTGTCGACAAAAGCACTGGTCTGCAATCATAGACCAGGTATCAGCAATTCCAGAGTTTCCAGAGTTCCTGAGGTCCGGCTTCTATCAGAAACAACATGGATGAGTTGAAGGTGTATACCATCGTGGCTAGGCAAAAGACCATAACTGACGAGCTGTCACGACTCAAGATCAATGTTGGTAAAGATGGTCCCGATCGAAAAACAGTCGACTATAAGGCCAAAAAACTAAGATCTTTAGAAGCGCTATGGTTGGAATTTGCTAACAATCATGACCAAATTAAAGATAATGTGAAGGCGGACACTCCGTACGTGCAATCGAAAACGTACGAGAAGGTTAAACAGGCTTACATTGAGCTAAAGCAAACCTTGGAGTCAATTGTGCCCATAGATGCCGACCCGTCAATTAAATCAACTGGGGCTGGTTGTCCATCAAGTCTCAAGAAAACAGATGAGACACAGCCGTCCATAACAATTCCAGCATCTGATATAACTAGGGTTATAAGAAGGCAAAGAACCACAATACAGTCTTTGCAGCGATTGCTTGGTTGCCTTAAAAACACTTCGGAAGACACTTGGAGTTCAACCTTTTGTAGCGTGAAATTAAATACACTGCAAAAATACTGGATGGAAGCAGAAGAAACACATCGTTTGATTAACGAAATTTCAGAGGATCCAAAACAAGATGGATACAACTTGGACGAGTTCTACAACATAGAAGCCGATGTCCAAGAGTATTTGATCTCTCTGACCAGCAGATCTGAACAAATCTCGAACCAGAATTTGTTGCCACCTAGCATGAACCTTTCTTCCACACCGCAGCAAGCCCTCAAACTACCTAAAATAACGCTGCCCAAGTTTGATGGAGATTACGCTAAGTGGAAGCAGTATAGTGATCTATTCACTGAACTGGTGCATAAACAGAGCATAGCGGATTGTCAAAAGCTGTTTTATCTAAAGACGACATTAACAGGGGAAGCAGAAAGTCTTATAAGGCACTTCACGACATCAGATGACAACTATAGTGCAGCATGGCAAGTAGTCAAGGATCGATTTGACAATCCTAGGCTTCTGGTTACAGCGCATATTCAGAGATTGCTGATGCAACCTGCCATCCAGAGTGAAGGCTCCAAGGCAATAAAGGTCTTGCATGACACCACACAAGAGTGCATGCTTAGTTTAAAGGGTTTAAACATAGACACTGCTAATTGGGACCCGCTTCTGATGTGCGTTTTGATCAAGAAACTTGATCGAAACACGCTTACACTTTGGGAGCAGTCACTCAAGCAACCAAAGGAGCTACCATCTTTAAACGAGTTGATGTGTTTCTTAGAGACGCAGTTCCAATCCCTAGAAGCATTAGGGCCAAGCTCAAGAAAAAGTTCAGAAGATCAACGCCAGCGGCCAAGGCCGGACAAAGCGTATACGACGCTAGTAACAACAGACGCATGTGTCTCCTGCAAGGGCAATCACCAGTTGTACTACTGTGACAAATTTTTGAAATTAAGCCCATCACAGCGATTAAACTTGGTGCAAAGATCAAGGCACTGCGCAAACTGCCTTGGATCAGGACATGTCACCAAAGAATGTCATTCCCGAGGCTGTACAAAATGCCAGAAGAAGCACAACACACTTCTTCATTTGGATGTGTCAACCAGGCCCAAAAACGGGAAAATATTAGCATCACCAGTTATAACAACCTCTTCGGCAGATTCAGCAAGCCTTACTTCTGCAGCTGGAACCAGTCCCAGTGTCGGAAGGTCGACAAGCGTGATACTAGGCACAGCTATCGTTAACATAAGATGTCAATCAGGAAAGCAGATAGCATGCCGAGCATTGTTGGATTCTGGATCACAGGTCAACCTTATAACCGAAAAGCTAGCAAAATCATTAGGTCTGAGGGAGAATTATGAGGCGTTATGTGTGGAAGGCATAGGCCAAAGCAAACAGGCGTCCCATCGAAGAGTTAACATTGAAATAAACTCAAAAATCAATGGATTCTCTTTTCGAGTGGAAGCACACATTCTTCCAAAAATCATATCACCACAGCCATCACGGCCCGTCATAACATCAACCTGGAATATTCCAAACAACATTGTTTTGGCTGACTCACAATTTGATCATCCAGGAACAATTGACTTGCTTATCGGTGCTGAAATCTTCTATTCGACTTTGGTGGTTGGACAAATAAGCCTAGGAGATGATCTTCCAACACTGCAAAATACCGTATTTGGATGGACAGTAGTGGGAAAGGTATCAACCCCCATGTACAGTCATATGGTGGCAGCTTGCGGAATTTGCACCGCGGATGAGGCTCTTGACCAACAGATTGAAAAATTTTGGCGATTAGAGGAAGCAACTTCAACCACGGACAATTTCACTCAAGCCGAGAAACGCTGTGAAAATCACTTCATTCAAACTACAACTAGGGATTCTACTGGTCGCTTCGTGGTTCGGTTACCCTTCAAAGAGGCACCCTCTTGCTTGGGAGAATCAAAAGACATTGCGTTTCGAAGATTTATTGCGCTTGAGCGGAGACTTGCAAATGCACCAGAGCTAAAAAAGCTTTACAGGCAGTTCATGGAAGAATATCTACAACTAGGTCACATGAAAGAAGTGGCCCTTCAACAAATTGCAAAACCATATTACTTTTTGCCGCACCATTGCATTCAAAAGCCTGACAGTAGCACAACTAAGCTAAGAGTAGTATTTGATGCCTCCGCTAAAACATCCACAAATTTATCACTTAATGATGTTCTCTCTACTGGTCCAACAATTCAAGACGATGTCTTTTCAATGTTGCTACGTTTCCGCATGCCAAGATATGTGTTTACCGCAGATATTGAAAAGATGTACCGGCAGGTACTCGTAGACGAGGAGGATCAGAAGTTCCAGCTGATTTGGTGGAGAAATAGCCCAAATGACGCTCTAAAGTGTTTCAAGCTCCAGACAGTTACCTACGGTACCACATCAGCATCCTACTTAGCCACAAAGTGCCTTCAAGCAATGGCTCAAGAAAACAAGGAACGATTTCCATTGGGATCAATGGCTCTGTCACGAGATTTTTACGTGGATGACGTATTAACTGGCTCTGACAAAATTGCCGAGTTGCTAACAACCCAATCGGAAGTACAAGCAATTTTACAAAGAAGTGGTTTCAAGTTAAGAAAGTGGTGCGCTAATCATGCATCTCTCCTGAAGGGTATTCCGTTCGAGGACAGAGAAACAGAGCTAGACTTCAGCAGTAACATTGATGAACACATCAAAACGGTAGGACTAACGTGGATGCCGAAATCCGATCAACTCTGTGTCAAGACATCCTGGGTTGATAAAGTTCGAGTAACCAAGCGGTCTGCATATTCCGACATCGCACATTTGTTTGATCCACTTGGAATTATGGCTCCGGTGGTCGTCGTCGCAAAAATGTTTCTTCAGAAATTGTGGGAGTTGAAGCTTGATTGGGATGCAGCATTACCTCAAGAAATGCAGACGACATGGCTTAAGTATCGTGAAGGTCTACAATCTCTCAACAACATCAATATTGATAGACACATATTTGCACACAAAAGCCCCAAAAACGTACAATATCACGTATTTGCTGATGCTTCGGAAAAGGCATATGGGGCAGCAGTATACGTCCGATCTATTAGCAGTGACAATACTATCACGGTGCGATTACTATGCTCCAAATCAAGAGTAGCACCGTCAAAACAAACCAAATTAGCACAGCAAGCAACTATCCCCAGGCTAGAGCTTTGTGCCGCTTGCCTTGCCACTGAGCTCCTGCTTCGTATACAAAAGGACCTAAAGATCCATAATGAGGCAACATTCTTATGGACAGACTCAGAAATTGTTCTTGCTTGGATTAACTCATCATCATCCACCTCACTCCCTATTTTTGTTGCTAATCGAGTAGCGCGTATTCAACAAAGTACAATTCCTCAGCAATGGCACCATGTCCCTTCAAAAGAAAATCCAGCTGATGTCCTATCACGAGGGATAGGCCCTGAACGACTTCAAGAGTGCAACATTTGGTTCTACGGACCAAAGTTTCTTCATGGGGCCACTTCAATTTGGCCACCAAAATACAAACCAATTGAAGAGAATCTATCTGTGGGGGCCGCTGTACACGATTCACCCCCGCATCAAGAAGGAATTTTATCTGCCATCAATCATAAAAATTCCTTCAAATTAGCAGAACGAATAGTTGGCTTTCTGCTGAGATACATCCACAATCTGGGACAAAAGGCGACAATAACCAAAATCAGGAAAAACAAAGAAGAAATGTCAATTGAAGAAATTGAGTTAAGACTTGCAAAAATCAAGCTGAAAAATGGTCCTCTATCAGTTATGGAACTAAATGAAGCAAAGAAGATTATCTACAAAAACATGCAACAAGAGCAATTCAAGGATGAAATCAAGCATCTGAAAGACGAGGGTGAAGTACCAAATAAAAATCCTTATAAGAGTCTGGCACCCTTTCTAGATGAAGAAGGACTGATTCGTGTGGGCGGGCGCTTAGAAGCATCGTCTTTGCCATACGACGCTAAGCATCCCATATTGATCCCATATAGTCACCAGTACACTAGAATGATATTTGTTGAAATTCATGAAGACAACAATCATATTGGCCCACAAAGCATGCTTTCAATTGCTAGACAGACCATTTGGGCAGTGAGAGGAAAGACGCTTGCTCGATCAGTGCTACATAAGTGTTTCGATTGTGCTCGTGCCACACCAAAGCTTTTGTCGCAACAAATGGGAAATTTACCTGCGGATAGAATTCAACCAGCAAGGCCTTTCATCAATACAGGCGTTGACTTTTGCGGTCCGATATCTACACACTTCAAGATAAGAGGCAAACGGCCTCAAAAATCTTACATTGCGATCTTCTGCTGTTTTTCCACCAAGGCCTGCCATTTGGAGCTTGTAACCGATTTAACTGCACAAGGTTTCATAGGGGCGCTTAAACGATTCATGGCCAGGAGAGGCCATTGCAGGAACATATATTGCGATAGTGCAACGAACTTTGTTGGCGCCAAAAACCAGCTATCTGATCTAATGTCTTTTATGGAATCCGAGACAGAAAGAGAGAAAATAACATCCTCATGCACTACCAAAGGATGTGACTTTCATTTCATTCCACCACGTTCACCGCATTTCGGTGGTCTATGGGAAGCTGCAGTCAAATCATCGAAGCATCTACTACAGCACACTCTTGCAGGAGCATCACTGACATACGAGGAACTTGAAACTGCTGCCATTCAAGTTGAAGCTATTTTAAATTCAAGACCAATAACTCCAATGTCCGATTCGCCAAACGATCTTACTGCTCTTACACCAGGCCATTTCCTCATTGGAGAACCTCTCATTAACAATGTTGATCCTAATGCAGCCACATCAGCTGATTCAGGGATTCTTGCTCGCTGGAATCTTGTAAAGCATATCAAAAATGAGTTCTGGCGGCGATGGTCACGTGATTACCTGAATCAGCTACAGCACAGGTATAAATGGAAGGAGAGATGTCAGAATGCAGAACCTGGAATGATGGTCATAATCAAGGAAGACAACACACCAAGCTTGCAATGGCCACTTGGACGTATCACTAACGTTATAACTGGAGATGATGGACTAGTTCGAGTAGCAGATGTGCGGACAGCTACTGGGATATTCCGTCGTGCCATACACAGATTGGCTCCACTTCCAGTTCCAATTCAAGAAGATGATGTCAATCCAAAGGAAAAGGCAGATAACTCTTCAAGTCAGTGCTCATCAACTTTGCCACATTTGAACCAGAGGTCTGACGATGGTCCAGTACCCAAAAAAAGGTTCAAGCCTTCCATTGCATCAGCAACCCTTGCTATACTCTTAATGTTTCTATTCGCTCCCATAATAGCATGTGCTCCAGTCAGGATTCAACCGTTTCTGTCACAGCCAGGGATCTACTTCGAAAATTTCGGAACCTCAGGCGTAACCTCAAGTAGTTGGAATATTATTGCCTATTATGACATGGACCCTTATTGGACCGAATACCATTCGATAGCAACCTATAGTAGAAAGCTAGCAGAAATTTGTCATTTACTCCCAAATAAAAACGAGACTTGCAAAGGGACACTCATTCAATTTGACCGGATAAACGCAGACATCAAAAGGGATAATGATCTCTTGTCCGTAAAATCAATCAGTCAGAGAGCTCGTCGTGGAGCTTTAAATTTCATAGGCAATGTCGCTAATGCCTTATTTGGAGTCCTTGATGATGAATACGCCAACCAAATGTCCGCTACCATAAACACAATCAAACAAGATGAAAGTCATATAGTTAATCTTATTCGAAACCAGACTTCAATAATTGACGCCACCATAAATATTATTAAACAAAATGAGCAGGAGACGAGTTCCCGTTTTGAAGAGATAGACGAAAACCTCAAACAGTTCGCAGCTGTTGTTAATGATATAAGACAGCAATACCACCAGGAAAGGCTGCGTCAACTTTTCAATTCAATCGCACTGCAACTCATATTAGTTTCTTCACAATTTCAAAAGACCCAAGCTTCATTAATAGACGTAATGATCGATAATCATCATGGGAAAATAAACCCTCAGCTTATTTCACCTGCTCAGTTAAGACAGGAGCTCACAAATATAAAAGCAAATCTACCATCTTCAGTCCGGCTTCCAGTTACTCCAGACGAAATTCCGAAGCTGTATCATCTTATGAGCATTCATGGCAAAACTTTGAAAGAACACATCATCTTTAAAATTGAATTGCCGCTCCTAAGTCTTGATGAGTTTGAGCTCTTCAAAGTGACTCCCGTTCCAGTTCTTATCGGAGAGTCATTTCTGACTATACAACCATCAACCGACTACATTATGATCAACCTACACCGTGACCAGTACTACCTTCTATCAACAATAGAGTTTCAAGGATGTTTCTCCCTTACTGAAGAAAGGCATATATGCCACCTGCAACGTCCGATTTACAGACGTGGATCCGAAGTAAGCTCTTGTGAAATCAACTTCTTAAACTATGGTCAACAATCTCCTGCATGCAAGGTTGTAAGCGCTAGTGATGGTCCTTATTGGATCCAACTGAACAAGCCAAACGAATGGATTTACGTTTTAAAGTTTAGAACCACACTAAATGTAGTTTGCAATGAAACCGTAACACAGACTGTTTTGGAGGGTTCTGGAATTCTGCAAATTCAACCCGGGTGCATTATTAAAGATGACTTCGTAACCTTACGTGGCCATTTTATTCAAAGAACGGTCTCTAGAATGTCACTCTCTCCAGCTGCAAACCTGTCCAATTATGCATAACCAGACAATCTCACTACAGCTTCTTACGAAACCTTGCCTTACAAAAAACATTTGGAGGAATTGGATGCACTCAAGCGAGAACTCATAAATATAACAAAAGCGTTGCCTTCAATTATATATCAAAATGATGTGCACCAATTTACAGTGAGCTACGTCGCATTATTCACATCCATCATAATCCTACTGTGCTTGTTTCAATGGTCATACCGCTATTACTGCAAACCTAAGACAGTAATTTTAAAAGGCGAAAGAAATCCTAGCAGAACATCAGCGAACAATAAGGGCAGCCTCAACCGAAAAACAGAAGAACTCAACGACAAGAATCCCAGCAATATATCCTTTGAAATGGCGCTATAGTTTCGAACATAGTTCAACGGGCGGAGTATGTATATTTTAATCCATCAGATTATCATATACCAACACTTTTTAATCGAAATTTATTATTTACCCTACAACAGCTTCTCTGTTTGTATAATTAATAACAACAGCAACAGCTTCTCTGTATGCTTTATTTTCAAATCATATTTATCGCATATTTTTCATAACAGTCAGCAGTTTTCTGCAGGTAAAATAGAATCACAATAGTCAGCAATCTGCATGCAGGTTCAAAACATACCTGGCAGAAATATATCATATTTCTTTCTTTCCTCTGTATTATAGTAATTATGTATATATTTTTGATGTTTGTAAATTTAGCTAATTAAGCAAAATTATTGTATAAATAGCATTGTAAGTTAATAAAATTCTATCATTCACGATCAAAAAGGTGTCCAGTCTACTTTATTATTATTGCTTCCCCCCACCAGTGGTAAGGGGCAATAATATTCACAAAAGAAAACAATCGCTGCAATATACAAAGGTACAAAGAACCTTTTGTATACTCCACGGTCTGGTCAAGGTTTATGTGCCCTGAACAGCCAGTCGGAACAAAATAGTTCCGACTTTAACATTTCCAATATCTTGGGAGTATTATCTCTACGGCCTGGCGGAACTGAACTGGACGTAAACAGCCGAATCAGAAAAGCAAAGGCTGCGTTCGGAATGCTGTCCAAAATATGGAGAAACAACTCTTTTAGCTTAAAGACCAAGCTACGACTGTTCCGCTCCAATGTTGAATCCGTTCTGCTTTACGGCTGCAGCACTTGGAAAGTCACTGAAATTGTCACTAGAAAGCTGCAAACCTTCGTTAATAGATGTCTACGAAACATCTTGAGGATTTTCTGGCCCAACCGTATCTCCAATGCCGAACTTCATGCGAGAACGGGTCAGGAGCCCATAGACTCCATTATACGAAGAAGAAAGTGGCAGTGGATTGGCCATACGCTTCGAAAAGGCGATCGGTGCATTGCATCTCAAGCAATGCAGTGGAACCCGCTCACACAGGAGGGAAGACAAGTGGGCCGGCCTAGAAGTACATGGCGAAGAACGGTCGAACAGGAATCGGCACGACTGGGGAAAAGTTGGAGAGAGCTGAAACATATTTCAAGAAATCGTACACGGTGGCGCGTAGGTGTAGTGGAGGCCCTATGTCCCGTAAGGGAAACATCACGGATGTAATAGGTCCGAGGACCTAAGTAAGTAAGTAAGTAGTTGAAAAATAAAAATTTGTCTAGTTTATTTTCATTTTATTTTTTATTGTTACATAATTTTCTCAACTTTCTTGGAGCCTAGGAGCAGCATGTTTGTTTTTCTGAAATGTATAGAATTTAATTAAATTGAAAAAAACTTAAATTTTTACTTAAATGATTTTTCCGGGGGTTGAACTCAAGTCCATCTGATAAACTGTCCGAGCACACTTCCAATAGGCCACCTTGTGATATACGAGTGGAAAGTCAAAATTTTAATAAGTAACGCGTGCGTATTGCATGCGTAAGGAAAGCGTAACGCATGCATAATGCGTAACGCAATACGCACGCGTTACGCATTCGTTAATCATGCGTTACGCACGCGTTACGCATGCGTTACGAACGCGTTGCGCATACGCTACGCACGCGTTACGCATGCGTAACCTGTGCGTAACGCATGCGTAACGCAAAAATATTAAAAACATTAAAAAAGGGTATTTTAGTATCGGTTGTTAATCGATAGTAAAATAACTCAGATCAAAAATAAAAACCGGAATAATAAAAATAATAGCACGCACGCGTTACGCACGCGTTACGCACACGTTACCCATGCGTTACACACGCGTTACGCACGAGTTACGCACACGTTACGCACGCGTTATGCATGCGTTACGCACAAGTATGGCATGCGTTACGCATGCGTAACGCATGCCTTACTTGTGCGTAACGCATGCGTAACGCATGCGTAACGCGTGCGCATGCGTAACTTGTGCGTAACGCATGCGTAACGCGTTCGTAACGTGTGCGTAACGCTTGCGTAACTCGTGCGTAACACGTGCGTAACGCATGGGTAACGTATGCGTAACGCGTGCGTAACGCATGCATAACGTATGCGTAAAGATAGAGTCGATTTGTCAACTTAAAGTTTTCGCAGAGTATGAAATATCTTTTGAAAGGTGGCACCTCCTAGATCACGAAAATTATGTTTTTAACCCTCTACGCCGCTTAGTACTCGAAACAATCGAGATTAAAAAGATAAAGAGAGAGTCGATTTTTCAACTTAAATTTTTCGTAGAGTATGGTACATCTATGAAGACAAAAATAATTTTGTATGTATGAAAGTTGAATTTTAACACAAAATAAAAATAAAATACTATTAAATTCTTAAAGTTTGAAATACTGTTCATAAGGTTATAATAAAAACCTACTGCAAAATTCATTTCCACTAAATTCACCAAAAATTTGTTTTTCGTACTAAAAAAAAAAAACCACCTCTATGCTGAATGCAAAAAGAAAGATTTGTGACACTCCCCTGAAGCACCCAACCAGTCCAAAAAATTGCAAACGCCAACAAAATTAATGTCGCATTCCTTACAACCATTTGAAGTCGATTTCATTCAAATTTTTTTCTTTTTGTAAGGAATTCATAAAAAAGTCGATTTTTTTTTGTGATTGTGTGAGTGCAATTTGACAGGAATTTTGTTGTCGCACAAAAACTAAGAAGTAGTGCGCGCAAAGCAAATATTAAAGTGTATTTTATTTTCGCGTTGTTTTGATAATTTAAAAACAAATATATTTCGTCTGATAATTGAAAAACATCAAAAACAATTGTGCGCGTAATCAAGTAAAAAAATTACAATCCAAAATTAATCCACACACAGCAGCGAGGACCTATTCTGAATATTTCACTAGAGGACGAAGAAAAATAATTTTGCAACGTGATTTCCTCGCGAATTGTATGTTATTTTAATGGGATTTTTTGTTTCTTGAAGATACGCACAATTATCTTTACTTTTTTTCATCAATCACTGAAATATTAAACAATTAAGAACACTTAAACATTTGTTTTCTTTTTTAACTTCGTCACAAAATTGTAATGAGAACATTTAATTCCATCTTGATGCATGAGAAATGTCAAATCTTGATAGTGTGTGTGCGATTTGATGTGAAATCTGGCTAAAAACGCAAGATTTGTTTGACAGCATAAAAGTCGATTTTGTTTAGAAAAAATTCGATTTGTTCAGAAAAATTCGAATTTTTTTGACTGTAAGGAATTCGACATAAAACAACCAATATTTACATCACCAGCATCTGTCCAACATTCGCAAACCCATTCGATGCATTCAAGTACCTCCAAAATGTCAGACAGAGATGATTTGAAGTCTTTTATTTCCAATCTTTTTGACACAAAAATGCAAGCTCTGCCCACCAAAGATGACATTGCCGCAATTGGTGTACAACTAAGAAGTCTTCAACAAGAAAATCTGAATCTTTGTAACAGATTGGAAAATGTGGAGAAACGTTGCGTCGAACTGGAGGAGCACATTCTATGTCTTGTCTGCAGTGTCCAAAGAAAGCAACGCTGTATTTGCTATTCCGCCTGCCCAGCTTTTAGGAAAAGATGAACAGAGCAAAATCCAAGCACTTTGTTCAACACTTCTAGATAAAGATTCGCAGATTCTGCCTGCCAAGAAGATCTTTGAAGGATATGGAACATCAAAATTTCTTGTACAATTGAGTTCTTAATTTGAAGTATCTAATATGCTTAAAAACTCAAACAAGTTAAAAGACATAGGTGTTTTTAAGGCTCTCCCAAACCAATGCGGAACATTCGTTGCGGCGAAGAAACATACGCATGTCAAAATTTATTTACATCGTGATATATGAGAGTGCCCACACCAACGCGGCGGAGAAATATATGAATTAATTTTGACTGACGAATGTTTCTTCGCCGCAACGAATGTTTCGCATTGGTTTTGGATAGCCTTGATTCAAAAAGATTACTCGAGGTTGTCACAAATGAAAGGAAAGAGGCTTCTTACATACAGAAAGTGTATTCTTAATGTAAATAAAACAAGTAAACCACAGATAAGAGGAGTCAAGCTGGAAGTCGGAGGCAAAGTATTTTCCATCAACTCTGATAACACACTGATCTGTGGACAAGGAGGTGGTGAAACTGTGCTTCGTGAGCTTTTTCCTGGTATATTGTTTGACATTTTGCAAATATCTCATCGGCAAAATACGAAGAAGGGGCAAACGATGAAGAAAAATCATCACCAGGGTGTTCGAGCGTCTGGAAGTGCAGCTGTTAGCAGAGAGCAACAATTTGAAATTGTGAACCAGCTGTCTGCCAAAATGTAAATGTAAATGTATCCATAGACTTTAATATATTAGCTTATAACATTAATGGTATCAATAATTAAAAAGACTGTTGATTTTTTTGAATATGTATGTAAATTTGATATTTTTTTTCTTTTTGAGACCCATCTAGAAGAAGACAAAACCAATGATTTCTTTCAATTTTTTCCTAAATTTAACACACATTGGATTTCAGCTCAAAGAACACATAGCAAAGGTAGAGCATCAGGTGGATGCATTTTTGGATACAGATCCTCGTTAAAAAATGTAAGTTTTATTGATTTAAGTGGGACTATAGTTGTAAAATGTCAGTTGAACCTGGAAAACTTTTTTATTGTACCAACATACCTCAATTGTTCTAATTGGGATTATCATTTTACTGTTTTTAATAATGTGTTGAATGAATTGGTTAACGCAAATATAATGGTGGTAGGGGACTTTAATGCCATCGAGTTGGTAAATCACAAATTTCATCAACAAGTTCGAACGACAATTTTGCTTTGCAAAGAGAATCACACGATGAAGTAGAAAATGTTTCTGATTCTAATTGATCTCTTTCAAAGCTAATTGATCTCTTTCAAAGCTTCGATTTGTCAATCCTTAATGGATGTTCTAAAAAAGATGCGAAAGGAGATTTTACGTTTGTGGGTAGCCAAGGAAAAACAGTTATAGACTTGTGTGCAATTTCTAGCAGGTGGTTTAGATATGTCAAAGACTTTCAAGTATGCTCGCAAATTTTCTCTGACCACCTTCCAATCGTAGTTTATTTATCACTTTCCAGTCAATTAGAATCAAGAGAACTGCAACTGTTACCTTAATTGAAGTGGAGAAAAGGGTTTGAAAGAGTCTACCGGGAAAGACTAGATGTCTATCTGTCTCGTATTGATATTGCTTAGGAGCAAAATCCATCAAAAAAACTTGAACTCTTATTAAATGGTATTTATGCTTCAGTACCACAATTTCCAAAAAGCTCATTTAGGCCGAAACAAAAATGGTTCGATAATGACTGTCGCAAGTTAAGGGATGCCTCATTTAATATGCTTCATTTATATAGAAATTCTTCGAATTTAAGTATTAAGTATTGGTATATTGAACCAATCAAAAAGTATAAAATATTATGTTCGGAGAAAAGAGCCAATTATGAAAGAGTACAAGCTCTTCAGTTGGCGCAAACCAAAGATTCTAAATCATATTGGCCCTTGCTGAAACAAATTAATGGACAGAATTTTAGTTGTGGTGTAAAAATTTCAGCAAATGAGCTTGCAAAATATTTTAAAAACCTTCTTCAAGCTAAAGATACTTACTATAGCTTTAGTTATGCACAACCACTTTCAAAAAACGACCAGTTAGACAGAGATTTTTCTATGGTAGAATTAAATGAAGTCTTAAAACAAGCTAAGGAAAATAAAGCTCCTGGAAATGACCGTGTTAGTTATGAGTTCTTCAAAAACGCTGGTGCTGGGTTTCACACAATACTATTAAACAGCTACAATAAAATTTTAATGACAGAGGAAATTCCTAGTTCATTTAAACAGTCAATAATATTTCCGCTCCATAAAAAGGTCCTGTTAACGAAGTTGAAAACTATCGAGGCATTTCTTTTATGAATCTGGTTGCCAAAAAATTCTGTGGAATTATGTTCAATCGGTTAGAGAACTGGGTTACTAGAAACAACATAATATCAGATTTTCAAGCTGGTTTTCGTAAAAATTATTCCAAAAATTATCAAATATTTTCACTCACAACCATTGAAAAATCGTATCTCAGTATGAAAAAGAAATTATTATATAAAAAGAAATTTTGATTCTGTTAACAGGAATGCATTGTTTTATAATATGTCTTGCTTAGGAATTTCATACAAATTTCTTAATATTTGGATTTCTTTGTATGAAAATACACAATCAACAGTGTGGAATGGACACCAAATATCAGAGTGGTTTAATACAACTGCAGGTGTTAAACAAGGTTGCATCTTAAGTGCACTTATATTTTCAATTTTTATTACTGACATTGTTGATAGCCCACCCGGAGGAATTTTTATTGCAAAAAAAACTGTTAAAGTTCTTTTATATGCTGATGATGTGGTTATTTTTGCAGAATCTCCAAAAGCACTGCAACTTATGATAAACAGAGTATCTGATTTTTGTAAAAAGTGGGACCTTTCGATTAATATCCAAAAGTCGAAAATAATGATTTTTAGAAACGGTGGGGGTCGGTATGGCTCAGAAGAAAAGTTAAACAATTCAAATACTTAGGGGTCACTATAACGTCAAACATATGAATTTTAACAAACATTTGCAAGATAAATACAAGGCTGCATTATGTCTTGTAAATGCATCGTGGAAGAACATAATGTCGAATAAAAATATTCTTTTGTCGACCAAATTCCAAGATTTTAATAGTGTTGTCAGATCCTCTCTCTGTTACGCTTCACAGGTTTGGGGTTGTTATTTTTATGAAAATCTGGAAAATGCACTTCGTATTTTCATCAAAAAAATTTTCTGTCTTCCTTCAAATGTACCTAATTATGCTATTTGCCTGGAGAGTGGGCTACCTCTTCTTCACAACTATACACTGAAGCTACAAGCCAGCTATATTTTAAAAATTATGAGCCTAGGAGAAAACAAACTAGCAACAAAAACTTATTGAATACAAATTGAGGTATAGCCATTTTTGGGGTAAGGAATGGAAGCGTTTAGGGCAAAAGTGTGGATGTGACCTGATTCTTCACCCAGTTGATGAAGTGACATCTCTTAAAAATTCGTTCTCTACAATTATGGAAAGACTTGATGAGATGCAACGAAATGAGTTTATACTCCAAGCGAGAAATTCCTCTAGCAGGGTTCTGTATTCAGAGCTCAATTACAATCTTTGTAGTTTCAACTATTTTAAGGACAAATTCAGCTACAAAAAGATCACATTGCTCTTTAGGCTTAGATCTGAAACACTTTTTCTGAATGGTTCACCCTATTCTGCAAACGTTAACCAATTCTGTTCAATGTGTTATTTAAATCAAAAAGGAGATTGTTTTCATTTTACGTCTATTTGCCCAATTTTTAGTAGAATAGGGGAGAGGTATTTTGGGCACAAAATTCTAAGCATGGAGCAAGACATTGTACAACTATAGTGTTGAAGCTTATAAGTATAGCTTACTGATATTAAAAGAATTCTCATGAGCACCTTTTTTATCTCGTGTTAAGAAATCATTGGATATCTTCAAACAAAAAAAAAAAAAAAATAAAGGGTTTTTAGTATTATTAAAATAACTTGCTTATTTAAGTACCATATTATTAATTTTAAAAAAATATTTATTTAAATTTATAAAAGTGCAAAATATAAAAACTGTTAAGTTTAATACCAAGCAGATGGCTGGTGCCATGTTTGATATGTTATTTTTTTTTTTCACCGTTGTAAATTTTATTTCTTGTAACATTTCACATATTTATACATTAATTTTATTAATATTATCAATAAACGAATTATTATCTATGGATGGCACCTCCAATATCAAGAAAATGATAGTTTTAACCCTCTACGATGCTCAGTTCTCGAGATAATCGAGTTTAAAGATAAAGATAGAGTCGATTTTCCAACTTAAATTTTTCGTAGAGTATGATACATATATGGAAAGGTGGCACCTCCTAGATCACGAAAATGATAGTTTTAACCCTCTTTGATGCTTTGTTCTCGGGATAATCGAGCAAAAACCTGCACATTTGCATAAGAACAAAATGCAAAAGCTTTAGCTCGTTGTAATTTGCTATACACAAATCCACGTGGTATGATTTGTATAAGAACAAAATTCAAAAGCTATAGCTTGTAGTAGTTTGCTATATAGAAATCCACGTGGTATGATTTGTATAAGAACAAAATGCAAAAGCTATAGCTTGTAGTAGTTCGCTATATGCAAATCCACGTGACATGATTTGTATTAGGCTTGCAGCTGAATGCTATATACAAACTATTTATTTTCGCGCTTTATCTTACCACTGTTGGCAGGTCTTAAAAATGCGTTATAAAAGTTAAACCTCATTGACTGTTATATAACTTATTCTAAAAGGCCTTAAGGAATTAAAAATACCAACAAAATTGTTTGATTTGCATAACTAAGCCTTGTGCAAATTATATACAAGCAATAGCTTCCCAAATTATGAAAACAAGCTAAATTGTTAGTTGGGGTATGCGTGCACGCAAACGTATGCCTGCACGTTTGCGTTTGCACGTTAGCATTTGCGTGCACGCATACCTTTGCGTGCACGCCGATCCTTTAGTTCTTGAAAATTTGGCGTTTCGTTCCGGTGTTTTCACTTGGTTTACAGTGAGGGCCTTACTTTTCTTCAATCATTTTTACTTACATCGATTTTACAGCGAACACCAAAGCACTGCCTAAACATATAGCATATCAAATTTCTGTACCACTTGATTTTTTACACGGGAACACGGGTTTTAATGAAAAATCGAACTGTAAATGTTGATAGGCAAGACAACTTTTTTCAGAAATAAATGTGTTTTTGTTGTGTTTAAATTTAAGTGTCTACTAAAATTTAAGATTAAGTTAATTTATCTCTTCAGAATAGCACCGCTACGTGCCCGCCATCGCCATACCATCGCCATTCGCCACCGCATTGCTTTTGCTTGCCACATCATAACATACAGAAAAAAGTGTTCCCATTGAATTTATGTTCAACACCATGTTCAACAAATACCACAAAAAGGACGAGAACACCACCACTCGTATGGTAAAACAGTGCGGCGCGGCGCAATGCCATCTGTTGATAATTGTTAAAAAATAGCTCCCAACTATAATGGTTTTATATACAAACAAGTCTCAGTTGCGGGGGCCGGGAACGGGCATGCTACATTATATACACCATTGTGGGGCAATGTAATTCACGGAGAGTATTCGTATCCTCCTCATCAGTGAACACTTGATGGTGTTCTTTTTTAAAATTTGTATTCGTCGTCATTATTGCCCCCGTTTGTGGTTTTTTGATGCTCCCACGTCGTAATGGGTGGGGTTGAAAACCGCAACATTTTTATTTTGAGTAAAAAGTGCAATAATTTAAAAAGCCCTCCATATACTTTTGACCAGGGGCAAGTTAATAAATTAATTTTGCTGACACTTCCTCCCCCGTTCTAAATTGAATTTCATATGGAGTGTGCCCCAATTGGAAAGCAATCGTGAACAATTTTTGTGTCTATAATGAATTATAGCGTTTGTTGTCGATTTTATTACCGCCGATGGTGGTTTTGTTAACGTGAACGACCGACTGGCTAGCTGGCAGGCAGTTGAGTCTGGTTAAATATATAAAGTAATATATATCCTCAACCTGCTCTTAATTTAAGCGCCCGTTTAGCTGGGGGCCACAACTGGTATGTAATATATGTACATAGATGAAAGCTTCTAAAATGGCCAACAATTTACTGCAACAGGATGCGTATTGCTCTGCATTAGTTTGCTTTTTGAGGGAAACCAGTCAAAGGGTTGTAGCTGTATAGCTTTCCCGCTGACACCCACTGGAATTGGTTTGTTTTGGTGGGAGATTTGGTTACTCTGGTGTCGTGTCCGAATTTAATTGGCCAATGTATGCCTGCAACTTGTCCCTTAAATGCCATAAGCATGCAAATTGTCTGCATACAAATTCTAAATTTTTACATTCCGCATATTCAATTAGTATCTATCTATAGTCCTTTGTGCTGCAATCCTTTTCGGATCGCCGAAGCTCCAATTCATGCTATCCTCAATTTATAATACACCAGTGCTGGATTACTTATAAGTTATAACTAAGGCAATGAAGGCATCGAGCTACATATTGGGTCCGTATTATTAAGAACAAACAAATAAGAAACCACGGTAAGTATTTCGTTAATATAGTTCTTCTTTAATAAGTCTCAGAATTTTGTTGGTTTACCGTTATTGCTTGTTATATAAGTTTAGTTATTTTGCAAAAAGAACTGTGCAGGAAAAAAAGTAAGTCCAAGTGAATGCCTCAGAACAAGGTTTCCTTTGTTTATAGTCCAGCGGACGGATAGATGGATGGACGGACGGATGGGTGGACGGATGGACAGATGGACGGAAGGAAGGATGTATGGACGGTCGGACAGATAGACAGACGGATGGATGAATGGACGGTCAGCTGGACGGATGGATGGACGGATGGATGGACGGATGGATTGATGGACAGTTAGATGGACGGACGGACGGATTGATGAACAATAGGACAGACGCACAGTGGTCCGTTTGTTCTGTGGACAAAAATCTTTTCCCACACCAATTCTTGACGGAAAATGATAAAATTTGGTATACACACTACATTTGGGACGCAGAATTCAGTGGTTCTGCCAATATTTCGCAATAAGGCCAGAACATCGTTCGAAATGTTAAAGTCGCAAAGAAAGCCTTTTTAAAGCTAGGAATCTTATGAAATTAATGTTTGAAATGTCTTAAGATATGTGTCCAAATGTGTACTAAAATATAAAAATGGTTCAAACATAGATATGTACAAAATTTAGAAAATTTAATCGAAAATGTTGCTCCAATTTCAATAGGGATTAGAATTGTTTTGTGTGATATTCCTATAATTTTTTTTTATAGAATTTTTCATACAAATTTGACAATTCTCTTGGTTTAAAGTTGATAAACCAAATTTTTGGTCAATTAATTCTTCTTCTGAAAAGTTCGAAATAGTGTAAGATAAAATCTGTACAAAAATTGTTGTTTTTTTTTGTATTACATCTTTTGAATCCAATATCAAACTAAGAATTTTAATAGTTTACAGTTGTGCAATAATCGTCAAATAGCCGTTACTTACTTTACTTTTGATGGCGCTCACAGCCCAGGATGGGCTTCGGCCTCAACTAACAAGCCCCTCCAGCCAGCTCTGTCCCTAGCTAGCCGCTTCCAGTTGCGCACACCGAGTGCTTTGATGTCGTCATTCACTTGATTGCGCCACCTGTTACGGGTTCTTCCTCTGCTGCGTACCCCATCGGGGTTGGATTCGAAGACTCGTCGGGCAGGTGCGTTGCTGTCCATACGCTCCACGTGCCCCAGCCATCTAAGCCGCTGTATTTTCAGCTTTTTGACCAGGTCAACGTCGCTGTATAGCCCGTATAGCTCGTCGTTGAATCTTCTCCTCCATACTCCTTCGATACACACCGGACCGAAAATCACACGAAGAATCTTCCTCTCAAAGCACCCTAGCAGATTTTTATCCGAATCTTTCAGTGTCCATGCTTCTGACCCATAAAGCAGGACCGGGATGATTAGGGTTTTGTATAAAGTCTCCTTGGTTCTCTGAGAGAGGGCCTTACTACTTAAATGCCTTCTTAGACCGAAGAAACAGCGGTTGGCAAGAGTAATTCTTCGCTTGATCTCTGCACTGATGTCATTCTGCGATGTAATAGTGGAGCCCAGGTAGACAAAGTCCTTGACAACTTCGAAGTTATATCTGTCCATCGTGATATTTTGCCCGAGTCGACGATGTTGAGATTCCTCTCTCGATGACAGCATATACTTCGTCTTGTCCTCATTAACCGCCAATCCCATTCTAGCCGCCTCCGATTCAATGCTCGCAAATGCCCCTGCCACAGCTCGCTTCGTTCTGCCGACAATGTCTATGTCATCCGCATATGCAAGCAATTGAACGGACTTTTGATAGATTGTACCGCTGGTGTTGACATGTGCGTTGCGTACAATGGCTTCAAGAACGATGTTGAATAGGTTGCATGATAACGCGTCGCCTTGCCTCAATCCTTTCTCAACATCAAAGGAATCGGTGGTGTTCTTACCAATTTTGACGGAGCAGCGAGATTTCTCCATCGTCATCCTGCACAAGTGGACGAGTTTGGCAGGGATGCCGAGACTCGACATGGCTCTGTATAATTCGTCCCTTTTCACGCTATCATACGCGACTTTAAAATCGATAAAAAGGTGGTGTGTATCGATCTGGAATTCCCGGGATTTTTCTAAAATCTGTCGGAGTGTGAACATTTGATCGACGGTTGACTTGCCTGGCCTAAAACCGCACTGATAAGGGCCGATCAGATCGTTGACAAAAGGTTTTAAGCGGTCACACAGGATGGCCGACAAGATTTTATAAGCGACGTTTAGGAGACTAATTCCTCTGTAGTTGGTACATTTCAGAACATCTCCCTTTTTATGGATGGGGCACACTATACCGAGGTTCCATTCATCGGGCATACTTTCCTCCGACCAAATTTTGCAGATGAGCTGGTGTATGCTCCTAGCCAATTCATCTCCCGCTGATATAAATAGTTCGGCTTGTAAGCCATCCGCACCTGCAGCCTTGTACGACTTAAGTTTGGATATCGCCAGCCGAACTTCGGTTAGGTCGGGTGGACGGAACTCTTGGCCATCATCGTCCAAGTTGAATGGAGCGTTCTGCCTATTAGCGGCATCTTGGCTGTCTTCGCCATTAAGCAGTCTAGAGAAGTGTTCTTTCCAGATCCTCAGCACTGACTGTGTGTCTACTACCATATTCCCACTCTCATCTCGGCAGGCTTCCGTTCTAGCCTTGAATCCTTGGGTGGATCGCTTCACCCTCTGATAAAATTTTCGAACATCTCCCCTACCGCTACAACCCTCAATAGACTCTACCGCCCGCTTCTCGTGCTCTCTCTTTTTCCTCCTGAGAAGTCGGCGTTCCTCTTTTCGTTTCAGCCCGTAGAGCTCCCGGGCCACTCTCTCAGCAGCTCTTGTTCGAGTCTGCAGCATTGCCTGGTAGGCCTCGTCCTTAGCTGCATGCGCTAGCCGGCACTCCTCATCGAACCAGGGGTTTCGTTGTATTCGCCTAGTGAAACCCAGCACATCAGAGGCGGCACTTCTAATGGCTTGTTGACAGTGTTCCCACTGGTCCTCTGCACTTGATGCTGGTAGCGGACCTCCTGAGAGATTAAGAGTTACGTGGTCTGCAAAAGTTCTGGCAGTCTCTTGCGATTTAAGCTTCTCGACATCGAATCTTTTCACAGCATCTGCTCTGCGTTGTCGCGTCATGGATATCCGCATACGTAGTCTAGCTACCACCAGGTAGTGATCCGAGTCAATGTTGGCCCCTCGGAACGTTCGGACGTCCAAGATACTGGAAGCATGTCTCGCGTCTATCGCAACGTGGTCGATTTGGTTGACGGTTACTTGATCACGCGACCGCCAAGTCCCCTTGTGTATATTGAGGTGTGGGAAGTAGGTGCTTGAGATGATGACATTTCGCCCCGCCGCAAAGTCTGCCAGCCTGTGTCCGTTGCCGGAAGTTTCGTCGTGTAGGCTGTGTCCTCCGACTATCGAACCAAAGATGCCCTCCTTTCCGAATCTTGCGTTGAAGTCACCAAGAATGATCTTCACGTCGTACTTCGGGCACATATCATACGTTGTCTCCAGGAGATCGTAGAATTCTTCTTTGGTTGAGTCCTCTCTCCTTTCATGGGGGGGGGGGTGAACACAGATCAGCGTAATGTTCTTAAATTTGCCTTTGATGCGGATTGTGACCAGGCGTTCGCTTACACTTCGGAAGCCCAAGACTTCTTGCCTAAGTCTTCCCCTTATCACAAATTCACAACCAAAGAGCCGCTGACCCTGTTCCTTCAAGGACCCGCCGTAGTAGATGTCACACTATTTCAGTCTCCGTATGCCCTCTCCATCCCAATGCACTTTCTTGATGGCTGTTACGTCAGCCTTTAGCCTGTCCAGGTTCTCCACTAATTGTTCGGCTGCACGTGTTCTGTATAAGGACAGGACGTTCCACGTGCAGATCCGAAATTCATTGTCCTTGTTTCGTTTGCTGGGGTCGTCAACTTAAAGATCATCCATATCCGAGGCTTATTGTTGTTTCTGAACTTTTTTTTACGTGGTAGGGAAGTTACCCCGACGCACAACCCCCGACCCGGAGGACCAGACCCTTCGTATAACTCCAAGGGTAAGAAGCCGGATAAACCGCTCCTTATAGGCCTGAGCTACAAATATGTCGAAGTAGCCCATATAAAGTGTTCACTAAGTAGTTCAACCTAACTGGAACTGTAGACGCCACCGTTGATTCCATCTGGAGAATTCATCCGCTGCCGCCTCAATGAAAGGAGAAGTGCCTTAGTGGGAACACTCCTCCCCCCCTCTCTCGTTGGCTGTCCCCAACAGCTTTCCACGGGGATTTAAACCCCGTCTCCAGCTGAGGTACTAGACACCCGATGTTCACCATTAGGAGGTAAGAGTAGGAGTTGGTAGACAGAGGTGGGATTTAAGAAAAACCTGTGGACGCTTGTGTCCTCTTGAATGCACATAACTACCCTTTTGAACATCTTGCTTGTTATATAAGTTTAGTTATTTTGGAAAAAGAACTGTGCAGGAAAAAAAGTAAGTCTAAGTGAATGCCTCAGAACTAGGTTTCCTATGTTTATATTCCAGCGGACGGATAGATGGATGGACGGACGGATGGGTGGACGGATGGACATATGAACAGAAGGAAGGATGTATGGACGGTCGGACAGATAGACAGACGGATGGACGGATGGATGAATGGACGGTCAGCTGGACGGATGGATGGACGGATGGATGGATGGATGGATTGATGGACAGTTAGATGGACGGACGGACGGATTGAGAAACAATAGGACAGACGCACAGTGGTCCGTTTGTTCTGTGGACAAAAATCTTTTCCCACACCAATTCTTGACGGAAAATGATAAAATTTGGTATACACACTACATTTGGGACGCAGAATTCAGTGGTTCTGCCAATATTTCGCAATTAGGCCAGAACATCGTTCGAAATGTTAAAGTCGCAAAGAAAGCCTTTTTAAAGCTAGGAATCTTATGAAATTAATGTTTGAAATGTCTTAAGATATGTGTCCAAATGTGTACTAAAATATAAAAATGGTTCAAACATAGATATGTACAAAATTTAGAAAATTTAATCGAAAATGTTGCTCCAATTTCAATAGGGATAAGAATTGTTTTGTGTGATATTCCTATAATTTTTTTTTTATGGAATTTTTCATACAAATTTGACAATTCTCTTGGTTTAAAGTTGATAAACCAAATTTTTGGTCAATTAATTATTCTTCTGAAAAGTTCGAAATAGTCTAAGATAAAATCTGTACAAAAATTGTTGTTTTTTTTTGTATTACATCTTTTGAATCTAATATCAAACTAAGAATTTTAATAGTTTACAGTTGTGCAATAATCGTCAAATAGCCGTTATGTATACTTATTAACCTTTTCAACTATTTTATATACATTTAACGGTTATTTCACTATTACCTGTTTTACAACAGTAAACTATCAGAATTCTTAGTTCTACCTACATCAGATTAAAATGATGCAATAAAAGAAAATATAAATTTTTGTACAGGTATTATATTACACTATTTTTTAAATAAACAAAATTAAAGCAATATCAAACAAATCAATTCTAATAAATTTTAATTCTAAAAAATTGACACATACATATCTGTATTGGAACTATTTTTATATTTAAGTACACATTCGGGCGCATATCTTAAGACATTTTAAACATACATTTCATAAGATTCCTGGCTTTTAAAAGGCTTTTCTTTGGAACTTTACATTTCAAACCATGTTCTGGCCTAAATTGTGAAGCCCTTATTTCGAGTACAAAAATATATGTAGGTAGTACCAAATTGCATTAATTTCTGTCAAGAATTGGCGTGGGAAAAGATTTTTGTCCACAGAATTCAACAAACGGACTACTGTGAGACGGTCGGACATATGGATGGATGGATGGACAATGAAGATGTTGATATAGATTTATTTAGACCCCAATGTCGATTCGTTGCTCATTAAAAATCAATTTGTCTTGTAAAAAAACGATGTAACTAGTTTCATCGTCTTTATTTTTGAACTTATAATACAATGTTTGTGGGCATTATCTTAGAGAAGCGTTAGATCAAAACGTGGGATTGTTGCAATTGGTTTGCTTAACAAATTTG
Organism: Melangyna quadrimaculata; assembly: GCA_949320155.1. NCBI lineage: Eukaryota > Metazoa > Arthropoda > Insecta > Diptera > Syrphidae > Melangyna > Melangyna quadrimaculata. Next base: position 146,182,937 of record OX439484.1, on the reverse strand, counting down.
GACAGGGCAACGTCTGTTGGGTCACCTAGTTTTCAATATTTTTGAAAGCATGTTTGCACTATGCTCTTTAGATTTTCATTAAATCTGACATTGCGATGATAGAGAACACAAAAAACAGTGGGTTCCAAAATTTTTTCTGTCTCCGCCAGCTGCAGCTAAAGGCGGTAGAAAAACACAGTCTTAAAAAAATGTCATTCTCATAAAAGAATGATGAACTTATGAAACTGCCTAAAGGCCGCTATGGACCTTAATCCTGCCACACCCATATCATTTGCATTGCATTGTAACTCAATCGATCCCGAATGAATGGCAATTGCGCTAAATCTATGGCCAAGAGCAAGAGGTGGAAAAGAGCTTATAAAGTAAAATATCCCGCAGAAACCATCAGCAACAGCAGCTATATAGCAGATACTATAGGTACGTATTGTATTAAACGCGGATAGGACCCTTCTTTCGGAGATTTATCCGATATATCTATCGGTGGAAACCCCTAAACATGTTTTGGGTTAATTTAAAATTTGGTTCGTATTCCCAGGACAAAACACCAAATTAATGTTTTAATTTTTCACTTTGTGCAAGGCGGTGCAATTCGAGTTTTTTTTGTTTTGTTGTTTTGTAAAACCAAATTCAGAGTGCGGAAAAGGAAACGGAAGGAAAAAAAACGAGACGAGAGGATTCGCTCGCCTCCTCTTGAGTCCTTATGGTGCACCTTGGCTCATTTGCACATGAAAAGGATTGTTTTGTAGGTATGTATATAGTCGTCCTCTAGTCAAGAGGCAATGTGCTGTGGACTGTGCGGTGCGGTGTTAGCACTAGAGCTACCCTCCTGTACTAATTTTATGAACCGTATGGAGGCACCGCAGAGTTTTTGGAACACTGCTGCACTCTTTCGAGGGAGTCAGGAAGGTAAAACGTATAAAAGATAAACGAGTTTCGTTGTTTGCAGGACATAAACCGTTTTAGGTCGAAGTGTATGTACGGTACAAGCGATGGGGTAGTGGACATGTACATTTGGGGGTGAGAACAGGTTTTGCCGTTAAGGGCCACCACTTGAGAGGTACAACTCTTTATAGCGATTTGAGCGGGGAAGATTGGGGGGGGGATAGGTTGGCATTATAAAGTTGCAATATTTTACGAGGCAGCGGCTCTTTTGGTTAGCGTTTTATATACCTTTGACGATACTGTGGCTGGATCGAGTGGATGCATTATGGTGCAGCGGCGAGCACTGGCGGGTGCCTTAAGTGGCGGTCACGTGGGTTTTATACTAAGCGCACAGATATACCCACAGTTGAGGCGGTGATATTGTACGAGTATACTCTCAGTGTGGCACTTAGAACATGACACTTGGACTATATTTCTTTGTTTTTGTTGTGGCATCGTGCAGTGGACGGGAATATGATAACTTATGCGGCGGGTGTATAAGCCTTAACATTTGGTTGCAATTTATGCTAGCGATTTCGAGAATGCCTATATTATAGAATCATCCGCTGCAGACTGGCATTTCAAATACCTTATTATTGAATTTCGATTTTGAATCAATGATGGGGACAGTACCTATGTGTCTTTCGATTAATTGTGTTGTGTTTACTTAATTCAAGTTTGGAGGAATGTATCCCTAATCCATAAAAAAAATAAAAAAAATAATGGTGTTGGTAGTTTAATTGGGCTGTCGAAATTTTAAACATAAAGTGGTGATAGTTACTTTGAATAGTTAAGACCATAAACAGAACATTGTTTTCGTTTTAAAATTCAGATTTGCTAACCAAGTCAAAAAAAAAAAAATTAAAATCCTTTGAGCTTTTGTTGCATCAACATCAGAGCCTTTCAGCTCTGTGGCAAGCATGCAAAATAAAAATATAATACACACAAATAAAAAGAAATATCATATAGAAAATTATTCCGTTCATTGATGTAACAAACAAAAATTTAAAATAAAAACAAACTACTCAGTTTTAATTTATAAAACAATAACTTTGTTCAGCGACGCTGTTCCGAACGGTTTGGAACAGAAAACTACAAGTTTTGGCTTTTTAATGACAATTTTCTGTTCCAAACTATTCTGGTTTGCTGTTCGATGAGTCTGTTCTGAACAGTTTAGAATAGAATGGAACAGGATTTTCTGCACTTGCTTTTTAAGTAGAACAACTTAGAACAGGGGTTTCTGTTCTAACTTGTCTGACGTTTCTCACGAATCTGTACTGTTCTGATCTGAGAAAAACCTCACTCAACAATCCTAATAGTAATCCATTTTGTTTATAAAAAATCTTTTGATATTGCGTCCGATATTTTGACGTTTCCATACAAACTATCGCTTAAATTTGGTACAAAATGGTTATTCGAGCAGTGGTCTATTTTACCAAATTAATTACAATTACAACCACAATTTGTACTTGTAAACTACAATTACAAATTTGAAAACCGATTTTCTATTTAACAAACTACAAACATAATTACAACAAATTTGTAAAATAAGGGAAATTGTAAATGTTATTTACAATTACAAAAATAAAACCGTTGTACCGTATTGCCATTGCCATTGCCATTGCCATTGCCATTGCCATTGCCATTGCCATTGCCATTGCCATTGCCATTGCCATTGCCATTGCCATTGCCATTGCCATTGCCATTGCCATTGCCATTGCCATTGCCATTGCCATTGCCATTGCCATTGCCATTGCCATTGCCATTGCCATTGCCATTGCCATTGCCATTGCCATTGCCATTGCCATTGCCATTGCCATTGCCATTGCCATTGCCATTGCCATTGCCATTGCCATTGCCATTGCCATTGCCATTGCCATTGCCATTGCCATTGCCATTGCCATTGCCATTGCCATTGCCATTGCCATTGCCATTGCCATTGCCATTGCCATTGCCATTGCCATTGCCATTGCCATTGCCATTGCCATTGCCATTGCCATTGCCATTGCCATTGCCATTGCCATTGCCATTGCCATTGCCATTGCCATTGCCATTGCCATTGCCATTGCCATTGCCATTGCCATTGCCATTGCCATTGCCATTGCCATTGCCATTGCCATTGCCATTGCCATTGCCATTGCCATTGCCATTGCCATTGCCATTGCCATTGCCATTGCCATTGCCATTGCCATTGCCATTGCCATTGCCATTGCCATTGCCATTGCCATTGCCATTGCCATTGCCATTGCCATTGCCATTGCCATTGCCATTGCCATTGCCATTGCCATTGCCATTGCCATTGCCATTGCCATTGCCATTGCCATTGCCATTGCCATTGCCATTGCCATTGCCATTGCCATTGCCATTGCCATTGCCATTGCCATTGCCATTGCCATTGCCATTGCCATTGCCATTGCCATTGCCATTGCCATTGCCATTGCCATTGCCATTGCCATTGCCATTGCCATTGCCATTGCCATTGCCATTGCCATTGCCATTGCCATTGCCATTGCCATTGCCATTGCCATTGCCATTGCCATTGCCATTGCCATTGCCATTGCCATTGCCATTGCCATTGCCATTGCCATTGCCATTGCCATTGCCATTGCCATTGCCATTGCCATTGCCATTGCCATTGCCATTGCCATTGCCATTGCCATTGCCATTGCCATTGCCATTGCCATTGCCATTGCCATTGCCATTGCCATTGCCATTGCCATTGCCATTGCCATTGCCATTGCCATTGCCATTGCCATTGCCATTGCCATTGCCATTGCCATTGCCATTGCCATTGCCATTGCCATTGCCATTGCCATTGCCATTGCCATTGCCATTGCCATTGCCATTGCCATTGCCATTGCCATTGCCATTGCCATTGCCATTGCCATTGCCATTGCCATTGCCATTGCCATTGCCATTGCCATTGCCATTGCCATTGCCATTGCCATTGCCATTGCCATTGCCATTGCCATTGCCATTGCCATTGCCATTGCCATTGCCATTGCCATTGCCATTGCCATTGCCATTGCCATTGCCATTGCCATTGCCATTGCCATTGCCATTGCCATTGCCATTGCCATTGCCATTGCCATTGCCATTGCCATTGCCATTGCCATTGCCATTGCCATTGCCATTGCCATTGCCATTGCCATTGCCATTGCCATTGCCATTGCCATTGCCATTGCCATTGCCATTGCCATTGCCATTGCCATTGCCATTGCCATTGCCATTGCCATTGCCATTGCCATTGCCATTGCCATTGCCATTGCCATTGCCATTGCCATTGCCATTGCCATTGCCATTGCCATTGCCATTGCCATTGCCATTGCCATTGCCATTGCCATTGCCATTGCCATTGCCATTGCCATTGCCATTGCCATTGCCATTGCCATTGCCATTGCCATTGCCATTGCCATTGCCATTGCCATTGCCATTGCCATTGCCATTGCCATTGCCATTGCCATTGCCATTGCCATTGCCATTGCCATTGCCATTGCCATTGCCATTGCCATTGCCATTGCCATTGCCATTGCCATTGCCATTGCCATTGCCATTGCCATTGCCATTGCCATTGCCATTGCCATTGCCATTGCCATTGCCATTGCCATTGCCATTGCCATTGCCATTGCCATTGCCATTGCCATTGCCATTGCCATTGCCATTGCCATTGCCATTGCCATTGCCATTGCCATTGCCATTGCCATTGCCATTGCCATTGCCATTGCCATTGCCATTGCCATTGCCATTGCCATTGCCATTGCCATTGCCATTGCCATTGCCATTGCCATTGCCATTGCCATTGCCATTGCCATTGCCATTGCCATTGCCATTGCCATTGCCATTGCCATTGCCATTGCCATTGCCATTGCCATTGCCATTGCCATTGCCATTGCCATTGCCATTGCCATTGCCATTGCCATTGCCATTGCCATTGCCATTGCCATTGCCATTGCCATTGCCATTGCCATTGCCATTGCCATTGCCATTGCCATTGCCATTGCCATTGCCATTGCCATTGCCATTGCCATTGCCATTGCCATTGCCATTGCCATTGCCATTGCCATTGCCATTGCCATTGCCATTGCCATTGCCATTGCCATTGCCATTGCCATTGCCATTGCCATTGCCATTGCCATTGCCATTGCCATTGCCATTGCCATTGCCATTGCCATTGCCATTGCCATTGCCATTGCCATTGCCATTGCCATTGCCATTGCCATTGCCATTGCCATTGCCATTGCCATTGCCATTGCCATTGCCATTGCCATTGCCATTGCCATTGCCATTGCCATTGCCATTGCCATTGCCATTGCCATTGCCATTGCCATTGCCATTGCCATTGCCATTGCCATTGCCATTGCCATTGCCATTGCCATTGCCATTGCCATTGCCATTGCCATTGCCATTGCCATTGCCATTGCCATTGCCATTGCCATTGCCATTGCCATTGCCATTGCCATTGCCATTGCCATTGCCATTGCCATTGCCATTGCCATTGCCATTGCCATTGCCATTGCCATTGCCATTGCCATTGCCATTGCCATTGCCATTGCCATTGCCATTGCCATTGCCATTGCCATTGCCATTGCCATTGCCATTGCCATTGCCATTGCCATTGCCATTGCCATTGCCATTGCCATTGCCATTGCCATTGCCATTGCCATTGCCATTGCCATTGCCATTGCCATTGCCATTGCCATTGCCATTGCCATTGCCATTGCCATTGCCATTGCCATTGCCATTGCCATTGCCATTGCCATTGCCATTGCCATTGCCATTGCCATTGCCATTGCCATTGCCATTGCCATTGCCATTGCCATTGCCATTGCCATTGCCATTGCCATTGCCATTGCCATTGCCATTGCCATTGCCATTGCCATTGCCATTGCCATTGCCATTGCCATTGCCATTGCCATTGCCATTGCCATTGCCATTGCCATTGCCATTGCCATTGCCATTGCCATTGCCATTGCCATTGCCATTGCCATTGCCATTGCCATTGCCATTGCCATTGCCATTGCCATTGCCATTGCCATTGCCATTGCCATTGCCATTGCCATTGCCATTGCCATTGCCATTGCCATTGCCATTGCCATTGCCATTGCCATTGCCATTGCCATTGCCATTGCCATTGCCATTGCCATTGCCATTGCCATTGCCATTGCCATTGCCATTGCCATTGCCATTGCCATTGCCATTGCCATTGCCATTGCCATTGCCATTGCCATTGCCATTGCCATTGCCATTGCCATTGCCATTGCCATTGCCATTGCCATTGCCATTGCCATTGCCATTGCCATTGCCATTGCCATTGCCATTGCCATTGCCATTGCCATTGCCATTGCCATTGCCATTGCCATTGCCATTGCCATTGCCATTGCCATTGCCATTGCCATTGCCATTGCCATTGCCATTGCCATTGCCATTGCCATTGCCATTGCCATTGCCATTGCCATTGCCATTGCCATTGCCATTGCCATTGCCATTGCCATTGCCATTGCCATTGCCATTGCCATTGCCATTGCCATTGCCATTGCCATTGCCATTGCCATTGCCATTGCCATTGCCATTGCCATTGCCATTGCCATTGCCATTGCCATTGCCATTGCCATTGCCATTGCCATTGCCATTGCCATTGCCATTGCCATTGCCATTGCCATTGCCATTGCCATTGCCATTGCCATTGCCATTGCCATTGCCATTGCCATTGCCATTGCCATTGCCATTGCCATTGCCATTGCCATTGCCATTGCCATTGCCATTGCCATTGCCATTGCCATTGCCATTGCCATTGCCATTGCCATTGCCATTGCCATTGCCATTGCCATTGCCATTGCCATTGCCATTGCCATTGCCATTGCCATTGCCATTGCCATTGCCATTGCCATTGCCATTGCCATTGCCATTGCCATTGCCATTGCCATTGCCATTGCCATTGCCATTGCCATTGCCATTGCCATTGCCATTGCCATTGCCATTGCCATTGCCATTGCCATTGCCATTGCCATTGCCATTGCCATTGCCATTGCCATTGCCATTGCCATTGCCATTGCCATTGCCATTGCCATTGCCATTGCCATTGCCATTGCCATTGCCATTGCCATTGCCATTGCCATTGCCATTGCCATTGCCATTGCCATTGCCATTGCCATTGCCATTGCCATTGCCATTGCCATTGCCATTGCCATTGCCATTGCCATTGCCATTGCCATTGCCATTGCCATTGCCATTGCCATTGCCATTGCCATTGCCATTGCCATTGCCATTGCCATTGCCATTGCCATTGCCATTGCCATTGCCATTGCCATTGCCATTGCCATTGCCATTGCCATTGCCATTGCCATTGCCATTGCCATTGCCATTGCCATTGCCATTGCCATTGCCATTGCCATTGCCATTGCCATTGCCATTGCCATTGCCATTGCCATTGCCATTGCCATTGCCATTGCCATTGCCATTGCCATTGCCATTGCCATTGCCATTGCCATTGCCATTGCCATTGCCATTGCCATTGCCATTGCCATTGCCATTGCCATTGCCATTGCCATTGCCATTGCCATTGCCATTGCCATTGCCATTGCCATTGCCATTGCCATTGCCATTGCCATTGCCATTGCCATTGCCATTGCCATTGCCATTGCCATTGCCATTGCCATTGCCATTGCCATTGCCATTGCCATTGCCATTGCCATTGCCATTGCCATTGCCATTGCCATTGCCATTGCCATTGCCATTGCCATTGCCATTGCCATTGCCATTGCCATTGCCATTGCCATTGCCATTGCCATTGCCATTGCCATTGCCATTGCCATTGCCATTGCCATTGCCATTGCCATTGCCATTGCCATTGCCATTGCCATTGCCATTGCCATTGCCATTGCCATTGCCATTGCCATTGCCATTGCCATTGCCATTGCCATTGCCATTGCCATTGCCATTGCCATTGCCATTGCCATTGCCATTGCCATTGCCATTGCCATTGCCATTGCCATTGCCATTGCCATTACCATTGCCATTGCCATTGCCATTGCCATTGCCATTGCCATTGCCATTGCCATTGCCATTGCCATTGCCATTGCCATTGCCATTGCCATTGCCATTGCCATTGTCATGTCCATATCCATGTATGCAAAAAAACATGTATTTTTGACATTTGAAACTTTTGAAGTAGCAATACCTTTGTTCAGCGAAGTTGTTCCGAACAGTTTGGAACAGAAAAGTACAACTTTTTGCCGTTCAATGACAATTTTCTGTTCCGATTTGCTGTTCAGTGAGTCTGTTGCGAACAGTTTAGAACAGAATAGAGCAGGATTTTCTGTACTTGCTTTTAAGGTAGAAAAACTTACAACAGGGTTTCTGTTCGAACTTGTCTGACGTTTCTCACAAACCTGTGCTGTTCTGTTCTGATCTGATCTAACTTTTTCCTCACTGAACAATCTTAATAATCTTGTTACTTTTGACTTGTTTTGGCAAAATATTGTCATAATTGTTTGTAGTGAATATAATGGTCTATAAATTGACTGTAACTGGCCGAACACAATGGTGTAGCTGTAGATGTTGCAAATAGTACTGTCAAAGTTGAAAGACATGAAAATGGTATACATCGACACAATAGGAAGCTGTAGCTGTACTAAAAAAATTGTCTGCGGCGTAAGTTGACTCAACTTTAACTTTTGCAGCGCTACAAGCTGCATTTGAGATGACACATGTGTCATTTTTTGACTTTTCAGTTTTTTTTTTGGGAACGTTCAATGCATTTGAGAAGTTTTTTCTGGTTTTGTAACTTTTTTTTATAATCAGCTATCATACAAATTCAGTTCAAATATAAATTTCATATGCGTTGAACACGTCTCGAATAAATTTACAATTGAAAACAGCTGTGATGATGCGCTACATAAGAGAACGTTTTTATTGACAGCTTATACTACATCGATTATTTTAGCTACAGCTGCATCTTATTGTGTTCAAGGGGTACGTTTTTCGACAACTTCATCATTTAAGAGTAAAATGCTTATAAAAAACGAGAATTTAGAATTTTTGTGAAACTTTTAAACTAATTAGTATACATAATGTCCTTAAAACGATTCTTGTTAAGAAAACTTATAAATTTTTCCTTTAAGAGAAATGACCACAGTGTATGAACTTTGCATTTATGTTTTCAATAATCCGAACCGTTCTTACGTGAAAAACGAGCGTTGTCGACATTTTACGTTTTTTTTTATCGATCTTTCTTACCGGCTGCGCGGCGAGTCGTTGGAAAAAATGTTTTTTTTTCTTTCTTGCTGATGGAGATCTACCAGTTTGGCATGAAATGCTTTTTGATAGGATTTACCATTTCGGAGTTATATAATAAAAACTGATATTTTTAACATTCAACCTACAACAACTATTGACGCGACAGTGTTGCTTTTTTTGTAGGTATATTTTCCCTTGGCTACCAACGGGTCTACATTTATGCCTGATGCGAGGTGGAAGAAAATTTTATTAGATTTTAAACAAAGAAACATTTTCAAAACTTAAAAGCATGAATGAATCTTAAAACACTGACAAGAAATTAATCTGCAGGTAGGAGCTTAAGTTGCTCAAGTCTGACCAATGTTTATTATGATGCAACATAAAAAAAAAATTTCCACATGAATAAGAATAATTGACCCCTATAATTAGTTTTCATACGAATATTAGAAACAAAACTATTCAATTTAAAATTCATCAGTGCGCCGCTAAATAATCTGCTGGCCATTAACTTAATTTGATTTTTTTTTTGCGTCCAAGTCAAATGTTTGCAGCAGGTGTAAAATTCCTTTGTGCATTTTTTTGAATTGACATCGATAGACCTGAATGTCCCAGCAATCTGCACCCGCATTATACCAGTCTGATGGTACATTAGCCAAAGAGGTGTATATAAAAAAAAAAAACAGTAAATACGAAATTTCCATGAGTTTCTGCTGCTTTTAGCATTCACACGAAAACCAAGAAGCGCGCACGGTTTTTCCTTCTTCCATCACTAGCACCACGAATATTGTTTGCTTGCGTGCATTTAATTCGACAAAGCAAAGCATCAGTAGCCCAGTTCGGAAAGCACAGTGGTTTTGTGATCGAATTGATCGCCGTAGAAGAAGGTTGTAAATCTGGGAAACCAGGTACCTACGGACTGTGGTAGAAATCTTTTTGAGGCTCTTGATATTGGGGGCTCCTGCTCAGCGTTATCGTGGGGGAGAAGTTCCTCATAAAAACGCTGGGGTATCAAGAAAATGGTTCTAGTTTTCTGCGACTATTTCGCACTTATTAGCTCTTTGAAAATGGTAAATGGCATTGCACTCTCACACCCCCGCGCCGGCCGCACCCCTGTTTATGTTTTTAGGAGAAACGCCTTTTGTGAGTTCCTAAGCGACAATTATCCAAACCATGACATAAATAGTCAAGGGTTGTGTTAGTCTGTAGGCCCTGGATGAGCCAACAAATCTTGTGATTTGCTGATAGCTTTGCTAATAAGAAAGTATGGATTTATTTTAAAGAGAAGAAGATCATTTTAACAACGCTGCTTTAAGATTAAGTCAAGACATGAAATAAGGCTTCTTTGTGTCCAATTCCAGTCCAGCAATCCCTTCAAGAAAACCAACACACGATGTGCACTTCGGTTAGGTATATAATGAAGAAGTGATCCGATTTAAATCCTCGGCGTTATCTGTGGTCTTCATCGAGATTCAGGGGATTTATCTTCATCCTGATGCTCCTTTTGCAAAATTTGCAAATGCTTATTTTATAATTTTGTTTAGTTTTTATTTTTTTTGTTGGTTTGTTTTTAATTTTGTTCCAGTGGTTTTCATTTAAAGTTATATATCTACTTATATGCTGTTGCAGGATGCAGTGGCGATGCTGGTAGGTTTTAATGGCGTCAGTAGTGCAAGTTGGACCTCGCCAATTCGTCGTCTACTGCAACCTTATAAGTTGCATCTTTTATACTCGAGCTCGATGGTTCTATATAAAGTTCTCCAATTCAGATGCAATGTTTCACCTGTGCTAGCGATGTCGCTCGCTCGTATACCTATATTGTGCTCATCAGGTCCTGGACCAAAGATACGGCTATAGCCTGCCTCCTTCTATATACACGATACCTAAAGTAGACGTGACTTTTGCATAATTGTGTATAAAAGCCTTAATGCTCATGTTGCACTTTGGTGGTCCACTCGTGTTTCCCATAAAGTGTTGTCATCGCGCGCGCACTATTGCAATACTTGAAGTTTGGTTCTCTTCTTGAGTTCGAGGTGGGTAAAGTCTGTTTTAAGATGCTTAAAAAGTCTGGAGACTAGGTAAATGCGATGGCGGCGACGACCGACTCGACTCCTCGTGGAAGTGAACCTGTTGCCTTGATGGTCTTTGCGAGGAAGTAATTGCCATTCAACTGGGCTTTTATTTGCTTCGATTTGGTAAATAAAGCAATTTTGAAAATAAAATCGAAGAGAAAAAACCGTTTGGTCAATAAACTCATGCATATTCATTTGGATTACCTTCTGGTAGATTGAATTGATCGTCTTGGTAAAAGGTAGGTTCGTATAGGTAATATCATTGTTGATAGCGTGATAAAACGAAAATAATGATTAAAAACTTTTTTTATTGGGATGCTAGCTGATAAATGTAATGTATTATGTGTTCAAGAAAGTGCGATCTTGAGTATATTTTAACTACATAGAAGCCTAAATAACTAACTTAATAGGGAATTTTGATATACTTTATTGCCTTATTTCAAGTCGATATTTCTATGCTAGAAAATCTATAACTGTTTTTTTTTCTAATTTTGTCCATTGATATCCAATAGGGTCTCGACTTTATACTATATACATAGGTATACAAGTAGTCAAATCATTTTCAAAAAGGACTTGCACTGGACAGTTCCAGTGTGACTGGTTTTAGTGAATCCCTTTATGATTTTGGGTTCATTGAACACGTATCTGAAGTTGTCCAACATTCCAACACCATTTGTCTATAGAGTATAAAGCCCTACCGTTCTACCAAATTTCATCATTCTACGACAATCAGAAGTGCTCCTCATAATTGATGTCAATTCTATACAAATGGGCGGGTGTCACGCCCCTTGATGTAAGACCTCAAATTTTAAAATGTTGTCTTTGTCTTCACTTTGAGCCCTACCGCTGTACTAAATTTCATCATTTCACGACAATTAGAAGTGCTCCAAATAATTTATATCAATTCTATGAAAATGGGCAGAAACCACGCCCCCTGAATGAAAAATCTGAAATTTTAAAATTTTTTCTTTTCATGTACTTTAATCCCTTCTGGTGTATTAAATTTCATCATTCTACGACAATCAGAAGTGCTTCAAATAATTTATATCAGCTTTATGAAAATAGGCGGGTACCACGCCCCCTAAATGGAAAATCTTAAATTTGTTCCTTTGTATACACTACAGGGCTTACCGTTGTGTGAAATTAAAAGATTCTACGATGTCAGGAAGTGCTCCATAATTTTGATGATCTGTCAGTGAGTGAGTGAGTGAGTCAGTCAGTCAGTCAGTTACGGTTTTCGCGATTTTTGCGGTCTTTTAACTCGGGAACCACTAATGCTAAAGAATTGAAATTCGGTAAGTTGCCTAAACCTGGTGAGCTCAGCAAATACTGCGAGTTTGAAGTTTCTGACTTTATTGGTACAGAAGTAAGAGGGGGGGGGGGGGGTCGAAAATCACCTGAGTTTGATCCTGTAAAAAGGGTGTAGTGCCAAAACTTGGCTGGGCACTACCGTGGCCTATAATTTGCTCTATAGGACAAGTATTGGTTTCGGGTCAATTTGATTTTAATGAAAACTTACATTTCGATTATTGGTGTTTTTTGTTTACAAGACGTCAGTCGATTTGTTTATCTGTGCGTCCTGCGAGCTAGAGCCGAAACCAATGGACAAATTGGCTTATAATTTGATGTTTTTTTTTTAATCAAAATTTCTCGAAAACGGCTCTTACTATTTCGATTTAACTTCGTACGTCGAATCCTTAGAACTGTTTTAATAAAACTCTCAATCAAAATAAATATCACTTCTTCCCCATCTTGGTATAATAAAGAACTTCGCTCACTTAGGAACAAACGGAATAAATTATGAAAGAAATACCTAAGGTCGAAGTCAAATAATGAGGACTACTTCGGGTATATTCGAAGGCGAATTATATCGTGGATTTCAATAGTTTGTTGTAACTCAAAACGTCTGTCAGTTACATTTTCCAACTCAGGGAGTCAAGCCCTATAAATTGAGAAGCATTTCAACGGATTTTTACTGATAAACTAGTAATTACATCCGCGACAGTTTGGCGTAACTCAAAGCGTTTATCAGTTACATTTTCCAACTCAGGGAGTCAAGCCCTTTAAGTTGAGATACATTTTAAGATATTTGTAAACTATACATATATCTGATAAACTAGTAATAACAACCGCGACTTTTATCGCGCTTTTCAGCAGTTTGGCGTAACTCAAACGCCTGTATCTGATATTTTCACTTTCTTGGTTCAAAACCTTTTAATTGGTAAACATTTGAAGAAGCTACCACTAATACACAATTAAAAAAAAAGTAATAACTTCCGCGAATTTAATCGCGGCTGTCAGTTGCTTGGGGCTACTCAAACGCCTGTCACTTACATTTGATTGGGATACATTTCAAGTAGTTTCCCCAAAATCATGTTACTAAAAAAATAAAATAAAAAGTCAGCGATTTATTTTGCGACTTTCCAGCTGTTGGATGACACTACAAACTCCTTTTTTTATACATTAACACTCTGGTAGTCAAGACCTTCCAATTGCGATACATTTTGGTGGCATACATCAATAATCTGAAAATTTCAATAAAAAATCCGCGACTTTAATCGCGTCTGTCGGGGGTTTTGGGGCCACTTGGACGTCCGTCTTGTACATATTCGCACTCAGGGTGGTCAAGATCTTTCAATTGTGATACAATTCAAGTGGTTTCCTTTTTGACAAAAAACACAAACACGTTTTCAGGGACGTCTGTCGGTGGTTTCGGGGCCACTGTCACGTACATCTTCAAACTCAGGGAGTAAAGGGCTAAAAGTCGCGATCAATTTCAGGTCGTTTCCCAAAAGTCTAAAAACGCAAACAAAACGTCTGGGTTTTGGGATCACCTAGACGTCTTTCGAACCATATTTGTAATCAGGGAGTTGAGGGCGTCAAGTTGTATTACACTTGAAATGGTTTCCCAACCGATTTTTGTTTTCAGAAAAGATGTACTTTTGATGCACTTTTGTGTGGTAATGGGGCGACTACATGCTGGCATACAAACGTATTCGTTATAACCTTCACCAGGACTACTTTTACTATTAATACCTTTTGGTTTGCTTTCACGCCCAAAATCTGCTGCCAGCTCTTAAACTAGAAAGTATTATTTACGACACCATGCTCCTTCACTGCAAACCTATCTTCTCACATAAACAACAAAGATTCTTAAGTGGTAGTAGATCTATCACTTAAGAATCCTTGTTGTTTATGTGACCACTAACCTTACTGAATTCGTGTCTAATATAATTTGCACCCTGGAAACTGGTCATGAAGTTGACGCAATTGCAACCGACTTCAGCAAAGCTTTTGACAAAGTTTCCCATAATGTGAATTTTTTCAAACTTAAAACTTATGGATTTCCATCCTTGTTCATTTCTTGGCTTGAATCTTATTTAACCGATCGTCAGTACACAGTCCTATTTAGATCGTCCACTTCCAATCTTATCAGCTCAACATCAGGAGTTCCCCAAGGAAGTCATTTATGTCCTTTAATTTTCTTATTAACTGTTTATGATGTTGATCTAATTCGTTTGGGATATGAGCTTCTGATTTACGCTGATGACATGCGAATCTCAAAACGTATTATACGCCACACCGATGCTCTCATACTTCAAGCTGATCTCAACAACTTCGTTGTTTGCTGCCAACACAATTTTTTTTGAACTCAATGTTAATAAATCGTATGACTAAAAAACTTTAAACTCCATTTTCTTCAAAATCAAGTTTTTTGAGTTATGCCGGTTTCATTTAGGGCGACGATATTCTCGTAAGCGTCCCCCTTATTACAGCGTCAACATTTCATTAATAATGATAATGAACCTGTTTCAATTGTTACTTCCATTCGCGACTTAGGTGTTATCTGTGATAAATCAACTCAATTTTCGTGTTCATTATGAAAGTATGTTTAATAGGGCTAATGCTACTTTAGGATTCGTAAAACGGTGGTCTAAGGAATTCTCTAACCCCTACGTCACAGAATCTTTGCATATAACGTTTGTTAGACCTATCCTTGATTATGCTTCCCAAGTTTGGTCACCATACCATCACGTCTACATTCAACGTATTGAATCTGTCCAACGAAGATTTATTAGATTCGCGTTACGCGGCCTTGGCTAATTTACCTCCTTACGTTAACCGCTTGAAATTTGTACCTTAAATAAACGCCGTGATGACCCAGACATACCTACTTTTTGTTCCCCAGCTTTTGACTGGAGGCATTGAAAGCGTTTGCTTGACAAACAAAATAAAAACTAATACAAGCAATCGCCCGCTGAGGTCCATACCACTCTTTTGTATCCCCTTTCACCGTACCGTACCGAAATAAACCTATTTCTCGAATGCTGCGAAAAGTAAATAGCTCATCAATTTTTGATTTAAACCTCTCAAAAGCGTCCCTCAAACATGCTCTTCAATTCCAATCATAATCCTGCCTTCCCAAATCATAATCTATTATCGTCAAATCCCTACAACTTAACTTCTTTCTTTATTATTTATTCTAGTTTTAAGTACAAGATTTAAGATATTTGCCTTTTTTTACTTGTTTTTGAAATATTCTTGAGCCGTCATTGGCTTCGTTGATAGTTGATTTTGTCATAATCGTTAATCAAAAAATATTGCATTTCAAATCTGTATGAATAATTTGTTTTTCGGAAAATAAAATGAAAGAAAAAACCTTTTTTTTTGTATCAATTTGTCACCTGAAAATGGAGATCTAATCTCCAAAACCCTTTTTGCATAAAAAGTCGTGACATTTATTTAAATAAACAAAAAAAAATTATAAAATTTCCTTTATTTTAACTTTTATTTATATCTTTTCATATAAATGTTAAACCTCAAGTAAGAGACCGACAACCTACAATTATTCTTATCTTTAATTTTAAAATCCCATTAGGCGAGTTCAGAAAAGGGCGATTTCGGAGGGCCTCAGCAATCTCAGTTGCCTGAACAGGAATTCTCAGCAAAAAATCTCAGTTTGGCCGTCAAAATCGTGAAGAAACAAATTTTCCCTTGCTCTGATTTTTATGGAGCATAATCTCCGATATCTCTCTTTCCTGAACACACCTCTAACATCGACTGAACAAAATTTTGTATTGTTTTATAACTCAAAAATTGTTAGGCCACTTAAAAGATTGAGCATTTTTTTCTAATATACGAGTAGGTATATTTTGACCCCGGATTAAAGAGTTCAATCACGGCTTCGAAAAGATAGTTGATTGTATACCCGAGTTCATTTGTACCCATATCATTCATCAAACTAAAACCATTTGGAAACAGATTTGCCTTCACCTGGTGGCCATTCCTTGTTTCAAAGAAAAAACCGTGCGTTTGACCAATTTTCTTAGACTTCAACCCTAACAGTCTAAGTGATAAAACAAATAAAATCAGACAACAACAAAAAAAGTCAAACGTTTCTCGTGGACTAAGCACTGAATCCGCCGTAGCCCGCGTATTTTGAATACCCTTTACCCACCGTTATTTTATAACCACTTCACAGTCATGCCATTGAGGAGATTGCAGGTACAATTGGCCTATGGCATTATAAGTATTATGGCCACTTTTCGAGACTTAACTTAAAATCTCATTAGTCATTTCATGATGGCATTTATCAAAATCAGATATGCCACGACCGTCGTCGTCCGACGCTCTTCGAGAAAAGCAAAGACTTCCAATGGCTGAACGATGATGATGACGACAATAATAACGACCGACGACGACGGACCACTTGGGCACTTGGACTCTGTGCAGCCACACCTAACCAGCATTTCGGTTTGTGTAAAATGTCACTTTGCAGTCTTTGGGTAATCATTCAAAATGTTGAATTTTCCGTAAAGTGACAGATCCGTCGGATGCCATTGCCGGTTGCTGTTGATGTTGGTGCTGCAAGAGTTCTGTCTACTTGCAGCCGATCGTGCGTCCGTTCGTCCGTCGTCGTCGCACCTCTGAAGTAGGTAATGGTGTTGGTGGTGTGGTAACGAAACGCAAACTGACAGCTGATGTCAAAACCAAAACTGAAGCTTGAATTAAAATAAACCGAAGAAAGCCTTTAATAATTTTGCTTATTACAAATAAGGTGACCAGACCACACCATAATGGAATTTCTCCTATATTGAAATCGATTTGTTGAGACTGTAGGCTGTTCTCTTGCTTTAAAATAGATAAAATTAAATAAATTAAGTGGCTTAAGTGCTTGGGGATGGACAATTATCTACCGATTCCAAACAGGTAATATGAGAAGCCCTTTATCATGACAAGAGATATCTCGAATGATTTTAAGTTACTTCCTCATAAAAGGTTCTACAACACACTATTCAACAATTAAAATTGATAACATTACCATCACATTATTTAAATAAGTCTCCACACTTTTTTTTCACATATCAATGGAATGGGAGAAGAGATGCTTTTTAGAAAATGATACTTAAGTTTGATCGTGTTTTGTTTTTTTTTTTTTTGTTTCGATTAACTTAGCACGCTGGTAATACAAAACAAAACTTGTCTGTCATCTTAAAAAAAAAAAAAAAAAAAAAAATGGTTTCAAATACCATCATGGCGAGTCTTATCAATTCCACATGAAAAGAAAAAAAAAAATAGAGAAAATAAACGACATAATCGATATAACGTCATGTTTTCAATTATAATATTGTCTGGAAAATTAATTGCAGAATGAATTTTGTATTTTATGTAATATTTTTGTATGGGTTTTCGTGTTCCGTATCAGCAGCGCACTATGTGATTTTGTGTCGCTTGCTAATGACTTTTTTTTTAAATTATGGTAAAACTCTCCATGAATATTTTTTCACTATATTTTCGATTGCATTTTGTTGTCTTTTAAGAGACCCCAAATAAAATTCGTTTTACATCACGTATAACCTTAACTGCCAATTTTCCAAACACAGTTCATTCCTCTGTGCAAAAGAAGAATGGAGACTTCTCCAAATAAACTGGTAGAACTATCAATTTCTGTCGTCGAACAGTGTACTTAAGAATTTTCATTTTTGTATCAGCAGCGTACCAATGCAAAGCTTTTTAACATATTAACTATCAAGATAAATTTTATAATCTCTACACAAAAAACAAATAAAAATATAAAAAAAAGTACGACACATAAATATAGGAAAGGAAACTTATATTTAAATCATTTGTTCGCATAAAATAAGTTGTGAGAATGTTATATAGTGAAAGAAAAGTGAAGAGACTTTGGCAAATAACCAATTTTAAACGACAAACAACGTATATACTGCATAACGAAACGTTTCTTTAACAATTCTATGAGCAGTGTAATAATGGTACTGAAGATGGTACTAGGCTCCTTTTTAATTTGATAAACCTCTCCATAAAAATGTTTTGCTGTTTTTGCTAGACACACAGACCGCAAGCGTCTGCATATGTGTCACAAACATCTTCTGAGCGAAAAGAGAATGGAGACTTCTCCAAATAATCTGGTAGAATTATAATTTTTTTTATTTAAAGCCTAGTAGTTAGGGCGTTAAGGCCATATTTTAGGTCAAACCTTGCACCTCATTCTGACGGGATGAGCTTTGGTACACTTATAGTCCACATTCCAAGTTTACTTTTAAGAAGTGTTGCCACGGTGGCAACACTGGCAGACCGGAGATATAAGGGTTGCCTTCTGACCCTGTTTTAACACGAAAGTGTTCAAACAGGGTACTGTTAAGTACTGTTAAGTTCAAAAACATAGCGCCTGCCAGTTGGGGGATTAGTTCCAAAAAAAAAGGAATTAAACCCCATCTGGCAGGCACCTATGTTATCAGTCAGTTTGCTTTAAAAGTTTTTGTACTAAATAGTACTTTGAGTGGCCCGCTTCGCGGGATCAAGAATTTTAACTCCCTTTTCGGGTCTTCTGTCCCGTTCACGCGACTCCGTCGCTCCTCTTAGGGTATGCTCAGTCGTCTGGCAGGCGCCTATGTTGTCAGTCGATCTGTAATCAAAGTTTTCGTACTAAACAGTACTTTTGGTGGCCCGCTTCGCCTATTCTCAAAAGGGTCTTAGTTCTTTTTTATGGTGAAATTAACACACCCGGGTTCTTTTTTGGGGGCTATGTACTGCACCTAATGAAAACAACATAACGGTGATTTGTTTTGTAGTTTTCTGAAAAAAAAAATCATAAAAACGAAATAAAGTCAAATTGGCCTTATTTCGTTTTCTAAAGCGAAATAAAGCCAAAACTAAAATTTGGCGTTACTTCCATTTTAATTCGTTGGGCCTTATTTCACGTCACCTTTTTATCCATGTATTAGTTTTTTGTATAATCGCTTTCAAAATGGGGGAGTGGAAAGTGGGAGGACTAAATATATTTGTCTTGGTATAATCTAAGCATATGACACATTACCTTAGGGAAATTTTGAATGCCCAATCTTATGCAATCAAAATAATTTCAATATAATTTCTCTAGAAAAAGTTATAAACTTTGTATAAAATGATGCCTAAATTTTCAGTAAAACTAGCATAACATTTACCAAATTTCAATGGTGTGGTTATGAAACTTGGCACACATGTCTCATTTGTCTTAAGAAATAAGAATCAAAAAAGTCGATATAAATATCTGGGGCGAAAGGGTGTCTTTTTGAGTGAAAGGGAAAAGTGAATTACTATTACCAGTAAACCCCTCCCAAAACTGGAATGTTGGCGAAAGTTGGTAGAAATGTTTTATTTCTTGTTAGAACCAAGACTCAAAAGGATCCATGCAAATATATTGGTTCCAGGGGTGTTTTTTAAGGCGGAAGGAAAATATGGGCTATAAAGCCGACATTTTATTTTTATGTAATCGGGGTACAAATATTCAATATGGTACATGATTGTAAGGTATTTTTTATCGCTGAATCCAATTTAAGTATAATTAAGGCGATACAATCATCATTAAGAAAGTAATCATCGTTTTAATGGAAAAATTAATGTATTTTTTAAGTAGAGCAGATAAAACATTTTCCATCAAAAACCACCTTTGACAATAGATATATGATTTATGGTTTTTTATTCTTGGTAACAATAAAAAAAAACATTTCTACCAACTTTCATCGTCGTACTAGTTCTAGGGGGTGTTTACGGCGCATAGTTTTACACCTTTCTGTTTCACTCAAAAAAACACCCTTAAGCCCTTTATATTTGTATGGACTCTTTTGATTCTTATTTATTACGACAAATGAGACATGTGTGCTAAGTTTCATCACTATACCATTGAAATTTGGTATTGTTATGCTCGTTTCACCATTTATCATTTATAAAAAGGTTATAATTTTTTTCTAGGGAAATTATATTAAAAATACTTTGATTGCATAAGATTGGACATTCAAAATTACCATATGCTTAAATTATACCAAGACCAATATAAAGTGGTTTGATATACTCCCACTTTCCCCTCCACCACTTTGAAAGCGATTAAATATACTTCGGATATACTTTAGAGTATGAAATTCTACGTCGATGCTCATCTTAAAATTTTATGAATATTCACTTTAAAACCATTATTTTCTGACAAATATAAGCCAATATTTGCCGAGGGTATTTTGCCCCCCTGCTTACAAGGTTGGGGGAGGGGTCAAAAATTTAACATATTCCAATGGCTTTAATTATTCTTAATCGAACGAGGTATTCCACGAAATCAACCGATGTCTGGTTCCCAGTTTATAGGCTATTTTATGTAAAATTTCGTGTTAAAACATGATCAGAAGGCAACAATTATATCTCCGGTCTGCCAGAGTTACCACCTGCAAGACTTCTTAAAAGTAAACTTTGGATGTGGACTATTAGTGTACCAAAGTTCATCGCGTCAGAATGAAGTGCAAGGTTGGCTCCCTTAACGCCCTAGGTGTAGTACGCTGCTGATGCAAAACGAAATTTTTCTATGGTCTCTAAAAAGACAACGAAATACTTACGAAAACACAGCGAAAAAATATTCATGGAGAGTTTCACAATTTGCAAATAAATAAAACAAAATTTAACTAAAAAATCGAACATCAGCCATGCTGTAATGAAAGTAACAACAAATAAAAGCACGAGCAAACCCAAATGTCATTTTTCCGCACACAGTTAATAGTCCGGACAATAAATTCTGTGCGAAAACAGAGTGTAGACTTGTCAGAGCGATCTGGTATAATCATCAATTTCGTTGGTCGAACAGCGTACGACGGAACGAAAAGCACAACGAAATTTTTCGTTTATGATTTCGGTGGGTCATTTTTTCATTAGCAGCGTATCATTACCAGGTTTTTGATTAGATAAACAGATAGTCAAAATTATTTTGAATCTTCTTTAACCATTCCTGAAAAGTAAGACTTGTTATGTCAGTTTTTGTTCACTATACAAAATATGGTCACCCAAAAATCCCAATATTGACAATACAATATTTCTACTCGCATCAAGATAGACTCTACAGACAAGCCAATCAAAATTATTTGATATGATAATGGAATCACTGAAACCACTTTTCAAATATCTTGCTTTACCTGAAGGTTTGAAAGGATCCGTCTTTATGAAATCCATTTATAAACATCTCCAACTCCCAACCGCATTCAAAAATTATAGATTTAATTGTGAATTATATAATTCGTCTTGGTTGCAGTTGCAGGCCGTTGCAGGTTGCTTTTGCTAACCATACATTATTTTAATATCCTTACGCCCTGAGATAAAATGGCATATTCTCAAGAGGAAAATGATAAATGGATTCTTGGACCTTCGCATGGGGATTAACACTTAAAATTAAGGAAATGCCAGGACACGCTGTGACATTAAAATTTGTACAATTTGTAGCCGTTTGTCAAGTGCAACATTGAGCTTTCAGCTGCCAGAAACATCATCAACCACAGCAGGCAGGACTGGATTGAACTGATGCAAAGTACATAGGACCCTTCTGCATAAGGCAGCATCGCATTATAAGACACATACTCCAGGTCATGATGAATCAATTTATGAAGGTATACCTATATATTCCATCTCCACATATCTGTTTCTTCTTCTGGATGTTGAAGAGCTTGTTCGGATGTCGTTATATCGTCTTTTGTCCTTCTGCAACTGGGAATATTGGAAATAGTGTGACTTGGGATCCATATGTGTAAAGTAATTATGTTCGGATACTATGGCTTCATATATATGTACATTAGCACCTACATATACATATATTTGAATAGCACTCGCTTCACATCTTCTTCGAACACATTTCATTGATAATTGGAATTTGCCCTTTTGGATTTGCATATTATAAACTTACTTAGAAAAGGGTTATAAGTTAGGGGGTGGATTCTTTGGCATTTGGGAATTCATTTAGTGTAATTTCTTCCAAGAACTCACTTTCAGTGCTGTGATGAAGAGACGAGCGATCGGGGCGCTTTTCAGGCCAAGAGAAACCAAATTTTGCATTTAATTTGACCTTATAGATGAGATATGTTTCATTAGTGCTTCGCATAATACAGGATATTGTCTTAGGACACGTATTTGAATATGGGTTCTACACATAAATATTTGACAATATAGAATTTCTTGATATTCTTGATATCCATATTCAATTGCTGATTTTCCTTATTATAAAGTTTATATGTATACCCAAGTTAAAATGAATAGAATTCATGGATGTAATAATAAAGGAGAGGAAGAATGCTTTATGTTTGGCAAGTATATTTGAATTAAGCCTTTTGATGGGTTTTAGAGAGATACAATAATCATGCCGTGTTTCGGGGATTTCAATAGAGTCAGAATGATTAAGTTTGTTTAGTCTGTTCGATGTTAATTTATGAATAGACCAACCATAATAAGTCCGTATTCATGTAGACCCCTTACATGAGCGCTTATATTTGTCACTTTTAAAATTTCTTTAAATATTTTTGTAAATTTGTTTAAGTTTTTAAGCCAATGTGTTGAACAAAATTTTCAATCACTAAACAAATAGACCCAATAACAGCGGCTAGTTTCTTGAACAAGTTCTAGATTATATTATATAGACCATCATAAAACTAAAAAAAAAGAAAAAAAAGGGCTACTGCATCACGAATAAGTGCTTCTCGTCTAGTCGTTCGGATTCAGCATAAAATTGTAGGTCCCTTCCATTCCTGTCGAAAGGCGAACACAGGAATGATTGTGAGTTGTTAAACACTAGGCACTGGTTCTTCACGAGCCGTTGTGCCACCCAATTAATTTTTATATCATAAACCTCGGTTTATTGCTGAAGTAAGAACTTGTTGACTTCTAACTCATTTCTTCACCAAGTTGAAACGCGTGATATGGGCGGATATCTATAGCGGGAGCAACATTTTAAGAGTTGCAAGAAATTAACCTACAGTTTGATAGAGAAAATATAAATATTCTTGTAGAGCGGTAAGTTTTGGAGATGTGCTGCTTTTTGGTAAAGACAAAATAAGTTGGCTATTATTTTATGGCGCGCATCGGCGCATAGTTCACGATTGATCATGAAAATTAATCAGTTCTCGTTACCGAAACCTTTAAAAGTGCCTTTATTTTGTGTGATAAGCAAATTGAACCATTAATAAGAGTTGTAGAATAATAATATATTAAGTGCAAGACTTGATCGCACGAACTGGCAACAAAAATTCTTTCCGTTGCTTTTATTCCTTTTAACAGCTGGTGCTGCGCATTGCATTTAAAAGACCTTAGATCTTACAGGCATATAGTTAAAACTATTGAAAACTTCCTCAGGTATAGTTAACAAATGTAGCTCTATAGACTACGATCTCGTAATACTCGTTGATCTAAGAAAAAGATGAAATTTGTTTCCTTGAACACACATGAATTCATGCAAACAATAAAAATCGCTGGAGCGGCATTTTTTCATGACAAGTGATGAAACTCTTGGAGGATTTGCCAATTCCTCGCAAGAGGCAGAGCCCTGAAAAAAACATTTTTTAGTTTTTAGGTGGACGAGATTTGAACCCAGATCTCCAGCGTGACAGTTCAAGGCGCTTTTTTTAATTTTGTTTTTTAAATTCATTTTTATTTTATACTAGCTGACCCGGCAAACGTTGTTCTGCTCTATAAAATATTTTGGTTGTTTAAGAAAAAATAACGCATGTACTGTAAGTGTTTAATGATGGATGAATTTGATGGAATGTGATCGGTCAAATAGAACGATTGTTTATCGATGAAGTTGAATGAATAAAACAATTTGAACGAAAGTGTTTTTGACGCTTATGCTGTCGGCAATGAAGATGCGCATTTTCATTCGACAAACAAACGTAAAATATTCGTGATTCTTGTGTTCTATTGATAAAAAAGTGTTGCAGCACTATATTGGTGCGGATCACTTAGGAAGTATCGGTGTAATAGAGAATTTCATATGGTGTATCTCGTTATTAGTTTATGAATATTTTTATTGTTCGATAAAATTGATTTAATCAAATCAATAAAACAGAACGATTTTAATAAAAAAAAAAAAAAAAAAAAACAACTAAACGATTTGAACGAAAGTGTGTTTGAGGTTTCTTTTCCGGCATCACGGAGGGCTTGTGTTCTATTTAGAAGAAAACTGTCGCAGCGCTATATCGATGTGGAGCACTTCAGACATATCGGTGCAATCAAACATTCCATGGCATATTTCTTCGGGTAGTTTGGACACCCAGGCGGAGATTTTCCTATTTCTGTCATAGATCCTATTTCCATATATGGGGGTAGGAGGATGGAAATTTGAGGTTATAAGTATTTTTTGCCGCCAAATCTAAAACCAAATATTTCATCAAAAAATAAAAATAAAGTTATGGATAGAGACACCCTTATAACCTAGCGGTATAACTTTATGACATATTCTCATACCTATCAAATATGCATAAAACATTTCAAAAAAATCAGTCGAGTTTCGGAGGAGTTCGGACACAAACACCGTGACACATACCCGTTTCTCAAAAGCAAATAAATAACACAATTGTGTCTAATATTGTGTTTTACTGAGAGAAATCCTTTGTTTATCGAGTTAAAAAAAAAGGATTTCTCTCAGAAAAAAAACACAATATAAGACCAAACTATACTTACTTTTGAAAAACGGTTGTTGGAATACAAAACACTTTTGTTTCAGAAATAAAAAAAATGTTAAAGTGTAAAATTGTCAGTTATGGTTGTCGAAAAAAGAAAATACATATATAAATAAAATTCCATACGATTATTAAAATCTATCATCAGTTTTTCGTGCCCGAGATCTTTATTTACTATTATTGTTTTAAATGCAAAGGAGAAGACGACCTGACTTAGGCCATCGAAGTCAATAAAATCCAACAAAACAGACCAAAGAGATCGGACCTCATACTTCAACTATGTACACATGTATGTATGTATGTATATGAAACATACAAATTTCTAAAAGCACTTATAAATATTTGACAACCAAGTGACAATTTTTTATTTCTAAAAAAGCCAAAAGACATCAAATGTTTCATAGCTAGGAACAGTTTGTATTTTAAAATTAAATTGTCGTTTTTAGTATTTTCCTTTCCTTATTATTTATGTTTCTCACCGTTTAAACCCTCCCTGATCCTCCACAAATATTTCAAGTTTAAAATAAGCGAAACAGGTCCAGCCATTCTCGAGTTTTAGCGAGACAAACGAGCAGCAATTCATTTTCATATGTAAAAAAAAAGATTCAACTTAAGACTATCTTAATGCTAGACAAATATTTATAAATACTAGCCTTCTTATCAATAGGCGTTTTTTATTGGGCATTTTTATAGGCCCAATTATTTGTGTGGATTTGTTAAATATAGTGCCTTCCTGCCTGTGGAAGTCACATGATAGAAAATCCCTTTTGCTGAAATCCAGCGCAACGTTGCAAAAGTTTGGATTTGCTTCTTCCTAGTTGCACATTGCGCGGTATATTTTCAAAAATATATTAGATAATATATATCATCGAAATGCTTAGGTCCTTATTTTTGGGAACTTAGTGCTCCTTAACACTATATTAAGTAAAATTGTGGTAGAGTCATCCTAGACATAATGTATAGGCAAGAATCGTCATACGAAATTTTAACAAAGAAAATATTACTGGTCCATCAACCAGAGAAGATGTAACAGTTCTAACTTCTAACTACAAAAGGCCAAGTACATAAAAAACGCATAACTATATTTGTTATTAACAGCTGGAAATGCTCTATGTCCGTTCATGTTAGATTTGTTTTATTCTCGAGATAAAAGAGAGAAAATAAGAAATTGTTGCTACACTTGCTACTACTGATGCGGCTATTTTACTAAGCTCGCAGGTTAAATTAACTAAATTTCAGAATCATGAATCATTACAATAAGCTATTGAAACGTTTTGGAGGAGCAAAGTCAATCAAATAATTTTCTGCCATTTATTTTCATAAATAAATCATTCTGATGGCTACATATACCTATGATGGCTTCCTATCTATCGCATTTTTTTTTAAATTTAATAACATACAAATAAATAATAAAAAAAAATACTAAATGAATAGTCAATTAAGAATGATATCTAAAATTTATTTTATGACAGAAGATACGTATCTTATCTACAAACTAACTCCTCTCACGCACCATAAATATTTAATATACCGAATCTTTCCGAAAATCTGTGATAGTCATTTAATTTTGAAATTAAATCCCATCTGATACATGATTCACCTCTCTATCTATATTGCGAATTGCGATTGCCGGTTGGATCTGGATGTAGTAGAGAGTGGCAGACGTTTGGTAGTGGTATGGTGGGACATATAAGTAGGATCAAATAATATATACATTCAACCTAAAACCAGCCTCTAAACTAATTACGCTGTTCTGCACAACACATTATCGCATGGCATATTAAATGCAGAGCCTAAATAATTTATTGCGCACACTATAATGAGCAGCAAGGCATTAAATTAAGCACAAATCTCACGGACCAAACGTGTCTTATGATAAATGCAAGAGTCTCATAAGTCCACGTTCCACGATATATACCTAGGGCAGGCCCTCTGTAGACTGTAGGTATAGGTAAAATATACAGATGATACCGTTGTGGTTTGCCGTAGCTCTAAAATGTATCCGAATCCAATGCTTTTGGTCTACCTGTCTTTCATCCAAATCTCCATGAATCCCATTAAATTAAGTAGTCTCCACATTCCATGGTGATGGTGAATCTAAGTCCGTTCGTTCACGTTCAGTTCGGTTAGCCATTTACTTACTGTGCCACCACCACCAGCATCAACATCATCATGCCATCACATACCGCCCAATGTGCCCAATCGAAGACTCATTCCATTTGCAACTTGGTTTAATTTGTATGTGCGGATAGATCGAAAACAAGGACAATGCATCTAGGAGGTGATATTAGTTACAAAACACGAAGCAAGAGCGGTAGACCTGGTGAATTGAGGGGGTGATGGGAGGTACATATAGAGTTTGAGGCAAGTCTCAATCGCAAGCCGGAGAAAAGACGTTGCACATCAGCAATATCTAGGTACCCACCTAGTATACCTACAACAACAACAGCATCATCAGCAAGTGGCGATATTTATAGCCAAATGATAAATTATCTGACACGGCTAATTGCAACGGAATTAGTGTTTAATTTAACATGCTACTCGAATGCCAGGGGCCAGGCCCATCGGCAAGCACGGGGCTATACCGGAGCGCTATTCCCTACCGCACCATGCGTCGTTGGCCGTCGTGCGACACCAGCAACGGCACCAAGAGATATTATTATTAGTTATATGGTGAAAATGCATATTAATATCCGTAGCGCATTAATTTCTGCGTAAATAGTTGTGTCAAGCAATGTTGTACAGTCAGGATGATTGCTGGTCTTACTGCACTTGCTCCAACTGGCAATAAGATAGAGATGCATCGTCCCAGCTCAGAGTGCTGTGAAAATATACCGATACAACATAACCCAGCCAGCCAGCCAGCTAGTCAGCCAAGACAACATGACACCTCCGATTTGGGCGTTCTGAAACAAACTGATTTCTGTTGACGGCATTTTTCGAAAAGAAATTATTTAGTAGGAGAATTTCGCCAGCCCGAAGCTATAACAAATGCAACTGCGATATACTTAAATCTAAGGCAGCTGCTGGAGTGTTCCTTAAATTCTCCAGAAGTTTAAGATTTATAAATTCAAATTTCCATTTTCAGTAGATGTGTGGGCGATTTTTCATGATCGATCTGTGCTGTAAAAAAAACATATGTTATTTGCAGCCCATCAGTGCAGCTTATTTTATGTATATGTCAGTAGCCATCGACTAAGATCGGATGAATATCCGTCTAAGAAAGGCAACAATATTTTGTACTGAAGAGCTCAATTGTTGGTGTCAGTGCGACCCGCATTTGCACTGTAGCTCGCAAAAAACTTCCAAATTGAAACATTCAATAAAGTGCACTAAACAAAAAAAAAAAAAAAAAAGTTTATCAATGTTATTGTTTGTCTTCTTCTTCGTGCTGGAGAAATGTAGGACTGGCATTAATCTAGTCTCTAATTTGCTTTTTCAAGCGGGGTCCGTCATGTTGTTTTCCTTTACTAAGCATATTAGTTTTGCTACGGGTAGGGCTAAGTTTTAGTTTCCAACCTGCTGTTTGGATGTGTATTAATTAAGCAGCGCAACTCTGAAAATTCATAAAAAAAAATATATAGCCCTGAGTTGCTTATTTATTTCTAATTTATTGCGAAAAAAAAATGATTGCGCTGTTGGATTTCGAGTAAGCAGGTCTCAAAAATGTAGATAAACGACCCGGGAGTGGATAAATGTTTAAAAATAATTTATTTAGGCTAAACCACTTAAGCGATATTTTTTGAACTTTGGAATACAAGTTTTTAGAGAATTCCTTAGGAGGGAAATTGAAATTATTTTTTTAGCTTTTTATTTGAAAAGAGGCTCTAACAATTTTGACACGAAAATTATACGAATGGTTGTTATTAACGGTACCTGTCATACAACCGATTTTGGCATTTTCAATTTTCTCGTTAATTTCTTTAACGATGTCAACCAAATT
Source organism: Melangyna quadrimaculata (assembly GCA_949320155.1). Taxonomy (NCBI): domain Eukaryota; kingdom Metazoa; phylum Arthropoda; class Insecta; order Diptera; family Syrphidae; genus Melangyna; species Melangyna quadrimaculata. The sequence goes on along the minus strand of OX439484.1, from coordinate 146,153,793 downwards.
TTAACAATTTTGCATATAAAATTTTTCAGAAAAATATTGAAATTTTGAAAACTCAATATCTTGAAAACGGGACAATGATTTTTTTTTAATTATGTGTAAAATTGTATTTTAATAAATACTAAAAGTTGGCTTACTAGATTTTATTTTTAAAAATGTTTAAAAAAATATATACCTATGTAATTCTATACAAAATTAATTTTTAAGAATACCGCTATATAGATTTTAAATTCAATAAATGCACATTTTACTGTTGGCAATCAATAAACAGAAGGAGCAGCTAGATATCACTCTTATAGGAGATGTTTTCAAGTTCAACTGTGGTTGAACAAGATAGATGCAAAAATTCCTATTAATTGGGGGTGGATAAAACAACGTTGGGTTGGATGCCTCAAACAAGCGATAAGGATCCGGCACCTAGTAAATGTACCAAAAATTGCGAAAAAGCTTGTGGATGTGTGAAAGTAGGTCTTCACTGCACAGCTATTTGCCAACACTGTTGTGGGGAGACTTGCACGAATGCCCCCAAGAAACAACCTATCACGGAAAATGTTTCAGAGGACGAAGGTGGAAGAACTTTTAGCACGATTTTTCCTTCCAAGAAGATAGTCTGCCAGGTCCTTCATGTAAGGAAACAAAGTTCCATGTACCGGGACTTGAAATTGATTAAAGTCACGTGACTGTATATTTTATATGTATGCCTCCTAATAATTATTATTTATTAATAATAATCTTATGCACCATATTATTATTATTATTACAATTTATTAAACTTTACATTAATGTATAGAATAATATAAATTACAGCTCTATAGCTACCAGGGCTTAAGGCTAACGTATAAAAGTATATAAAATACAAGTAAATTTGTGGGTTTAAATTTGTTTGGGTTAAAACTCTGTTTGGGGGCGGTCGAGAGAGGGATTAAAAGATCTCTCGACCGCCCCAAACATAATATTAAGCTAATGATGTTATATGCAATTCACGAGTTTTTTTAAAAGCAAATGTACATTTTTTATGTTTGTTCTGATGGAACAGCAAGAAGATTTTAGAAATCTTTATTAAATAGTTCGTTACAGATTTTTTTGATATAATTGAAATCGACTGTTAAGTGTTGTATGGTTAAGATGAGGTTAGAATGGCAAAATTGACAAATCGGTGGAGGGTCCTTGCTAATTAGGTAACTATGTGTCAGCTTCGTGTGTCCAATTCTTAGTCTTAAGAAATTTTTGTTCATTGTTTTTGTTGAGTTTAATGGGTAGAAAGCAGGAGATGGATTAGTATTAATAGAGGAGTAGTGGTGAATGTATTGCGTCCATTGTTCTTCTTTTTGTTGTTTCCAATGCGAATTGATTAATTTAAGAAGGTCGTTTTTATCAGGCTGGTAATTTGAAACATTGATGTTGGAGTTCATGGATACAGATTTAGCTTCACGATCAGCGATTTCATTGCCTTGTATACCAATATGGCCTGGAACCCATAATAAACCATAAATAAAGATTGTTCAATTAAATACACGATTACTAGAGTTATAATAATGATCCCCCACACACTATAAAAGAAACTGTTCCATTTACACTACATCGTGAAATACCCACACACACTTTTGTAACTGAATACATCATTTCGATTCTACGTTTGAAATATATTTGAGTAAAAATTGTAGGTGATAGTGCTTTAAACAACTTTTATAAGAACATTTTTGCGAAACACTAAACGAATAAAATGTCTTTGACTTAAAAAAGAAATGTGAACTCCATTTTTTTTAAACTTGTTATAACTCGTTAAATAAACAAAATATAAAAAAAAAATTAACATGGACAAATTAGTAGAAAGTATGTTTCTCTACAAAATTATATTTACAGTTTTTCGATAAACTCAAAAATACGGGTTTATTTCAGGAAAAACAAATTCACTTTTTAAATCAATCCTGCAAGGGGTTCATGGTCGAAAACTTGGAGTTAAGCTTTCTGTATGATACTCTAACGATCTCAAAACAAAAATTGCTTCCCCATATGTTTAAAAAAAAAGGTCAAAAATGCTTCTGTCAATTTTCACCAAAATATTAAAACTAACATTTAACATTTTTAATGAAACAATAAAAACTTAAGTGTTCTACCACCAAGTTATTTTTTGACTGAAGTTATATCTGTTTCACGAGTGCCAACCCGATCATCTTCATTGTGTAGTGCTGACGCTGAGTCTTAACAATATTAAACACATTATGTTCATTTTTATTTGAAAAGACTTGCCCGTCAGAGGGATTGAACTTAAGACATCAATTGTGACTGGAATTCGGAAGCCGTCGTTGGCCGCGGCCTACCCATCGCACTACCGAAGCCACATTTTAAGGTCAATCTCAGTGCAGATTTTGTTGCTTATCAAATGGATTTTTTGAACGACTAGCATTTTTATAAGAGCTGTTGATTTCATTCGGTTTCTTACTTTTTTTCTCCTTATACCGGATTCATAAAAGGGGGTAAAGTAGTGAAAGATTTGACGATGATGGTAAACTTTTCAAAAATTCGAAATAAGCGCAATTTTTAAAAGCGTTTTATTTTGAAATTTTGATGATAAAAACGTTATAAAGTACATTTTTGTTTTAAATATTCAACGCTTTTATCAATTTTTAGTCAAACACTTTAATTCGAATGGTTCTAAGATTTTTAGATTTCAAAATATTAAAATATAAAGTTACCATCTTTCTCATTGAACACTGTGGCGTATACGTATTTTTTTAAGTATATAACATAACAATAAGGACAGGGTAATTTGCATTAAATGCAACAAAAAGCCAGATTTTTAAGGTTGGGTGGAGACAACACAAAAACCTTACGGGTGGAGGAGTGGGTCTAGTTCCTCCCATTTAAACAGTGGAGGAGAAATGTATTTAAAATAAAATCAAAAACATGAAAAATAAGGGCAACAATACAAATTGTATTTTAATTTGTTTTTTTTTTTTGCCAGAAATCCGTTATTTTATTTAAAAGTACTTCGTCATAAGACCAACAAAAAAAACTAAGCTGAATAATCATTTAATTGGATTCTTCTTCTTTTTATATTTTTTTTTTTTGTTTAATATTTTGAAATCTAAAACAATTTGGTTCTCAGTGTTTGACTTAATATTAATAAATGTATTGAATGTTTTTGATGTTCAAAAGGGTAGTTATGTGCATTCAAGAGGACACAAGCGTCCACAGGTTTTTCTCAAAATCCACCTCTGTCTACCAACTCCTACTCTCACCTCCACGTGGTGAACATCGGGTGTCTAGTACCTCAGCTGGAGACGGGGTTTAAATCCCCGTGGAAAGCTGTTGGGGACAGCCAACGAGAGAGGGGGGGAGGAGTGCTCCCACTAAGGCACTTCTCCTTTCAACGAGGCGGCAGCGGACGAATTCTCTAGATGGAATCAACGGTGGCGTCTACAGTTCCAGTTAGGTTGAACTACTTAGTGAACACCTTATATGGGCTACTACGACATATTTGTAGCTCAGGCCTATAAGGAGCGGTTTATCCGGCTCCCTACCCTTGGAGTTATACGAAGGGTCTGGTCCTCCGGGTCGGGGGTTGTGCGTCGGGGTAACTTCCCTACCACGTAAAAAAAAGTTGTTCCGAAACAACAACAAGCCTCGGATATGGATGATTTTAAAGTTGACGACCCCAGCAAACGAAACAAGGACAATGAATTTCGGATCTGCACGTGGAACGTCCTGTCCTTATACAGAACACGTGCAGCCGAACAATTAGTGGAGAACCTGGACAGGCTAAAGGCTGACGTAACAGCCATCCAGGAAGTGCGATGGGATGGAGAGGGCGTACGGAGACTGAAAACGTGTGACATCTACTACGGCGGGTGCTTGAAGGAACAGGGTCAGCGGCTCTTGGGTTGTGGTTTTGTGATAAGGGGAAGACTTAGGCAAGAAGTCTTGGGCTTCCGAAGTGTAAGCGAGCGCCTGGTCACAATCCGCATCAAAGGCAAATTTAAGAACATTTCGCTGATTTGTGTTCACGCCCCCCATGAAAGGAGAGAAGACTCAACCAAAGAAGCATTCTACGATCTCTTGGAGACAACGTATGATATGTGCCCGAAGTACGACGTGAAGATCATTCTTGGTGACTTCAACGCAAGATTCGGAAAGGAGGGCATCTTTGGTTCGATAGTCGGAGGACACAGCCTACACGACGAAACTTCCGGCAATGGACACAGGCTGGCAGACTTTGCGGCGGGGCGAAATGTCATCATCTCAAGCACCTACTTCCCACACCTCAATATACACAAGGGGACTTGGCGGTCGCGTGATCAAGTAACCGTCAACCAAATCGACCACGTTGCGATAGACGCGAGACATGCTTCCAGTATCTTGGACGTCCGAACGTTCCGAGGGGCCAACATTGACTCGGATCACTACCTGGTGGTAGCTAGACTACGTATGCGGATATCCATGACGCGACAACGCAGAGCAGATGCTGTGAAAAGATTCGATGTCGAGAAGCTTAAATCGCAAGAGACTGCCAGAACTTTTGCAGACCACGTAACTCTTAATCTCTCAGGAGGTCCGCTACCAGCATCAAGTGCAGAGGACCAGTGGGAACACTGTCAACAAGCCATTAGAAGTGCCGCCTCTGATGTGCTGGGTTTCACTAGGCGAATACAACGAAACCCCTGGTTCGATGAGGAGTGCCGGCTAGCGCATGCAGCTAAGGACGAGGCCTACCAGGCAATGCTGCAGACTCGAACAAGAGCTGCTGAGAGAGTGGCCCGGGAGCTCTACGGGCTGAAACGAAAAGAGGAACGCCGACTTCTCAGGAGGAAAAAGAGAGAGCACGAGAAGCGGGCGGTAGAGTCTATTGAGGGTTGTAGCGGTAGGGGAGATGTTCGAAAATTTTATCAGAGGGTGAAGCGATCCACCCAAGGATTCAAGGCTAGAACGGAAGCCTGCCGAGATGAGAGTGGGAATATGGTAGTAGACACACAGTCAGTGGTGAGGATCTGGAAAGAACACTTCTCTAGACTGCTTAATGGCGAAGACAGCCAAGATGCCGCTAATAGGCAGAACGCTCCATTCAACTTGGACGATGATGGCCAAGAGTTCCGTCCACCCGACCTAACCGAAGTTCGGCTGGCGATATCCAAACTTAAGTCGTACAAGGCTGCAGGTGCGGATGGCTTACAAGCCGAACTATTTAAATCAGCGGGAGATGAATTGGCTAGGAGCATACACCAGCTCATCTGCAAAATTTGGTCGGAGGAAAGTATGCCCGATGAATGGAACCTCGGTATAGTGTGCCCCATCCATAAAAAGGGAGATGTTCTGAAATGTACCAACTACAGAGGAATTAGTCTCCTAAACGTCGCTTATAAAATCTTGTCGGCCATCGTGTGTGACCGCTTAAAACCTTTTGTCAACGATCTGATCGGCCCTTATCAGTGCGGTTTTAGGCCAGGCAAGTCAACCGTCGATCAAATGTTCACACTCCGACAGATTTTAGAAAAATCCCGGGAATTCCAGATCGATACACACCACCTTTTTATCGATTTTAAAGTCGCGTATGATAGCGTGAAAAGGGACGAATTATACAGAGCCATGTCGAGTCTCGGCATCCCTGCCAAACTCGTCCGCTTGTGCAGGATGACGATGGAGAAATCTCGCTGCTCCGTCAAAATTGGTAAGAACACCACCGATTCCTTTGATGTTGAGAAAGGATTGAGGCAAGGCGACGCGTTATCATGCAACCTATTCAACATCGTTCTTGAAGCCATTGTACGCAACGCACATGTCAACACCAGCGGTACAATCTATCAAAAGTCCGTTCAATTGCTTGCATATGCGGATGACATAGACATTGTCGGCAGAACGAAGCGAGCTGTGGCAGGGGCATTTGCGAGCATTGAATCGGAGGCGGCTAGAATGGGATTGGCGGTTAATGAGGACAAGACGAAGTATATGCTGTCATCGAGAGAGGAATCTCAACATCGTCGACTCGGGCAAAATATCACGATGGACAGATATAACTTCGAAGTTGTCAAGGACTTTGTCTACCTGGGCTCCACTATTACATCGCAGAATGACATCAGTGCAGAGATCAAGCGAAGAATTACTCTTGCCAACCGCTGTTTCTTCGGTCTAAGAAGGCATTTAAGTAGTAAGGCCCTCTCTCAGAGAACCAAGGAGACTTTATACAAAACCCTAATCATCCCGGTCCTGCTTTATGGGTCAGAAGCATGGACACTGAAAGATTCGGATAAAAATCTGCTAGGGTGCTTTGAGAGAAAGATTCTTCGTGTGATTTTCGGTCCGGTGTGTATCGAAGGAGTATGGAGGAGAAGATTCAACGACGAGCTATACGGGCTATACAGCGACGTTGACCTGGTCAAAAAGCTGAAAATACAGCGGCTTAGATGGCTGGGGCACGTGGAGCGTATGGACAGCAACGCACCTGCCCGACGAGTCTTCGAATCCAACCCCGATGGGGTACGCAGCAGAGGAAGAACCCGTAACAGGTGGCGCAATCAAGTGAATGACGACATCAAAGCACTCGGTGTGCGCAACTGGAAGCGGCTAGCTAGGGACAGAGCTGGCTGGAGGGGCTTGTTAGTTGAGGCCGAAGCCCATCCTGGGCTGTGAGCGCCATCAAAAGTAAAGTAAAGTAAGTATTGAATGTTTTTAAATACAAAATTGTACTTAACTAGGTACATAAAATTAAAAAAAAAATCAGCTTAAAAAATCACTTTTATTTAAAAATGTTTGTCAAACGAATTATTTTATCGGTTTCTGTCCTCCAAAAATATTATAGCAGTGTTGCCGTTCCTTATAATAATATATTTTTTTTTTTAAATTTGAAGCCAATTTTTAAGAAAATAGTTAGTTTTTTTTCGAGTTTTTCGAAAATAAATTTCTATGGAAAAAAGTTACCAAAAATGTTTGTCACCAAAAATGCGGAAGGGAATATTGGTGCACAAAAAAAAAATAGAAGCCGTGAAAATCACATAAACGTCTTTTTCGAAATGACGGCCAAACCAATGTTGCTTATACCCGAAAATCTAGAGATAACTTAGTCTTTACATACGACATGCCTAAATGTGACCGACCACCTGTACCGAAATGACCGGTACAGTACCGAAAATTAGCGCTGTGTACCGTGTACCAAAGAAAAGCCTCGGTACACACAAGTATACCGAAATCAAATTCGTGTACCGAAATTTAAAAATAAATTGAGATAAAATCTTAAATAGTGTAAGCACATCCTTTAATATTTCTTTCCTATTGTTTGCAACTTAATTCATAACATCCTGAACACAACTGTGTTTGAGTTTTCATTATTCTTGTATAAGAATTGAATTGGATCCATAAAATTCGAAGAGAGTCTGGAATTTTTATTATTATTTTATTAAGAAAACCTTTTCAACAAAATAAGATTCAATTATGGGAAGAAAACAGTGTTACTACTGACCATTGATGTGTGGAGTTTTTTTTTAAACATTTTAAAAACAAAAAGTTCCATACAATTATTTAATATTTACTAATAATCATGGAGTACATTCCTTGTTTAGCAGCGATTTCAACCAAAATAGAGAGTGTTCTCTTGGATAAACGAAATATGGTCTACCTACCGATAATAGCCGGTTTAGCATTTCAACTTTGTAAGACCCTTTACATCCGGTACAACATAAAAATGTCGTGTCTTCTGTTCTTCGATTTCTTGTTGGGTCAGCCAAAAATGTTTGAGAAATATTGTAGGGTGGGAAATATTCATTAAAAAAGCACGATAATTCAAATATGTATTTTTATTTATATTTATTAAATATTCATATAATATTTAGGCCCAGTTTCTCAGTGGTCAATTAAACCAGAGCTACTTAAGTCTGGAAATAGATTTGTCTACAGTTACGTCAAGAAGAAGTTTTCAAATGAAAGGTGAATGCAGTCTTAAAACAACAAAGAACATCCAATAACAAAAGCATTTGTTTAGTTAATCCAGACTTAACTCACCAAATTTGATGAGTTAACTCGGGTTTAACTAAACCCCCACACTGAAAACTGGCTCTTAGAAAATTAAACAAAAATTAAAAAAAAAATATGTCTTGTGTACCGAAATCGACTTTGAGAAAGGTGGTTACCCTAGACATGCCCAATTATAATCAGTTTTAATTTCAAATACTCTCCGAAAATGAAAAGATTATTATATTTCTGTGTATATTTTTGACTTCTGGCTTAATTCACCTGGTTTTTGGTAAACACCATAAGAGTTTTGATGCACCCGCTAACCCCTTCCCATAGCTGTGGTAAATTCTTCGGAAAGCTAAGAGGCGATTCACGCATTCCCCAATATGATTTACGTGGAATAAATCTAATTTTAATTTATAAAATCGAAATCGCTAGGTACCACACATGTATGTGTACGGTGTACGCGTTGGGTGGTTTTTAAGCAGGACAACGAGCATGTTCGTTGCAAGTTGCGCATTTGTATCTGCCCCCAGCCCGGGAGGAAATTATTTATTATCGCGACATATGTTCAAGATGCACACCCGAATCTCTGATGAATTACCGATAGATTGTCACTTACGGGTGTGTACGCCCAGAATAATCTGTCCAATTTGGTGATGAAGGTGAGTCTGGGGGTGCTAAATAAATGCATATTAAAAATAAGTCATACACACCGTTTTACATGGATTTTTCTTGATCCCACTCTTTGATTTTAAATAATTTTTTAACATGTTTTCTTGATTCAATTATGTTTAACTTACCTTGTTATGCCAAAAAGCATGCTATTTTAGACATCATCAGAAGTGTTGCATCCTGTCAGTGTGTGTGCGATGTTTTAGATAGGTAGTACAGTTATACAACAGCAGCAGCCAACAACGCATTGTCAGATCGTTTTGGTAATTTATTTGTAATGAGACACTTAAGGGTTAATTACATATCAATCATGAAGGGGCTTAATGCCATTAATTATTGTTTTATTTGTGTTTGTAGGTGTATGACAGATATGTGCGTGTGCGGTTCTGCTGCTACCTATGTACTGCACATATAATATCGATGCCGATATGCTGGCCACCCATAAGTGGGGGCAAAAGTGTGGTATGTTGTTTCTAATCTATCGGTGGTTTATTGCTATGAATTGGCGATTATGTTTGATGTAACCGGAGGTTAATGCATGAAATTGAGGGTCAGAATGCAAATTAATCATGGCGGGCGATAGTAATCTCGATTTTATGTTTAATTAGGTTCACGTGGAGCTTTAGCTTTTAATACAATTTCAAAATCAATAGCGAGTAATTACATTTTAAAAATTAATAATACGATGTATTAAGCATTAATTCTGTAAGTAGGTATACTATGAGAGTAAAGCGGAGCCTGCCTGAAATTAATTAAAAATAAATGATAATTTAATGTCACAGAGTTATGCACTTTTTGTGAGAGTTCAGAATATTTTTCGATTCCTTAAAATTTAATGGATTTTAAATTCTTAGAGTTAAAGCATGAAACATGTTATACATGGTGATTCCCATAAGTTGTTACAAAAAATGTGGAGCCGGCAGGTTGGGTCGATACAATACAAAAAATCGTTAAGGAGGTTTATTCCCCTCGTTTAGGCGGTATTTCTAGCTTTACAAAAATAGATATCCGGGTATTGTTAGTGTTAACGTTGTTTTTTTTTAAATTGGTATTTTGTCTTACTTCATTATTTTAGAAAAAAAAATTTAAACAAAAAAATAAATTAAATATAAAAAAATAAATAGACTCCCATAACATTAATAGATACCTATACCTATATAAGTGAGCAGTTCTTTTATATTAAGATTAATAAGGATTTGGGGTTTTTGGGAATACATTTTAATTTTAAAATAAGGGGTTTTACCTCCATATCTTTATGATGAAATTAGTTCTAGAATTCTCTTAAAATTTGGGGCCTTACTATTTGTGTATGGTTTTACTTTCGATAGTTTTTTTTTCAACTTCTAGTCAAGCTTCACAATCTCACAAAGCCGAAAAGTACTAAATGTCAAATTTCTTGTTTTTAGAATTTGAGCATTATAATATATTTTTCGATAATTTTGGTAGGTTTAATTTTAAATTTTATAGTCACTCGTCATAAAGTCCAAAACATCCAAAGACTTACACATCGCATTTCCATACTTTGAGAACATGTAAAAAAGAAAACATTTTGGACTTTTACCATCACTAGAAAATTCTTAAATCTACCGATAAATTCAAGAATTTACTCATTTCAGAGTTTTACTGAAACATAATATGAAAACCAACTGCCGTGCGTTTTTCTTACAAAAACTTGAGGAAAGCTCGTCTACTTTGGATGATTTTTTTTCTTATTTTTTCATGTGTGGTGGTGAAGGACAAATCAAAATGGGAGTCAAGTTTTTAAAAATTTCTATATTTATTAATTATATGTCAACATTAAAAACATACAATAACAAAGCCTTAATGCGATAGATGACGCTGTGTTTTTGTGTTGTCTTAATGCAAACAAAATAAAAGTACACACCCTGGACCTGGTAGGTTATGATGGTGCTGTTATACGGTTAATAGGTAAATAAATTCTGCATAACTACTTATGTATGTGGTGCAAAATGACTCATATTCACAAAACATAAAATCTTGATTAAAAGCCAGTTCGTTTTTCATCAGTGCTAGATGAAAGTTAAACCTAAATTAACTAACCAAATTTGTTATGTTAACTCTGGATTTAATCAACAGATACTTTTAATATTTTATCTCCCGTGTTTGTGAAGTCTAATAAAATATTTAATTACCTATGTAAAATTAATTTATTTAACAATTGTATATTAACTACTTTCCAACACTTGAAACATGGTGCCTTTTTCATCCCCAGACCATTTTCAATAAATTGTTTTGAAGATTTCGCCATTTTTGTTTGTCTTTACACACAATCTAAATACACTGAACCAAAAGCGATTGTCATATTGATAATCATCAAATCAATTGATGAAAAAAGTTGTCATTTTTCAGTCAACGACCAACGATCATTTAAATTAAAATTTCCTATCATCAATTTTAAAATTGATAACCGCTATCATCATATTGACAACCACGATCGTCATATTGATTATCAACGATAATTGTATTTACAACCTCGATCATCGTATTGACAGTTGCGGTTGTCATATTGACAACCACGATCATCATAGTACGATTGTCAATATGATAAATGCTGTTGTCAATACGATGATCGGGGTTGTCAATAAGACCTCCGTGTTTTTACGTTTATTTTGTATACCCACCATTTTCTAAAACAAATCACGCAATAACGAGAAATGACTGAAATGCTAAAAAGAAAAATAAGAACTTAACAAGAAATGAAATAATTTAAAAAATACAAAAATAAAGGAAAATTCATGAAATCTGAAAATAAAAAAAACATAAACAAATAGGAAAACAACATCAAATATTTAGAAACAAAAAAAAAACAATAATACAAAAGAAAGTTGTAAAGAAAAGGAAATAGATGAAAATAAATTTTATAAGTATAAGCTGGAAAAGAAAACATCTGCAATTAAAAGAATGTGGTTTATTATAAAATTACAAAATAGAAATAAAATGTAGCAGAACAACACTATCTTACACTGACATGATTAGTTCAACTGTTCAACAACACTGATCTCTTAAGAACAAGAAATTGGAACCGATTCCTGGGATTCTCACGTTACTCAAAATTAAGAATAAAAACAGGAGAACATTTTGTTTAACCGTTTTGTTTGTGCTCAAACTTTTGTATGGATTTTCATATTCACGATCGTGATCGTCAATACGACAATTGCAAAGAGGTGATCATCAAATTGACAATTAGAGTAGTTAGTATGAAAACTTTTACAACGCAATTTGTTTGTCTTAAGATTTTCCGTTTTACTTAGTTATCTCAATTTATCTGGGTTTTGATATTGATGGTCAATATGACAACTGTAGATAAGCAATCATCGTATTGACAATCTATATATCATATTGACAATCCAGGTCAGCGTATTGATAATCGCAAATTGACAACTTATAATTTTCATACTAACAATCGCGATCATCAAATGTGAGAAACAAGTCAATATGAAAATTTTCAGTTAACAACCAGTGATTGTCAATATGCCAAGCGATATTTTTTCTGCGTACTGCACAATGAAATTGCCATTTTTTTTTGTTACAAGAAATAGGTTGCGAAATAAAAATTGCGTTAAAAAATTCAGACACTAATAGATTTTTCTTACTTTAAATTTTAGTTTTTGAAAAAAATAACAGGTTTATTTATTTAAATAAACCTGAACCTGAACATAAACTTAGAATTTTTCCATCGGATCAGGTTTTCGTGATATCAAAAAAGAATACTTTTTTTTTCTTTTTTTTAAGGTAATGTTACAAAGCGGGTTATTTTTTTTAAATTCAATTTTGTCTTCAAAAATCAATTTGAAACTCTCCAAAGCATTGTTGGCGCTCTGAGATATCTATAGTGTTGAAGTTTATATATTTGGCATATCCTATACCATATAAGCGTTTTTTTATAGGATTTTCTCATGAATGACAGGTAACTGAGGACTTCTCGAAGAATTAAAGAGATATTGGAATGTTTTGAATTAATATTTGAGGAAGAATATTAGCACTTCCAGAAATCAGTGGGATGTATGTTGAAACATTTGACACCACGTTGTTACATAGCCTCCAAAAACATCGAATAAAACTTTTTTTGTTTAAATTTTCAATAGTTATATCTTGAAAACACGATCTGATTAGGTAATTATGGGGTGGATTTTAAGTTAAGTGCACATAAAAATCTTCAAGAAATTTTAGTGATTTTTTTCCATTTGATTTCTGAATGAACTCGTGGCCATAACTCAACAATCCAACGATGGATTTGCGTAGATATTTGTTTCTGATCCCTTTACATATAGAGTAAGAGCCCAGGGCCGCCAGACATACGTCATTTTATCAAAGCTAAGATTTTTTCTGCGAACAGATACTATGGTAGCTAAGAACAAATGGATACTTAGAATCTTCAATCCGGGTGCAATTAAGTGGTAGCGAGTGTTAAAGTTGCATACAAATGTTGCAACATTGCGTTATTTTATCAAAGCTGAATTTTTGATATGTCTTAGGGGATGGTGTCATTAACTTTAATGGACACTTTTCAGACATCTGCAGTGGGGCCTAACGTGGGCCAGACACTTAAAATATGTCAAACTAATCGTGCCATTTACGGTGTAGCTTTAAAGCTAATATTTATATGTTTTATGGGCAACTGTTTAAAAATAATTCCCCATCAGCTATAAATCTACAGTGGGGCGTATTCATCAGCCAGACATTTAAAAATAGCTAAAATAAGCGAAAAAATCAAGTTTTAGTAACAAAGAATTATTATTTTGACAGTTTTAAGGTGATGTAAAGCCCCGCTGTAGGTGTCTTGCTGATTAGAAAATATTGTAGAATATTTGCCCACAGAAAAAATAAAATATTGATTTGATTCTGTTATATAAATGGCACCATTAATTTGACAGATTTAAAGTGTCTGGCCCAATGTTAGGTCCCAATGCAGATGTTTGGAAAGTGCCAAATAAATTAAATGACGCCATCCCCTAACACATATCAAAAATTCAGCTTTGATAAAATAGCGCAATGTTGCAACATTTGTATGCCACTTTAACACTCGCTACCTCTTAATTGCACCCGGATTGAAGATTCTTAGTATCCATTTGTTCTTAGCTACCATAGTAACTGTTTGCAGAAAAAATCTTAGCTTTGATAAAATGACGTTTGTCTGGCGGCCCTGGGCTCTAAGTCTAATAGGCTTTCTATTTTTTTTAAATTTAAAATTGGCAAAATCAATTTCAAAAAGTCGAACATCGATTGAACAGCTCAGTGGGAGGGGAAAATTAAACCTGATAGGGCATTCCACGTTCATGCAGTGCGACTAAATAATGAATCTCTGTACTTAACAATACGTCCAAAGTTGACTTCAAGAGTAAACTTGTGGACATTCTTAGAAGCACGAGTATTACGGTTGAATTGTGTGAGGGGAGGAATGCAAGTTATGAAATACATATATTCTGTTGGTAGTTAACTTTCAACAAATACTGCAATCAAGAACAAACTCAGGGGTTTATAACCTTCCTCCTGAAATGCTAGAGAAATGTTTTAAATTAAAATCAAATTTTTAAATCTACGTACCTACTTACGAAATACTATGAGCCAAATGGTTATAAAGTAACTACAAGAATTCATAATTAACGGTGCTAAAAGTTCATACATTTTTCAGATAATACAAATTAAGAAGGTTGATATTTTTAGAGTTTTTTTTTATGTTCAAAAGGTAGCTTTCTGAAAACTTACAACACGATAGCAGTTTGGACAAGACAAAGTCTTCTGGGTCAGCTAGTAATAAGAATGGGTTTAAGACATTATTGAAGATTAATTAAAATATTCAAATAAAGTTCGTTATTTAACTTCACCCATTGTCTATTGTTAAAATAAATTCCGAATTAAAAAAACAGCGAAACAATATTATCTGCCTATAAATCAAAACAAATGTTTCGGACGTTTTTTTTAAATACTCAATGGAATCAAATGGAATGAAGATACAACAAACATATCATACAAACATGAATAAGCCCCATATCCTACTTATACTCTTCGGCATCTCCATCATCTATGAGTGTTGCCCATATTATGCCTTGTGAATGTGACTCTATTTCATAGTACAATTCGAGAGTAAAACACAAAAGAGATATGCGCGTTAAGGATATGCCAGTCCATGTTTGGTTGATATTTCTGTGTGTGATTGCTATGAACGAAACACAAATACTGTGACAATAAGAATAAGAGGATGGGAGAGTATCCTCCCACATTCATCATCCTGATGTTTTGTTGGCAAAATGAAAGGTGCTTCCCCAAAAAAGAACAATACTCATATAAGATACAAGATATGAATAAACATAAAAATGTATATACCCACACTGAGGGCATTTCAGATCCTCTTGAAATTTCCCACAGAGTTGTGTGATATGGTTTCCCTCTTGTTCTTTTTTTTTTGGATCATTCCCACCATCCAAATTGCTGATTCTACTTGTTTCCCGCAAACAAAAACGCAACTCATGGTCACTCATATCTTAAACCGAGACATAAGTAACCATCCATAAAGCCAACAATTGGACAACCTTTCGGCGCTCGCCGCTAACAAACTAACATATTAATCGTGTTTCTTTCTTTTTGTATAAACAAAGCAAATTTCTACACAATATTGTCGGTCTACAAGATATTCGCACAGAAAGCCAGGCCACCGCGGTTTATGGGTTTTGGGAGCTTCCTCTTAACGCCAGTAGTTGTTGACGATCTGCATTTGTGCCACACACGGAGTCCAGTGCATTACACTTGTGCTCAATCTATACTCCGGCGAATCAAAACACCAATCCGAAAGTTTCGAGATATTTAATGCGAAAGTAAAGAGTGACAATTAAGCTTTTAATTCGCCGCAGGACAAAATCATAAAATCAAAATGCTAACTTCAATTAATTTAAGTGCCTAAATATGTATTTAACATTATAGCGTTGTTGGATTTTTGCCTGCCCGACTAGTTTTTACTTGTTTATCAAATTTAATTTCATGTCTGTGTTGATAAGAAAGTTTCCAGAAAGTTCAAAATCTGCCGCGTATTCTGTTTTTGTTGCTGCGAGTGAGTTGTGGTCTGCGGGGTACTCCCCCGCGGCATAATCTTGCAATCAGAACAACAGGACAATTAAAAATCCATTAAAAAGCATTCTAGCAAAAGGGTGGGTATACTGTTGCTGGTATCGCTCGGTGTGGTGACAAAAGGAAAGTGGGCCAAACACACAGTAGATACCCAGACCCACTGTCATCACCATCGTCGTGGGTGTTTTTTCGAGTTCGACATTCGCTTCTGAGTTAATCACATCACACACGGCCACCGGAATACAGCGCGGAATGTTTCAATTTAAAAAATAAAAAAAAAAAAAAACGTTTAACGGCCTAAAGCTCCCAATATAGTCGTAGCCCAGCATAAATCGAGAACAATAACAAAGCTAAGATAGATTATTGTCCTCGTACGTCACTGGATTGGTGGGCTTTACACACATATACATCCACTACACACACACACACACACACACACAAGAATCATAGACACGCACCATTGTTCGTACGGTAAACTGTATGTTCTGTTCAACTCATCAGTATCGAGCATTCAGGAAACTTTCGACACGGAATTTCTGGATTCATGCAATCGGCATTTCATGTATGGTAGGAGAACGCAAAAGGTCCTACAACAGGAGTCACCGCACCGCACGTCGCAGGAATCGTGTTTTAGACTGAAAAAGAGGGCTTCTATACTTCTTCGTACTTATAACTTGGCCAATATAATACGGGTTGTTTTTTGCTTACTTCGGGTACACGGAGTTTATAGTACGTGTATAGTTTGTCCTGTGTCTGATGTTTTGTGTACAAAAAGTCAAAAAGTTTGAGTGAAAATTAAAAAAAAAAAAATTCAAAGAAAATAAACCCTCGAGTAATCGTTGGTGGTTTCCTATGTCGGTTTTTGTATAATCCTTTTTCATTGTCTATTTACAGATGTGCTAACGTTTTAACGTCACTAAGTGAGAGTTTGAACTGATAAGAAAGTTTGTTTGATTTTTTTTTAATTTTCTGTGCGTGTTTTTGTCTTAGATAATTTTCTTTTGAATTGGTATCGGTTGGCGATTGTGGTTAAATGTAATAACGGTTACGCTTTTGTTAACAAGCTGTAAAGGGATAAAATATAACGAAACATCTTTGTGGAAATTCTGTCTTTGAATAAACAATTCAATATTAAGTGTGTTATACAAAATGGATTTGAATAGTGTGAGTGAAGATTGGGAACATCCTGTTTCTGCATTTTTGCCGGAAATGAGCAGTTGTGATGATGAATTCTTTAATCCACATGAGGTGAGTTTAGTTTTTCTTTGTTTTAAAATTGAAAACGTCAACGAGCTTATAATCGCAATGTAAAATGAAGACTAGAAAATTTCACTATATGTGCTGCAAGTAAAGTGTCAATTATACAATGGTAAATTTAATACAATTTTGAATTAGTTGGATAGGAACGAGATGGTATAATTTATTGGTTTTTTCCTCATTACTTACATAAATGTCTCACAAATTGATTTATTCAATAATTGTATTTCAAAATTTCTTATCTTAAAAGAATAAATATATACAGGGTGTCCAGTAAATAATGGATAACCTTGGAATGCCTAATAGTAGACTTTATGACCATCCTGAAAACTAATAAAAAAAAAATCTATCTCAACCACAAGAAAAGATATGTGCATTTTTTTTTCAGTGCCTTATTTTTTGCGTTACTTTACCATTTTGAAATCCGCATTCAACACGCATATTTTAAAAATATCTGGCCACTTAGGTATTCATGCATTTTTTCGTACTAGAGATGATTTAACTTTTTCAAAAATTAGGTTCTTTCACATTTTGCATCGAAAATCAAAGTTGAATAAGTTTTTTCTCTAAGAATTCCAATAGTTATCATAATTTGTGTCTTCTTATGTTTGGGCACAAACAATTTTAAATATTACTACAAAAAAAAAACCGGTGGAATTTATTCACTTGTAGTCGTGGTATTCAAAAACGTAAAGTAACGCAAAAAATAAAGCACTGAACAAAAAAATGCATATATCTTTTCTTGTGGTTGGGATAGATTATTTTTTCATTAGTTTTCAGGACGGTCAAAAAGTCTACTATGAGGCATTCCAAGGTTATCCATTATTTACCGGACACCCTGTATATATTGCATTACTGTCAATTCAAATATATTTAAATTGGTGTTCATAAAAGAGGGTACCTAAGGAGAATTTGTGCATAATTAAATGTCGTACAAATCTTAATTTCTACCAAGAGTGGACTTAGGCAGCTTCACTTATTCAGCTTATGACGATATGTTTATTTTATAATCGAAAAGAGTTTTTGTGCCAATGATAGTTTAAACTCTGATAAAAAAATATTAGAAAGAAACAAAAAAGCTTTAACCAAAATACAACACGATCTTCGAATTTCACCCCGCCACACTTATGGTTCAAAACGGAATCTTGGATGTGACAAAATGGACACATTTTTTGCAAAGATTTCATACGAAATATATAATATTGATATTGAAATCAAAAACTAAAACAATTGGTTACATACACATATGCCAAATTTTAATTTTAACATTTGAAAAAAAAAAAAAAAATTAAAATCTAAATCAGTGAATATTTTTTAGCCAAATTGAAAGTCTGAGTTTCATTCTGACCAAATCTTTTATTAAAACAACAATTATTAGATTTATTTTAATATTTCAACGATCAGTTCTGTTTCATAAAATTAAATTTATTTTATAAAAAAAATATTATTATTTAACACATAGAAATATTTTTAATTTAATATTTTATTGTTCAACACACTGCTTTCAACACAACAAATCTTGGAATTTTATAAATTTTAATTTCGGTAGGTTTAAAGAGAGTTCGTTTGAGTAAGGTCCGAACACCTATTTTTAATTGATGTATATGGAAAGTATTGGTTTCGTGTCAAAGAAAAAATCGAAGTTTTAATCAAATGTAACATTACATTAAGATGATGAAGAAGTCCAAAAAGGTTATTTTAGACAAGATGTCGGCCTCGGTCTGTTTTTTTTTTTTGTTGTACTTGAACTCATCATTGGATTTATTGTTTTTGACATAAATAAGCAATTCGGTACTTCGTAATTAGTCAACAAATATTGCATTTAAAATTTGTGTGATGTGAATAATTTTTTTGTATGACAAAATCAACCGAGCCAATAGAGATATATTCCGGAATATCGCAAAACAAGTAAAAAAAACGGCAATTTGCACAAAAACGCCAAAACTTTATTTCCATTATTAGAATTTTTCAGTAAAAACCTGGTGTGCATTATTTAAAAAAAATGTTCTACAGATGTACGAATTTAAATTCAAAATCGTTTTAGCGTTTTTCGAGAAACTTGATAAAACCGAATTTTTTGAATGGCAGCTACATGCTACCCGTTCTAGATATGAGCTTAATATGAGCTTATATTTAAGTGCAGCCTAGATGATGAAAATATTTTATACGAGTGTCCAGTCCAAAAAATGTAAAAAGCAAATTTGAAGACAAATATGAACTGAAGTTAACGCGCCAGATGCATGCAAAGTTTTCCAAAAAGATAGCCAAATAATTTTTTTAGTTTCTTTTTTGTCAATTGTTGCATAAATTAAGAGTTTGAATAAAAAATAAACGTATAATTTTGCAAAAATACCATACGTTAAAACCCATCAAAAAAATAGATTTAAGAAATAAAGTAGTTTTGATTTATTTTCAATTGTCTCCAAAGCTAGAAAACATAAAACTCTTGTTTTCATGCCGAGTAAACCATTTATTTCCAAGTTTAATCATTACCATACCATTATTTCCACACTTTTTTTTAATATTTTATGAAAATACAATCATCATTTTATAAAAAGGACTATATGTAGTCGTATCAAATTAATTTTGATTTCATTTGATTCAATCTTAAAATCTGCCCTAATATCATCTGCCATAATGCTTTGATTGTATAAAAATAAATATTTGAGTGTGATAAACTCCAACCTCCCCCTTCTCTCCTTCTTTATCACTCTCTTTCCTTAAAAGCGACTGAATGCATTTCTTGAAACTTTGGATATGCTGTAGTGTAGACGTAGAGGGTAAAAACCTGCCTCGTAACATCATAAAATTGTATCTATACTTTTTTTGAGGTCTTGTCAATATTTTTCTTTGGCTCATAACAAAAAACGCGTACTCGTCACATTTAAGACTAAGACTGAGACTTATCTTACAGAAATCAGTTAGCATCTATTTTGTGTAAAATTTAAGAAGCTATAATTTGTATCTTGATATTTTCTTTTGTAAACTTGATAATTTTTAAGATATTGAAAAAAAGGGGCAGGGGCGCCCCTTCACGAAACAAAATATGGGCGAAGTTGGGAAAACTTTTTATCACAATGCTAAGAGCGTCTTAATAAAGCTTTTTACAAAAATTCAGATTTCGTTTTTTTTATTTTTTCTGGGTAAATAATGAAATTTCGAAAACAGTGTGTATGCACCTTTAAAGTAGTATTTCTACAGTTTCCGCCACATTAATCCTTAGTAAATTTTAATCAAAGTACTCTTATATCATATACTTTCGAATAGACCTTCTTATATTTTAGATAGAGTTAGTTAGATTAGAGTTCAGTTGACACTTAAGTCTGAAAAATTGGACCTAGTTGCAGGCCTATAAAACAATCTACTTTTCAGCGTTTAATGAGCGTTCCAGTTGAAGGTTTTATTGAAATCTTTCATTGAAAATTTTCTTTCAATGAAGCACTTTAACAAATTAATCACGTGACGTTTTGGTACCAAAAGGAAAATTGCTAGATATATTTTAAGGATTAATATAGTAGCATTGATAACAATGCAAATAAAACTAGTTCTGAACTGCCTTATAAATTTTCAAAAAAATACAAACAATTTATTTTAATTTCCTAAAATTTTGGGTTTTGACATAAAAAATATTTTCAAAAGTAGTAACTTTTTAAATGTATTCTAATAAAGATTCTGATAAAGATAGTACCTAAACCAATGCTGATTAACAAACTTTTCTTAATGAACTAAAAACTACGTTTTTTTATTACTATATTTATAAATCTTTTTATTACTATTATTTTACTTACCATGGACAGTAAATTCAAAATTATTATTTCCTTATTAATTGCAAATTTAAAAAAAATAATTGCAATAAAAAACTTCAAAATCACTTTTTTTGAAACACGAAATATCGCTTTCTAAAAATATTTCCTTAAGACGTATCAGCGGACGAAACGGTGGAATCAATCAGAAAATTAATTCATGTAATTTGTGGTTAACTATTTTGCATTAAAACATAACATGGAAATCGTTCATGTTTTCAGGAAAATTTTCCTGTGTACGGTGCCTATATCTAGTATATTTTTGTTCAAGCATCTAATTCACCATTTTTGACTTTCAAACGTTCATATCTCGAGTTGCAAATTTTTGACAATTTTTGTATGGTGTATAACTTTCATGATTTAAAAAAATCTATCGATTGCAAAAAAATCATTTCTCTATCGCTTACCGTTTAGAAAATAAGTTTTCGAACTTTTAATACGTTCACCTTAATTTACCTTACCTAAATTTAGGTCGTCCTATGGTGGGATCCCAGACTAATACTTGTTTGAAGAATAAATCTATATATTTTTTTTATGAATATTTTTAAAGGTTATCATAAACGAATCTTGAATATGTGTAAAAGTTAACTTTTTCGAATAAAGACTGAGGAATCAACGGTGTAGATTAAAACCCTTCGCAGGCAGCCAATTGCCGAACCAAACTAGGGAATCGAATTAAAATGATTCTCACCGAATTTGAAACAAATCCTCTAACCGTTTATAGGCTCCAGCTTGATGTACATCACGACATGTAGACGCAAACAAAAACAGATTCACGGACGTCTAGTCGACAATCACAGTTTTGGACTTCTCCATCATCGCAATGTTAGTTTTGAATAAAAACTCGACAAACTAGGGTCGCGGTATTGCTCTCCGGTTTATTAAACAAATAGCAGCGATATTTAAAAATGACCATACTCTCCGTACTATTCTATACGTATTAGTGGTCCAACATTTTCGATTGTAATTTTTTAGTTTTCTGAACCGATTGTGTTATCTGTACAATACAACAACTTCCTAAGTATTTGGCAAAATCATAGTTAAAGATATGTCATCTTTTATATTGTTTTAAATTAAATTATTTTATTTTTAGTTAAGATTTTGAAGAAAAAAAAAAATTATTTCCGAACTTAAAATTTAACAATAAAGAAAAGAAATTGAAAAAAAAAAAAATTAGGAATATATTCATTTTGTCAAAATTTTTCTTAACTGAGTATTAATTAAGTTTTCAGTTTTGTATATTCTCACTGAATTTTGGTAGAATGGTGAAAACCATTGGATTCCTTTTTTTTTTGAGAAAATTACTTAAACTGCTTTTTTGTTAGAAACATTTAGTTTGTTGATATTAACTGATGATATGTACATAATATAAAAAAAAAAACATGATAATTTACTGCTTACCTTGCATACAATCAGCGTTTTTGATATTCAACCAGATTTATATTAAGTCAGGACCAGTTATAGTGATTTTGGCTTAATTCCTCCCGATTTCGAAATTAATTTCGAAAGTCACTTTAAGGCTCGATAAGCACCTATTTAGCCTAAAAATACAAATTTCAAATTTATTGTACAAAATAAGATATGGTACATTTAACAAAATGGGAGGTTGTCCCTTTTTGTTTTTTTTCTTAGGTACATCCAAAGACCAGGTGTTTGTGAATTTTTATCGAAAAAAATAGCAATCTCGTTTAAAAGATTTCACACGACAAATAGATAATACAAATACAAAAATACGACTTTAATTAATACTTCAGATTTGATATTTTGAATTTAAAAAATTGTAGTCTACATCAAAATTAATTGATGCTTGAATTTTTAGACTTGCTACCATCTGGGCTATCATCATTCAGAAGTTTTTGTTTTGTTAATTTATTATAAATTGGTATGTCACGAGTTACTTCTTTTTATTTTAACAGACAGAGAATTTTGAAATAAACAGAATTTTGAAAAAGTTAAAGATTTCAGAAACATTTGAAAAACTATCTTCTAAAATTTGTCTTTTGGTCTGAACATACACTCCAATTCACTCGTTAAATACAGATTTTTTTCAATAAACTTTTAACGATTTCTCCATAACCTATTATAATTATGACAAAACTAATATATTGAATTTATTAAGTGTAATATGGGGATTAAGATCCAGGAAGAATTTTGAATCCTTCTTAAAAATTGTAAGTCTTATGGATCTTTTTGTAACAATTTTAGTCACAAAATCGACCTTATTTTTTGTGTCATACGTTTAAATACACCTTGTAAAACAACCTAGTAGGAGTAGCCCGTTAAAACCCCGTTAAAAATAGTATGCACAAAATCAAATAGTAAACTTTTAAAGACATTTTCTCATGAATTTAACAATTTTGCCAAAAGGGAGTATTCTAACCGCAGAGAAAAATGCTCAAATTGGAGACTATCAAGACGAGGATCATAGCAGTCGCTGTGAGGTTCACAACAGTGGAATAAGTTTGCAGCTACCATCGATATAGGGAAAACATTGAAACAAAAATAAAATGCTGGCGAAGATGGCTTCAACACGTCAAGAAAGACAACACATACTCCGAAAAGCCTCTAATTCAACATTATCAGTTAGCAAAATCAATGGTAAAACCGTAGTTGAAGCCACCAAAAATGCTTTTTATCAGATTGTTCGGGAAGCCACACATTTTAATCATCTGAAAACTAAAAAAGAACCACCGAAATCAGACTGGTACAGATCTTATTCGTGAACTTTTAAAACTGATTTAAACTGGGTATTAGGCAAGGCGCATTGTGCCGCGTCCGAAGCGTGCGACGTGACCTGACGAGTGTCGCACGACACGATTATAGAAACGTGTCATGTCGTTCTCCGCATGTTGATTCGCGTGTCTCGTGTCAAAATTCATATTAATTGAAGCAAAAATCTTCTGATGTATCGATGATTGAAGAAAACTTAAAAAAAAAAACAAGTAATTTCTAAAAAAGCAAACGATTTTTTATTTTCAAAACTAACGACAATTTATTTAATTTTTTGACAGAAAAAAACAAACACGCGCCGGTCTCGCAAGGAAAACTGTGTTTCGATCACTGTGTCTCGCGATTTTCGGAAAACGAGCTACAGGTCATGTCGTGCCGCTCAATCAATATGCGGCGTTCCATTGATTTATATATATTGTTTACAAAAACTCGTGCTGTTCTGTGTCGAACGCGCTTCAATATGCGCCTAGCCTTAATAACATACTGCGCCTCATATCATTAAATGGCCTTCCTGCTTATGTCTACTACCCAAGCTTATTTTTTCTTTTCTCATGTCATGTTAATAAAAGGTATACCCGCTGGGAACATCCAAATTGAACTTATTTTTTTTTACGTAAGAACCACCTGATGCCATTATCTTTCATACTAGGCCAGTCGAAATGAAATTTTTAATTACAAAAATTAAATAGTGGATTTTTTTTTCTTTGAATCGTTAGGGCCCAGTTATAGCTATCATTGGAAACTATCATTGAAAAAGTTAGCTATTTATTTTCAGACCCTTGGAAAGGTTAATCATTGAATATTTTAATGCAGAAATATAGCTTACGACTGCAAAATTATTTATCCTCCAAAAAAAAAATCATTTTGACCCACATCTTCCCCATAACGCAACTTTTAATTTTTTCAATGATCATTGGTAAGGTAGTTCATCATTGAAAAATTAAAATTCATTTTATGATAAAAGTTGTGCAAGATGGAATTTTTTTTTACCTAGAAATAAATACTAAGTCAATTAGCTTTACTTTGGCATCAAAATAATCATATATTTTTTCTTCAAAATCTCTTAAAATTGACAATTAATATTTTCAATGATGATTTCCAATGACAGCTATAACTGGACCCTTAGACGGGTTCATAAAGAGTGTTCAGTACGGTTTTTGACCACCTAGCTCTTTTGCGTTAGCCGCCATTTGGACTTTTCGGAAAATCGGTTTTTGTTAAATAACTCGTTTATTTTCTAAAAATGACTTTAGCAAAAGTTGTTTAAAATTTAATTATCTACAACTTTGATGAAAACAATTTTTTGTCTAAGATTGATAGTTTTTGATATAATCCGGAAATTGTGATTCCGATCGGTTATTTATAGGTTATCCGCAATAAAGGATTTGTTTGTATAAAAACAAAAGGATAAAGTATTTTTTTTTCAATTATTGAGGAGGCCGTAAGGAGTCTAAATAAAAAAAAAATTTCCCTCCAATCTCTTCGACTTTGGCCGCTATCTTGAGTATAAAGAAAGTTGGTTTTCGTTCAAAAAATCATTTACGAATTTTCGACTTCAGTTGAAAATCAAGTTATCCGAACTAAGACTAGAATTCGTTTCCGCATCACCACTGGGTTTTTAAGTTTATATTGTTAATAGTTTTTATTTTAGTTTTTTTTTTTTTTCTAGATTGTAATCAGGATTATTCTTTTATTTTTTGAAGTTGGACCTACACTTACTTCATAATTTTCGTTTAAAGTGGAATGTGTGTGGAATGTAAAGCAAATTGTGGGAAAATGTGTGGATGTCGAAAATCCGGGCTGAAGTGTTCCGGTGTATGCCAAACCTGCAGTGGAGAGACTTGTGAAAACATAACCGAAATTCGAGACCTAATCGATGATATTGTAGCATTTATGATGAAGACAACTCCCTTATGGAATCAACCTATGACATGAGCCGTACTTATTTAAACAAAACTTTTGAAGTAAGTGCAGGACCATCTTCAAAAAAAAAATAAACAAAAAAATAAAAAATAATCAAAAAACAATACAAAAAAATTGCTATTTATAATCTCTGGACTAGACCTCCTGGGGACATCACTTTAAAAAAAAACGTGCCTGAACCTCTTCCCAAGCGGTGGTGTGGAAAAGAGTTCTAGTGTCAGTTCGGATAACTTGATTTTCAGCAGAAGTCGAAAATTATCAATTTTAATCAAGAGTAATTACGCATAAGTCACAAAAAGCTAGTTCGTAAATGATTTGTTTTACAAAAACCAACTTGCTTTAAATTCAAGATGGCGGCCAAAGTTGAAGAGATAGGAGGTCGAAATTTTTTATTTAGACTCCTTACGGCCCCTCAATTATTGTAAAAAAAAATATTTTATCCTTTTGTGTTTATACAAAAATATACTTTATTGCGGATAACCTATAAATAACCGATCGGAATCACAATTTCCGGATTATATCAAAAACTATCAATCTTAGACAAAAAATTGTTTTCATCAAAGTTGTAGATAATTAAATTTTAAACAATTTTTGTTAAGGGAATTTTTATTGAAAAGTTGAAAATAATCGAGTTATTTAACAAAAACCGATTTTCCGAAAATTCAAAATGGCGGCTAACGCAAAAGAGCTAGACGGTCGAAAACCTTACTAAACACTCTTTATGAACCCCTCTAACGATTCAAAGAAAAAAATCCACTATTTAATTTTTGTAATTTCAGCACGGCTATACCGTATTTTGTATTAATACCAAGTTTAAACCAACTTTAAAAGTTCACGTATGAGATCTGTACCAGCCTGATTTCGGTGGATCTTTTTTATTTTCAGATGATTAAAATGTGTGGCTTCCCGGACAATCTGATAAAAAAACATTTTTGGTGGCTTCAACTACGGTTTTACCATTGATTTTGCTAACTGATAATGTTGAATTAGAGGCTTTTCGAAGTATGCGTTGTCTTTCTTGACGTATTGTAGCCATGTCCGCTAGCGTTTTTTTTTTGTTTCAATGTTTTCCCTATATCGATGGTAGCTGCATCTTATTCCAATGTTTTGAACTTCACAGCGACTGCTATGATCCTCGTCCTGATAGCATTTCTCTCTCTCGAATTTGAGCATTTTTCTCTTCGGCTAGAATACTCCCTTTTGGCAAAATTGTTAAATTCATGAGAAAATGTCTTAAATTGTTCAAAGAGCCATAAGACTACTAACTTTTTAGAAGGATTCTTTCTGGATCGTAATCCTCATATTACACTTAATATATTCTATAGTTAGATGTGTCATAATTATAAAAGGTTATGGAAGAATCGTTAAAAGTTGTATTTAAACGAGTGAATTGGAGTGTAACTGAAACTATTTTAAAATGTTTTACATGTTTCCCACTTCAAATTTTATTGTCTCTCAGAGTTTTTTTTTTTGCAATCAAAAATAAACAAATTTATATTTTTGTCCAAGCTTAAAGTCATGATTTCGAAGATATAGTATTTTGTGTATAAGGTTTGTCCTGAACTAGGTATATGTACTTGCATTATGTCACTAAGTCAAATAAGGAAATTTTCCATATTCGAAAAAATGTGTACTATACTTGATTACTTAATATCTTGAAAAGTAAACATCTTAGAATCATCCGGTTTTCAGTATTTGACTATGATTTGAAAAGAGCATTGAATTTTGAAAGAAAAAAATGTACCTACCTAATTACGTGAAATTATGAAACAAAGTATTTTGAACATTTATTTTTATTTTTTTTTTTTTTTAATTTTGAGTTTGAAAATTAATATTTTAAAAACTGTTCCCTAAAAACACTTTATTTAAAAAGGAAATGATAGAATGGACTTCTGGGGCCTAACTCTGTAATTCGATTCGAAAGTGAAAACTGTTCGAAAGTTGTTTCCGATTCTAATTTCAAATAACACTCTGTATAACTTTCGTATCAAAAGGAAATGTTGCATGAAACTTTTGCAACTTTCGAATGAATGTTTCGAGACTTAAGCTGTTTTTTTGTCAAAAATTACATTCTAAATTCAAAAAAAAAGTCAAATAGTTCGTTTTCTTGATTATTTAAATTTATTCGTTGATAAATTAAATTGAAATTGTTGCTGTTTTATATTGTTCGCCTCCAAGCGTCCTCAAAGAAATGTTGTGCTTTTATCCGGAGGTTTCCTTGTGCTAGAAGATTATTCTTACTTTCTTAATGCAAACAAAAAAACTTACACCCTTATTCATACAGAAAAAATTGTTATTTTAGCTCCCGTGTTTAGGAAAACTACACCATGGAATCTCAATGTTGCGGCCTCAAATGGAGCAGTTAGCAAGCAAATTGCCTTTAGTTTGAGCCCAGAAAATTTGTATTCCATCGTGTAGTCTTTCTAAACACGGGAGCTTAAATAACTATTTTTTCTTTATGAATACGGGTGTTAATATATATTGTTACTTAAAATAAATAAATAAATTGGGTGGCACAACGGCTCATGAAGAACCAGGGCCTAGTGACTAACAACTCGCAACCATTCCTGTGTGCGCCTTTCCACATGAATGGAAGGGACCTACAATATTATGCCGAATCCGAACGGCTAGACGAGAAGCACTTATTCGTGACAAGTGATACTCTTAGAGGATTTGTCAATTCCTCGCAAGAGGCAGTAGCCCTGTAAGAAACTTTTTAGTTTTTAGGTGGACGAGGCTGGGAAGCGACCCCAGACCTCCAGTGTGACAGTCGAACGCACTAACGATTACGCTACGGGCTACTACATATTGTTACTTATGTTATCTGAATAAACTGTTTCCATTCCGATCAAGCATCTTCCTTGCGCTATACCCAACCAACTGGAATATGTGAACCATTTGAAATATAAATAAAAAAAAAATAACTTCTAACCATCTCTCTACAAATTCTCTAAATGAGATACCATTTCACTTTTATTGATTATCTCTTAATTTATGCGGTTCATTGCTGTTTTTTTTAGGGAAGTTAAATTCGTTTGAATGATCCATTTAAGTTGTGAGGCCTTCATCGAACTTATGATAAGAGTAAAGGAGTGTTTACTGCGAAACAACAATAAACAACAGAGAGTTAAAGATCAAATACATATAGGTCAAGATCTATTTATTCACTGGTCTGGCATTTTATCAAAAAAATATTGTTTACATATTTTTTTTTTAATACACACCAGTTAAGCTTTCATCAAAGCCTTTCCGGATGACAAATCGATATCGAATGAAATTTCCGAAATTCGAATGTATTAAGCAACGAAAATAGAGTTGTCAAGTACGAAATTTCCGATTTTCGAACAAATGTATATAGATAAATGAAATTCGGATTTCAATTTCCGATTTTCAAATAAATGAGTACATATTTTCCGAATTCGAACGATTTGACTTTAGAATCGAATTACAGAGTTAGGTCCCTGACCTTAAGCCTAGTACTCACCGCTTTGTGAAATGTAAAATAAATGCGGTTCAAATTCACGTAAACATTCATTAGGAAACCATAATTTATTCTCCACGTGAATTTTCAGTCCTCAGTTTTCTAATATGTATATGATACTAACTTTGAATGAAAAAAATATTGATTTTTATGACTGTCAAATTGAAAGAATTTTTAATTAAAAAAATAACGAAAACTGTATTCATTCCATAGTTTGTTGATTTTGCCCTGTCGGTATAGCACTAGCGATTCAAAAATAAGTTATTGTCAGATCCAAAATAATTCCTTCGGCGTGTTATTAATTTTTTTTAAATTTTATTATCACCAAAATAAATTAATAGACAAATGTCACACTTTTCCACACTTTAATTTGTTTTTCCTAGTGGTCGTACATTGGGAAATGAAAATCACGAAATGAAATTGATTTTTACCGGTTCACATTTCATTTTCAAATTTGGGTACTTACCTCTCGTTTCGAATTCCATCGTAGTGAAATTAGTGTCACTTTTATATAGAAATTTCATTTACACTCGGGCTGAGTACTAGGTTTTACATACAAAAATAAGAGGGAATTTCAATTCTACCCATTGGTTTTTAATAATTTTGTTTACCCATTCCTTTTAAATTTTTCGGGTTCCATAAACGGTCTGCCAGGGTTAATGCCTTATATGGGCTACTACGACATATTTGTAGCTCAGGCCTATAAGGAGCGGTTTATCCGGCTCCCTACCCTTGGAGTTATACGAAGGGTCTGGTCCTCCGGGTCGGGGGTTGTGCGTCGGGGTAACTTCCCTACCACGTAAAAAAAAGTTGTTCCGAAACAACAACAAGCCTCGGATATGGATGATTTTAAAGTTGACGACCCCAGCAAACGAAACAAGGACAATGAATTTCGGATCTGCACGTGGAACGTCCTGTCCTTATACAGAACACGTGCAGCCGAACAATTAGTGGAGAACCTGGACAGGCTAAAGGCTGACGTAACAGCCATCCAGGAAGTGCGATGGGATGGAGAGGGCGTACGGAGACTGAAAACGTGTGACATCTACTACGGCGGGTGCTTGAAGGAACCGGGTCAGCGGCTCTTGGGTTGTGGTTTTGTGATAAGGGGAAGACTTAGGCAAGAAGTCTTGGGCTTCCGAAGTGTAAGCGAGCGCCTGGTCACAATCCGCATCAAAGGCAAATTTAAGAACATTTCGCTGATTTGTGTTCACGCCCCCCATGAAAGGAGAGAAGACTCAACCAAAGAAGCATTCTACGATCTCTTGGAGACAACGTATGATATATGCCCGAAGTACGACGTGAAGATCATTCTTGGTGACTTCAACGCAAGATTCGGAAAGGAGGGCATCTTTGGTTCGATAGTCGGAGGACACAGCCTACACGACGAAACTTCCGGCAACGGACACAGGCTGGCAGACTTTGCGGCGGGGCGAAATGTCATCATCTCAAGCACCTACTTCCCACACCTCAATATACACAAGGGGACTTGGCGGTCGCGTGATCAAGTAACCGTCAACCAAATCGACCACGTTGCGATAGACGCGAGACATGCTTCCAGTATCTTGGACGTCCGAACGTTCCGAGGGGCCAACATTGACTCGGATCACTACCTGGTGGTAGCTAGACTACGTATGCGGATATCCATGACGCGACAACGCAGAGCAGATGCTGTGAAAAGATTCGATGTCGAGAAGCTTAAATCGCAAGAGACTGCCAGAACTTTTGCAGACCACGTAACTCTTAATCTCTCAGGAGGTCCGCTACCAGCATCAAGTGCAGAGGACCAGTGGGAACACTGTCAACAAGCCATTAGAAGTGCCGCCTCTGATGTGCTGGGTTTCACTAGGCGAATACAACGAAACCCCTGGTTCGATGAGGAGTGCCGGCTAGCGCATGCAGCTAAGGACGAGGCCTACCAGGCAATGCTGCAGACTCGAACAAGAGCTGCTGAGAGAGTGGCCCGGGAGCTCTACGGGCTGAAACGAAAAGAGGAACGCCGACTTCTCAGGAGGAAAAAGAGAGAGCACGAGAAGCGGGCGGTAGAGTCTATTGAGGGTTGTAGCGGTAGGGGAGATGTTCGAAAATTTTATCAGAGGGTGAAGCGATCCACCCAAGGATTCAAGGCTAGAACGGAAGCCTGCCGAGATGAGAGTGGGAATATGGTAGTAGACACACAGTCAGTGCTGAGGATCTGGAAAGAACACTTCTCTAGACTGCTTAATGGCGAAGACAGCCAAGATGCCGCTAATAGGCAGAACGCTCCATTCAACTTGGACGATGATGGCCAAGAGTTCCGTCCACCCGACCTAACCGAAGTTCGGCTGGCGATATCCAAACTTAAGTCGTACAAGGCTGCAGGTGCGGATGGCTTACAAGCCGAACTATTTAAATCAGCGGGAGATGAATTGGCTAGGAGCATACACCAGCTCATCTGCAAAATTTGGTTGGAGGAAAGTATGCCCGATGAATGGAACCTCGGTATAGTGTGCCCCATCCATAAAAAGGGAGATGTTCTGAAATGTACCAACTACAGAGGAATTAGTCTCCTAAACGTCGCTTATAAAATCTTGTCGGCCATCCTGTGTGACCGCTTAAAACCTTTTGTCAACGATCTGATCGGCCCTTATCAGTGCGGTTTTAGGCCAGGCAAGTCAACCGTCGATCAAATGTTCACACTCCGACAGATTTTAGAAAAATCCCGGGAATTCCAGATCGATACACACCACCTTTTTATCGATTTTAAAGTCGCGTATGATAGCGTGAAAAGGGACGAATTATACAGAGCCATGTCGAGTCTCGGCATCCCTGCCAAACTCGTCCGCTTGTGCAGGATGACGATGGAGAAATCTCGCTGCTCCGTCAAAATTGGTAAGAACACCACCGATTCCTTTGATGTTGAGAAAGGATTGAGGCAAGGCGACGCGTTATCATGCAACCTATTCAACATCGTTCTTGAAGCCATTGTACGCAACGCACATGTCAACACCAGCGGTACAATCTATCAAAAGTCCGTTCAATTGCTTGCATATGCGGATGACATAGACATTGTCGGCAGAACGAAGCGAGCTGTGGCAGGGGCATTTGCGAGCATTGAATCGGAGGCGGCTAGAATGGGATTGGCGGTTAATGAGGACAAGACGAAGTATATGCTGTCATCGAGAGAGGAATCTCAACATCGTCGACTCGGGCAAAATATCACGATGGACAGATATAACTTCGAAGTTGTCAAGGACTTTGTCTACCTGGGCTCCACTATTACATCGCAGAATGACATCAGTGCAGAGATCAAACGAAGAATTACTCTTGCCAACCGCTGTTTCTTCGGTCTAAGAAGGCATTTAAGTAGTAAGGCCCTCTCTCAGAGAACCAAGGAGACTTTATACAAAACCCTAATCATCCCGGTCCTGCTTTATGGGTCAGAAGCATGGACACTGAAAGATTCGGATAAAAATCTGCTAGGGTGCTTTGAGAGGAAGATTCTTCGTGTGATTTTCGGTCCGGTGTGTATCGAAGGAGTATGGAGGAGAAGATTCAACGACGAGCTATACGGGCTATACAGCGACGTTGACCTGGTCAAAAAGCTGAAAATACAGCGGCTTAGATGGCTGGGGCACGTGGAGCGTATGGACACCAACGCACCTGCCCGACGAGTCTTCGAATCCAACCCCGATGGGGTACGCAGCAGAGGAAGAACCCGTAACAGGTGGCGCAATCAAGTGAATGACGACATCAAAGCACTCGGTGTGCGCAACTGGAAGCGGCTAGCTAGGGACAGAGCTGGCTGGAGGGGCTTGTTAGTTGAGGCCGAAGCCCATCCTGGGCTGTGAGCGCCATCAAAAGTAAAGTAAAGTAAAGTAAGGGTTAATGCCGCCTCCAATCGGTCTTGGATACACGTATCTGTAATCAGGGGCTCAATACCAAGGGATGGGTAAAACATTTTTTGGTTCATACAATCATCCTCAAAGTTGATTTTTTTATGTTTTCGAAATGCTATAACGCATCTTAAGCCGCCTCCAGGGACTGCAAGACTTGCATTTCATTCATAAGGATTACCACACCTTTCGACTCATATACTTTTTTTCGGTTAACTTTCACACCCCTAAATTTGCTGTGGGCTCTTGGTCTATGTGTGAAGTTCTTTTAGATCATTGAAATAAATACCCGACAAATAACCCGCAAAAAAATGATCGGTGCAATGAATCATATGACAAATAGCAGGTTGATACATAATAAGATAGTTAAGATTTTTCGATTTTAAATTGATTATGAAATAATTAATTTCCCTAATAAAATTCAAAAGAACTGACAACAAATAACTGAGATTACAGAAAATTTGAATTTCTTTTAGTGTTTAGAACAAAAAAAAAATCAACATTTTACAAAGATCTTCGTTTACTTACAATCTTGTCTAAAGGAATGATGTCAGTTTATAATGAGGATCATCTTATTTTTTGTTTGCGACATTTCAATTCTAATTCTAATTGCAACTGCAATCAAACATATATATATATATGCATATCTACTTCCACACCCTGTATCCATAACATAAACCCATAATGCTGTGGATGTTTATATAGTTATGCTCTATTAACATTTCAAAGAACCGTGAAGATATGCTCGTTGTGGCAAAGTTGCACGTTTCACGATTGTCTGCGACTGACATCCCTATAAATCACTCAATTAATCGTCGTCGTTTTTAGTAATTATAATTGCCATGTTCCAACACACGACTTTCGCACTCCGCACTCTGAAAACTTGGAGCCAAAGTGAATGCAAAAATAGCGAAGCGACATTTTGCAGAGAGAGCAACAGCAAAATGCGGCAATATCACGCGTAGCCCAACAACATCATCGAACGCATCACTGTTGGTGATTTGACATCTTCCCGCTGGTAAGACGAGCTCCGTTGGGAGTCGAAATGAGGCGGAGAATTTATAATTTAGCCAAAGACGACCGCGACTCTACGTCAGGATCGGGATGGCAAAGACGAAGGCCGCGAAGACGTGAATGAGAAATGGTTTCACTTTGACTAAGTGAGATCTTTTTGAAAACACCTTTCTCATATAATTTGACGTTGTCGTTGAAATTGATGTATTTGTTTTGACTTTGCACTCGCTGATCATAGTAGAGGATTTATGGGAGTTACATTCACTACCTATATGTCTGAAAAAGAAACCCAATAATCTTAGGATTTCTTCAGTTTTTTGTTTGCATTTTTATTTTTACTCTTTAAAAAAAAATATCCTTGCCGATATTTTTAGTGTTCTTGTTCAGTTGGTTGTTTGACGATTTAACGATGTTAGCATATATTCTAGTTTTTTGCGAAAATTGGAAGTGAAAATATCTACACTAATATTTAATAAGAAGAAAAAGGATCTTTGGAGTAACTTAAACACAGTACTGAGTTCAAATGTAAGGAAAACTAATATTCTCAGAAAATAGTAGCCATCACGTTTTACTGTTTGAGTTAATACGAGCATTGATTATAGCATTCAGGATTAATACTTAGTAACTTGTTATATTGAACAAAAATTAGTTGAAAACAAATTTCAATTGGAAAATCAATTTTTCAGAAAATATCCATTTTAATACAATTTTTAAGGAATTGATTTTTTGGCCTAAGTAAAAACTATACTAGTGAATGTAACTGTTGCCGTTCTTAATTAAAAGTTGTTTTTGTATTATGAGTCATTTCTTTAGAAAATTGCATCACTTCCCGCGAAACGGAGGTGAATCAAGGCTTATTTCTGCGAGCTTGTAAAACAATCTAATCGACTTATTTTTTTTACTTTGTTTTTCAAATTTGTTGTGTTCGTATTTTTTAAGAATCTTAAAAGACCGTAATTTTGAAAATTTTGACGGAGTCCTATAGTCTAGGTAAATTAGGATAAAATTGAAGCATGTGTATATAGAATCTTAGATTTTTGTGGGATTCGATCAGAAATAATATAAGCAACGAGAATACGAAGTTGCTCCCGCTCAAAAAGGTATGCTATTTGCAGGAAAAATCAAAACGTGCAAGACAGTGCATTATTCACTCCCTGTTTTTTGTTACTTTCCTATATAACTTCGGAAATATGCATCTTAGGAAAAAAAACGTCAAGACAAATTTTGTTTGTTATAAAATTCTCCACAAGATGACATTTATATAAAACTTTCTGGTGTTATATTTTTGTTGCTATACAGCGTTGAAGCCAGAAAAAAGCTGTAAAAACAGAGTAGTTTTGAAACGCTAAGCTGACAGATAAAAAATGGTACATTTTCTACTTTAAATATGAACTCAAGTACTCTAGGGAATTACAAAATGAAATATTGAAACCCGATTCAAAACGGTCTGATAGGTTCGGCATGAGAAATAATGTTAATTAAGTGCACTGCGAAATGTTTGCGTCAATGCAGTGGTCACTCGGAACGCTTAACTATCGTAAAGTATCCTTATAATATTTATCTTATAATTTTAGTGACTTTGGTAGTGAATAGCGATTTTAAAAGAACAAAATTCGTATGAAAAAATGTTTTTTTTTAAATAAATTAAAATAAAATTTCAAATTAAATTTTATTTAATTAAAAAAAAAAAAAAACAGTTTGGAGCCTTATTTCATTTTGAATAATTTACTTGAAAGTGTCAAAAAAACATCGTCTTTCAAATAGGTATTCGGGGGTCTAAGGCAATGCTAGAAAAATAACGCTTATTTTAGACCTACCAATCATGTTTGAATACAAGGATTTTGTTGAAAACAATTAGCGAGTAACAGAATAGCTTACAAAAATCGCGCAATTCTTATAGTGTTCCCGTTCAAGAAAACTTGTACAGGATAACATCCAAATATTTGTTTGATAGTACAAGTACAGTAACTATAAACCCACATATGCGTCAAATCTGGTATTTCTGATTTTTTGCTGAGTTGTTCAGGATGTTTGCCGAATAAATAACCTAAGTTATCGACCTCGAGCCGAGCGATTCATGGTCAAAAATCAGAAAAACCGTGATTTTTATTTTAAATAAAAACATTGTTCTACGATTTCAAAGTAGCTTAATTTGCTTAAAAAAAAAAATCTGTGTAGACACAATCGTTTCCAAAATAGAGCATATCAAAATTTAGCGATACAAAATTTAACATAACAATTATAGTATTATCAAACACAGGCGCGAACGCAGGAAAAAATTACGGGGGGGGGGGGTTAACAAATTTCGGGGGGGGGGGGGGGGGTTAAACTGAAAACTCAAAAGTTAAGAGTGAAATTGTATGGCGAGGAAGTTAAATTCATACATTTAGGGAGGGGTGGTTTGAACTACTATAGCTTATCTTAAACCCCAGAAACCCATTATTGAATTTTTTTTTAATCGATAGTTTTTGGAAAATTTCTTACCAAACTCAAAGTTTGGAAATAAAATTTGCTTCAAATATCCTATTTCTGTATTTAAATAGTAGAATATTTCAAAATTCAAGAATGGCTTATATTGAAAAAAGCGCGGAAAAATCGCGGTTATTCTTATTTTGAACCATAAAGTGGTCGCCGGCCGAGGTCGAAAACTTAAGTTATTTATAAGGCAAACATCCAGAACAACTCAGGCTACAATTGGAACTACCAGATTTGACGCAAACGGTTCCTTCTGATGTACATACGATAAGATTACTGGGCTATGACTGTTGGGGGTGTTATTTCATTTTCTAAAATAAACTTTAATATGAAATAAACAACTAAGGATAATTTATTAATTTTTGAAAAAAAAGACAAAATAAGTTGGCACCTTATTTATTCAATTTTTGGACTTTTTTTATTTCATTTGGACTTTATTTATTTGGGGTTTAATTTAATTATGAAATAATGCGTCAATTTGTGACCTTATTTGTTTAAAAGGGCCTTATTTTCTTGGCCCTAATTTCGCAGAGGCCAGCTTTTTTACCTAGATATCACATCTATTATAAGTAGATAAATTTCCCATGTATAATATACAGGGTGTCCAGTAAATAATAGATAACCTTACAACCGGTTATAGCTGGCCTTAATACCTTTCAGAAAAAAAAATAAAACAAATATTGCCCTTGTAGCCTCAAATACTCGAACATTACCACCACGGTTGAATGATTATTTTTGTTTTTTTTTTTATTTTTATAATATTCTTCAATAATTGTACTAATAGATATTATACCAAATTTAACACTTGCTGTTGCAGTTTTTTTTATAATATTTTTTTTATACAAAAATCAAGTTTATTTTTATTTTCACAAAAGATTGATTTTTGTATACAAAAATAAATTTAAAAAAAATATTATAAAAAAACTGCAACAGCAAGTGTTAAATTTGGTATTACAAATATTAGTGCAATTCCCGGCTGGAAAAATGTCCAGTTTCTGTCTAGTTTCAACATGGAACTAGTCAGTTTTCTTTAGGGAATATCTAGACGAGGAAAACTTGTCAAATATACGTCAAGCCCTTGAAAAATTTCAGTAAGTACAATTTAGACTAGGAAAATGTTTCATACTCTCGTGAGGTTCTCGCTAGTTAGAACTTCTTGGACATTTTCGGCATCCTATCAGACTAAGCACTATCTATATTGATACATATGCAAAATTTTAACTAAATAAATTGAATCGATTAATCGAAAAATATAAATTTTAACTTTTATTATAACTGATCAGTCTTGGTTTCAAAAAAAAAAATTAAAAATTTCACGCTCTTGTAAATCCTGCCAAAATAATCATATAGGTATTTACTTTCGAGAATCTCATTTGTCACACCCGCGCCAAAGGCTTTTTGAACTTTTCATTAAAATTAATCAAAAATTATAATTTACTGTCTTAAACTTTAATTACTTAATTCCAGGTGGTTCATATCTCAAGTGGTTCATATCGGTTGTTTTTGTGGTGGGATGTAGTTTAGATAAAGCGCATTTTTGTACACGATACTAAATCAAATAATATGATAATAAGAGTGTTTTACAAATATGCCCAGTATCATACTAAAATTGCTTTAATATCGTATTAAATTCATAAAAATCTTCGCTATTATTTTTATTATTCAGGTTTTTATTTTTGATCTGAGTTATTTTACTATCGGATCACAACCGATACTAATATACCCTTTTTTAATGTTTCTAGCAAAAATATGAACAAATCTAGTTTTTGCTGGTCCGGGTCCTAGAGTGGTTTTTCTGACGAGGCAAAAGGGTTCATAATCGACAAGGCCCTAGTTTTGGCCATTACTCAGCCATGCTTGGGCCTTGCAAGAGCTATCTAGTGCCATGTCGAAAACTAGAATGTTTTTCTGCGCGGGTTATATATATATTATATAATATAATATAATATTATAAAAATAAAAAAACAATAAAATCATTCAACCGTGGTGGTAATGTTCAAGTATTTGAGGCATGTCGTACTTAGTTTTTTAATCATAACCTAAAAACTACAAGGAAAATATTTTTTTTAATATTTTTTTTCTGAAAGGTCTTAAGGCCAGCTATAACCGGTTGCAAGGTTATCCATTATTTACTGGACACCCTGTATACAAACAAGCTGCTTAAGTAAAGTTAGGGCTGGAATATACGAGTACTACAGGCTTTTTTAAATTATTTGGAATATTGTAGAGCTGCACCTGCATGCATATTTTTTTTTGTTTCTAATTGTAAATCACCTAATTCAAAAGTTTATGCCACAAAAAAAGGGCGCGTGTAACTCAGTACTCGTGGCAGAAGTGAAACTTCTTTGGCGATCTTAAAATCTCGATATGTATAGGGATATTAAGCTTATTTGCGTAAGACGCAGCTAAGTGTTATATATCAAGATGATCGATGGGTTGGGGTTGTAAACTTGAAAATTAAATAATAATGGTGAACATTTAAAGTAAAAAAGGTGAAAATTTAAAAGATATAAATAAGTTTGAGTAGGTTTTCCGACTATTTCCAAAAATTCCTACCCTCAAAATGTCTGCAAAATCAAAAATTTGTATATGACAACTTTAATTTGGTTTTATGTATTTTGCAATCATATATTATTCAAATTTTTAGCGGACTCTGCTGATTTAATTCAATTTTTTGAAATAAGCCTATTTTGAGATAAATTTTTTAAAATAATTTATATCTCCATACCAGTAGGAGATAGACAAAAATCTCAAACTAGTAAGATTCTTAGAATTTCATCATATATCCACCAAAAAAAGTCAAAACTCTAGCATTCTAATTAATGAAATTAGAAAAAATACATAAAAGGACAT
This sequence comes from Melangyna quadrimaculata, assembly GCA_949320155.1. NCBI lineage: Eukaryota > Metazoa > Arthropoda > Insecta > Diptera > Syrphidae > Melangyna > Melangyna quadrimaculata. The sequence goes on along the minus strand of OX439484.1, from coordinate 146,114,686 downwards.
TTTCCCTTTTATCTGTTACAATAATATAGATTATCAAAAAATCCAAACTTATTGCAATATAAAATATATTGGCCTATCAATACAAATTTTTACTTTTACTCTACCTCCCACCACTTAGCTAATCAATGATCTCAGCGTTGCACATGTTGCGATACATTTTTTCGTTTCACAAAAATTCAACCTTGAAATTTCACTCTCAACGCGCCCAAAGAAGTTTCACTTCAAAAAAGGGTCTACATCAACAAAAAAAAAAATATCATTTATTTCGATTTTTAAGGTTAATAATCTTACTTTGGCCTTTATTTACCTTTAATTTTTGTATCTTGAACTATAGACGCTTTATTCTATTTGTTTTAATTGTTGGTGGTTAAATGGCAATATTTTCACTAAGGCCGTGTGTCAATTGCGTTAAAATGTTGGTTAAATTTGATCCGTTTTATAGGGGTGAATAAGAAGGGGTTTGCTGTGTAAATTGCATTAAATGGGATTTTAAAAAACAAAGGTAGGTAGGTAGAGATGGCGGTCACAAGCATCCTTGCTCGATGGCCCAATTAACGCTGTAATGCGCCGTTTTGATACCATAACTCGTTTGACCTGTGGGTTAAAAGAACATTTTTAAAGAAAAAGAGGGTATTTGGGTGATAGATCTCCCAACGGATCATCGCCTACGCCTGAGTTCAGCTGCAGTATGCTTCGCTAAGCAATTTGCTGATTTGCCCGGGACGCATACGATCTGATCCCTTAGGGTGATCGTCTAGTCGCACACTCGGAAAGTACCACCCGCCTGTATGACCAGACGCTTTTATTGGATTTAGACATGAGATGAAACTTATTAAGGATTTGGACATAGGAAAAAACATACATTTCCCATTGACATTCCTTGCGTTAAGGAACTTATCCGCGACGCGACGGTGTCAACCTATCCATAAATATTCAGATAGCTTGATTTTTGCATTGAAGATGGTTGCACCGATTAAAGGCGACAACAGAGCCTATTGTGCCGCACCGAATGTTTCGCATTGGTTTGGGAGAGCCTTTAAGGTGAAACATTCGCTAGTCATACTTTATTTGCATGGAGATAAATGAGAGTGCCCAAGCCAACGGCAAATGTTTCTCCGACACGCCGGATATTTTGCGTTGATTTGGAAGAGCCTTAAGCGTTGTACACATTATCGAACCTGTTTGACAAACCTGTCCACGTTTGAAAGTGTGTACTCTCTGTTTGACAAACACGTTCCTTGTTCACAAATTTGTTTGATACTGTTGAGTGTTTGAAATCAAACGGTTTTGTCAAACAGGTTTGATACTGTGTACCCCGCTTTAATCCATGATTATTGAAAGTGGGAAATCGTCGAATGTGTTTATTGTATGAGTTACTTACCATGGATATCGCTTATATGCCAATTTTGGTTGATAAGCGTTAGTTAATTAGACCGTGTGAAAGTCACATACTAAATTTAATCCACTCTGAACAAACTGGCCCTAAATCGTTTCCTTAAATTGCCATGGTGTCAGTAATGTGCATCAAGAAGTTTAATACAATCGTCAAAATGTGTCCTCTAGTTGATATTTAAACGAGCTCCTGAGCAGCTTGAATTTTGACGAGTGTCAGCAATGTCAAAAAACGCATTTTTAACACAATTGACACGGCCTAAATTAATAAATATATGTTCCTTTTTTTATTTATTTCGATTTTTAAAACTATTACATTTGTATATGTTTTTACTATTACCATTTTTTAACATTACCTTTTTTGTTTCGTGAAGTAGGTATGCCAATGACTCTTTTTTTGTCGATTTAATAAATCAATAATAATTTTAAAAACTGCATTCAAAAAATTCATGTTCAAAAAAATATATTTCTTTCGATTTTTAAAACTATTTCCTAGATTTAATTTGTACCATTTTTGTAATTTATTTTTATTTTCTCACGAACTATTTGGAACTTTATGGCGGATTCTAAGTCTTAGGTCACTCTTTTGCTTAGTTTCATCAAATCAGCTTTCAATTTACCAAAAAAGTCTCTCATAATATATAACTATATGTATGTATACAGGTATACAGGGTATCCAGCAAATAATGGATAACCTTGGAATTCCTCATAGTAGACTTAATGACCGTCCTGAAAACTAATTAAAAAAAGTTCTATTCCAACCACAAGTAAAGATATGTGCATTTTTTTGTTCAGTGCATTATTTTTTGGGTTACTTTAAGTTTTTGAATACCACGACTACAAGTAAATGAATTCCACCGTTTTTTGTTTTTCGTAGCAATATTTAAAATTGCTCGTGCCAAAACATAAGAAGACAAAGATAATAATTACTGTTGGAATTCTTAGAGAAAAAAGTTATTTAGCTTGGATTTTCGATGCAAAATGTTAAAGAAAATAATTTTTGAAAAAGTTAAATCATCTCTGGTATGAAAAAATGCATGAATACCTAAATGGTCAACTATTTTAAAAATATGCGTGTTAAATGCGGATTTCAAAATGGTATAATTTATTATTGTATCTACAACCAATAGCAAATTTGTAAAAATCTGCAATAGTGCCAATTTAGCAAGAACAGAAGTTTTCAAAATTAGCACAGTAAACTTTTACAAAAATTATTTTCTTTCACATTTTGCATCGAAAATCGAAAATTTTGAAATCAAACGGTTTTGTCAAACAGGTTTGATACTGTGTACCCCGCTTTAATCCATGATTATTGAAAGTGGGAAATCGTCGAATGTGTTTATTGTATGAGTTACTTACCATGGATATCGCTTATATGCCAATTTTGGTTGATAAGCGTTAGTTAATTAGACCGTGTGAAAGTCACATACTAAATTTAATCCACTCTGAACAAACTGGCCCTAAATCGTTTCCTTAAATTGCCATGGTGTCAGTAATGTGCATCAAGAAGTTTAATACAATCGTCAAAATGTGTCCTCTAGTTGATATTTAAACGAGCTCCTGAGCAGCTTGAATTTTGACGAGTGTCAGCAATGTCAAAAAACGCATTTTTAACACAATTGACACGGCCTAAATTAATAAATATATGTTCCTTTTTTTATTTATTTCGATTTTTAAAACTATTACATTTGTATATGTTTTTACTATTACCATTTTTTAACATTACCTTTTTTGTTTCGTGAAGTAGGTATGCCAATGACTCTTTTTTTGTCGATTTAATAAATCAATAATAATTTTAAAAACTGCATTCAAAAAATTCATGTTCAAAAAAATATATTTCTTTCGATTTTTAAAACTATTTCCTAGATTTAATTTGTACCATTTTTGTAATTTATTTTTATTTTCTCACGAACTATTTGGAACTTTATGGCGGATTCTAAGTCTTAGGTCACTCTTTTGCTTAGTTTCATCAAATCAGCTTTCAATTTACCAAAAAAGTCTCTCATAATATATAACTATATGTATGTATACAGGTATACAGGGTATCCAGCAAATAATGGATAACCTTGGAATTCCTCATAGTAGACTTAATGACCGTCCTGAAAACTAATTAAAAAAAGTTCTATTCCAACCACAAGTAAAGATATGTGCATTTTTTTGTTCAGTGCATTATTTTTTGGGTTACTTTAAGTTTTTGAATACCACGACTACAAGTAAATGAATTCCACCGTTTTTTGTTTTTCGTAGCAATATTTAAAATTGCTCGTGCCAAAACATAAGAAGACAAAGATAATAATTACTGTTGGAATTCTTAGAGAAAAAAGTTATTTAGCTTGGATTTTCGATGCAAAATGTTAAAGAAAATAATTTTTGAAAAAGTTAAATCATCTCTGGTATGAAAAAATGCATGAATACCTAAATGGTCAACTATTTTAAAAATATGCGTGTTAAATGCGGATTTCAAAATGGTATAATTTATTATTGTATCTACAACCAATAGCAAATTTGTAAAAATCTGCAATAGTGCCAATTTAGCAAGAACAGAAGTTTTCAAAATTAGCACAGTAAACTTTTACAAAAATTATTTTCTTTCACATTTTGCATCGAAAATCAAATTTTAATATTTTTTTTTCTCTAAGAATTCCAACATCTATTATAATTTTTGTATTTTTATGTTTTGGCACCAACAATTTTAAATAATTGCTACGAGAAAAATAACGGTGGAATTCATTCACTTTGTAGTCCTGGTATTCAAAAACGTAAAGTAACGCAAGTATTGCACTGAACAAAAAAATGCACATATCTTTTCTTGTGGTTGGGATAGAACTTTGTTTAATTAGTTTTCAGGACGGTCATAAAGTCTACTATCAGGCATTCCAAGGTTATCCATTTTTTACTGGACACCCTGTATACCGACAAATTCATTTATGTACAAATGTATTTGGAACTATTAATAAACCAACAAAGAATACCATCCAAGCCCAAACCATTTTATGAGCCAACGGGCAGCAAATGGAATAAAAGTTATGTCAATAAAAAACGCATTAATGAATCAATCGAATTGCTTGATCTGGACAATGGCCAATCATAGTGAATTCAGTATTCAAACCAACATTTATTATACAACAAGTTGAAAACAATGGCATCCCACAAGACTACCACGTTTTTTATTCCTTTCAATTTATCGAGCATAAATTCCGCATAACCGAACGCCGTGTTTTATGTCACTAGCAAATGAATTGTTAATTACGCAATTAAATGGGAAATGCCTATTTGATTGCTCATTACCATTTACCACACGCTTAATGCCCATTCCCGTCGGTCGGATAAACTGGCTGGTTCTGCTGCTTCTTCTGCTGCATGTCACCGAGGCTGACTGCCATTAAATCAAAATCCCATTGAAAAGTGTTGGCCATTGGCCAAAAGTGCTCTCGAAAATAATCACATATCATCTATGCTAGGACTTGCTTGTATAGACATAAGTAGTATGTCTATAAAACAAGTGGAGTTTTTTAAAGTTGCTACCAGGTTTGTGGTTTTATTTTTGGGACAAGCGTTTCTAAGTAAACAGTTCAGTATAACACGAGATTTAATAACTATACTCAACTCGTACAACACTTTATTTGTTTATAAATGTTGTGTGTTTATGTTTTTAATTAATTGTCATCGCCTTGATATGACTATCAGATAACAATGGATGTGCATTTGTGTGATTCTAATGATTGATGCATTGTTCTTCTACCTCTAGTATAAGCAACAACAACAAAAAAACAATCAGTTCTGTGTTGAAAGTTAGACAATGTGAAACGATGCCAAATGCTTGACGCATTCACACAATTCACATGCCTGACATGACCGTCCGTCGTCGTTGTTACAATTATTGTGTTGTCTTTAATAAATTATTATTTTTAATGTTAATTATATTTTTCAATTATTTTATTTTAAAATATAAATTATATAGAAATCCCACAGACTTTTTATTGTGAGGTTGAGGTATACGCGAGTACGAGTATCTACGAGGTAGATTGAAATTGAAGCACTATATACTCTGATACTAATGTGTTGTTGAATATCATCAGTGTCAGTGGTAATTAAATAGAATTTTTTGAAACTAATTGTAAGTTTTTAATTTTTCGTTGTTGTTCATTAGAAATATTTTAATTTTATGATTGCTGAGGTTTCAACATTTTCAGAACAGCATAGAAATCTGTTAAGACATTTTTCATTCTCCCCAAGGGAAGGTTATGTTAATACTTGGTGTTGAATGTTTTTGTTTTATTTTTGTTTCTAAATGGGAAATTGCTTAAGTTTTTAAATTGTTGAAATAATCATAACCCTCGCCTGAACGAATTTAAATTAGGTCCTCAAAACGCTTTGTGTGCATTGTATTCCTAAGTGGGGTATAGGTCCTTATCGATTTTTGCTTAACTGTTATTTTACTTGCGACGCGACGTTTCAGACGTGTTTACGTCCTTCTTCAGACCTGTTGTAAAGGAGTCAGTACTATGCCAGCTGATTAAATAACTATGCATCATTTAAATTACACTTTATATTAGACTTTTTTGAATATTAATATTTATTATATACACTGAGGGAAGGAATCGTTTGCAGCAAACGTAAAAATTGCCCAAACGACTTTTTCGTTTGCCAGCAAGTAACCTAGTATCATACTAAAATTGATTTAACATCGTACTTAATCATCTAAATTTTGCGCCATTGTTTTTCGAAATGACAACGTAGATATAAATAATTTTTATTAATTTTTAAAGTTAAACTTTTATTTTGAATGTAATTATTTTAAGAATTATTTTTAATGCAAAGATTTTTAAACCAGCATTTATTTTATTTTTTGATGCAAATATTTTCGAATTTTGACTTTGCTATTTTTTAAAGCAACAAATTTTCAATTTTGAATCGCATTCTTTTTAAATGCAACATATTTTCAATTGAAATTTGATTTTTTGTACAATTAGTGCTGAACTTCAAAACAATACCAAATTGATAAAGCAAAACATGTATTGAAACGTACCCAATACTTGCCCTATAGATTACCTGAAATTGGTTAGATAGGAATTAAACAAATAAAATAGTTTTTCGAAATAGGAAATTTATTGCTGCATGCGAATTTCTTTTAAAGAAACCTAAAATCAAAAATTCTTTCGCCTCAAAAGCATGAAATGTTAACCACAAGCATTAAGTTAATTTGTAAAAATAAGATTTAGAAATATATACCCTGCAATCATTCAATCGTTTGCTACAAATTAGTTTACTTTCTACGAATTAACCATTCGTCCCAAATGTTCGATTCATTAGTTGCAAACAATTGTAATTTATATAGTAAACGTAAAACTTTTTGCAGCAAACTGCATTTCAAAAGCTTAGTTCGCAATCGATTCATTCGTTTGCCAGAAACAATTACACTTGCTTGCAAACATCATGTCGTTTGAATTTGGGAAACATTGTCATTTACCGTAATCAACCCAGGCAAATTGAGCTCCGAACGAATGGGTTATTTGCTATATTTGTGATGCAATGGAATTACTCCCTGTAGCGACTGTAATAAAATTGCTACAAATGAAATATGTTTGCAGGGATTGTATAACATTTCCAACAAATGTTTTACAATTACAGCAAACGAAATTCGTTACTCGCAAACGCAAAAAAAAAATATTAATTTTCTCAGTGTATGTATGTATGTATGTATTTTAAAAATTAATAATTTTTGAAGTTTAATATTCTTGAAGTTCTGAATTGATATACACGTCTTTTTTAAGATATTTAAAGATTTAAGAAATTAAAGAATATTTACGATAACAACAACCATCAAACAATTTCAACATAAATAATTTATATTTTTGTTCTATGAATTTGAAGAAAGAACAAAAATCGAAATCCACTATTTAAATTAAATGTCTGTTTAAATAGAATTCCTCACATATAATTTTTTTCCTTGTTAATTTTTAGGAGTTTAAAATATCCAGTGACAGTAAGAAAATAATAATTTGAAATTCTTAATCGTATTAAGGCTGAATGAATTTTGAAATATATCAATCTTTAATTGAAAACAGGACGACTAAGGGGGAGGGGAAAAAATCTGAAAAAATAGGGTATTTTATTCACTATTTATAAACTATTGACGGGTGGAGAAGAATGTGTTTTTTTTTTAGGTGCCCAAGGTCCAGTCTAATGTATATATGTGCCCCCTTTTCTCGTCAATAGGCTTGACTACTAGTGGAAATATAAAAGACATTTTAAATTTTTCTTTCAGTGGACATTAAATTATCTAACTTTTTGATTATGTTTTTGAGTGTATATAATTTTTAAACTAAATAATTCAAACTCAAAATCATTTTTAACTTTAATTACTTGCCATATCGACTTAGGTATATACATATGTTAATGTATATATATATATATGTATATATGTATATATATATACTAGGTATCTACAGAGCCGTACAAAGTAGTTGGACAAACTGGAAAATAATTTTTAGAAATGATATAGAAATTAAAGAAAATGGGTAGAAAACTCATAGTTAAACTAGAAAAGTACGGGTACGCCCGAGTGAACCAATTTGAATTGAATTTTTGTTTGTTCTGGTATTGTTGAAATCAGACCAGTTTATTGAAATACTAATTAAATTAGTGATTAATGTGCCTAAGAAGATTATAGCCTTCTTTATGATGGCACTTGTCACCATTATCATGCACTCTTTGCCATATCTCTTTAAAAGTGAAGTGAATTTTATAAATTCAAAAACATAGCTCGGTATTATGCTCTGGGAGCTTAGCTGTTCTGAAATTAATCGAAAATTAGCAAAAAATACTTTAAAAAGACGTATTGTAGCACCAAAAGAAATAAAGAAAAAGAAATTTAAATATTAAAATATTAAAACTACTTTGGTTTTAAGTGATGTAAATGAATATAATTCAAATAAAAAGTACAAGTGAGCTCAACTCCAGAAATTTTTGTGTTTCGCCCAAGGTATAACAGTGGGCTCTTAATTCAGCCTGTTATACCCTATAAGAGTCGGTAAACGTCGACCAAAATTTGTGTCTTAGTAGGGTATAACAGACTGACTGAAAGGCCCACTGGTATACCTTGGGCGAAACACAATAATTTCTGGAATTGAGGTCACTTGTACTTTTTATTTGCACCAAAAGAAATGTTAAAGTGTGACTAAGATTATAGAGAATATAGTTACCTACAGCCCTATTCATTAACTCATAATTTGTATATTCAATAAATGTTGTTTGATATGTCATGGCGAGCGCATAACATTTAACTAACCAAATTTCGTCTTTTAAATAACAACCGTTTCAACACAAGCTTACTTGTCATGTGACACATGTATTAGAAAAAGGATGATTACGTTATCTAGAATGACAAAAATCTCGAATGGCAAAAATCTCGAAAAAAAAAACAAAAAAAAATCTCGAATGTACAAAAATCTAGAACGTACAAAAATCACGAAAAACTATACCTAGAAAAAAATCTCAAAAAAAAAAAAATTCGTTCGAGATTTTTTTGTTTACTTTTTTAATAGTTTAAACGCAAATAAAGCGCATAATATGTTCAATTTATGAAACAATTTATTTTTCTGGTCAAATGAAAGTGTTTTTAACAAAAATCAAATACTTTAAAAGATATATATCTATATATGTATACTCGTACCACAACATAACAAATAAAAAGTACAATAATTATTCAATACAAAGGAAAAGTGTCAAAATATAACAAAATTAAACCAATAACTCTAACTATAATAGATTCCATATAGCTTTTAACGGCCTTTAGTGCATACAAATTGGCGTTTCGTCCCGGCGTTTTCACTTGGACTCTTCAGTTGACAGTGAGGGCCTTGTCAAGACGCAATGTTTATAAAGTTCAGTCCAGCTTACATCAACTTTACAGCGAAAATCAATTGTGAACTATATCCAACCCAATTAGAATTTCTAATCAAGAATTGTTGGAAATTTTGTTACCCGTGGCCTAGCATTGTTTACATATGAGTGTTTTTTATAATACAAATTCTATATACTACTGAAATACATCAGCCAAGTAGAAGAATTAGCATTACTTAATGGGACTTGTTGAATTATTGATTCAATAAAGCTTTAAATGGCTTTTAGTCCATACAAATTGGCGTTTCGTCCTGGCGTTCTCACTTGGACTCTTCAGTTGACAATGAGGGCCTTTTGAAGATGCCGTTAAAAGCTTTATTGAATCAGTAATTCAACAAGTCCAATTAAATAATGCTAAGTCTTCTACTTGGCTGATGTATTTCAGTAGTATATAGAATTTGTATTATAAAAAAACACTCATATGTATCTAACTATAATAACTAAATAACTTCTATAAACTGGAGTTATATGCAAGACTATTAAGTTAGCTTACATAACTTTTTTTTCTTTTTCGTCCAATATTTTTAAGATTTGCTTTTCTTTTTTTAAATTTTCTCTTCATACCTTAGTTTCTTGACCAACCTGAATTTTTTGAACCACACAACTAACTTGAATTGACTCACTGGCCAAAACCTCAATTAGCTTATAAAGTGCAACACGTGGCCTTCCAACTAAGACCTTGAGCCTCCTATACCAGGAATCAACTCTGTTTTGTGTTTGTTTGTTACGATTTCATTTACTTTTATTGCACTTTGTTTTTAATTAGAAAACTTACGTTGTTATAAGAGAACGCCGCTAGCAACACTAAATTTAGTCACCTGCTTGTATAGTTGGATGGGTGCATGTGCATTATACTGATTCTTTTAATGAGACTTTCCTAATCTAGAATTAATATTAATTAATGAGACAATGAATGGTTACAATTGGCGCGCGCGAATTGTTACCATTCATTATCTCAACAATTAATATTTATTCTAGATTTTTGCATTCTAGATTTTTTTTCTAGATTTTTGCAGTTCGAGATTATGCTTTCTAGTTTTTTTGTTTTCTAGATTTTTTCAATTCTAGATTTTTTTTTTTCGATAATTTTACATTCGGTATTTTTGCTTTCTGGATTATTGGTTTCTAGATATCGTGTTAAACCCATTATAAACCTTTCAGGATTTGATGATAAAGACTGGAAAGATATCAGAAAAAATATCTGTATGAATGGGAGACGGACAGAATCCCGAAATTCTGACTCCAGAAAACCCTGAATCCCGAAAATCCAGAATCCCGAAAACCCAAACTCCCGAAAACCCAGAACCCCAAATACCGTGAATCCCGAAAACTAAAAAAAAAGAAAACCCAAAAAGCCCGAAAACCCAAAATCCCAAAAAATGGGAGACGGACACAATCCCGAAATTCTGAATCCGGAAAACCCAGAATCCTGAAAACCCAAAATCCCGAAAAAAATGAATAATTAAATAACTCTTCAAAATTGTAATATGGTAATGACTCATGAATGACTCATCTCATGAGCTCAATTATTATTTAAAGTTGTTCTAATTCCTTGTTTATAGAGTAAGAGCCCAGGGCCGCCAGACATACGTCATTTTATCAAAGCTAAGATTTTTTCTGCGAACAGATACTATGGTAGCTAAGAACAAATGGATACTAAGAATCTTCAATCCGGGTGCAATTAAGAGGTAGCGAGTGTTAAAGTTGCATACAAATGTTGCAACATTAGGCGTTTTTCTTTTTTAGCTCAGAAAAGAGTTCTGAACAGAGTCCCAGCATATCGAGCATGCTCTGAACAAAGCGTCTTCTGGTTCTGAGCGCTCAGAATTATTTTTGAAACACACCTGAACACTAAGCTGTCACTTTTTTTTAATTTCACCTATCAAATGCTTGTGTTCAGCATTCAACTCGGTCTGCTCAGTTATTTTATTCTGAGCTCATAGAGCGCGCTCTGAACAAGCTCAGAGCACGTTCAGAACGAAAAAAGAAACACACATTTGAAGCTCTGAACGTTCAGAGGTAAATACGAAGCACAATTTTTTATTTGACAGTTCAGGCTCTGCTCTGAACTAAAAAAGAAAAACTCCTATTGCGTTATTTTATCAAAGCTGAACTTTTGATATGTCATAGGGGATGGTGTCATTAACTTAATTGGACACTGGCCAGACATCAACAGTGGGGCCTAACGTGAGCCAGACACTTAAAATATGTCAAACTAATCGTGCCTAATGGCTTACAGAGCATTATTTCCACTTCAAAATAGAAATAAGGTCTTTAGTGGCCTTATTTCGTAGGGCGTTATTTCACGTCATAAAGAAAAAGAAATATAAATATTAAAATTACTTTGGTTTTAAGTGGAGTGAATGAATATAATTCAAATAAAAAAAACAAGTGACCTCAACTCCAGATATTATTGTGTTTCGCCCAAGGTATGGGCTGGTAATTAGAGCCATCAATTTTAATTTTCTTCCGTGCTTTATTGGTTCTTACGATGGATGCATTCATAATATACTTATGAAACATAAAATAAAACATAATTTCAATAATAATTTAAATTTAAAATTATAAAAGATTTATTAAAACTTACAATTTTAAATCATTTAGAACTTAAGCTTCTTAACTTTGCACTCAGTATATAAATTTGCGCAAATTTTTCATTTTATATAATTTTTTGAGATTTCGATTTAGGGATTTCTGGATTTTGGGTTTTCGGGATTTTGGATCTTTGAGATTTTGGGTTTTCGAGATTCTGGGTTTTCGGGTTTCTGGGTTTTCGGGATTTTAGGTTTTCAGGATTGTGGGGTTTCGGGATTTTAGAGTTTCGGGATTTTGGATTTTCGGGATTTTGGGTTTTCAGGATTCTAACCCCAACCCTGTATGAATAAGTGATTATCAAACGGATAAGTTCGCTCTATCCTTACACGTGAGCTTAGAAGCGGATGGTATTCTTTAGTATGAATACGGCTGTAAATATATTTATCCGTAAATTATCCATCTACACAAATTCTTAAATTTTATATCAAAACAAGTACCAGAAAAATATCAACTAGGATGCGTGTATACATTTTAGTGATATTCCCTCTATAGGCCCTTTTTTAACTTATTAACCCTATTTAACTGTTCCTCACTGTTAACTTTAAACAATAGTGCGAGTTAATATAATTTAAACATAAATCTTCCACCCATAGTTTGTTGGTAATTAATTAAAATTAATTGATAAGCTATTTGTGGAAAAAACTATTAAGAGCTTTTTATCTCTCAGCGGCATACAAATGTAATTAGGGTACTCTCGCAACTCGCACACATAATTCACCATCCCTTCCCCTTACCTACCTCTAAATTAAGTAGGAATATTTTTCCATGACTATGGCTTGCGTAGTGTAATTAGTGAATACGCTATATATTATAATTATATTCGCACTCTTTTATATGCGAGAACTTAGGAAGGGCCTAACTATAACATCCATTATTAGGTTTTTGTTGGTTTTGATCCTTCGGGCGGTTTAATGTGTCATGGTAACCCTTTTTATTAGCATAAAAGACACATACTCACATTTGTGCCCCCATTTGCAATGAGTATACTCGTATGTGAATACATTAGTGAAACTTTTCATATTTGTTTTCATTCCCTCCCGTAACCATTAGCAGAGTTGTCTTATTTTTTTTGTAAAAGTAACCTTTTGTTAAAGCTCGAAGAAGGGCGGTTCTAATCATTCCGCATATATCCTTTTATTATTTCTTTTTTGTTTTATATTTTAGGCTTACAACATGGGTGATGTGTGCAAAGAAAAAAAACCCCATGCTCGGTAATTAAAAGCACAAGAGCTAAGGTAGAAAACGAACATATTAACATGACGGTTTAAAAGGATACCACATTACAAAAATGAGGGTGTTCCGCATCCTTTTTCCGTTCCGGTAACTTTTCCGTTTTTATTTAGCTTTTATTTTTATTTTGGCTTTTCTTCTCTATTGCAAATGACAACCCGTTTTACCAATTATGTTTAAGTAAAATGGAACAATGTTTTATATGATTTTACCGTGAGCACTTATGCTGCAGCAACATGTCTCTAAGGACTCTCTTGTTGGATTTAACGTAGATATATATTGCCTTCGAATTTTCGAGTTCTGTTGCCGTTGGTGGTGTGGATCCTTTGTCGTGGTTGGTGGTAAAAGTTATTCATATATCACCGGAAATCTACCACTAGCCTTGGAAAGAGTTTTTTCTTCCCTTTTTTATTTTGTCTGTTCAGCCAATTTTTTCTACATGCAGTTTTTTTATTATTAAAAAAAAATCTATAGAAACAGAATATGAAACAACGACAGAAACATGGAAGGTCCTATCTTTATGTTCGAGTTACTGAACAGAAGCAGTGTAGCCTTTAAGGTAACTAACTCTTGAGATTCTGGTTACCTTTCTACTTAGCGCTGTACAATTCATAGCCTCCAGGGAAACAAAACGAGCACTGTTCACGTTCACGGTTGCATTCTCCTTGAGAACTTATTATCCTGGTTTCTGATTCAACTTACAAACATACTTACAGAAGAACTTTTCCTATAATCACTCTCTTCCTTACCCATAGTTCTTAGCATGAAAGATTTTTGACGGTATACTCTGGTGTATTGTTCGAAACTAAAAAGTAAACGATTTTTCAGAGGAGATTATAGTCTGAAGTTTCCTTATTATTTTTCAGTGATAGTTTGGGTTGACTATAATGTACCTACTCGTATAAGGAAATTTGTAATGTTTTTCGTGTTGATGTGGTTTTGAGTGGCATGTGATAAGTTTAAATTGATAATTATGCTTAATAGGCCATTAGAAAATTTAAGGAACACGAACTTTACGAGAAGTTTGAAAATAAAATTTTAAGAAACGTGTATGATGGTTATTGTAGAAGTTTTCAAAAACTCATGTTGTTATTAAGACGTACAATACGTATGTTTGTAGTTTGGGGACAAAAAAAAGTTTAATGTTAAGTAGGTAGGAAAACTAAAATTTTGATTGAATTATATAGGTAAGAAGATAATAGGTACAAATCTATGTTTTACGTGTTATTAATATTTGTGATGCCCTGAAATAAATATGTATTATAAGAAAGTATACCTATTCTGAATGAAATATTAAAGTTTGACGATACTCTTTTTTTTAATTTTTTAATTGTTTTTAATTAATTTTAAACAAAGTAGCAATTGTGATTTATTTATTTTTCATTATATTATTTTACAAATTTCATACCGTTACAAAAAATAGCATTTCATCCATTCCACTATAAAGACATCTACAAGACCAAATTTCATTCGAATCCGTCCAGTCGTGTAAGCGTGATTCAAGGACAAAAATCCAAACAAATGTACTAGGTATACTTTATCTTTTTTAATATTAGTAGAATAATTATTAAAAAAAATAAATGAATTGGATTTAATATCAACATTCTGCTTAGTTGTATTTTTATGATTCAAAAATATTAATTTTAGTACCAGAAACTGAAATAAGTAACATCTCATATTAGACCGGTTAGTTTAGCCCGAAAAATAGGGATACACTTGCATAAATTCCCATCAAGCTGAAAATTAACAAAGACGTTGAAAACACCATTATAATAAAATTGTCAAAAGTCCCCAATGATCCCATGTTTGAAAAAAAAATTATTCAAGGTTGAATGTCGAAAATATCAGTTTTTCGCATGTAACTCTGAAACGGTAAATGCTATCGAAAAGTATTTCATACAAACATTGTGAGTTACATTATCTGCCATAAAAAAGGGCAAACTAATTTTTTTCTAAGACTCACGAATAAGACATTTCAAAAAACGTAAAATGTCGGTAATTCCCGTTTTTCACGTATAACTCCTAAGCGGATCAAATATTTGAAAACATCTGAATCCAAAGTTTGTACATTATGTTAACCCATATATAAAAAAACATTATTATTTTTATTTCTTAAAAACAACCGTTTTAAAGATATAATTTTCTTAAAAGTTTGACAAAAAGTTCAAATTACTGGGTCTTTGTTTTTTACTCTTAAAAGCACAAGTTTTCGAGAAAAATTCTCACGCTCAGTTTAAAGATCATAAAATTTTCTTCAAAAATAAATATGACACCTTTTTCCATACGAGTCATAAGTTACAAGATTTTGGGACTTCAATAGTGTCAACTGTCAAGATCGTTAATCGAAGAATTATATTAACCTTATATAAGCATGCAATAACAGTTTTTTTTTTCTAGAAGCCATAATTTTTATGATATCATTATTTAAAAAAAAAAGTAACAAAAGTCTAAAATACGGTTTTTTTTTATGATTTAAATGACGAAATTTTCGGAAAATATTTTATACTTTTTCTGTAGATTTTGATATTCTCTAGAGGACATATTATCACACTTTTAACATAAAACACATCAGTTGCAAGATATTGCGCCTTCAAAAATGGTCAAATTTAGAAATTTTGTTAATAAAAAATAGAAAAAAAAATGATATTATTGAAAATGACGTATTATATGATAAGGAAGGTAACGTGAATTAGGCCTACTTATACTATTAGTTTACGAGACATCGAGATGAGGAAAGTATGTAGTTTTTGTGCAATTATTTCCACACCACTTTTAAGGTAGACTGCAGGGAGCGTTTTGCTTTACATGGCGTCCTCTATAGCCCCGATCCATGGGTTGTAAATTTTGTCATTATTTTGATACTTAAAATTTATTTTCTTCCTCGTCTTCTTTATCATTTGCATCTTCTACTACTCCCGCTACTTAAATATTTTCTTCGTCTGTAAGCAAACTATTATACAGCATTATTGTGGGGTCTTTCTTATTGTCGATTTCATTTAATTCCGGTTATAACTGTTCATCCTCAATGGTAGAATATAAACAAGACTGACCGCTACAAAAGCCACTTATAACAGATCAATGCATTCCTAAAGGGTTTTCCAATATAGGGAAAGCCCGTGGCGGCCATATTGTTTCTTTTAATTTCTATCAAAACATCGTCTTTTTATCATTTACTAAAGATAAATCATCATCATGGTAAGTTACAGCGTCGAGCTGCACATGCTTATTGTGTTTTGGAGCAGTTGGAAGTTGATCCCAATTTTGGTCGAAAAATCATATTTAGCAGTAAGGCCCATTTTTGGATGAATGGGTACGTGAATAAGCGAAATTGCCGGATTTGGGACGACCCCAATCCACATGAGATTCACGAGGTGCCAATGCATCCAAATAAAGTTACTGTTTGGTGTGGATTTCGGACTGGAGGCACCATGAGTCCGTACTTCATCGAAACTGATGCTGACCAGGCCATCACCGTCAACGGCGATTGCTAGGTCGATGATCACCAACTTCTTGTGGCCTGAATTGGATGATATGGACACCGAAGACTTATGGTTTCAACAGGATGGCGCTACGTGCCACACAGCTCAAGACACAATCGATATTCTGCACGAGCGGTTTCATGGCATGGTTATTTCGCACCGAGGCAATGTGATTTGGCCACCAAGATCGTGTGATTTGACTCCTTTGTACTTTTTCTTGTGGGTCTTTCTTAAGTCGCAGGTCTATGCTAATAAGTCGCAAACCACCGCAGCCCTCAAAGACAACATAATCGATGCCATCGGTCAGATTCAGCTTGATTTATGCGCCAAAGTCATCGAAAACTTGACCTTTCGGCGGCCGCGCGCGCCGGTAAAATTAAGAAGAGAAGAAGTTAAGAGATAGTATGATGCTTAGCTCGTCTTAAACTATAGCAAAATACAAGTTCAACAAAATATTATTCTTAAATTATCTATGGACTAAAATGTTTATAGACTAAGAGCCCAGGGCCACGAGGCATACGTTATTTTAGCGAAGCTTAGATTTTTTCTGCGAACAGATAAGAAGCTAAGAAAAAAATGGATACTAAGAATCTTCAATCCGGGTGCAAGTGTTAAAGTCAGTGTTAAAGTTGCATTTTATCAAAGCTGAATTTTTGAAATTGTGTTAGGGGATGATGTAATTTACTTTATTTGACACTTGCCAGACATCTACAGTGGGGCCTAACGTGACCCAGACTCTTCAAATCTCTCAAACTAATCGTGCCATTTACATAACCAAATCAAATCTAGATTTTATATCTTCTTTGAGCAAATATTCTACAATATTATCTAATTAGCCAGACACCTACGGTGGGGCCTTAAATCACCTTTAAACTGTTAAAATAATAATTCTTTATTACTAAAACATGACTTTTTTGCTTATTTTAGCTGTGTTTAAATGTCTCGCTGATGAATAGGCTCCACTGTAGACGTATGCCTGATGGGTAATTATTTTTAAACAGTTGCCCATAGAACATATAAATACCTATTAGCTTTAAATGTACAACGTAAATGGCACGATAAGTTTGACAGATTTGAAGATGTCTGGCTCGCGTTAGGCCCCACTGTAGAAGTGGCGAGTCACAAATAAAGAAAACTACACCATTCCCTAAGACATATCAAAATTTGATAAAATAACGCAATGTTGCGTTAGTTTTGATAGAATAACGTGTGTCTGCCGGCCCTGGGCACTTACTCTATAATAAGATAATATAAGATTTGTTTTCCAAAGTTTAAACTTCTTATAGCTCATACTTACTTACTTAGGTCCTCGGACCTATTACGTCCGTGATGTTTCCCTTACGGGACATAGGGCCTCCACTTCACCTACGCGCCATCGTGTACGATTTCTTGAAATATATTTCAGCTCTCTCCAACTTTTCCCCAGTCGTGCCGATTCGTGTTCGACCGTTCTTCGCCATGTACTTCTAGGCCGGCCCACTTGTCTTCCCTCCTGTGCGAGCGGGTTCCACTGCATTGCTTGAGATGTAATGCACCGATCGCCTTTTCGAAGCGTATGGCCAATCCAATGCCACTTTGTTCTTCGTATAATGGAGTCTATGGGCTCCTGACCCGTTCTCGCATGAAGTTCGGCATTGGAAATACGGTTGGGCCAGAAAATCCTCAAGATGTTTCGTAGACATCTATTAACGAACGTTTGCAGCTTTCTAGTGACAGTGTCAGTGACTTTCGAAGTGCTGCAGCCGTTAAGCAGAACGGATTCAACATTGGAGCGGAACAGTCGTAGCTTGGTCTTTAAGCTAAAAGAGTTGTTTCTCCATATTTTGGACAGCATTCCGAACGCAGCCTTTGCTTTTCTGATTCGGCTGTTAACGTCCAGTTCAGTTCCGCCACCCGTAGAGACAATACTCCCAAGATATTGGAAATCCTCTACCATCTCTACCGGTTGTCCAAAAATATTTACTTGGATTGGAAGTTCCAAGGCTGATCCTTTTAGTTTTTGCCGAGTTTATCTTAAGCCCTACGATTTCTGCTTCTCTCTCCACCCTTGTTGTCATTTGATGGAGATCTATGATCCTATGAGAGAGTAAGCATACGTCGTCCGCGTAGTCCAGATGTTTGAGGTGAGATTGCAGAGTCCACTGAATTCCTCCATTTCCATTTGACAAAGCTGCGTGCAGTACGTCACTTATCACCAGCAGGAACAGTATTGGTGACAGTATACAGCCTTGCCTAACTTCACTTTGGATTTCAAACTCCTCTGACAGCCTACCTTTGTGTAAAACGTGACACTTGGATCCATCATATGTAGCCTTGATAATAGCAATCAATTTATCTAGGATGCCCCTCCTGCGCAAAGCAAGCCAAATAAATTCTCTATTGACACTGTCGAACGCCTTTTCAAAATCGATGAACAGCAGGTGAAGTGGTGATCGATATTCAGCGCACTGTTCGATGATGATCCGCAAGGTGTTGATGTGATCCAAACAGGAAGATCCAGTGCGGAAACCTGCTTGTTCGGCGTCGAGTCGAGTGTCTTCGAGGTCATCTTTAATTCGGTCCAATACTATCCTTGCTGTTATCGTGGCTACTGCAAGCAGAACGCATATTCCTCTCCAGTTTTCGCACTGTGTGAGGTCTCCTTTCTTTGGGAGCTTGACGATCATTCCTTTTTTCCACTCTTCGGGAAAGCTCTCTGTTTCCCAAGCTCTCTTAATAGCTCATAGAGAAGTTAAATTAAACCTGTGTCGTAGCTCAGTGAAGTTATGGAAACCAAAACAAACCGTCACATTTCGAAGTAGAAATAAGATCCGTCAGAAATTAAAATTAACACAGCATTTAAGGGGAAAAGTTTAAAAAAAAAAAACACTCTTTATTTTCGTCACACACCTGTACCTTCACAACCCTGCTAACGACTGACTTTCGCCATACATTTTTCTTTTAACACGCCCTATCTTTCGGAAAGTTTTTAAATAAGTTGGTTTTTGTTATTGTACAAGCTCAATACATCGACTGCAGAGTTGCCATACTCTACTCATGCAGTTCGATACAAAACCCAATCTGAAAATTGAACGGAATAAAAAACCTTAAATCTGAATTTTGTCATACAGAACACGTGTCTGATATCAAAACTTTGAACAATATTTTAGAATTAATTGCAGCATTTTACAAGCTTTTATTGAATGATCAAAATATGTACACCATTTCTGCCAGTTTGTATTTTTATTTTGTTTTAAATACTTACCTAAACTCTAATCATAAACATTTGTGCTTATCAATTACTTAAAACGTTTAAGATTACGTAATTCATCCCAGGTATGTAACTATTCGTTGTCCTTGAACTTTGTTCGGTTTTAAATAATTATCTCAGGGTTTTCAAAAAATACCGTCTATCAAAACAGAGTATAAAAAACACATATGCATAGACCATCCAAAAATACCAACTGAATAGGTATAATATACCAATCATGTGGTTTCTTAATAATCACTACTGATAAGATACTTCACTAAAATGACTTCGTATACGAATAAGCGACAACAGAATAAAAAGTTTCTATACGGCTTTGAATCCAGACAATCATATAAATAAATTGGTATAAAAGCGCATCAGGCATCAACTAGAGAAAAATAACTATACAGCTTGACTATGGCTCTATAGAAAAAAAAAAAAACTAAAAAAGTTGCTTGGATTCTGAATATTGCATCTGCAACTTCTTGAAACAGAGTGCTAACCATGTCATAATATAGATAGATACGACATACTTCTTCTGTTCTTTAGTTTCTGGGTGTTTTTTTTTTTTCTTGCTGAATTTATTTTTGCCATCCGGGACCAAGGTATCGATCTCTTCGTCTGCCTATATCCAGCATACATACATCCGTCGTACATCTAACAACCAAAACAACTCCTTTTCGTCCTTTTTGTCTCGGCATCATCATCACGGCCATCAGGTTGTATAGGTAGGTAAGGTAGGTAGGTAGTTGGTACCACGAGGTAACTATATACATTTCTGGGTTTTTATTATTTTCACTTGCCTCTTTTGTACATGTGATCTGATAATGATACAGAAAATGTGTGAAAAAACCACCAGCTATGATGCTTCAAAGATCTCCAGACGAACGGCGACGGACGAGAACTATACGTAGACCTGCCCAGGCCAGGCACACCAAGTGCATACTGCTGCAGCCCAGAATTGGCTGCTTCTGATGGTGCTTCTGCATGGTGGTGCCGCTTTGGAACATCCATGGAGTGGATGCAGACGACGTCGACGACCACTATGACGACGTATGGGATGAACACAAAAAACTGAAAAAAAGATACAAGTCCAGCTTTGAGATACAAAAAACAAATACAAAACAAACAAAAAAAAAGATAAAGATTCGGAGAGAAAGATTTACGAGTGAACAATCGTCTGTTTGCTAGAGCTCTGTGCTCAGCTCAGCGTATATAGTAGACCCTGCCCCATTCATTGGCATCTTCTCTCGCCGTATGATGTCTGGTGGTGTTCCCAGATCTGGCTGTGAGGATGACCAAAATATACTTTTAGTCAAAAAAAAAAAACTGTGCAAAAAATTACAAAAAAAGAAAGAAAACGGAAAAACAAACAAAAATCCAAAAACAGCATCCAGTGTGCGATCAATCTCCTTTCTGGCTCTCCGGTGCGGCCGGCCGGTCGGCGTGCTGATGGTGCCTGCAGTTATGATTCTGGCGCCACAACACCTTGTTTCAACCTTATTGCACTTTGCAATTGCATTTATACGAATGCAGAAATCAACAAAACAAAGCAAAACATACAACAACCAAAAAAAGAAACGAATCTAAAAGAAACTTCTGCACCAATTGCAGATGCTGCTCGAGAGGTATACAGGTACCCTATGCTCGTCTCTGTGGCACTAGGATACCTCCATTCGTTTAAAAACGACAGACACTATCATCGAACCAGTCCAGTGTTATAGTCTCTTAGTCCTAGTCCGTGATGCCTAAATTCGGTGTGATGCACTTTGGAAATGCATGAAATGGCTCAATTAAAACACAAGAGGGTATCTCTATAAAGCCTGATCTTTAAAATACCATCCATCATCGGTGACCCGCAAAAAATTAATGTTTTGACATTAGATTCATCCAGTTTTTAGACAACAGAGGGGTTTGTGATTCCACAGAGAGTTCTGAGATTGAGTATGAGTGAGAGATGCATGTGTGTAGAAAAAGAGACGCAGTTAGGCAAAATGCCAAATGTTAATAAAAATGTATTATTATTTGTTGCACCCCTTATATACGAGTACCTATACGCATATAGTTTTTTTGGATTTAAATGGAATCAAAACCGCACAGCAGATGTTGCAATTATTCCGAGTAATGAACACAAGGGTAATTTAAATTGACACATTTAGAAATAGGCATAAATGACACGTTGCGTCGAGTCGCTCGCCTGAACAATGCCTGTCAGATTTTTCGTTCCGCTATTGTGACATTTTTTTGTTTTGGATTTGATAATAAAAATGAAGGTGGGAGGAAATTGAGACTTTTTAATGGAAATAATAAAAATAAATTATTATCATACACTCAACTCTTCTATCAAACAACTGTATGGTGTTTTAATAAAAAATAAAGGACATAATTTAATGATACACTGATAGAAAAATTAAGGAATTTTGTTTTTATTACCAACGAATTAATAACATTCTATGGAGCATAGAAAATTAAAAGCAAATGTTAGTCAATTGATTTCGCTATGAATAATCTTAAATACAAATCACATTAAAAGACGAATTATAATAGTTAAGATCACAGACAGATATGAATTTTGGAAAGGCATTTAAAATTTTCAATTTGGTTTACATGTAGGATTTACCAATGCACCTACTCCTAATCCTATATAAATGGTGCATCTTTTTAATTTTGTTTCAATTTATTCTACATATCGTCGCGTCCGTCGGCCTCGCAAATTTTTAATGAATATAACTTGAATGTCATTTTATAGGAAATTTGACAGCGAGACAGTCGAGAAAAAAATGAATCTCCCATCAAAACTCTTATTTATTTTAAATTCACTTTTTACAAGGCTCATACTATATAAATACTTTCCTGTTCTGTTACAGATCTTGGTTTTTGTCGAAAATAATACTGAGAAATCCTGCTAACTCCTATTATGTTTGATCAGATAAACTTCACGACTGGATCGCACAAACAAACATTTCTGTATTTAATCTTTTTGAATTTTCGGCTTTATACCATAGTTAGAGGCCATTTGTACTTAGGTCAAACAAAAAAAAAGTGGCCTTTTTACCACTTAAGCTACTTTTGCACTCGCATTCTTCATTTTACTATTCGAAACTCTAAGTTAGGCCAATTATTTTACTCTTTGCTCATAGGTGACATCAATGCAATGAATAAACCATATTCTTTTTGTCAGCGGATATTTTTAGTGGCATTCTAAACGCCAATAAGATTTACATCCACGATGGTTGGATTTAATTCATAAACTCCGAAAAAAAAACAATACTCAATATCATAAAAGTTACAAAAGACTACTTTTTCTCCACTTAATTTAAAAAAAAAATTCAAATAGGAAAATCACTACAGAAGGACTTAAGGTTAACTGGCTCAAGATTCTAGAGCTTCAATGACTGATTCCTTCTTAGACTGACTGAAGAGCCCACTGTAATACCTGGGCGAAACACAATTATTTCTGGAGTTGAGGTCACTTGTACTTTTTAATTGAATTATTTTCATTCACTCCACTTAAAACAGATGTAATTTCAATATTTTAATATTTAAATTTCTTCATCTTCTTATTATTATGGAGAAATTTTGCCATATCAAAATGTTTTTGTTTCTCAAAAAGAAGAAGTGTAAGCCTGATGGAAAACCTATTAAAAGCATTGAGAATAATAAGGACATTACAATTTTTGCATTTATCTTTGAAATAACAATTCTATTGCAAATGATTTTATGGATCCTTAAACTTCTGAAAGTGAATAAAAATGTTAAATTTCAACTTAATCAACAAAAAACTTGATAATAAAAAAAATTGTTTTATTTACAAATACCTAATATGTATTGGTTCCATAATATTATGAAAACAAGTTAATACGATAAATTTGTTATTTTAAAAGCTAATAAAGCTGGGTCGTAAAATAAAGTATGTCATCTAATTTGTTTGATTTGATACACATGACTTTATAAAAAAAAATATCGCGTGTAACTCAGTAGGTACTCGTGGCAGAAGTGAAACTTCTTCGGCGATCTAAAAATCTCGATATGTATACTTTTAAGCTTATATGCGTAAGACGCACCTATGTATTCTATATCAAAATGATCGATGGGTTGGGGTTATAAACTTGAAAATTAAATAATAATGGTGAACCTTTAAAGTAAAAAAAGGTGAACATTTAAAAGATTTAATCGGTTTATTTGAGTAGGTTTTCCGACCACTTCCAAAAATTCCTACACTCAAAATCTCTGCAAAATTAAAAATTTGTATATGACAACTTTAATTTTGTTTTATTTTTTTGCAACCATATATGATTCAAATTTTTAGCGGACTCTCCTGATTTAATTATTTTTTTTGAAATTAGCCTATTTTGCGATAACATGCTTAAAATAATTTATCTCCGTACCAGTAGGAGATAGATAAAAATCTTAAACTAGTATGTTTCTAAGAATTTCATTATCTATTCACCAAACAAATTTCAAAACTCCAGCTTTCTAATTAACGAAATTATAAAAAAGACACAAAAGGATATTTTCCCTTTTATCTGCTATCAATAAATCCAAACTTATTGCACTATAAATATGTTAGCCTATCAACAAAATTTTTTACTTGTACTCTACCTCCCACTACTTAGCTAATCAATGATCTCAGCGTTGCACATGTGGCGTTACATTTTTTCGTTGTAATTTCACTCTCAACGCGTGCAAAAAAAAAATAAAAACCGTTAGAGTGGTTTGTTTAAAAATTATTTTATTATATATTTATATTCCTGGACATTTTTAAAAAGAAAAGTTGGTATGCCAACTTTTGGTATTTAATAGAACACAATTTAGCACAAATTAAAAAAAAATCGGTGCCGTTAACGAGAAATTTGAAAATCTTAACTTCCCATTGGATTTTTTTTGTAATTGGTGCGATTTGTCTAATTGAACATTTTGACATATCTTCACGTTTCGAGGTCTCTAGAATCGGAATCTGTCGTTTTTAGCAAGATGTCTGTATGTGTGTATGTACGTACATTCGGGGTACTTTTTCCGTCCACCATATCTCGAGAACTAATAAAGATATCGACTTTGGATGAATTTTAGTATAAAATAATATTGTCATAACGTGAAGAAAAGGTTTTCTTACAAATTCAAATAACCGTTTTTTTTTACTGTAGCTATTTAAATAGGAGCTGAAAATGTAATTTGTCTTGAATATCTTATATAATATATTTTACACATAATTGCGCAATAAAAAATTTGTAAAGATTTAAAAAAAAAACCAACGGGCACTTTTTTTTAAATAAAGAAAAACATTTGAAAAATAATTTTCGTCTCAAATATTTCAAGAATAAAAAATGATTCGGAACCCATTCAATTTTTCCTTTTTTTTACATATATAATCACGAAGTCAACAGCTGGCAATTTGTTAAAAAAAATCAATAGATAGTTTTTTGTTTTTGTGAGCAAAAAAGCTGAAAAAAGCACTATTAAAAACTCTTAACAAATGTTTTTCAACTCAAATATTTTGAAAAAAAAAAAAAACAATAGTGTTGATTTGAAATTATTACCAAAAATATATACGAATAACGTTTATGTGTTGTGTTTTTTTGAGATTTTTAAAACCACCCTTTAAAAAGATTAAAATCAAAATGTTGGAAAAAACAACTTTTCAAAAATGTTTTAATTCGAAAAATGCTTCACTCAAAATCGCTTCAAAATCGAAATTTGGCATTAATATGACACTTAATTTGTCTTTTTATATACTTTGAAACCATGTATTTTTTTTTTGATTTTTGGTATTTTTTTAGCCAATAAAACTTATAAGGCTTTCAAAGAAAATCATACTAAATTTTGGTAAGTGTTGCTAATGAAACGCTTTCAATTCAATGTTCTTGGTTGAGTTATCGATTTTTAAGGCAAATATGTATATATGTATATGGTTTTCAAGCGCACCAATGGGAAGTTACGGTGCAGTGCATTAACGCCAACGGTATTATCCCCCACGGGTGCTAATTCCCAAAAAAAAAAAAAAGAATTAACCCCCGCGGGTGTTAGTTCCTTTTTAAATTGGGAATTAACACCCGCGGGGATAATTCCTTTTTCTGATTGGATTTTCCATTGTTCGTATTAAAGCGTTTTCAGTTTTCTATTCGTCTCGCTTTCGCTTTGAGAATTAATAAGTCGCAAGGAAAAAAGCTTCATGTGCCAGGCTTAGAATTATTATTTTCATTTTCATTATTTCAAAGAAGTCTGACAGGGTGTTAGCGAAGAGATTTCGGTCTGCGTTAAAAATAAAATTTTGCAAAATTCATGCAAAGTATAGCTGAGAGAAGTGTTAGCTAACATTCGTTCTTCTCTACTTGCAAATCTTAACGTGTTTTATTATATTACAAAACACTTGATAAATGGTATGATAATTACTAACTCAGCCAACCTCTTATACATTCGGTTTACCAACAAACAAAATAAATGAATTAGCTTACGATAGCGATAAGATCCGTTAGATGCACGACATCTGTGTTCTTATGAACTCACAAAAAATATTTTCTGTTAAGTTTGGGTCAGACTAATCATTGCTCCCATACCCCCATACCCCCCTCCCACATCTCCTTCAGAAAAAAAAAAAACTAAACGCAACAGGACCACACCATAGGTATAAAACCAATCCATATGTGGCATTTAATGGCATAGAACACCGGGTGGGCGTTTTTCAAGGAACCCTCTTAGCTCGCTAATTCACTTAAGTTTGATTTATTTACTGAAAATTACCGCATACTCAGATATATAATTTTGCACATTAGAGAGACGAACCCCTGACGTAGTCAACACTTAAGAACGCAGCACGATATTCCACAGTCGATTTGTATTTGTTTTTGTTTTGTTTCTGCTTCTCGAGTCAGATTATACTTGAATATTTTCGTTGCCCTTTTGTCTACTCTCCAATGGTTTAGTTAGTGAGCATAAACTCTCTCTCTGTGGAGTAAAAAGGTAAAACCTCACTTTATGTCCTGCACTATGTGTGCGGTGCAAAACAGTTTTATGTATTTAATTTTATAACCCTATAAAAAAATATATATCAACCTATAAACTATAAAACTCACCCCAAGGTTTTGTCGCTTTATTGTTGAGTTTTTTTTTTTTCATTTTCCCCAGATATATGTTGTTGTCCTGTCAAAGTATAAACTGATGGTACGGTATAGGTATATTTATATGAAAGGAAAGTTGTTGTGAAATTTACAAACGCGAATTTATGATGAGTTTAACTTTAATTTTATGGTGGTGGATTTACTATCCACAAAACACAATTGGATTTCCTGAATCCAAACAAATTATTACAACCGAATAATAAGAAAAGGAAATGCACCTGGGCGATGTGCGTCGCGACTTCGATGAAAATTACAAGTAGATTGACAACTGTCAAATGGGCGATTGGCGCGTTTAACTCAATTCCACAACAGGTAGCACAATTGGTGCTGCCTCCACGGTAGCTCAGCGATGGGTGGGTTCAGCGACGTGTGGGCTTTTATTAATCGAATAAACTATCCGATTAATAAAAAGAAGGATACAAAAAAATGATGCTCGATTAAAAAAAGGTGATGTGAAGTACAGGGTGTACTTTCACAAAATGGGCGCCAGTGATTTTTTTTTTTGAAAGAAAGGAAATCACAAACCTTTTGAAGCGAACAACAATGACGAATTTTAAAATGAATTTACAGACGAATTTAACTTTTTCAAATGGTTTTTAATGACTTTAAATTAGCTTGGGAAACCTTGCTAGCAGGATTAAAACCCAAGATCTTTTCAATTAAAATTAATACAGACGAATGATTTGAGAAGAACGTAATTCTGGGCCGTTAACACCGAACAAAAGACTTAAAAACCGCGTCCCAAAAATTAATTGGGTTTGGAACTTGGACGAAAACTATATCAATAAAACAAAAACCACACTATCGGAAGTTATTCACTTAAACAACAATTAACCAAAATAATTCTATCAAATTTTCAACTCTACTTATCTGTCTTTTACTCCTCTATCTCTTCGCAATTTTCCTCTAGATTAGTCGCACCTCGAATTCCTTTTTTTTTTCTCCGAATGTTTCCAAACTTTATCCTCTAATTTCCTACTTTCCTTTTTTAATAATTTTCACACTTTTTCTCGATCTTTTTTTTTTCTTTCTATTTTCCTCGAATCTTTTTTTTTTTTTCCTAGCACAACTAGTTGCTGAGTTAGCTCTCCAAAGAGTGACTTTCCCAGCTTAAAATCTTTCTTCCCTCGACCATTCCATTCACCCACACATTCATACATTCAGCCATACGTTTTCGTGATTGTCGGTCACGGGACACCGGCTTTCTGGAAAGACTCCTCGCTCCCAGAAAACCTCCGTTGTTGACTCTCAGCGAAACTTTACACTCACGCTCACATGCACGGATTCAGCAAGTTGTTGGATATCTTTCCAAAACTTACCGAATCTTAATGGTCGAGTTCAGACCCATACCCAAACTATATTTTTCGAGAAAAATCAAAAGAAGGAAAATCAAGAAAAAGCTTAATCTGAGCATTTTCTCAGTTACCAAACAAACTATACGCGCGTGATTCGAAGCGCGATTCAAACTATTCTACATTTTTTTTTGAGAAGAGATAAAGGAAGGAATATTTTTTTCAAAATGTGAACCCTGATTAAATAACTTCCGATAGTTCCTCTATATACAATTCAATATTTTAAAACTAGAACTAAGAATTTCAAAAGTTAGATACTAAGCATTAACGACCCATATTACCATACATTGTTAAGTTAAATTTAGGATGATGTTTTGTTTATTAATATTTAAGTAAGAGTCCGCCTGACTCGCTTACTTCTTCAGCTCATCCGCCGGCACATCAACATGAGACCGTCCGTCTACATGGAAAACAAAGTATCGTATTTTGGAACCAACTGTTCCACTCGATTTCGTTCGAATACCTGTAGTTGTTGTTTTTCCAAAATACTTTAAGAGCAGGTCTCTGGTTGATGGAAACCAGGTATCTACTGAACTCTAAGAGCATTTTGGAGCCACAACGGAAAATAAATGTTACATGGATTATGAATAAAGACATAGGCCAGTGAAACTTGTTGTGGTAAAATTTACCGCAACAAATCCCACCCTTACCTCCTAGGAAATGTGCTTACAATTCTGTAACACATTTTCTAAGATTTGCCCAGGTAGGTAATGGGAGAAGGAAATGGTTTTTCCATCAAAACAAAAATCAAAAATCAAAATTTACAACGAAAATCATCGATTTACAAAAAAAAACAAAACAAAAAAACTACTTTACTTTACATTTTAATCTTCGGATGCATCGGTATACGGTTTTAAATCTTTAACATGCCAAGTTCCGCGTTCTTTACCACTACTATCTTGTAAGACATATGTCCAAGGTGACACACGCTTTTTAATCTCAAACGGACCGACAAACTTCGGTGCTAATTTGGCAGCATAATAATTCGCGGCATCCGACAACGAAAAATTCCTACGCCAGACAATCTCGCCCGGGTGATATTGAACATCACGCCGTCGAAGATTATAGTTCTGAGCAGATCTTTTAGATGCTGCTTGCAACTTTTTACCTATATCTAACCTTAGTTCCTTGAAACGTTCAGCGATCGCCTCCCGATCCTGAACATTTCCTGAACCATCTGCTATTATTGGTGCTTCCTGACCTGAAGTCACCATATCCCTACCAAAATTCGCATAATAAGGCGAGACACCTAAAACCTCATGCTGTGACGTGCGAATAGCACACGCCACCTTGCTGAGTTGTGAATCCCACACACGGTGGTTTTCAGCGACGTAAGCCCTCAACGTCGTCTTCAAAATCTGATTAATTCTCTCCGCAGGATTCGCCTGCGGATGGTAATGGGCTGTGAATTTTAATTGTGACGCGTACGCCTGGCAAAGCGCTTTCAATTCCTTAGATCGGAACTGGGGACCGTTGTCACAGACGATCACCTTTGGGATGCCAAATAAAAGGAAGACGTTGTCTTCAAGTTCCCTAACTATAGCCTTAGCAGTGGCCGACCTCAACGCGAACAGTAGTGGAAACTTTGTAAAGTAATCCACTACCGTTAAAATATAAATAAAACCCCTACTTGATTTCGGAAGTGGACCTACCAAGTCTACACATATCATCTCCCATGGTTCCCTAATCCCTACCCTCTCTGTCATTAACCCAGCCGGTTTCTCATTCACCGGCTTTACTTGTTGGCAAACTTTACAACTCCTAACATATTTGGTTATATCGGCCCTCATTTTTGGCCAGTAAAACTTTGCCCCGATTCTGGCAAAAGTTTTCCTAACTCCCATATGTCCTGCTAACGGACCATCATGGTATTCCTGCAAAATCCCTAACCTATCGTTTTTCCCTAACACTCTCTTCCATTCTTGATTATTTTCATGCACTACTACATGATTTGCTTTGACGAGTTTGAACAACTGACCTTGTTCAACTCGCCAAGCTGGAAACCTAAGTGGATTTGCATTGATTTCTGAAATCATTTTGGTCACCCAAGGGTCTGAATCCTCATCTGAGATACCACCCAACTGTGGCACTCCCCGAGAAAGCATATCAGGAACAACATGCTCTTTGCCCTTGCGGTGAATGATTTCGAAATCAAACTGTTGGAGCCTTACTGCCCAACGCGCTAACCTACCCTGCGGATCCTTAAGATTACTTAACCATACCAGGGAATAGTGATCCGTCACAACCGTAAACCGAACACCTTCGATATACGGTCGTAACTTCTCAATAGCCCATAATACAGCTAAGCACTCTTTCTCTGTTGTTGAGTAATTTCTCTCATTCCTATTTAAAGACCTACTAAGGTAACAGACAACCTTTTCTCCCTCATCAAAGTTCTGTGAAAGAACTGCACCGATACCAAAATCTGACGCGTCTGTTTGTACGACAAAAGGTCGTTTAAAATCTGGGCAAGTAAGTATTGGTGCTGTCACCAAACACTCTTTTGCCTTCCTAAAACTATCCTCACATTCCTGAGTCCAAGTGAACTTCCTATTCTTTTTTAATAGATCTGATAAAGGCCTAAGTAACTCTGCAAAATTTGGTACAAAACGACGGTACCATGAAACTGTCCCTATGAAACTCCTAACTTCTTTTACATTCCTCGGTGCTGGAATCCTAACCATGCTTTCCACTTTCTCTGGATCTACATGTAAACCATTTCGATCCACTATGTACCCTAAAAACTTCAGCGATGGCATGCAAAAATTACATTTTTCCTTACTGACCTTTAATCCTGCTTCACTCAACCTTTTCATCACCTCATTCAGGATTTCAAGATGTTGTTTGAAATCTTCTGTAATGATAATGATGTCGTCTAAATAGACGAAAACGTATGGCTCGAGGTCGGCACCCAAAACTGTGTCGATAAACCTCTGCCAAGTCGCAGGAGAGTTGTGAAGACCGAAAGGCATTCTTCGAAATTGAAAAAGGCCTCTCCCAGGAACCGTAAAAGCAGTATAGGGCTTTGATTCCTCCTCCATAGGAATCTGCCAATACGCTGACTTGATGTCTAGTGAGGACAAGAACCTTGCACCTCGAAGCCTATCTAAAATCGAATTAATGTAAGGTAGTGGATAAGCATCCCTATCGGTATTTTTATTTAGCTTCCTATAGTCCACACAGAATCTATAGGAGCCGTCCTTCTTCTTAACTAACAGTATTGGAGATGACCACGCACTAGTCGATCTCTCAATAACTCCTGCTTCTAACATCTCATTTAATTCCCTATCTATATGTTCCTGCATCGCCGGAGAAACCGGATAATACCGTTGTTTAATCGGTTCCGCCGACGTCCTAATCTTGTGCTCAACCATCGTTGTGCACCCTAAGCCTTCAGGCATTTTCCTAAAAGATTCCTCAATTAAATTTTCTAAAAGCTTTATTTCCCTATCACTCAACTCTGAACGTTCTGTAATAGAACAAATCGAAACCGGCTGTTCCGAAAAATTCCACTCACGTGACCTCAAATCCGGGACGATACCCGAGAGTGCCCAAAAATCTGCACCCAGGATCACTGTGTGTGGCAGAGTTGGTATCACAAGACAGTCAATCAGTACTGCCTTGTCCTCTACTATAATTGGAAGAGAGAGAGTTCCTAACGTCTCGACACCTGTTCCGTCCGCTAACCGAACGCAGCCAACAGTGTCTGTCTTTAAAGAAAGACCTAGATTTTGGAGAATACTCCAAGCATCCCTTCCTATTATGGTTCTAGAAGCTCCTGAATCTAATAAACCTAAAAATTTAGAACCATAAATGCTAATTCCTAAAAATGGTCTCCTATCACTACCGTTTGCCTCCAATGTAAAGCCTAAGTGAATCTGATTCACCAACTGGTTACCAGCAGGTAACCTATCTACTGTCTTCGGACATCCTGCCCTGCTGGCGCAAGAGCCCGTTGCCCATTTCCCGAGCAGCGACGACAATTCTGCCTACTAACTCCTACCTGCCCACACCCAAAACAACGCCTAGCAGCGGAACACCTATTTGCAAAATGGCCAGACCCATTGCAATTATAACACCTAACTGCAGATTGTCCCTGACGAATAGTTCCGTTGTTCTCAGCAACAACCGAAACTACAGGAAATTCCCTACCTAAATACGCTAGATCCGGTTCTAGCAAGTTCCTATTATTCCTAACACTGGGTGGTGGAACATACGACTCCACATTTGCTCTAACCGCTTCTAAACTCCTACCTGAAGCAACCAAATCGGCAACACAAGTTGGTTTCGTTAAACCAAGCTGAGTTTGGTAGAAAGGTGTCAAGTTCCGTTGAATCATTGACAACTTCCTACTTTCCGAGATTGGTTCGTTTAACCTACCAAATAAGTTCTGCATTGTCGCCACATAAACACCGATGGACTCATCGTTGCCTTGTGTGCGACGCCTAATCTCATCTATCAACTGATCGTCATAATTCGGTGGCAAGAACTCCAGCTTCAACTCTCTGACAAGTTCTGGCCACGAATTTACTGACACCCTAATTGCCCTAAACCAAATTAAAGCTTTTCCTACAAAAAGCTCTACTGCTGCCTTAAAAAGTTGGGGTTCCGAAACCCCCCTAGCCTGACGAATCTCACTAACCGTTTCTAAAAACGAGTTCACTGAAGCACCACAGCGCTCACCAGTGAACTTCACATTCCATTTCGAAATGTTCATAAATTTTTCGGAACTAACTAAAACTTGTCCTACCACTGGACTGCTCATTTCCCTATTTTCTCCTACTCCACTACCTGCCACTCCTAAACTCGTCGGTGTACTGGCAGAAGGAACTACCGACTTAATTTTTTGAGGTTCAGCTGAACGCTGCTTTTCAACCTCTGTTCCCTTATTCATTCCCTGTTCCGTTTTCTCTTTATTTATTTCCTCTTCCGTTCCTTCTTCTTCTTCATCCTCCTCATCTTCTTCATCGTCCTCTAACTCTGCCATTGCCATGATGATTTTATTTTTCAAAGCCTGCCTACTTTTATCCTGAGATTCACTCTCCGGTAAGCTCCTATCCAACCTACGCAAAGCCCATTCAACCTTGGTAAGTATTTTCAAATATTCCTTCGAAGTTTCCGACTTCGGAGGATTTTCTAAAAGTTTTCCTATTTCTCCTAATTTCTTCTCAACCGCCGTAAAATCCTGTTCAAAGTTGAACGGATAAGCGGGAGGAATAAAAGAGTTCCTACGCTCCAGTCTTAAAACCATCCTAAGCGCTTTGCGCATCTCTTCTACTGTCCCTACAGGTAATCCCCTGAATTCCACCTCATAGGTGATTTCATCTTGCGACAACCTATTCACCTGACTAGTTTCCATTTTCAAAAATAAATTAAAACAAAATAAATTTAATTAAAAAGTAAAAAAAAAATGTTTACAAAAAACGAATGTCTAAAACAACCTTAAACGCGAATAAAAATAATCGAGTTTGAAACAAATAAATAGATAAAATCAAATTGAAGATAAAACAAACTAAATCCTTTTCCAAAAAAAGCACGTAAAATTCAATTTTATTGTAAGTACTAAGTACCAAAAATTAACTCGACTATCAAATTTATCCAAATAAAACACCGCACGAAAATAGTATTAAATACGATACTTGAAAAAGTAGTAGTAACGAAAGGTATTAGAAAAAAGTAGTAGCAAAAAGTTACTACCCAACCCTGCACTAAACCTGCCCTGCACTACGTTACGTTACGTTAATGTCAAAATTATTATTTTCTATAATCACAAAATGGTTGGTCTGAAAGAGACCACACTATAACACAATAAAATTATTTATAGAAAAAAATTAAAATGCTTTAAAAAAACTAATTATTGATTAAGTGGCAAATCAACAATTCTCACTTAACACAATAAAAAAACAATTTAAACGAAACCAAAAAAAACCTTACTCAATCACTTGTATTTGTTTTTGTTCCTCACTTGCACCTGTTGAACTGATTTTTTTTTTCCAGACTCCTATGTATGTATCCTGTTGCACTTTTTCTTATTAGAATTCTCTGCCACCAAAATACTTTTGCTCCTATGAAAATATAAAAAAAAATACACCAAGTAAATGTCTTATATAAGATAAAAACAATAAAAACTTCCCTAAATGCACAAACAACAAAACAATCACAATGGTAGGTATTCTTGTCTGCAAAAAAAAAATTTCCACGGAATAAACAAAACGAAGCCCCACGTTTGGACGCCAATTGTTGTGAAATTTACAAACGCGAATTTATGATGAGTTTAACTTTAATTTTATGGTGGTGGATTTACTATCCACAAAACACAATTGGATTTCCTGAATCCAAACAAATTATTACAACCGAATAATAAGAAAAGGAAATGCACCTGGGCGATGTGCGTCGCGACTTCGATGAAAATTACAAGTAGATTGACAACTGTCAAATGGGCGATTGGCGCGTTTAACTCAATTCCACAACAGGTAGCACAATTGGTGCTGCCTCCACGGTAGCTCAGCGATGGGTGGGTTCAGCGACGTGTGGGCTTTTATTAATCGAATAAACTATCCGATTAATAAAAAGAAGGATACAAAAAAATGATGCTCGATTAAAAAAAGGTGATGTGAAGTACAGGGTGTACTTTCACAAAATGGGCGCCAGTGATTTTTTTTTTTGAAAGAAAGGAAATCACAAACCTTTTGAAGCGAACAACAATGACGAATTTTAAAATGAATTTACAGACGAATTTAACTTTTTCAAATGGTTTTTAATGACTTTAAATTAGCTTGGGAAACCTTGCTAGCAGGATTAAAACCCAAGATCTTTTCAATTAAAATTAATACAGACGAATGATTTGAGAAGAACGTAATTCTGGGCCGTTAACACCGAACAAAAGACTTAAAAACCGCGTCCCAAAAATTAATTGGGTTTGGAACTTGGACGAAAACTATATCAATAAAACAAAAACCACACTATCGGAAGTTATTCACTTAAACAACAATTAACCAAAATAATTCTATCAAATTTTCAACTCTACTTATCTGTCTTTTACTCCTCTATCTCTTCGCAATTTTCCTCTAGATTAGTCGCACCTCGAATTCCTTTTTTTTTTCTCCGAATGTTTCCAAACTTTATCCTCTAATTTCCTACTTTCCTTTTTTAATAATTTTCACACTTTTTCTCGATCTTTTTTTTTTCTTTCTATTTTCCTCGAATCTTTTTTTTTTTTTCCTAGCACAACTAGTTGCTGAGTTAGCTCTCCAAAGAGTGACTTTCCCAGCTTAAAATCTTTCTTCCCTCGACCATTCCATTCACCCACACATTCATACATTCAGCCATACGTTTTCGTGATTGTCGGTCACGGGACACCGGCTTTCTGGAAAGACTCCTCGCTCCCAGAAAACCTCCGTTGTTGACTCTCAGCGAAACTTTACACTCACGCTCACATGCACGGATTCAGCAAGTTGTTGGATATCTTTCCAAAACTTACCGAATCTTAATGGTCGAGTTCAGACCCATACCCAAACTATATTTTTCGAGAAAAATCAAAAGAAGGAAAATCAAGAAAAAGCTTAATCTGAGCATTTTCTCAGTTACCAAACAAACTATACGCGCGTGATTCGAAGCGCGATTCAAACTATTCTACATTTTTTTTTGAGAAGAGATAAAGGAAGGAATATTTTTTTCAAAATGTGAACCCTGATTAAATAACTTCCGATAGTTCCTCTATATACAATTCAATATTTTAAAACTAGAACTAAGAATTTCAAAAGTTAGATACTAAGCATTAACGACCCATATTACCATACATTGTTAAGTTAAATTTAGGATGATGTTTTGTTTATTAATATTTAAGTAAGAGTCCGCCTGACTCGCTTACTTCTTCAGCTCATCCGCCGGCACATCAACATGAGACCGTCCGTCTACATGGAAAACAAAGTATCGTATTTTGGAACCAACTGTTCCACTCGATTTCGTTCGAATACCTGTAGTTGTTGTTTTTCCAAAATACTTTAAGAGCAGGTCTCTGGTTGATGGAAACCAGGTATCTACTGAACTCTAAGAGCATTTTGGAGCCACAACGGAAAATAAATGTTACATGGATTATGAATAAAGACATAGGCCAGTGAAACTTGTTGTGGTAAAATTTACCGCAACAAAGTGAACAGAAAAAAATATAACAAAGTATCCGGATGTTCCGCCCTTATGTCGTTCGGAATTTTTTTTTCGTATAGCGTACTTTTTACTACTAGCGGTAGTGCTAATGTCAAAATGTCATATAACCCGCGAATGTCACCCACCCCTATTCATACACTTCAAAACCATCAAAAAGCGGCAAAGATTTTGCTTTTGTTTGCAAAAAAATATCAGCCACTTCGTTTAGCAACAGCACTTTGAAGAGAGTGTACTTGAGATCCTCTAAAACCAAAAGAAACAAAACACTTTGACGAGGGTGAGTGTTTTAATCAACAACCCCTAGGGTATTACTGCACTTTGACTCGGGAAAATTCTTTTAACGAGACAGATTGATAAATCGTTCAGAGCAGAACAAGTGTGAATTGCTTAACACAAACGAATCTTCCTATAAATATTGGGATATATTAATCGGTTTACCTCTAAGCTTGATCGCATTTAGATGAATTGATAATGGGACAAATTATCCTTAAGGTAAATATATTTACCCATTATTTTCAAGTGGAAATGGGGTGGGAATTATGCAACCTGTTTGCAGGACGGAAGTGTGGGTTTTTTTGTTTTTCATAATATTGAATCAAATGTGTGCGCAATGAAAATAATTTACGACGATTTAAGACTCATAAATTGTCAGTGCATCTACATCGAGGCTTATCTCAATGGCACTGGCTCGCTGTCTGTGGTAAGCAGTAAATCTGCCTGCCCAGCCAGACGTGCCCACTATTATATAGGGGGCTATGAAAGGCCCCAGAGAAGAAGAAGACCGTCCAGCGTACACACAATCTGATGAAGCCCGGAATCATATGTGCGCGTACTTATTTAAATTTAATCCGATTTAACTGATCGCAACTACAGAGCCACCAGTCACCATTCAGGATACCCCGGGACCAGTAGGGCGCTGGCCAAACTTTTTTGCGGGGCCAAAGAAAAAAAAAACAACCCACAGCACCAACAGAATGAATGATGATCATCCAAGAAATTGCTTCATCTCTAGCTTGCCCCCAAAAACAACAAACCTACAAAAAAAAATCACCAAACAACAGAGGCAAAGGTAGTAAGTGTGTATCTTTGAATAAGAAACATGTCACTTCGGTGCATATTGGACAAACGACAACGACGAGGCCAATTCGGTCATGTCCACTGCACCGCATGGCTTATTTTGCCTAGAGACAGGCGAAACAGACAGGAGAGAGAGAGCGAAGGACCTTTAAATTGAAGATAATTTGTTGCACCATAGGGGGGCAGAAAAGTATCTGTTATCTCTCTCTCTATTGTTTTGTTTTGGATTTTGTTGTAGTTTATTTCTGCGGATTGTATTATGTTCATTTATTGTACCTACTATACTTTTGTTTTTGCATCAAAATGATGTGGTGAACCTGTTAATACAATGTGCGCCGATGACTGATGATATTTTTATTATTTTAATTTTATTACGTTCGTTGGTTCAGTGGGAGCAAAAATTTTAAATATGAATTAAGCTTTCAATGGTATTTTTGTTACGTAAAGCGTGCCACTCCAAATGGGAGGCACTCGATGTTTTGTATGATTTATGGCTTTGTGATGATTTATAGTTTAATTCCCTTGTACCTGCTTACAGAAAAATTAATCTTGGAGAATTAAAAACCAACCTTGTAAACAGATTATTGGATATCCAATGTTTTACTAACACCGTTTTAGTGAAGAAGGTAAATATAAATTAAAAAAGTTCTTGCATCAGCTCTTTTGTATATACTTTTATTTCATTATGTTAAGTGATCTATACAATGTGAATCCAGTAGTTCTCATATTTGATAGGATAAACGGACTTTAAAATGAAAGGGGGTTCATGTATGATATAACACAGCTTTTGTACCATCATATTCATTCATCATTTCATTTCTTTCAAACGATCAATATAAATGTACTTTCCCGGCTTGGACTGTGAAACTGTTGATAAATTATTGTCTTAAAAGTTAATAATTTTTTAATTTATATACCAGTATATACCAATGAATATACATATATAAGTTACTTTCAAAAGATATCCAATTAAAAAATAATTTTTACGATATATTTTTTTAAGCTTATAAATTGTAACCAAGGATAGTCTGCATTGTATTAGGATTTGTCACAAATATCCATCCATTTTGTTGCAAAGAAATTTTTTGTTTCACAAAGCTAAAGTTGGCTAAGAACTACAATTTGCCTTATTATAATTCGGAATAAATATGTGTTTTGTGCATAAAAAAATTGGTTAGTGTTTTTATAAATAAAGAGAGAAATGAACATTTCCTGCTTAAATTTTTGTATTAAATTTTTAGACCACCATTTTGATAAAAACTCTAGTTTTCTACAAAAAGTGATTATTAGTTAAATAATCGATTTTGGCGGTGCTCTCAAAAAGTCATTGGTTAATTTTGTGTGTTCAAACAAGCATAAGTCCAGACAAACATTCTCAACAATAAAAACCCGTCAACGTAATTGTTTCTTTCATATCGGTTACCAAACCAAATTCAATACAAAAATTTAGAAAGAAGATCGTTCAAAAAAAAAAAAAAAAAAAACAATGGGATTATGTATGTACTTTAAAAAAACTAGATTTTTTAAAATTATTATGCTTTCAAGAATTATAAAAATAAAATATATACATAGCTACCTGGATACAAAATTAATTGTAAAGATATAGCAGCTCTAGAGATTCTTACAAAGTCAAATGGATTATTTTATTTTTAGTTATCACAGCTTTTTAAATTATTTCCCCTTACATACATAAAATGTACAAAATTCAGTGTTATTATTATTATTGTATTGAAATTTGTATTTAGACATTTTCTCACCATCATTAGAATGTAAATCATCGAATCATTTACATACTCTTAATTCATCAATGAAGTTGTTAGATACAAGACCAAGAGTTAATACGATTCAGTAAAGCATTTCACTTCTTTCCGAGATAATTTTGGAAAAAAACAAAAAAAATAAGGCACCTATTTATATTTAATGATACATTTTCAGAAGGTTTTGTTTGGTCCAGATTTTCAG
This sequence comes from Melangyna quadrimaculata, assembly GCA_949320155.1. Classification (NCBI taxonomy): domain Eukaryota; kingdom Metazoa; phylum Arthropoda; class Insecta; order Diptera; family Syrphidae; genus Melangyna; species Melangyna quadrimaculata. Next base: position 146,075,184 of record OX439484.1, on the reverse strand, counting down.
TGGTGATAGTTGAACTAGACTTAGTTAACAATATGTCGATCAAGGTAAGATATCGAAAGTGCTGAGTTAATCCAGAGTTAACTCACCACATTATATGAGTTTTTAACTTGGGTTAAGTTTAACCCCAAACTGAAAAATTAGCTCGTGAAAGAAACCAACATTTTATAATTTCCAGGACTCGATCTAGGGAGAGGGGGCTATAGGGGGTGAAACCCGTCAAACTTAAGTAATTTCTAAAATTCATTGAATGATATACTGGCCAGTCAAATTAGACAAAATTATCGCAAAGCTTGATGTAGTTCTTCGTTTTTGATATGTTGTATGTCTGTAGCTAAGTTTCCAGCTTCGAAAGACCAGCGCTCGCTGCAGAAAAATGCAACAGTGAAAAAAAAAACACTAAAATCACCTCTGATTTTCCGACACTTTAATTTGGAAGTATGCAATTAAGAAAAAAAAACATCCATTAAAAATTAGTTTGTTATAAAATTTTTCTACAAGACCACATTATTTTTACTTGCGATAGAAGTAGTATATATTATTGTCTTAGATATTGAATATTTGCTGACCAATTTACCTCGAAAAAAAAAAACAAAATGGTAAATACACGTTAATTTCTTGTTATTATAGCATGTCGTGAGGCTGGGAGTGAAGTTATAATTTCCTTTTTTATTCTCTATAAGCGAAACTATATAAAAAAGTTGATGTATGCTAAATTATGCTAAATTTAATTAGCAAGAGTTCGTTTCGTACGGCGCCAAAAAAGGAAAACAATACATCAATTTTTACCGTAGCATGGGGTTCTCTTTCCCCCCCTTTAGGGAGGAGGGGTATTTGTTAAAAAAAAAAATATTTAAAAACAACGGCAAAACTTACAACAAAAAAATTTCCTTTTTTTGAAAGCCAGAATTTTGTTCTCTTTTTTTATTTTCAAATCAAGTTAATTGAAATTGAAATTTATTTTTATTGTAGCTGAGATTAATTACATTTTTTCTTACTTAAGACTATATTGCACAATTTACAGAGATATGGTATATAACTCTTTTGATTCTTTATTCTTATGGTTAATGCGACATTCCTACCAAGTTTCAAAAATCTAAGAATTTCGTTCCGCATTTTTGTCCTATTTTAACTGGTTGCTGAAATGATAATTTAGCCGGATTTGTCTTATTTTTATGAAAAAGCTGGTTTGTTTACTTTTTAATATCTTAAAAAGTAAAATTCCTAGAACCATCCGGTTTTCAGTTTTTGACTACAAATTAAAAAGGGCATTGAATTTTGGAAACAAAAATAGTACTTAATTACGTGAAATTTTGCGAAAAAATTTTTTTTACCATTTTTTTAATTTTTTTTTTTAATTTTGAGTTCGAACATTAATTTTTCAAAAACTATTCATTGAAAGAACTTTATTTGAAAAGAAAATAAAAGAAGGGACATCTGGCCTTTCATAAATATATAACAGGGCGTTGTACATACTACCGTTGTTTTTTAATATTTTTTTTTCTGTTCTTAGTCAATTTTTTTGAAAACTGCTCCTCCCACCTTACAGCCGCCACCAAGGACTGCAAGTCTTGCATTTCTTTTATTATCTTTAACACACCTTTCGACTCATATAATTTTTTTTTGGTTCACTTTCACACCCCAAAATTTGCTGTGGGCTCTTAGACTAAGTAGGCAGTTTTATTTAGAGTTAGCAGAATCCTTCAAACTGACACAAACTCTTTTCTCTAAAAACTAAATATAATTGTAACATATTTTCAAAAAAGTGGCTAGGTTAAAAATTATGCAAAATAGATTAACAAGTCTTATTTAGAAACAATTTAATAGGTTATTTTCAAAAATAGGAAAAGCATTAAGATAAATACACCTTCAAAATCAGTTATTCCAAAGCGATTTCGGCAATATAACGTATAAAAGAACTTTTTTTTGCATATTTCGAAATTAATGCAATTCGATTCTTATGAAAATCTAGTAGGTTTGAAAAGTTTTCTGTATTTTTAATCTAATAGAAAATTATGTAAATGATACAATTTTTTTATCATTTATAGAATTTTTGAATACAGAGTGAGCGAATTCGTTATCGTCTGACTAACATAGATCTGCAAAGTTTGTGTTCGTAAACAAAAATTGCAATCTGACTTCAGCAGGCCTGCAAAACAAATTACGTTCCTAAACATCAAAAGTACGCAGAAATCAAATCGGCGTCGGGCAGTTTGTGCAGTAAAAAAAACATTCTGCTGAAAAAAAGTCAAAAAAAAAAAAAAAAAAATTCAATTAAAACAGGAAAGCATCTAAAGGGTGGGCCATCTAGGGGTTTATTTTTGAATCATATGTTATTTTTACACTGACAGCTGTTTCCCAATTGAAATTTTGACGGGAAGTCAGTATTAGACTTTCGAGTCGCTTTACGCTTCGTTAACAAACGAAATTGCCGCATCTGGGGCTCGGAAAACCCGCTCACGTTACTGTCGAGAACCCAAAGCATCCATAGAAAATGACAGTTTGTTGTGTTTGGTGCGACTTTTTTTTACTAAAATTTAAGACATGGATTTGGACAACCTTTGGTTCATGCAGGATGGTGCGCAATGCCACACAGCCCATACCACAATCGATCTTTGGCGCACCAAATTCCAAAATCGTGTTATTGGCCGCATCGGAGCTGCGATTGACCTCTTTAAACTTATTTTTTGTTGGGAACCGTAAAGGACCGTTGTTATGCCAGCAATCCGGAATTGATTCAAGCACTTAAGGCCAATATCATCAAAATAATCCGTGAGCTACAGCCCGAAACCATCAACAAGATTTTGAAAAATTGGAGTGACCGAATTCACTGCTGCGAAGCCATCTGAGGCAGCTACTTGGACGACGTTGTGTTCCATAATTAATGGGAATGTTTGTTGTTAGTAATAAAGCCATAATACATGGAAAAATTAAATTTTGTTCACTTTATTGCATTTTTAAAAAGAAACCTGTGATTGGCCCACCCTGTATATGAAATGGCTACGAAGTACATACATAAATCATCAGGATATTTATCTATTAACGAATATTTCTTTCCAAATGTCACCCAAGAGCCATAGAATCGCCTTTTTTTAATAATCGGATTTTATATAAATAATTTTCTGCGCTGCGATGTTTACGAACACAAATTTATTAAAAAACTGCCGCCTGCTTGATCTCTGCGGGCAGAAAAAAATGTAATCGATTTGATTACGAACTCGACCAGTTTTAAAAAAAAGCTGGATAAAACCATAGACTTATTGAATTTTATCTAGGGAATCACATCAAAACTCTTCACGCTAAACTCAAAGTCCATTCGTGTAGGCTCTAGCCCGTAGTAGCCCGTAGCGTAATGGTTAGTGCGTTCGACTGTCACGCTGGAGGTCTGGGATCCAGACCACGACCTAAGAACTAAAAAGTTTTTTTCAGGGCTACTGCCTCTTGCGAGGAATTGACAAATCCTCCAAGAGTATCACTTGTCACGAATAAGTGCTTCTCGTCTAGCCGTTCGGATTCGGCATAACATTGTAGGTCCCTTCCATTCCTTTCGAAAGGCCCACACAGGAATGGTTGCGAGTTGTTAGTCACTAGGCCCTGGTTCTTCATGAGCAGTTGTGCCACCCGATTTATTTATTTATTTTTCGTGTAGGCTCTAGCTCGAGGTAGACCAGAGTGTACAGACAAACGGACTGACCTACGGACGTCATGTCGAAAATTCTTCATCACCTTTATGTTAGTTATCATTAAACCCTCAAATTTGTTTTAGACAGGGACGCTAATAGTTGCGTCAGAACAAGTAAAAACAGGTGAACAGAGATTCTTAACACGAAACGCGTGTTTTAATTTTTTTTTTATTTCATTCTTTTCTTATTTCTCTTACTTCAAAAAGAAAATTTAACAAACTGCTTTTAAAAGTTGTTTTTAGACGTATTATAATATAATGTATGAAATGAAGTTTATAACTCATTCGAAAGGCATTAATAGATTTGTTTCAAATTCAATTTGTATACCAAATGCCTCTACAAATTATCGATATTATATCAAGTTGAATTATTTATTTGTTTACTTTGAAAATTTCCCTAAATATTTTATTATATTAAAATGTCTTTTGAAATTAAATCAAAATTTGTCCTGTTAGACCCCATGTTCATTCAATTAAATTGTTGCGCCATTGTCTTTGGAGAAATTGATATCCTAAATGGCAGGCACTTTACTGTTGTTGTACAATGTTAAATAAGATCTTCCCAATAATATTGACTACATGTCAAACTAATTTCAAATGCAACAAGGGACCTCTTGAACGGAAAATACCCCACCCCCTCTTAAATAAAGTAAAGCAATGAACGAACCCCTATAGTATAATACATATTGGTATACCTTACCTAGTTCACAATAATTAGTCTTCGTCGTGTATAGATCGATCTTTGGAAAAAAAGAACAACAATCCCAAAAAAAAAAATGAAAAATATTTTGAATGTTACATTATAGGTATAGACGGCCGGCGAGGATCACTTTGGATGCAGCCGATGATGCACTTTAGGGTTTCCTGTAACATGCACCTCCATTATCGTTATTTGAACAAGATGACACACTTGTCGTGTGTCGGGCGTATTAATTTCCGATCAATAGGCAGCGCTCGGGACAGAGACATAAGTTATGGGAAAACCAATTTCCCCCGCGTTGCCGTCGCTTCGCTTCGAGTTGCTTCACCAACTCACTGTCGTCATACATATACCGATACCGCGCTCTATCCCAACCACACGTTCTTTCACATTCGGATATGTATGTTTGTGATTGTGCCTTTGTAATATTATGGTTGAAATGTCGTCGGCATGCTGTCTTCCATTTTATAAGTTTTTTTTCGTTGATGTTGTTGTTGTTTTTAGCTGTCTAATTTAACTCGCTCTTAACCGTCGCAGACTGTTCGCAGAACACTCTGACCTGACCCGTGGACTTTTTTAGTTTTGAATATTCCGCTCGTGGTGTTTGTTTTATTTTTTGTTAAATTTTGTTAGTTTTTTATTTTTATAACTCGCACACTTCACTTTAGTTTTATTATTCTGGAATGATGGTGCTATAAGAGCTAGGCCTATATTTATAGTCCTGGAGTTAGCTTTGCATTTTTTCAACAGATCTAGCTTAGAAAGATTTAACTTCTTTCAGCAGTTCCTTCTATTTGATGTTCTTATAAATGGCTGAACGGATTTCAATCAAATATTACAGTAATATTGTCGTATGAGTCTATAAAAGTGTCAATTTTTGTCGATAAGTCCGAAATAATAGACACAATTTTCATACAGACTTTCAACGGACCTCCTATCAAACAAGGCCCATTCATGATAGAACCTTTAAATTTTCTATTGAGAAGCTCTTTGAAGGCACCTCGATGAAACCGTTCTTACTATATCGTATCAACGTGGGTAGTCCTTGAAGGATTATCAAAAGCTGATAGATGTTGACTGTTCTCATCACACCTAACACGTAGGTTTGCATATGCCCATAGATAAAGTCCTAGCAGTACAGTCGCGTACGTCTGTCGGTCAGAAGGTCGTGGTCAGGATGAAAAGTGTCTTCCTATATATGACCAACACTACCTTCCGAACTATTATACGAACATTTCTCTTTTTTTCTTTTCATTAATTTTTTGGTTAAAACGGATGGAGAACGCGAAATGCTTCTCGCTGGGCCGTGTCCGTCCACACTTGCCTGCCACTACCCCTGATTCCTGATGATGCATAATATGGAAAGAGGGCCTATATCTTGGGATTCGGACCTCTACTCATTTACGTATATAGAAAACAAAAATAAAACACTGGGCACCTATCGCCCGGATATCGGAATGGACGCGGAAACCTTATCGGTCCCCTTTCCGCACCTTGTGGCACCGTAAGCGCATAAATTCTTCGAATGTTATTTTTTTTTATTTTTGTGTGTTTTTAGCTCTTAAAGCCGCCAAAAAGTTGGTGTTTTGTGGTTTGTGTGGTGGTGGTGGTGGTGGCTCTATGGTGTGGTTCATTTATTTTTCAGAGGAGGAATATATAGGTATCGAATCGACTTGGAGTTAGGGTAGGAGTATAGGTATGGGTGTAGGTAAGTTTTATACAAAGAATGAGGACCCGGATCGAGGCGATCCGAACAAGAGGAAAATTTTCTTTAATTGAATGTTTTATTTCCATTTTTTCTTTGAGTTTTTTTTTTTTATTATTTTCAACGACGACGACGAAGAGTTGTGTTTTTTTTGTTTGTTTTATTTAACGTTGCGTTTGTTATGCCATCGGCGATAGTTTATCACGGTTAAGTGAGGAATTTCTTGTTTTAAATTGATTGCTCGAATTCGGTGATAATTTTTCCCTCGTTTAGGGATATCGCGTCTCTTTGTATAAGTATATAGAACCTCAACCTATATGAAAAGAGTTGCCTTTTTAGAATTTGGTCGTTGTTGTTGTTTTTATTGCTATTGGTTTCGGCGAATGGCTTTCAAAAGCCTCCACATCGTACACAAAATTAATGACACATTTTGGAAGTTGATAAGAGCTCGAACAGGTCTTTAAAGGTGTCGTCCAATAAACAAAAGTAAAAAAAAAAACAAAGATTTTTTTTTAAGACTCCGCTCTGTCTGGTCAGATTTTAGTGCCCTTTTTTCTTTGTGGAGTGCAGCAATGTGGTAGTCAATTTACCGAAGTAGTTATACTCAGGATAATCAGCTTTTAGGGAAATATTTGCATTGGAAAACATTTTTGTCTGTATACAGCCTGAAACAAAGGACCACCTTTAAGATTGGCTTTCTGATTTCAGATAAGTATAGTATATGTTATGGAGAATGACTTTTATAACTCCATAGTTAGGATTCGCTGTCCGCTCAGTGAGGTTCCTTACTTTCCTTAGTAATTGACCCAAAATATGTAACTTTGCATTTGTGTGTGCAAAGACTTCATTAAATTTTCACAGAAATATATCATTTTATATCATATACCAAACATTTCTTGGGCCATTTTTAGAATTTAGTAGGAATTTAGTACTCGGAATTTTAGTACTTGAATTTGTTTTGTTGTTTTGATCAAATCTCTACACGTTGTATACGCTTTCTCATATTATATTTGGAATATTTGATTTTTATACATTCTCCAAAACATCTAAATTCTAAACTGCTTTCCAATTTAAAATTTTAAATTGTTTTTGTTAAGTAAATTGTTGAACATATTTTGGTGTTCCGCCATAAAATTCTGATTTGATCGAGTCTGTCTTTAGAAAATAAAATATAGAAGAAATTTTCGAATTTTGCTTTGGTCAATTTATTTTAGATTTATTGTATTCTTATGATTTAACACATAAGTTCGTTTTAATATTTTTAATTTATAGAAACTATTAAAATGATGTGAAGAAATAAGTTTTTTGATCACATTAAAGTGTGTTCAATCATTTGTACAAAAAACTAAGGGAAATGCAGTGGTAAAAAATATATGAAAACATTAGATCTATGTTTTTTTTTTTTATTGAAAAGGATTGGAAAAACCGGGGTTGTTTGAAAAAATTTAAGGTGAATAAAATGGTAAGTACATAACATATATGACACAGTTATTTGATTTGGTGAAAGACAAATTTACAAAAAAAATTATTATTTTTTTACAAATTTGTACTTGTAAACTACAAACATAAAATGCACGACTGGATCGCACGAACTTGCTCTCGTAGCTAACAACTAGAATATAGCTAGACCTTGACGGTGTAGATATTGTACATAATAGTTTGATAATATTTTTGTATCGTTAACGAAAAAAAAAAATAATAAAAACATGTGAAATTGGCATTTTTGAATTTAATACAAAAAAAAATGAAAAACACAAAATTAAAAATAAAAAAAATTAATTTGTTCTTTGATTTTAATTTAAAAAAAAAAAAATATTCATACAAGTTCGTAATGCAATGTTTGTTGGCTAACCTAGAAGTACTGAATCGCAAAAAAAAAAAAATGATAATGAGATATGAGGGTATATACTTAAACAAGTTAGTGTAAGAAAGAATTTTTTTTTTTTTTTTAAACAAAAAAAAACATAACCTTATTTCAATTATTCGAATTTTTTGGTAAGAACGCGGTATTCAGCATTATTTAAGAACTTGTCTAGAGATGACGTGTACCAGGTTTAATCAAAATCGTTTGAGCGATTTTTAAAAAAACTTGTTAAAACTGAAATCTTGTATTTCTACAAATTTTCCTTTGTAAACAATTTTGTACACAAACATTTTGTGAAACAGATTAAATCGATTTTTCTACCAATTTGTTTAATAAAGTGCTTGTACTAATTTGTAAGTTGATGAAATAGGCCACTGATAGTACGAACTTATCCTCGTAGCTAACGTCTTTAACATAGGATTGACGATGTAGATACAATTCATATTCAATAATATTATGATAAAGGTACCTTTAAAGAGAAAGTTTGAAACCTAACAAGTTAAAATATAAATAATTAGGTATTATAAAATAACTATACATATATAGATACATATACATATAGATTCGTTATTTAAATATGAAAATAACCTATCTAACAGTTTCATTTAAAAATAAAATATGTCTTGTTATTTGTTTAATTAATATGAGTTTTTATTTTTAAAAAGCAAAACCCGTTCATGCCTTTTTTATTTTATAATGTACATAAATATGTAGTTATACAATTTCTTAAACATTTCAAGAACAAAATTTGATATCCCACCCTTAAGTTATTAAATAAAAACATTTTTATATGAAATTTAAAAAAAAAATCAGCAACCCATTTAAATTTATTAAATTTTTAGAATTAAATATATTTTTAAAATTAAAAAGAAATTTTTTTTGAAGGTTTTTGAACAAAAAATCATTTACATTTTGAAGGACGTCTTGAATACAAAATTTGATTTTAGAAGCTATAAATGAGAAATTAGAAAGTAAAAACCGGTCTATGACATATATGTATGTTTTTATTTACCATTTATATACCGTTATTTGTAAATTTTGTAAACAGAAATATCGACCATAACTTTAAAAGTGATCCTTAATTTTCCTTTAAAAGCAATATAACTAAAATAATATTAAAAATAACTAACAAAGTTCAATGTGTCCAAACAATTTTGGGAGCGTATCAGTACTCCGCTTTTTAAAATATGAGTAAAGTTTTTAAATCTCGAAAACAAAACAGTTGTTTTATTAAATTTCCATTGGATGTTATTGTAATTGCTGCGATTTGTCCAACTGATTTTGACATATCTTCACGTTTTGAGGTCTCTAAAATGATGCCTGTAGGCTTACGTGTACATTGTATATGAACGTACGTTCGGGGTACTTTTTTCGTCTACCATATTCCATATCCCGAGAACGAATATATAAATCGACTTCGTCTGAATTTTATTTTACAGATAATAACTTCATAACGGGCTGAAAAGGTTTTCTAACAAATTCAATTAACCGTTTTTTTTACTAAAACAATTTAAAAAGGAACTGTAAAATGTCATTCGTCTCGAATATCTCGAGAACAAAAAAAATATATCGAATTTGGATTAATTTTATTTTACACACAATTACGTAATAAAGGATTGTTAAAAATTTTAAAAAACAACAAAACTAAATTTTTTTAAACTAAGAAAAAACAGTTGAAAAATAATTATGTTCTGGAATATTTCAAAAACAAATAATATTAGACGTGGTTTTTTCAGAGAGTGTATCTATAGCAACAATAACAAAACAAATAATTATTATACAGAATTTGGTTTGTGTTTTATATGTAAAAATGTTGCTGAGTTTCTATACACTCTCTTAAAAAACACGGCTATTATTCTAAACCCAGTTTATGTTTTTCTTCATATAATGACGTAGTCTTTAACAATAACAAAACAAATAATTATTATACAGAATTTGGTTTGTGTTTTATATGTAAAAATGTTGCTGAGTTTCTATACACTCTCTTAAAAAACACGGCTATTATTCTGAACCCAGTTTATGTTTTTCTTCATATAATGACGTAGTCTTTAACTGGTATTTTTTTTTTTTTTTGTAAATTGCACGACTTTTAAAATAGAACAAGAAATTTTGATTCATAAATTAGTGCAGTGCGTTTATAATCTGACCCAGTAGTTTGTACCACCCCCAAATTTTTTTTTATTCGATATCGAGTTGATCGAAAATGATAAATCTCAGTTTTCGCATTCGCAACATTTACCGGTTTGCCGCCATCTTGGATTATACTTTTTACTAAATGTCTCAGTTCATATTAGACCTACAAACAAAATTGTAAGATATAAAATGCGTAGAATTAAATTTCCCATTTTTATGTTAAACATTTTTTCGGTATTGTTAATATTTAAAAAGTGACAACACAACATAATAAAACAAAAAAAGTATTTTTCTAAGCTTAGGCCATTTTTAATCAAAACTTTTTACGACAAGTTTGTTGGGTTCAAATTTTCCCGAGTACCGAATACTGGAAATTTATTTAAGGTTCCATTAGCAAATTTATTTCTCAGGTATATCGCCATCGTCGTTGGAATTGGAAGAGCCATTGGATTATAATTCTGTATTCGACTATGAACACTTGTGCTCCATATGCGGGGAATCAGCAGAAAATAAATCGCGGGAGAATGTTGACCAGGTAAGAAAACTTCACTGAATCGCGCCTTGAACTTTTTTTTTAATTGTGCAGTAAAATATAATAGACTCCAAAACAAAATGATATACCTCTGAAATTTATTTGCGTATGGAGCATTAAATAAATTTCCAATATTCGGTACTCGGGAAAAATTAATTGCTGGGTTCCAATTAGAAAAGCCGTTTTGCATAAGAAAAGCGAAAAACTAAAATTTAAATCTTAAAAACGGTTTTAGCAAAGAGAAAATCTAACTATAGCGAGCCCAAACCAAGATATCAGATTTAAAAATAAAAAAATAGTTCTGGTATAAAACATTTTTTTTTTTAATAGAAAAATCTCAATAACTTTTTTATTTATGGAAATACAGAAAAAAGTTGTAAGAAAAAATTGTTTGAAATTTTAAGACCAACAAACTTGTCGTAGAAAGTTTTTTTCAAAATGTTAATTAAAATTGGCCTAAATTTAGTAAACTACTTATTTTTTTTTTGCCTGTAACTTTTTTAATATTAACAATAACGAAAAAATGTTTAACATAATAATAGGAAATTTTATTCTACCCATTTCATGTCTTACAATTTTTTTATAGCACTAATATGAACCGAAATATTTAGTGAAAAGTAAAATCCAAGATGGCGACAAAACGGTAAATGTTGGGAATGCGAAAACTGACTTTGCGGTTACTATTTTATCGTTTTTTACTTTAAATATAAAAGCGAAAACTGAGATTTATCATCTTCGATCAACTCTCCATCGAATTAAAAAAAAAAAATTGGGGGTGGTACAAACTGCTGGATCCCCCATATATAATATTATAATTGCACTGGACTAAATATTAGGTATATAAAACAGGATTACAAAACGCGGGATATCGTACCCAACCCTATCATTTTGTGTTACCAATGAAGAATTAAGTGAAGTGGAGCTATTTTTCTAGAATTCGAAATAAAATTTGGAATGAACTTGTTACGGTAGTTAGAAATGGTATTTTGCTTTTTTGCCAAAATAATTCCCACCCAGCAAGCTTGTAGTGATATAAATATAAGTCAAGTCGTTCTTTTTCAAGATGTCTTGAAAAGACATCGACTCGAAGTATTTTGAAAAATATTTGTTGTTTGTTTTGTGCAGTTTTCATTTTGATTGAGGTAGAGTAACTTATAAATTAAAAGGAAGGAAGCCTTATTAATAGTAACAAAATATTTGTTATTAACTTTTCTGTAAAAATTATGTTGTCTTTGTCTTAGACCTAAGTCTATAAGAAATTCCGAAATATATTTCGTTTACTCCTTTCGTTTTCATTTATGCAATAGCGAACATAGATCTTTTTTTTTTCTTGAAAGGACCACCCTTACAAAAAGAATTCCTCAAACAAAATCCCTTCTGTCTCCTTAATGCAACCTCAAACTATGAGAATTTTTTCGTTCGCAGCACTATTGCTATAGGTATAGTTAAATTTGATTTTTCTTTATTTTTAAAAACCACTTGAGTCATAAATATCAGAAACCCAGATTGTTCTATATGGCAGTAAGTGTCCTTATTGTATTATAAAAGTAGTTGTGAGAATGTTAGTTGTTTTTCTCTGGAATTGACGAGTTTTCATAATATTCTGGAACAGAGAAGCAATGGGCAGATTTCTTTTGTGTAAGGTGAGACTTTTTTGACGTGGACAAATTGCGTAGAATTGGACAATTGGTTTATATGGTGTCATGGTACTTAGTGGCGCCAGTATTTTGAAACCTATAGATATTTTAAAACATGATACTTACAAGCTGCATGTTATGAAATACGATACATGGATATTTAAATTTAAACATTTTTGTTGCTTCCGTTCTTGGACATGGACAGTAGGCGATTTTGCTATTTAATCAAAAATCAAAGTATCAAGGAAGTGTTTATTCTTTTCTTCAGAAAACATCTTAATGTCATTGATGTTGATTATCTTATTGAATTTTTGAGTTTACTATAGTAGTGAAGAAATTTTTCCTGATTTTAAAATAACGGATAAAGATTTTTTGTTTTTCATTTGCCCTTTGGTCACATTTCTGAGATCTCACTTATCTGTGTCTCTCACTTTAACAGAACAGAAATATGAACCTGAGTGCAATTTCTCAGTCAGAATTGCTTTTTATCCGACTCTTTAAACTTTGATTTTCGCCGACGGCAACTAATTAATCATGCCATTCAAATAGCTTAACCTGAGTCAAGATACATGTAGGTTTTACTGGGAAGAATTTTTATTCAAATTTCGTATGATGGTGAACTTTTAATGTTTTTGATTTTATCGCAATTGTTTTTAATAGTCCGGTTAACATTTTAACACAATTCCTGTTGGGAAAAAAAAAGAACTTAAGAACACCGAAGGTTGAAAAATAAATTCTAGAATGTCAAATGATCATTTTCAGATGTAAATTAATCTGATTTTCTTCTAATTATCATGTCATTTTACAAGAATTTAAGTCGATTTTATTTTTGGATCTTTTTTGTGTCTTCTTAAATGTTTCAATTCGGATGTCATGAGATTTTGTGGTCTCCTAACATTCTTGTTTTTTTTTTTTTAAAGGTTCAAAAGACTCGTTAAATATCCTTGTTCAAGCAATAGAACGTGTGCGGTCTACTTTCACTTAGATATTGTACATTTTTAGCCTTATTTTTTGTTTTACTTTTCTACCTGGGCCTGGGTATCAAACAATAGAAAATATAAATTCACTTGGTTGTTTCTTGACAAAGGACATCAAACCAAAGGATCACTTCACATCACAGATGAATCTATATGATATTGACACAATGTGATGGTCCTATAAAAGTTTAAAGGATATCTGAATGAAAATTAAATTGTTACGTCATGTCGGGATATGTTGGAAAATTGGTCTTCTCATATTATGATCCAGGCAGTATGCTTCTTTTTCATGCTATAATGCTAGTATAGAAGAACCAGACACAAAAACAATTTGATTGTTTATAAAGGCGTCAACATTGCACACACGCCCTCCCACAACATGGCACGAAAGAAATCTAATTAAATGTCCACCACAGTGGGTGATACCTACCTATATCTATCTATATATCCTTTGTGCATGTGAGAGAAGCAAAAAAAAAGGTGCAGGGCCGTGCGAGGTGTCCTTTTTCCATTGTTGTTAGTTTTGTACCTTTAACACATTATAGTTATGTAGGTATACATAACATAGTTATAAATTATATGGAAATAGTAACACAATACTATATGCAACAATGGTGGCAATAAATGGTATATTACTGTGGGGGAATAATAGGGGGCGGCTAAAGTGCGACACCTCCTTTTTATTACACCTTTGCTATAAGTTCTTTTATAAGGATTGACGCAGCGTCGATAAAGACGGAATTGCCTGAATACCTATGTTTTTTTTTGGGGGTATTCCTTGGTTTCCCCCAATTCAATACCATACTGATATTATTTACATTGATTCACAGTTAATCAAACAAAACAAATTAAAGACAATTCATTTTAGGACTCTCATCACTCTCATATAGGTATCTTACACAGAAAATTGCGTGCCGCCAAAATATGTTTTACGTTTTTATCGGAAATTAAAAAGCCATACCCTAAATATCTTTTTAATGACGAACTAATGGTTTTTTGGGGGAAAGGCCATCACAATTATAAATAATTGTATTGGTTTTGTTTGGAAAAAAGACAAGATAAGATTATATACCTATATTACAGTTCTATAAATTTGGTATTTCAGGTATTGATTGTGAATTAGAATTAGAAACAAACAAATTCGGTTTATGGGAAACACGAAAGTTTTTGTTTTTTAAATAAAAGAGCGATTTTTGTAGATGAAGGCAGGTAAGCAGTGAGCATCTTGTCACTCAGAAAAAGTACCTATTGAATTTTATATAGTTTGGTGTACATAGAATGTGCATAAAAAAAATAATATAATTCACCGTAGGTTTATCCTTCGCGTTTAACACGTGGACAACTAATTCATATAGCCAAGAAAATAGCCTTTACCACTTAAATGAATTTTAAATTCAAAGAATACAAAAATAGCTGTTTAAACAAAAGTGGTCGTTCTGGCCGCAACAATCAACAAAAATCTGTCCGACCTCTGGCTTTGTTAACAGCGCATTCTAAGCTTTCATTTGATGTTCCATTTATCATGTTTTAGGTATCCTAAGGCAAAAATGCAACCGTTTTCTACTCATTGCCACCTGAAAAACCTTGTCCGAACAGCAGCGATTTTGTAATGTCAAGACTAAAGCAATGAGCTAGCATCATTTTTTCCAGAGCCGCGATGAGATAGGTAAACCTACGGTCGCCTCCCCTATTATTATCCTAGGGTTAGACAAGCTAGTAGAACTAGTAGCATTTGTATTGTAGTGTTAGCTTATGAATATATGTGCTTTGTTAATTAGTATGATATTCTAAAAATATTTCATATAGAAAAACACACAAAATACGGAATTTATAGCAACACACTACGCCAGCAGTCAACTCTCAGGGCAAAAATCATATTATTAATGCAGCAAGTCGGCTCTCTCATGTTCTGATACACTAAGGACCAATTTTTCAATAGTCAGTTAAACCTCAGATAGTACTTTTTCTTGGAATAAATTTAAAACGTTCATATTGCTATAGTATTTATTCCTCTGATAGTTTAAGTGATGATTGAAAAATCGGCCCTAAAACAGGTTACCGCGCTACTAGTTCTACTCAAAATTATTATTTTCTGAGCTCGCCCCTGCCAATACACTCCGGTATTCGTATTTCATATAGTCCGATTAAAAGGCGAATAATTTGCACTTTTAAATTGGCCTGAAATGTAATAGAATCGATAACATAACATTATTTTTGTCTGTTTAAGTTTTGTTTGCTATGTAGCTAACATAGGGCACGTTTTGGATTCGTTAAAATTTCTTATCTTCAAAATAAGAGTGGATATCTGCAAGCCAATATACAAAAACAAAATTTTCTCAACAACCAACCAACGGCAACGCCTCTTACTATGGTGTTACAAAAATTGAGAATTACTGCTTATGATCTGGTCACTATTTTGGGTAAAAAAATTACAAATAATTTTTAATTTACGAATTATCGTTAACAACATCACCGATTTGGCGATTTCGACAACATTATACATGCAGTATGTCCTAGCAGTTAAATGAATATTGTATTTATTAATTTCCGAAAAAAATAATGTTTGGATTAGAAAAAGTATACCTATATATATTTTTTTTAATTCAATATCTTGAAAACAAGGTAATGAATATGCGTTAAATTTTGTGTTAATTTTAAAAATACTTAAAGTTGGCATAGGTATCAATTTTTTAGTTTAATGTCTTTAAAAAGGTCATTGTCTTATTTTGAATGACGCACCCTCTAATTTGTACTAAATAAAAAAAAAAATCCTGTAGAATTTCAGCTCATTTTACTAACTTTAACACAGCTCCCAAGATGTCTGAATTTTTATATGGGAAATCCCATGTGATTTTTTATTATTATTTTAAACAAAAAACCGTTATTACTTTTTTTGAATTTTTTTTCATAAATTCATGATTAACAAACAAATACTTTATTTTGACCTCTGGCGTTTTTAGCTATTTATAGTTATAATTTATATTTAAACTTGTTCTTAAAACTTATTCCTCAACGATTCAATACCTAAATTTGTTGGACCAATAATAGTCGTGTTTTTTGAGAGAGTGAGTAGCAACTCAGCAAAATTTTTACAGGCAAAACAATAACAAAACAAATTAGTATAGAGAATTTTGTTGTGTTTTCCGTGTAAAAATTTTACTGAGTGGACTCTCTCAAAAAACACGGCATTATTATCTTAAAAATCTAGCTATGTTGAATTTCAACGCTGCGCGTACAGTAGTGCGACAAGGAGATGTGATGCGAGAAATGTTTCCGTGCGAGAACAAATGTTTACATTTATTCTTATAAACGTGGGCACAGTGAAGCGAGTGTTGCGATTTTCTCACGTACTTATCGCAAGCATCACGTTCACAAACTCATTTGACCACTTTTACTTGAATCTCAAATACCTTCTCGCATCGCTTTGTCGCACTACTATACGCGCAGCCTAAGTTCGTGCAAAACACTCGGTCGTTTTATTTTATTTTATTCAATTTTATTTTTGATTTGTTTTAGTAAACACGTTTGAATGATAAATGAAAGACGTTTTCTAAAATAATTTTTTGAACAAAAATTGTTAAGAAACCTGGAAATATTTTCTTCCCCGTTGGCTGTTCCGGTTCCTTACAAATCTAGTTCCTGTAAATTTTTCCAGAAAATTTTTCAAACTTAATTCTGTTTTTATTGTTTTGTCAATCTTTTTATAATTTTTTAGTTTTGTTTTTAATTGTAGGTTTATTTTTTTTTCTAGATTTCAGAAATAGAAAAAAAGGGATGAGAAACTTGTTTCATGAAAAAAAAAATAAAAACATAATTTCTGACGATTTTTCCTTCTAGTTTTGAAAAATGGGCAGATAACTGTGTACCTTACTTAACTTTCACTATTAATAATAAGTTAGATTTTATTACATTCTTTTCGATGGTAGGGGAAGGTGGCCTTAAATGGGCCGTCACTAGAAGTCGTAGAATCAAACAGAATTAAAAGGATTTGTGAACACAATTCCTTGGCTTATCTGGCAGCACCGACATATATACGAAATTTAAGCAACTTCAAGATTTTATTTGAAATTTGACAGATCAAACTGTCTCTAGCCATCTCCAAAAGTAGAAACAATAAAATTTTAAGAAAAAATTTCTTACAAAAAACTGTATACAAAACAGTGAATTTTGGAGAAAGAATTTAATTCATGTAAAGTATGAAGTATTTCTTCTTAATTTGGCCTAAGTATTTCTTCTTAATTAAAACTTAAATACGAAAATCCTAAACGGACAAAATGGCCCACTAAGCAGTCGGCTAAAATGGCACAGTGTGACATTTTATACTCACCCTTACATTTTCTTTATAGTCAACATTGTTGGAAAATATGAACAATCTACAGAGAGGCAATCCTGGCCTGATGACGCATTATCAAAAGCCCTAAATGCATCCAAAACGTTCAATGTTCGTTGATTTAGTTTTGTTTATGTTTATTTTACTTATAAAATGAAGTTGTTTTATACGAATTGTTGATGATATTTTTGTTGAGAAATTGTATAATATACATATTATGTTTATTTTACTTGCCTGGTTGGTTCACTTGTATGGGTAAAATTGCATATCAGAATGCCATTTTACTTCGGCAATTTTGATCGTTGGAATTTGGAGACGTTTTGAAAATTAAATACTTTATACGCGTAAGATAAAAAAATGTAAGCGTTATTAATTAAACTTTAAAAAAAAAACGAATAAAAAAGTATGATACTGAAAAGAATAATTATAACATTAAAGTTTGAATGTCACTTTTTTCCGAGATATGGGACATTTTCTTAGAGCGGGCCATTTTAGGCCACTTTTCCCTACATTTTTCTGAAAGCGTTGTGATTTACAGTGCGATTTGGAGTCACAAGTCGCAAGCACTAATGACAATACCATGTGAAGATTTTAGTGACTCGAAAATAATTTTCGAATCCTCCGACAATCCCCAAAAGAAAACACAACTAAATTCACCATAGCAAATGTGAATTTTATATAATTTCATTATAGTGTTATTTGTTTTCATGCTTAACATACATTATGCATTTTCAACTACCTTGTATTTTCAAAATGATTTTTTAAAGTCAGAACTATTACATTTATGTCGTTTTATTCATGTTTGCTTATTAATGTTTAAAACTGAACAATTTGTACCGAGTTGGTGGCAGTCCAAAAGTGTTAATTTTTTTTTGAGTGGCTCTTTTACTTTTTTCATGTTAGCTCTTCTGTAAAGGTAGATACAAAATAAATGGAGTACTGAGATTTTGAGACGAACAGTATTTTTCAAATTGTTTGCAAAGTTCCAGGTTTATTAAATATTTTGTCAATTTTAAGCGAAAACTAAATATCTGGCATAAGTTTTCCTTAAATAAACTCTATTGTCATTTCTAAAAGCCCGAAATACATTTTGTTTCTTCATAATTTGTTAAATATTTCGATCCACTCGTAGAAATAATAGGTTGATTATGATTATACAGGACCAAAGGACAAACGGAAAAAGTTTTACTATCCCGTTTTCCAAAACATATAATACATTTAAATTTGAAACTTTCATATTTTAAATAGTGTAGTTTTGAACATTTTTGAATGAAACAACAACAACTTAAGTGTTCTACCCTAAAGTTATTTTTTGCATTAAGTTATAGCTATTTCACAAGTGCCAATTCAATCATCAGACTTCTTTGCCTGTCATAGGGATTGAACTTGAGACATCAACTGTGACTGGAATTCGGAAGCCGAATGGCCTACCCATCGGGCTACAGAAGCCACATGCCAAGCTCCATCTCAGTGCAGGTTTTGTTGCTTATCAAATGCATTTGAACGACTAGCATTTTTATTAGAGCACACAAGCTTGCTGTTGTCTCATTCGGTTTCTTTCTTTTTTCTCGGTACCCGATAATGCAGTTTTAATAAATTTAGATTTGTGTTAATAATAAATTTGTTTTAATTAAGTCATATAAATAAGTACTTTATTTATATGTCCCCGCACTATTTTAATATTTAAAGCAAATTTTAATGTGAATCTTCCCTGTGAAACTTTCTCTGAAACACAAAAGACTAACAGCCGACCTATTTTCTTATCTTCTCATTTCTTTTTTATTGTCTTTGATATAATTAATTGTCATCCTTAATTCTGTTCCAAAATTCAGATAAGGGATAGACAGAGAGACACTCGGACAGCCGCGCCTTAAAGAAATCCTTAAAACCATAAGAAGTAACGTGACGGCACAGAAACAAAAAGATCATTCAAGAAATTTTATGCGACACTTTTTGATGAATGAATCCCAGTATCAGTTTAATATTTTTTCTGACTGCAGCTTCCGTCTGAAGGCAGAGTCTACGCTCAACCCCGGCTGGTATATCTTATTTCAAAAATATTATTACCTTAAAAATATATAAAACTACCTGAAACCCCAAAGAGCATGATATATATACAGCAGTAGCGCAGCGACCGACGCATTTCGAATTCTTTATCTCGCCTCCTTTTTACTTTTTGATACTGAACTGAAATCGAAGCCATGATTAGGTCATTAATGACTCGAAAACACAATAACTTCTCCATAATGATGTTGCTTCCATTGATTCATACGAATGTATTTGTATGGTATGGGGAGAGGTATAGGTTCGGTATGTAAGTATGTGTTTACTTAAACCTCAAATTTTTCTTAACGTTATTTTAATCGAGGTATCAAGTTCTATGTGCGATTTTATCAGAGATTAAGATTGCTTCGAAATCTATCATTCGGAAGTTTGATTAATTGTTGCGTCATTGCATTGGTAAGTGGAAAACATGATTATCATTAATTTACCGCAGTAGAATAATTATTATTGTCAAAGACTCACGATTAGAATCAAAACAATATACTAATTTGTGTGCTGGATTTTTTTTTTTTTGTAAATAGAAGAAACTGAAGTATGTTTATAGAATCGACTTTTTATAATAAATTAATAAACTCCGCTTTTATCGCTTGTTGTAGAAAGTTCATATTAATACTTGAAAAAGATTAATTTATTTGTTCTAGGAACTTTTCGATATAACGTGGTCAAGTGGTCATGGTTTAAAGGCATTTGTTTGGGTAAGAGTGTGAGGTGTGACGTGTGAATGTAAATTCTTCAAATATTTTACGGCAATGAAGATTTGTAATTATGAAGCTGTAATTAAAGTGACTTTCCTTTATATAAAAAAAAAGAACAATCCTTGTTTTACAGCAAAGTTAGCCAAAAATTAATCTTTCTGTTGAACGATATATGTATATAAGGGAGTTTCTTATTTGTTCTCTTTTGCAAAAATTGAGTGCGACGCCCCCTAAATCATGTCTAAAAAATGATTAAAAAATCCCCTATTTTTTCAGATTTTTATATCTCTAACTTTTTTTATTTTTTTTTTTATTTTTGGATTTACACTATATAAACACTGTACCTGGTGTCATTTTTAAAATAATCAATGAAAAGACTTTGAATTAGGCTCAAATGAAGCGTATCTGAAAACTCTACAGCCACCTGCATGTTTAAAAAAAAAATCGATCATTTATTTAAACTTTGTTGTTAGTAAACAAAAAGGCAGATTTTTTGTTTCGTTCAATACGAGAAAAGTAAGCAACATTTTGACATAAATAATCTTTTTGGTGATCTCTCCATCGTTTTCATTAACCTGAATTAAATGAGATTTTTGCTTAAATATTCGACACTATCAACGTTTCGATGTGTTATGTTAATATAATAATAAGTCATTGTACTGAAAACGGCTAGTTTTGAAAATGTAATTTTCAATAGGTAATACCGTTATCTCCTTTTGTTTTCTTTTTCCAATGCACTTTCTACTTAAATAAAACTAAACAATAACACAGTCAATACAATTTAATGTAGTTGGAGGAAAGGATATTATTTTCCACAAAAAAAATCCAATAAAAAACAATTAAAAAAAAAGAATAAAAATCTGAAAAAATTAGAGAATTTTTTTTTCATGAATTTGAACCAATCTCGGGGGCGTCGCCAATTTTGTTCCCCTAAGAACCACCCTAATCTATATGTATCAATTGATTTGACGGAGCAAAATGTATTTGTTCTCATTTTTCTTAACTGATGGACAGAACAGTCATCGGACGATATCGTTTTCTCTATCATTTCTGTAGAAAAAATAAAGACTGCTTTCGTTAATAAGATATTGTTCGATCGTTTCAGTTTAATGTGATGAGATCCAAGAATTTTGAACATATTGATTGATATAATATACCTATTGTTTTTTTTTTAATGATGCGTTATCGCAGTGTTGAGTAATATAACTCAACAAATCTTGATGCGTATTTGATTTTTGTTTTAATTTACCTACCTACACGTAGGTTTGGGAAATATTATTTGAATCGTAATATTGGGAAGTAATATTACATAAATAAATACCAAACCTATGGGTGAACCAAAGCGGTGAAATAAATTAGTTAAAAGGAGTTTACACCAATTTTTCTATAATTATGATAAACGATGTTTTAAGTAGCCATATTATATGAAATATGACCCTAGTGGTATAAGAGTTAATCAACTTGATTCGTCCTTGCACGAGTCTCCGTAAAAGTTTTCACTAACAAGAGAAATGTTAAAAGAGGTAATTACGGTAGAAATGTACTGATAAGTAGTTAAATCAGAGAAACGAACGCCATTAATAATCTTATAATTTTTGTATTCAGGGAAAGGGCCATAGTTCTCAATTTCAAAATTTTGTTGGTATCACTAAAATTCAGTTTTTAAATTTTTTTAACAATATGTAGCACCAAAATACTTTATTTCAAAAAAAAATCTTCATTTAAAAATTCTTTATGTTTCCAATTTTCTGGATATTCAAAATGCTGCTGGTGTAAAATCATCAACAAATGCTAAACTCCTTGTGAATTCATTGGAGCAATAATAATTTTGTTTTCATTTTATTAACTTCCTATTGGAAGTTATTATTGTAATTGGCGTGATTTCTCGAATTGAAAATTTTGACACAACTTCACGTTTTAAGGTCTCTAGAATCAGAATCCATCGTTTTAGAAAGATATCTGTATGTGTGTATGTACGCACGTTCGGGGTTCTTGTTTTTGTGCACCATATCTCGAGAACGAATATAGATATCAACTTCGGATACATTTTTTTTTACAGATAATAACGTCATAACGTGCTTAAAAGGTTTTCTTACAAATTCAATTTACTGTTACTACAGCTATTTAAAAAAGAGATCTAAAATGTCATTTGTCTCGAATATCTCACAAACGGGAAAGGATATCCACTTCGGATTAATATTATTCCACACAAAATTATAATGCAGAATTGGTAAGAATTAAAAAATAAAAAACGACTGACTTTTTTTTTAACTAAAAATGCAAACAGTTGAAAATAATTATCGTCTTAACTATTTCAAGAACAAGTAAAGATTCTGAACCCAGTCTACTTTTTTCTACACATAATGAAATTGTTAACAACTGGAAATTTTTTTCAAAAAATATTCAATAGACAATTTTTTTTAGAGCAAAAAAACTGTAAAAAAATAACACTAAAATCTCTTAAAAATGTTTTTCAACTCGAATACAATGAGAAAAAAAAAATTAATAAATTATTCAATTTTCTCATAAAACCAAGAACAATCCGGCTAACTGATCATTTCAGCAAACATTTGATTATCATCAATCTCGTTTTTTCTTGTTTTGACTAAGCTATTGGTTTCTTTAATGTTAAATATCTTGAAAAGTAAAAGTCCTAGATCGATCTAGGCTCTTTGACTAGTAATTGATCAGAGCAATTAATTTTGAAAACAAAAATAGTACTTAATAACGTAATATTTTGAAAAAAATTAGCTTGAAATTAAAAAAAAAATTCCAAATTTCGAGTTTGAAAATGAATTTTTTACAAACTATTCACAAATGCAACTCAATTTAAAATGAAAATTAAAGAACAGATTTCTGGCTTTCCAAAAGGAAGGTATGGCAGGGAATTTCAAGTTTTACTGTTGTTCTTAAATAATTTGTTTTCTGTTTTAAGTCGATTTTTTAGAAAATTGCCTCTCCCGCCTAAACAGAGGGAAGTAGACCCTCCCCCTCCCATGCGATTTTTTTCTTGTTTTAACCCAATCAACTCGTTACAGCATTTTGGTGCACCTTATACCAATCACCATGTATAAGAACTCCAATACGGTACAAAATAATATTAAAAATAATGGTTCACTGGGGCGTATACGTACTTTTTATATTGATTTCTTAAAACTATTTGATTCATTTTTCTATGCAATGTTTAACCAGTTTATATTAAGTTATGTATGCACTCAGCACTTAAAAGGATTCCACTTTGTTTACCCTAATCTATACTGATAGGAAAGTTGTTAAGTTGTTGACTCATCGGCGGAGAACTGTTCCTTTTTATCTACCACACTATTTACGCCAACTAACAGCAAATTATTTTTTAAAATTATTTTAAATCAAATCTATCAGTTATTTTGCTTTACAAAAAAGCTAAAAAAGTCAATTTCTTGGAAAAGTTCCGTGTCTGTTTTAGTACTTTTAAATTCAGCCTTATTTTCGTTGGACAAAGATGCTGCTTTTATTCCGTCAACACAAACTGTTCTTCTTTTGTGTTCTTTTGGAATTTTGTCAAAACACAGCCACGGCAGCCGTTCTTCCAATACTAACCCCTCGGTGCTCATTTTATTAAATTTATGTTTTTAAATATTTTACAGTATTAAAGGAGAATGGGCATTCTATTTCCCACGAATGAGATATATATATATCGTTGGAAAGCTTAGCCCTACTACATCATTTTTTTGTATTGGCACAAATCCGAAATCCATGGGGTTTAGGCAGTATATGGCAACAAACATTGTTATTACAGCAAAAAGTTAATTAGAACCTAAATAAAATTACAGTATTGGCCACTTTCGATTAACTGAATAGACCCCAAAATAAAGAAACTTTTATACCAATGGCCAATAACAACAAATAATATAATGGTTGCTGGCTAATAATTCGCTTAGCAGTATGAACATTTTACTTTTTTTATTCTATTTAGCGAATTTAATGAATGTGAACAATTGAGCGACTAGTTCCCACAATTGAGATACACAACGTTGGAAAGCTTAGTTCAAGAGCACCATTTTTGAATATGGACACAGAACTTAAGCCATGGAGCTTAGGCAGTAAATTACAGAATATAAAACAATTTGTCTTTGTTTATTCGAATTTGCAAAGTGTTTCTCTTACTTTTATGGTGGTCGTTAATTTAGCTTACACTCCATAGTACCAAAACATTTTTATAGGTATCCTTTCTGGGCACTTTATAAACCAGGTCCCATATACGTATTTTCGCCCATTCTACTTTTTTAAATGGTGAAAGTTGATGAAGTTGTTTTAATTTATATATATATATATTTTTTTTTTTTTTCAAAATATGTCACCTCCTATTGAATGCTGTCCAGAATTGTGCCCCTAACCCCTCACTCGCCAACTAGCAGAGAATTCTGAAATTCCATTTTAATTAATTCGTAAACTGCACTTTTATTCTTTGATTTGTAAAAAGAACACAATCACGGTCGTTTTTTTATTTGGAGGGTAATATGCTTCAACTGTCATTAACTGTAAAGCCTACTGCAGGTATGTTCTCTAAAATTCTAGCTCCTCTCCAATTTCAATAGCACATTTACATAAAATTAGTAATTTTTGAATAAACACATTCTAAATTAATTTGAATCACATTTTGAAAATCCACAGTGATACCGACGACACACGACCTTAAACTTTTGAAGGCTTTAAGTTTCTTTAAATTTTATGACTTTGTAATTTTTCGAAGCTATAAATTTTGATCAAGCACAATCGGCTATCATCACATTGGTGTTAACGCACAAAAACCATATTATAATACCAACACGTTTCTACGTAGGTTTTAATGTCTGTGACACAACCGAAAAGTTTTTCAATAATTAAAAGTTTCCCGTGAGTTAATAAATGTTGACGAGCCATGTTGATGTAGCTATATTTCAGCCTAATTAGGTATGTTGATTAAAAGCAAGTACTAATACATAATAATAAAGTAAGCTTTAGGCTTATATTTATTTTGCTTAATTTTGTGCTTTCTAAGCAATACAAGTGTGATATATTTAAAATTGACATCAATAAATTCATTTTATAGTGACAGTTTTCAGCATTAAACATAAATATGTCAAAGTTTGAAATTCTATTTGTTTATATACCGAACATAACTTCTAGAATTACAAGTTGTTATTTATTGATTTAAGTCAATTTAATTGTTCACCCACTGTATTAATTTAGCTATGAAAAATATTTTGTCGACATCGAAGCAGGTTAAAGAAATATGTATGTACATATATTAGAGGCACATATGTACATAAAAATTAACATTGTTTGGAGATTTGGTTAAATCATCATACCTACTGAGCTAGTATTTAAAAACGGTGTCTAATGGCTTGTAATTTTTTTTAAATAATTTGTATATCGAGTTTTGGAAAAACATTCATAAATTTATTAGTTTGTCTATATAGTCAACCCACTGATACCAACACGACCTACGAGCGACATATTGAAAGGAAATAATTTTGCATGCATATTAAGTGGGAATACTTGCATCCATAAACATTACGTTTTATAAGTCATTAGCAATTCAAATTTGTGTTTTTGTTTAACATCAAAATCAAGGATCTTGCTCCCGTTTTGTTTTTTTTTCTAGTGTGAGCTACTGACTGATGTTGCGAATGTGTGTAAGTTGTCAAATAAACTGATAAAAATGTCACTATGATAATAAAAATAAGGTTTTATTAAACGTTTTCTAAGAAAATCTTCTTTTTATTTAGATACATAGGTACCAACAGGAATTTAAAGTTACATTTTGTTCTTTTTGATTATCATATTCTGGATTGATGATACTGTTTGTTCGATTGGAGCGTTTTCCACTCGAAAACTAGGAAAATTCGACTTTGTTTATATATCGGGGAAATTCCCAGTTTAATAAAATTTTAATCTAAACGAAATTTATGTTTTATCAACTAGACAAAAATCACGAGTTAAAGTGAAAAGCAATGATAAAAACAAAGACTGATTTTAATGACTGTTCGATAACGAGTGAGCAAATTGTCCTTTCTTTATTTTTAACAAAGCTTCTGGTAAACTTAAAAGTTACGTTAAACAAGTATTATACATATATTATTACAAAATATGGCCAAACTTGGTAATTAGGCGGGCAATTTCTATGGGAAGTGTACAATGTAGAAAAAAAATGTAAATTAAACAACTTTCTCTTCTTTCACTTTTGTAATCTTAAAGATTTTACAATAATTGTTCTTTATTCGTTACGTTTTAAGTTAAAAATTTTGACCCACGATGAAGTCGAAAATTAAAGATAAAACAACAATAGTTTATAAAAATTTTGAATACAACAGAAATTTCGAGTAAAAGAAATTGTACAGGGAAATAATTCCACGGGAATCCACTCCTCGTGGGAATTTATTTCACTTTTAGTGTCTCACTTTTCTAAGTGGTATTGATTCCCACCGAAAGAGAAAATATATTTCACAATTTTGTGGAATTGTTTCTCACCAAAAAACCGCGCGAATTTTTAATATTTTTTGCATTCTGATCCAATTTTTAAGGGCGTTAGGCAACAATGCACAAGCAAAAAACACCCAAATCGATTTGGAAATATCGCTGTAATATTTTGTATTGACCAAGAAAACAAATAAGAAATTGGAAACATTGCCCAAAATTAATTTTGTTCCAAACTATGAAATGGAAATCGCACCCAAATATTATTAACCTAAATTGTTTTTGTGAAATTTGAGCGTTTTTCTCGATTTTTGGCTATTTTTTCAAGCAAAATTTCAATAAAATTCATTAAAAAATTTCAAATTGTCAATTTCAATAGTTTTTTTTTTAACAAGGGTACATTGGATGGCCAGCTTCGCGAGTTAAAAGGATTGTTACTCCCTTCTTAAGGCATATGTGTGTTCAGAGTTTTTTTGGGCTATATTTCCAAATCGATTTGGGCGTTTTTAACATTGGGAGTTATTGCCTAACGCCATTTTCAGAATTTCAAACCTTAAACCCGATTTTAAAATATTGAAAACTAGGAATCCAGTTCTCATATTGTAAAAACAAGATTATGAAAATTGGAGCATAATTCAAAAAATATAAGAAAAAACTACGCGGTTTTTAAAAATATTTTTTGCAATTTTCAAAATTTGAAAAAATTTTAATAGTAGGTGTGAAGTTCTTAGTTTTTGAGAACAAGATTATGAATATTGGAGCATAATGGAAGTTATATATATATATATCAGGGGATTTTTTTAATTTTCTTGCATATCTACATAATGAGAATGACTAATCAAAAATCTATATTTCCGCAAGAAAATATAATGGTCAAATTGAAAAGCATTTTTGCAGTTTTCAATTTTGTATGTCGAACATACTGCCAGATTTAAATTTTGTAAGAAGTCTAAAAACTTTGTGCAGTAATATTCAGTATGGTGGATTTGGAGGTTGGAATTCAAGAATCAAGAGGATCAATTCCACCCCGATGAATCTCCAACTTTTCCAGTTAATCACAAAATTAATGGAAACAAAAAATTGCTCATCATATCGTTATAGCTCAGGGTTCTCAAGTTGGCACCAACCACATTACCATTCATATTCATTGGAACAAATGTGAAAATATATTTTTAAGAATGGCACAGAAAATTTAAAGAAAAAGTGTTAAGAATTCAACAAAGAAAAAGTACGTAAACGCCCGAGTGACCCAATCTTTTAAATTTAGTATTGTATTGGAGTTATTGTGTCAGTAGAAATTGGAACTGTTGTGCATTCATATACTAATAAACTGAATGATTGATATGCTTGAAAATATATAAGTACATATCCTTTTCTTAAGACGGACAGCACTTTTCATCACTATTTGTCGAACGTCCGAAAAAATGATGAAGGCCAGGAATATAAAAAAAATGCATGACTAAAACGCACAAGTAGCTTAGGGGTTAGGGCTATGATGTTACAAGGCATTGTAGACATAGATCAACGTATATTAATTAGTTTATGAAAAAAGTGAAGATGGTCAAAAGTACCTACGACAAATCAGTGAAAGTGAAAATAGGAGTAACTTACCGATCTTTTTGTATAAAAAAATTATATTTGTAGAATTTTTAAATGCAACACGCCTCCTTTATTTTCTTCTAAATACATACCTATACAAATTAATAAATTAATAAACAACATAATACAATAAATTAAGGTTAAACCAACGTAAAACGACGAATAATTTATGAAGGAACACGTAAATGCTGTATTTTATTTTTAGTTTAACTTTGTATTTTGTATTGTACAAATTTTGGACAGTCCTTTTAGGCGGTAAATTAAAAAAACATTGAAGGTACAATTTTTGTCAAATTTTAACTTTGTTCATCAATTATTAAAGTATTACATACACACAGACGACGCCACTTATAGTCATTTTAGACCTGGGTCTAAGTTAAACATAGGTTAAGTGGAATTTTTGGACGTTCTATATTCTTAAGTTTATAATTTCAAAATATTTGAAGCTATTTGTGTAGTATACCAAGTAAATTATCTTATAATAATATAAAACCAACAATTTGTAATTAAAATCGGTCTGAATTCATTGTGTTAAACTGTAGTTTAGTTAAACCTGGGTCTATCTGCGACTATGAAATTGCCCCAATATATTTGACCTACCACACAAATGATCGATAAGAAAGAACAGAAGTGGGTATGCGCTTTTAAATTTAAGGGACAGAATAATAAAGAACCTAGTTTAATTTATTCGTGAAGAAAGGAATTTATGTATAGTCAAACATGTTCACATTTGAATTTTCAGTTGTAAAGCGGCGAAACCGAAGTATTATCTGTCTGAATTTTGTCATTTTATGCAACAACTCCTTATACTCGAAGAATTCACGACGTTATAACCGACGACGATGATGGAAAAGTGGTCGTAAGTATCGACTCGTCGTTATTAGCCACGTCGTTATATAGGTGGCGTAGTTGCAAAAATTCATATTTATTTAAAAAAAACAACAACGTGTTCCCATATAAAACTTCTGTCGGCTGTGGAGAGCTAAATTTTGATTTTTATTTATTTTTTTTTATTTGTAAGAACAAATGGTTGTGTTAATTAAACAAAAATATTTATATAAGGACCACACCAACTGTGGGATTTCACTTTGACCAATAATAATTTAGGAAGGAGTACATTAATTAGATAAAAGATTTTAGAACATTCATTGATCTTTTAAATTTCGTCTCGACTAGTTTTTAAGTTAAAAAAATAAATATAGTCCAATTTTTAAAGTAAACACAGTACCTACTATTTCTTCGAATAAAACAAAAATGTGTTCCTATTGCTTTAGTATTTATTAATCTGATAGTTAAACTGATGATTGAAATATGAAATGCTATAAGATGACAAAGAAAATGTTTTCGAACAATTTGTGCGGGTTTTTTTTTTAAATTAAAGATTTTTAAATAAATTAAAATTTGTTTTCTCTTTTCTATTTAAAAATCTACAATTTTAACAGACTTATTATTTAAAATCTAGTGGCATTGGACAAGTTTTTCTTATATCATTTTGGGAAAAAAACAAAATTTTTCAATATGCTGGTATTTCCCTTCCGGTACCACTCTTTCAACTTGGTTCATTAATAGAAAATATTTTTCCAAACATAATGCCAAACAAAATTTTCCCATCCTAAAATATAATAAATGTGCTCCCATACCTATTACATTTTTTTGACTAAATGTTTCTACTGAATAAAAATGTTTTCCATCGTTTTTCTCCAAATCTAGCAATTTCTTGGCCTACAAAGGGTATCTACAACTTTTTTCAAAAGAAACTATAGTTTTCGAGTAATTTAAACAAACGTGCATTTTACCCCTTTTATCCGCCCTCCCCCCCTCTAAAACTTTTAGATCCACCGAAAATTTAGGGTACTTTTCATAAAACGTTAATGACAAACAAATGAAGCCCTCCATCCACCAAAATTCAGCCTTGTTGCAATTTTTTCGAAGAAATGACTTTTTTTACTAATTTTCCTGGACTAATTTAGTTTTCATGTCAAAACAATAGTTCAAATATTGAACCAAAATTGGACAGCTTATCTTTTTGGAGATTTTTTTCAAAGCACCTGCGCATCATTTAATCAAATTCAATTTTAAACACGTAATTTTTGATTTTGTTTAAAAAAATGGCGTCTCTGTTGAAATTTCTATTGATTAAAGTTGTTTCTGCAAAGGAAAGAGACCGTTAAGATAAGATCCAACTACTTCTATCATTAATTTAATCTATTTCTTGACATATTTCTACCCTTTTTATGAAACAATGGCACATTTAATTCAAAAACCTTAAATTAGATTTTTGCCCTGAATTCAAAAAATACAAAAAAAATTTAACAGAATTGTTTTCCATCTGCATTTTAACTGTTTTACAATATTAATGCATAAATCTTTATAAGAAAAATCGACGCATTAAGTACTAAAATTTAAAGGCACAACACTTTAGTGCCCAATTGAGTTATTTCTACATGCCTTTCAATATACATATACGTATAAACGGATTTATACAACAAAAGTGCGGATATCACTAGTGAATCGGTATATTTACATTATGAGAATCGCTACACGTGTTTTCCAATCACACTCGAGTGCCGTAACCGCACCCCAAGCGTCCTTTCTTAACCCTGGAAAATTATGGAAAAGGTGCTGAATTTGTACATTGTATAAGTGTACATCTCCTCAAAGATTTATATCCTTTTAGTAAATATACTTACAAATATAAATACTTCGATACATTTTCCAAAAGTGAACATTTTCGAATGCGGCGATGATGGCGATGACGACGACGATAATGTTGGAAAATATCAAACACATGCAAATTCTCAAAAGGAGAGTGGTAGGTATCATAAGAGTGGCTGCCTGATGATGATGATGATTGTGTGTATATGATGAGTGTGGTTCAAGTGCTTAAAGCGAAAAGAGCAGGGCTCTTTTAGGCAAAAGTTATCCTTCTTATATAGAGTTTCACTTTGAACCCATATAAGGCTGTAAGTGTTCCCCCAAAAGAACAATGAGATGCTTCTAAGTGTTGTTTCGTGTCACCTGAGAAGCATTTGGACATGAGATTTTGTGCCCCATATCATCTGCGAAATTGTTTCGAAATATATATAATACCTACCTACATAGGCATAAGGGAAATATTTACATACATTCACTACGTACATCATAGATAAAATATACTCAGGGGGAGTTGAGCAATATATACCTGTATCATAAGAAGAAGAAAGCACATTATATTGCATATTGGACATGGATACTTTTGGGCTTATATTGTTTTGCCATGATGCAGGGACGCATCATTTTCTATATTTGCCTTGTGCTAAGGTGCTATATGCGAAATTAAATTTATATAAATTTAAGGTTTTAATGCATTGAAACGAACACATTTCACTTCAACTTAAAAAAATGAAAAGCGACGCACTAAATGTTTGAAATAATTTTTCTTAAATTAGCAAAAGATACTTTTTAAACCATTTGCCAACAGTTATGTAGATACTCCTTCTAAGAAATTTGATTTTCAAAGCAATGGCGGATCCAGGTAGGTGGCTATAGGGGCTTAATCCCCACACAGCCAATTCCTAAAATTGATTGAAATATAGAAAGCAATAGATAACATGCCGTGTAGAGTTTTTTTTATTGGTCTCAAATTTAACGGAAATCAGACAAAATAACGAGTTTGGGGTAAGGTTTTTTTTTCAAGAGCTCGCACGAAAGGGGTTTTTGCTACCCTTAATATGAACAATCACAGTGCGAGCGTTAAGAAAATAGGGAAGGTTTTAAAAGAGATACGGATGCACATTAGTTTTGAAGTTCTGAATTTAAAATGGGGAAGGGGGGAGGTCCCGGAAAAGCATTGCACATTCTTGCTGTGGGACTAAAGAAAGAATCTATATACTTAACGATGCGTCGGAAGTTGGGCTCAAGGGTAAACTGATGTGCATTCCTAAAAGTGCAAGTATTGCGGTTGAATTGTGGGGGGAGTGCAACTGACTATTTCACTTGAACACTGTTTATTAAAATAGCCTGAAAATAATTGGACAAAAAAAAACATGGTCGGGTTTATAAAACCAATTCTCTAAAAACTAAACTTATTTCAGCGGGTTTTTGCGGCTTAACTCAAGGGACTGTTTAAGTCATCCAGACTACCTAATCGCTCGTGCTGTGTTCAACACTTTAAGGGTAGACATAACCCCTTTAGCGCGCGCTAAATATATAAAATAAAAAAAAAAGTCCGAAGTTGGGTCTTAAGCTTGAAGAGATAATTTAAAAAACGGTGTCGGGGCTGAACAATTTACATGTCAATTGCAACAACAATTTACCCCAAAAACTTAGCTTATTTATAACAAAAATATTGCAGAATTGGAGAAAAATGGCCTGTCAATTTTTATATAATTGTTTAATAAAACAGGAATTGTTTCTTACGGGTCTGCCAGGGCTTAGAGAATCTTGGAGCTTATATTTTCAAGGTCAAAGTCAATTAAACATACAAAACATTTTTGGACTAAGCAATTACATTACAAGAAATCTAGTCAAGGAGCCAAATTGCACAAGCATAAGGTTTCTCTGTGCATTCAGAAAATCATGCAGAAGGAAATAAATATTTGCAATCTCTCTAGACTCCAGGGTGACGTGCAAATTTATCGACATTTTTTTTTTGAGCAGGAATACAAAGCGTATGCAGTTTATACACGAAAATTCATTCATGCTTGCAGAATTGGGCCGCAGGCTATTTTTTGGAGCAGCTATGCCTTATGTCCGACTAAAAGTCATGAAGTTTCAATCAGCAAAATATTTTATTTTCTGTGCTTCCCAGTGACAGTTCGAAAAAATATTGGTACCTTGCCTACTCTACTAGTTGATTTGGCTAGTTCACAAAAATGAGATCTCCGGAGGGCGCATACTGCCGAAATACATATTTTGCCAGTGAGATTTCATTTTCGTTTCAAACTGGATTTCCAAGCCCCGTTTCACATCCAAATCCTAGATTCGCTACTGTTTAAGAGTAAACATTTATTATTGTTTTTGTTTTAAGTTCGCTCATGCAGATGAATTTAGTCTTAATGTGATCTTTAAAATGTAAACAGTAAGAGGAAACCTTTCTCATCCCGGAGGAAGGTGGACCTTTTTTGCCTAGGATTACCGCTTTCCATTACTGTGGACTAACTATACAGCTATGTAACACTATGCTGCTGTAATTCAATCAATTTTTTGTTGCCAAACTTGACTTCTGTTTTTTATTGTTTATTGTAAATAAGCAAGCAAAGTGCATTTTTATTTTACTTACAAACTAACGTAACGCCCGCTTTTAAGTTGTTAAAGCTTTAGTTTTGGTCTGAATCGATGGTGTATCCAGATTATAAGGCTACTAATGTTCTATGAGAATCATGAATTATAAAATCGAAATCTGGCTTCACTGTGTTTCGTTGTCAGGGCGTCCATCAGTCTATTTGTCCTAATATGGGAAATCGAGCTAAAGTCTAAATGAATAGTCGGATGTGCGTAAAGGTTGGTGTACTTAACGCATTTTTATGTGATTTTCCAGAGGCGAAATTCAAGTTTTTGTTCTAGCTCATTTAGAACGAGGGGTAGCTGCTATACAAGGATTTCAATTTTATCAAGTTTTCTCAAAAACAGCTTTAACGATTTGGATTAAACTTCGTCAAAAAATGTAATCTCTAAAAGAGTATTAATAATACTGCCTACCAGGTTCTTGTGAACAACTTCGAATAACGGAAATTAAGTTTTGACGTTTTTTGAGAAATTTGGCATTTTTACATATATCCGAATATCTCGCCAAATGGTTTAGTTATTTTTGACAAAATTTGTCTAACCGTTAATTCTATGATATTTAAAAGCATATTAGATATTAATATTACCTACATTCAAAATTTGTATTAATATTTTTTTGTACGAACAAATAAAATCAAAAATATAATTTATTTTTACTTTTTTCACATTTTCTTGTTGTTTGTAAAAAATAAATCGGGTGGCACAACGGCTCATGACTAGTGACTAACAACTCGCAACCATTCCTGTGTGCGCCTTTCGACAGGAATGGAAGGGACCTACAATTTTATGCCGAATCCGAACGGCTAGACGAGAAGCACTTATTCGTGAAAAGTGATACTCTTGAAGGATTTGTCAATTCCTCGCAAGAAGCAGTAGCCCTGAAAAAAACTTTTTGGTTTTTAGGTGGACGAGGCTGGGAAGCGATCCCAGACCTCCAGCGTGACAGTTGAACGTACTAACCATTACGCTACGGGCTACTACAAATTTGTTTGTAAAAAGTACAGTGAAATCTCCCATTGCCGACATCACTTTTACACCAATAGATGCATTAAACAGACAATTAAATTTGATTAGATGGACCTAGTCTTCAAGTCTTCTTTTCAGCAATACTTTTAATTTTTTTTTTTGTAATCGTCCACAGAAGATTTGTTTGTTTATTTTATTTTTTTCAACACAAATAAAATGTCTTTCTTTTTTTCTGTAGTGTCAAGTACCTCCATATTTAAAAAAAAAATTAATTTGCAGGGCTTTTAAATAAAATGCAATTAAATCACTGAATTTCAGGGTAAATATTTATTTGTTCTCTTGAACGGACAACTCCCTTAAACGGACAAAAATATTGTCACCGTCGCTGTCCGCCTAAGGGAGGTTTCACTGTAGAAAATATTCTAAATTGATATTTTGGCTTGTTTTGTTTTCAATATTTCTTCGTTAATAATTTGAAACTATCAGCGAAAAATCCTTAATTCTAGAAGTAAACTATAAGAGCAAATTGGTACGACTGAGATGTGCATTTAATTTGATTACATTCCATAGTTTACCAGGTTGTAAGTAAAGTAAACTGGTTCATGTTCAATCGTGATGTTTCAAGTTAGTTTGTGAATAAAACCAATAACATGATTGGACCTTGTTTGAACCTCAGTTAATCCGCCAAATTGGATAAGTTAAGATCTTGAACCGAAGTAGAACCACGTTTGCACAACTAACCCTTAATATGAAGAAAGTAAACCAATGAACATTTTGACTTTAGGGAAAATATTTTCTGAATTTATCGTGCTCAGCTAAATTCAATAAAATTAAACTTTAAAAACATAGTAATTTTAACGACGATATATTATTGGTACACTCAGGCGTATACGCACTTTTTTTTTTTGTTTGTTTTTATTTTAGTATTGTTTGTTATTTTAAAATGTACAGCGATAACTGTATACAAATAATAAAATTTATTTGTTATATCGGAATAACACAAAAATATGGCCATTTTCTCAAAAAAATGTCAACAATATCTCCGTTGTAAGTATTTTTTGACAAGAAATGGAAATTTTCTTTTCTTTAAATTTCCTCAAACATTACAGACACGAAATTTAAGCAAGTTCAAATCCTAGTTCTACAGAAAAGGTCTTTAGTTTAATCCTTATATGACGGACAAAATGTTTTTCAGATAAATATGCATTATGTTGTGCAGAAACTTAGCCGCACACAAAAAAATTCGAATGATCTTTAACTTTAACCAAATAAATCAGGATCATATGACAGCAGGTTACCGTGCTTTTCTGTCTTGAAAAACTTTAACATTGACAACAAACTTGTCGGAATATGTCTGACAGTTCAGCAGTGCCAAACAATTTTTTAAAACTAATTTTAAAATCACAAAAAATTACGGATATCGGTGGAAACCGAATTTGGACAACAAATTTAATTCTTGGGAAACTTCTGACACATTTTTTTAGTCATATCTTCAGCTACCCAAAAGCTTTGAGAGTTAGGTACATATTCCCACAACTTCTCGATATCTGAGCCAAATCACTGGCCCATTCGGTTTATTGTTTAATCAATGAAAATTGTACCTGTACCGTGTCCCGATGAAAACCATCTATACTTGCTAAATTAGAGCGAATTCGTAATCGTCTGCCTAACTTAGATCTGCAAAGTTTGTGTTCGTAAATAAAAATTGTAATCTGACTTCAGCAGGCCTGCAAAACAAATAACGTTCATAAACATCAAAAGTACGCAGAAATCAAATCGGCGTCGGGCAGTTTGTGCTGAAAAAAAAAACATTCTGCTGAAAGAAAAAATTAAAATTAAAACAGGAAAGCATGTAAAGGGTGGGCCATCTAGGGGTTTATTTTTGAATCATATGTTATTTTTACACTGACAGCTGTTTTCAAACGAAATCTTGACGGGAAGTCAGTATTATACCTCCAAGTCGCTTCACGCTTGACAACATTGGGAAATATTGAAAACTTATTTCCAAAGTGAGTGCCATGGGAAAATCGTCTTTTCTGAAGAGGCACAAAATCATCTCGGCGGCTTCGTTAACAAACGAAATTGCCGGATCTGGGGATCGGAAAACCCGCACACGTTACTGTTGAGAACGCAAAGCATCCATAAAGAGTGACAGTTCGGTGCCGATTGTGGAGTGGTGGCATCATTGGACCATTTTTCTTCGAAAACGGGGCTGGGAACAACGTTTTGGTCAACAATGGTCGTTACAGAGCCATGTTGACCTACTTTTTTTTACTAACATTAAAGACATGGATTTGGACAACCTTTGGTTCATGCAGGATATAGTGTGCCATGCCACACAGCCCATACCACAATCGATCTTTCGCGCACCAAATTCCAAAATCGTGTTATCAGCCGTCTTTTCAATGTCAATTGGCTGCATCGGAGCTGCAATATGAACCCTTTGACCTTATTTTTTGTTGTGAAACGTAAAGGACCGATGTTATGTCAGCAATCAGGAACTGATTCAAGAACTTAAGGCCATATCATACAAGCAATCCGTGAGCTACAGCCGAACCATCAACAATATTTTGGAAAATTGGAGTGACCGAATTCGCTGCTGCGAAGCCAGCCGAGGAAGCCACTTGAACGACGTTGGGTTCCACAATTAATGGGAATGTTTGTTTTTAGTATTAAAGCCATAATACATGGACAAAATTAAATTTTGTTCACTTTATTGCATTTTTAAAAAGAAACTTGTGATTGACCTACCCTGTAAAGAAAATGGCTTCCAAGTACATAAATCAACAGGATATTTGTCTATCTATCAACGAATGTTTCTTTCCAAATGTCACCCAAAAGCCATAGAATCGCCTTTTTTTGATAATCGGATTTCTTATAAATAATTTTCTACGCTGCGATGTTTACGAACACAAATTTATTAAAAAACTGCCGCCTGCTTGCTTTCTGCGGGCAGAAGAAAAATAAAATCGATACGCAGAAGCTAAACAGGCATGCGGCATATCTGCCACATATTTCTGCGATTACGAACTCGCCCTTACTGTGGAGCTTCTGTCGGGTATGGATCAGGTCAGATTTTCAACCATAACAAAAGAGTCTTTCAACCAGATTGGTATCTAGCAAGATGCCACTTACCACGTTGGTTTTTGACTTTCTTCCACTTGCGTGGATCATCTACATATAAAATAAATTGGGTGGCGCAACAGCTCGTGAAGATTCAGGGCCTAGCGACTTACAACTCTCAACCATACATGTGTGTGCTTGTCGACAGGAATGGAGAGAACCTACAATTGTATGCCAAATCCGAATGGCTAGACGAGAATCACTTATTTATGACATGTGATACTCTTGGAGGATTTGTCAGTTCCTCGCAAGATGCAATAGCCCTAAAAAAAAAACTTTTTAGTTCTAGTTAATTCGCATTTTGAATGATATATTTCCATTGGCTTGGCCTGTCAGTAGAATAACTTACATTAAGTACCCTTTAGTTTGTTCATTAGGTTACATTTTTAAAGTTAATGTCAAGGTTTTTTCAGTTAAGGTACCTACGGTACCAACATGTCTTCTCTAAATCTCAGCTATTTCTAAATCTAACACCATTTCTTCCTACAATCAGGTAAGGTAGATGTAAGTAAGTTTTAAAAGGTCTTAACCTAAAAGCACCTAGATACATAGGTATGTACATTTTACAATGTACATACATATATTCAAAAGGACTAAAACAAATTGATTACGGATAGGTTGGGAAATTTTCCCACTCACTCCAGAGTCCTTCTAATATTCATCATTCCCGTTGGAAAAAAAAAAATGTTCAACAAACTTTAAACTCATTAGTATTTCCTTTTATTGTTAGATGGTAGGCGGGTATCTTCCTTATCCATTAAACAAAAAAAAAACACAACAAGCAATACACCAACATAATCTGAAATGATAAATGTCAAACAAACGACTTTATACTGATAGACAACGATAAAATAAATTAAATCCTTTGTTTTTGTTTTTATTCGAATACAAAATAAAAGGACAAAAACCTGTTAGAAGACGCCATTAACACGAACAGATAACCGCAAAACAAGAACCTATACAATATTACTTAAAAAAAAACATCCTTGATAGAACAAAACAAAAAAAAAAGATAACAAAATAAAAGAAAAACACAACAAAAAATAGAGTTCCTTTAATCCAATACCATCATTGTAAAAGGACGAATATAAAGAGGCCATAGGAAACAAAAACACGCACACAGCGCACACATTGAACAAAAAATATTCAAACATCAAACATTTGACAATTTTTGAAGTGAATATAGTCAAAGGACCAAGTATCTATCTTTCTATCTATCTCTTTATACAACAAGAACATGGATGGGTATTTAGGTTAGCTAGATGGCCGCACTGCCTATTTCGGTACGCCTATCCCTGGACTACGACAACAAAAGCTGGAGCCAAGTTGCAAAACACTACGGCAGGACGAAATGCAATAAAATCACAAAACAAAAAACTCTCTTTCCCATCGATACATGATACCTCTCTAAAAACACACAATTCCTACTCTAGGAAGGTATACCAAATATAGATCCAATAAGAAGCATATCGTCACCGCCATCAGCTAACACAGCGCGAGCAGTCAAAGTAATCCAACTTCAACCCCATCGTCAGCCATCACCCACCCTGTATCCTATTTCCTGTATATCAACCCTTCAATACACACACACACTATTGCCGCGCATAAACAATCGCTCTGAAGTGGCTCACAAAAGGACTACACCATGTTCGCCCTGCATTTCAATTTATCCAAGCGAGTATCTAGGTATACCCACTCGTATATCCTTATGAATGGCCCATGTTCCTGTTTGTTATCCCTTTTGTGGAACACTAACTCTGCCATCGTACACCACATCACCGTACCGCACCGTAGGTACATCATACCTATACTTCGGTATATTCTTTTTCCAAAATGTCGCACTCCACCAGCACTTACTCACTTAACTCTTCTTCTATCACCCGCCGCCGTGCTCTCGGTGTGCGGTGACCAGGAAGCAAGCCACCCGGCTGTTGGCGCTCTCAATGACTGTCCTGTTTACCTAAGTCCCCATCAAATCGGGGATATTGCAAGGATTTGTCAATTGTCAGCCGTAAGGACACGCTACTCTGATTGCCTTCTCCTCTATAGGTTCGCTTCTATTGCGTACATTAGTACAAGAAGTTTCCTATAGAGCTTTTCTCATCATAGGCATCAATTTCAAGCAAGCTCCTGATCTAACCATCTCGCAAGGACGACCTGCACCATCCGATTCAAAGGAATTTCACAGAAAATCAAGTTCGAATCTCTCCAGTAAACATCCTCGAAGAGAAATAATAACATTTTCTTCTCTGGCGCAATAAATTTGAGCAGCAGTTTGAAGGCGAAAAAGGGGGAGTATAATATCCGAGCCATTTTTAAAACTTCCCCACTACACACACACTGGATTGTCACTCATTTTGAAAGGCGTGGCCTCCACGCAACACTCATAAGACTCTATGCCACACACCCTCTTGCAGTGAGACAACCCATCAGTCAGCTGTTGCATGCCATTACCGCCAACGCTCCAACCTCATGTCATCTCCACCACGCATTGCAAACACAACAAACCATCTCTGACATCGACCAATCGTCGCATTGCGCATGTGCCCTCACCAACCAACAGCGACATCTATCGAACAACCCCGCACGGCCAGAAAGAGAATCCGATATATCATGATGGCTAAAAAAAGACACACGAGACGACCAGTTTGGTGCGTGTTCGTTGCCTCGGCCGTCATCCGTCGACCGGCTACCAAACCGGAATAACAACAACTGTTCGACTATGGTGGTGGTATGTTATACCGTTGCAAGTTGTATGGTGGTGGTGGCACATTAAGAAGCACCAAAATCGGGGCGGATCCGTTCGGTAAGGCAGAAGACACAAGTATCTGACTCTTGAGCAAATATTCCAGCCAATGGGAGCTGGAATGCGATTGTGTGCAAGGCCACATCCCCGACCAAAAACCTGCTCTCGAGTGTAACAGTTTTAGGGCTGCATCCACAGACAACGTCTGACGAACCAGTTACTGCTTGAACGCGACTACGTGCGCATCGTTTGACACGCAGAATCTTAGCCCGATGGATTTTCGTATATCTCCGTATCTTGTTGTATTTGCCTCCATATAAAATTAATACGGCGAGTATATCTCTATCCGCTATCCCCCCAAGGATCTCCACCTATACTCTCTTTCTCTCTGGGTCTAGAACGATTCTGTTTTTGTTTCGAGTGTGGGCTCTGGGTTGTTGAATTGACCTCCTCGTCATCATCATCAGCAACCATCATCGGTGGCTCAATGACACGAGCAGCCCAACTGCAAGGACTATACACATAAAACGCACGGATTCGATACAGCTCTCGGGCATTATTATTATAAGATACTTCGAATCGAGTGTCTTTTTGGTGATTTTCTTCCCGAATTTCGGTATTTTTGTTATCATTCTTCTGATGGGAAATATTCTCTTCCTTGTTTGTGTTCTTTGCTCTTTTACTCTTTGCAAAATCAAATCTTCATAGCAGAAGCAAGGAACTTCTGTGGAAGGAAAGTATCCTTGAAACGCGTTCATTCAATCAAAAACAAAATATAAATGCTTACCCACCGGGTGACGTAAATTCCCGAAACAACCATTCAAAATAAACAAAACCTTCGTAGTGATTCGTGCGAATGGAGTTCCTTTGACAAAAAGTGTGTCCTTTTGGTGGATATTAAAAAATAAATAAAATAAAGCAAACAAATATTCTGACATTGACAAGGATATTATAGAAAAAGTGTTAGAAATGGTGTACTTTTGAAAATAAAAAATAAACAGAGGACGGGAACGCGAATGCAACACCGTGTTATCAAATTGTTGCACAGCAGTGTTCGGGAGCAGTGTGTTCTGTATTTGTTTCTAATTACAATTGACTTCGTTATACAAATTAAA
The DNA here is from genome assembly GCA_949320155.1 of Melangyna quadrimaculata. Classification (NCBI taxonomy): domain Eukaryota; kingdom Metazoa; phylum Arthropoda; class Insecta; order Diptera; family Syrphidae; genus Melangyna; species Melangyna quadrimaculata. The sequence continues at coordinate 146,033,616 of OX439484.1, read as the reverse complement.
TATACATAAATGCATAATATTTATTTAAAAGAAAAACACAAAGTGTTGTGATGATGAATCTTTTGTCAATCATTGTGATCCAGTTGAAGTGAGAACCAACAGCAAACCTGATGACAAGAATAAGATATTTTGTTTGTTTATAACATACAAGGATAAGCATATTAAGGAGATTTTCGGCGGAAGGAGCTTATAGTTTATAGTGTAGTAGATTTTTATTATCCCCTAATACCCCCCCAAAAGCTAGTGTAAATAGCATTATTATTTTTTATACACACTTATACACACATCAAAATGGCAGCATATGCGCAGTTCGGATACGGATATCCGTCGGCAAGTCAGGTAAATTTTCTCTTATTTTTATTTTTTGTGTTAAAAATTTTAGTGAAATTAATACACATTTGCATTTTGAAATAAAATGAGAAAAAAATTAAGTTTAAACAAAGAAAAACGTATTGAATTTCAAATTGAATCTAACACTTGGTATGACAGATATTTGTTTACATTTATCGTTGACAGCATTGAAAAGTCAACACGAAAGAGTTTCGCGCAACAACATCAATATCAAAGTTAATAAAAGGCTTTGCCAAGCCGACGCAAAACATACCTATCAAGCTCATTACAATTTCTTGCAGTTAGGTATTTATCATTGTGGTATCATCTGATATTTTTCGTATCGTTGCGAATGATTCGCTCCTATTTGGAGTTGTCTTATAGGACTTACTTATATGACATGTCAAAATCAAACATGTGATAGCGCGACACTAAATATGAGAAGATTAAAAAGTGTCTATATAAGCTATGTCAGGAAATGGAAGACAAAAACTAGGTTAAATGTATTTAGTTGAAAAATAGTTTACACTATGCGCCAGTTTTTCAGTGCGAAGTAAAAGTTTAAAATTAGGTATAGACCCCAACCGACTTTTAACAGAAATTTGTTAATTTTTCCAATTTAAATATATGTTTTGTAAATCTTAAACTTTATGTAATTCAAATAGCTTTATTTTTCATAAGCTTGTCAATCAAAAAAATCAAAACATTCAGAAAATAACTCTTAGTTATGTTTTCGGTTTTTGACAAAAAAAAAAATAAAACAGACTTGTAAATATGTTATATTTATTTTTTTGTTCGTCAAGCTCACAAATAATATTCACGAAATTGCGAATGTGTCCCTCGCAGTTTTCAAGTTTAAAGTTGTGAAAAATGTTGCTAAATTGTGAATTATACCTACCTGTCCTCTGTTTTTGGCATTTTGTCTTTTTATTCTATCAAATTGTTATAGATAAATGTTACAAAAAATATGGTAGATTAGAATGAATTGTTGATGGTTTGGGTTGGTACAATGTTCAAAAAACCAAGTTTCCCAACTCCCTACACCACTACACCCAGGGTGCTGGGATATCAAAAAAATGGCTAAATATTGGTCCATTTTTTTTTTGTTCAAAATATCTTATTATGTATATCAGTCTAAAAAAAAAATATTTACCACACTTTTTATTAGAAATAAATTAGGTACCTATCTAATTTTTATGAGTAGTAGCCCGTAGCGTAATGGTTAGTGCGTTATCCTGTCACGCTGAAAGTTCGCTGAGGGTTCGCTTCCCAACCTCGCCCAACTAAAAATTAAAAAGATTTTTTTCAGTGCTACTGCCACTTGCGAGCAATTGACAAATCCTCCAAAATTATAAATTGTTGTAAATAAGTGCTTCTTGCCTAGCCATAAGGATTCGGCATAAAATTGTGGGTTCCTTCCAATCCTGTCGAAACGCGCACACAGGAATAGTTGCGAGTTGCTACTTTCTACGATATAGGTAGCATATACAGCTTATTAAATTTAAAAAGTTCATATGTGCGTAATGTTTAAGTTTTCTTTCGGTTTCACAGGATTTAATACGCAGGGTGTCAAAAACAAGAAAGAAAATCTTATTCTTACGGTATTTGTTTCTGTTGATCTCAAATTCGTCTTTGGTCTTAGCGATTAGCTTCCGTATAAACATGAGAAATAAATCGTTTTTTATTTTTCGTTAGTTTTTACCTTATCAATATAAAAAGGCGAAGTAATTTTTATTATCAAATTTTGACAATTCCTTCATATTAGGTACCTATCTTTTTCTTATAATTTTGTTTAGATTTTTCCAATATCTTATATCAATTTTGGAGAAATGGGTTAGCTTAATTTAAGTATTTACCGATCTTTTGCCAATTCAATTGTCGATTTCTGTTACAAATCCTTCTTATATCTTGTTTACTTCGCTATAAATCTCTTGTAGAAATGCATGTGTGTTTACAATTTTACCACATTAAATCATATTTTATACCATAACCTAACGAAAGATTTATTGTATAGAGTAAAGGACAGATTGGAAAGATTTTAAATGAATTTGGAGGAAGAAGAATATAAATATGAATTGTTGCAATTTTGTTTGAAGAAAATCAGGATACGTATAAAAATAAAAAAACAATGACGCAATATGATACTACCTTAGGTGCCAGTTATAGCTATCATTGAAATCCATCATTGAAAAAGTTAGCTGTTGATTTAAAGACCCTTTGAAAGTTTAATCATTAAATATTTTAATGCAGAAGGATAGCTTACGAATTCAAAATTATTTCTCCGCAAAAAAAAATTCATTTTGACCCATATCTTCCCCATAACGTAACTTTTAATTTTTTCAATGATCATTGGTAAGGTAGTTCATCATTGAAAAATTAAAAGTCATTTTAAGAGAAAAGTTGTGCCAAATTGAATTTTGTTTTACCTGGATACAATTATTAAGTCAATAAGCTTTACTTTGGCATCAAAATAATCATTTATTTTTTTTTCAACATCTCTCAAAATTGACTTTTAATGTTTTCAATGATGGTTTTCAATGATAGCTATAACTGGCTCCTTAATTAACATTTCTCCAATTTTAAAACATACTATTTAACTACCATATCTACTAAAACAATATTCTTAACAAACTACAGCTGAACAAATTCAAAATAGTAATAGTAAAACTCACAAACATTATAAAGTTTATAAAAATGTATCAGTGTTATTGGCATTAAGTTCGATGGTAAAAAGACAGAATAGCCTAATTTGTGATTTTTACTTTAATAAAAGGTTAATGATGCTTAATTCATCTAAAATAAGTACCTTAAATCATTTTTTAATCTAATATCATACTAATAGGTCATATCTATGTACTAAATTTACTAAAATTTTGCGCTAATGTTTTTTTTTTAATCAAATCTGTATTGTTATTTTCTGCATTATTATGTTGCTTTTTTATATTCTAGTTGACGATACCATCGAATTTTGAAATTAGATACCCACATAGAACCGCGGTTTATAATAAAAAGTAGAATAAAGAATGTAACATGCAAGGAATTTATAGTTTATTTAAAAAAAAAATGCAAAATTTAAATTCAAACACTTGTATCTTTTTGATATTAAAAAATTCTTATTTAATTCAATTTTTTTTAAAGCGTTTAACACATTTTTATCAGACACTCTTCTCTAAAACTTTATAATGATGCAGATAACTCCAAAATGTATAGTTTTCGACATCCGTTGGTGTGACCATCTAACTAATCTAACTAATGCCAATGTCGTTCTCATGAAAAACGTTTCTTCTTTGTTTGTCATATTCGTTAATTAGTCCATCGATTTAATTTAAATTTTTAAAGCATGTAGAGTTACATATTTCTTAGGAGTAATGACAATAGTTCCGTTCCTTTACTTTAAATTTCTGGTTATTTCCTGTGAATTTGTGCGATTTTTATTCAAAAGCCGCTCCCGGCTCAAACAATTGGCAAAAACAAACCCTCGTGAGAGACTAAATAATTTTGCCCTACCTGTGATTTTCTGTCCGAGAAATTTCTTCAGGCAGAAAATCAAAGGGCAGCTAAATGTCATTTTGAGAGAAAACGAATGAAAGCCACAATTCTTGCCGTAGGTACTTGTCTGGTACATTAGGTAATACTAATTATAAACTTTATGTGATTTTGCGCTCCAATACTTTTGCACAGTTTTGATATTTTTGAGAAAATTTGACAGATTGTGGTTTTCTGTGCACAAAGTAAAGGATCGGACATAATAATATATTCCAAAATCGTAAGAATATTCATCTCAAAATTCAAAGAACAAATAAATGTCTTGAATATACCTTTGAATATACCTTTCCCAAGTGGGCCAACTTATAGAGTCAAATTGGCTGATTAGGAAATAACCTCGATAGACCCTTACAGAAGTTAAATTGTTAGTTGGGACTTGTCCATTCTTTTTCTTTAATTAATTTAATTTTGTATCAATAAAGTTGAATTTTACGTGTTTTATGTACATACATAATATATTACAAGTTTATCAAGAAATCGAGTCCTAAAAGCTGTAATGTTTATAGGCGATAAAAACTAAAAAATCAAGCTAAAGCTAATAAATATTTTTAGGAAATTTCATCAGTGTCAAAATGCGTCATATCATTAGATTGTATTAAATAACATTTTTTAGCTTGATGAACTCCCGCCTCCCCCGCTTACCACCTCTTAAAATGCGTCTATACAAAAATTGGGCGAACTCAATGGATGGAGTAGCAATACTCCGAAATGCGTCGCATAGATAAATAAAAAAAAGTTGTGATATTAGTTTTTAAATTTAAATTAAATAATTTTTTTTAATAAATACAAAAATTAAATTTGTTTTTTTAATAATTTTAATTTAAGAATAAATAAAAATATAAAATTAACACAAAACTTGGAGACGAAAACTGAACAAAATGTATAAAAATTCTATATTTCACTTTATCTTGTAAGCAACTTATACACAGTAAACTTAAGCTGTTCATGTTTCTAGCCACTAATGTATGACATAAGATCAACTTTCTTCGACATGTCTAAATGATAAACCTTAATAATAAAAATTAACCTACATAAGTTGATGTATAAGACGCGTGAATATATATAATATAATATGTACATTATATCATATATGAGTTTTCTTACCCTGTTTATTTTCCTTTCTTATCTGTTATGGATAAGATTATAATAGTTAAGTGAACAAATAACCTGAAGTGACCATCGTGTCCATATCTCTAATACATAATATATTAAAAAACGTATCTTCCTTTAGCAACTTAACAACAAGCGACATTATCATTATAATGTGATTTTTGACTATTTTTATCTAAAGTTACCTCCGGCCTAAGGTCAGTAAAAGTTGGAAGGTATTTTTAAAATCGAGAAATTTTAACTTGGTAATGCATAAATTTTCTAAGGAGATAAAATAAATGAATGGTTTGTTAATGTAAGAACCTATTATTTCTATTTCAGTTTTTTAAAAAACGTTTTTTTTTTTTAATTATTTATTCAACTATGAATGTATAATACATACTTAGGGCCAGTTTTTCAGTGCGCGGTCAAAGGTAAACTCGAGTTAACTCACCAAATTTGGTGAGTTAACTTTTGATTAATTCAAAAAAAAAATGTTCATGATATTTTATCTTTTGTGTTTTTTAAAGCATTCTGCATTCATCATCAATTTAAAAACAGCTTCCTGACGTAACTGTAGACAGATCTTTATCCAGAGTTTACTAACTCTGGCTTAACCCAACACTGAAAAACTGGTCCTTTATAATTTAAAAGTAAACTTTTTGAGGTATTTTTAGAAATAGCCCACAACTAATATGAATGTCAAGTTAGGAAAACAACACTCGATGAAAAAGCGGACAGGTATAGATAATTAGCCGTCAATAAGGCGTTGTGACTTGTTTTTATGTTGTGCAGTGTTTTAATGTTAAGTTTGATTGCTGCTTGATATCTTGTTTATATACAGGGTGTCCCTTAATTCGTCAATAGTATTTTAGGGCATGATTCTTGGATGTTTTCTAAGAAAAAAATTGTTTTACACTAAGGGCCTATCTCCAATTTTGATATCATTTATTGGGGATTTAAGAAAACTCTTCTTTTGGTGTTCCCTGACCCATGTTAACGGTAATTGCGCTGTTAGTAATAATGATAGAAACTTTGTTTAGGCCTTTATTTTTAGAAGAAACACAAGCCTTTGTAACTGCGTTTAAATAAATTTTTGATCTTTTCTCAGTCTTAAGATATTTAGTTTTTAGCCTGTTTCATTTTTCCTGCCCATGCTAATTTTTTGACTTTGGGGTCAATTTTCTCCAAAAAATGCGTTTTTTTTTAATGAATGTAACAATACTTAAAATAAAAGTCACTAACAAGTTTCCCCAAAAACTAATAGATTCTATGATAATTTGGAAAAACAGCGACAGGTAAAATTAAAAAAAAAATGTTTTCTTAGCTTTTAGCTCGAAAAGCTATGAATAAAAATTATTTGTGTTGTTTAAGATAATTTTTTAAGTATGTTTTTAACTAAAACAATTATAACGGGTGCACTCTGACATTCTTTGGTTTGAATACATGCTAATTTTAGTAGCGACTTAAGTTGAATTCTACAAACTATCTGCAGTTGTTGCAAAATGATTTACAGAACTATTGGAAGATATTCCATGGGTTCAACTAGCTTCATCTTATTCCTCACTTCAACCCACTTTGCTCGAGAGGTTAAAAATTGACAAGATGAAGAGTAAGCGGTAATCATTGGATAGGAAAAAGTTAGAGCAGTTCAATGGCCTGCAAGATCACCTGACCCTACAATACTGGATGTTTTTGAATAGGGAAGAATGAAATAAATCATTTATTTAACCAAAATAGCAACTTAAAGTGAATAAGAATACCGCATGCTCAAAGCGTCCTCAGAAGTGAGGCAGTAGCTAGGATCATTAATATCAATATCAGTGAAATACGAAAACGGGCTCTAGGATGTATACAAAATCAAAGAGGACTCATTTGAACACCTGTTGGAACTGTTTTAGTTCACAAATTTAAAAAAAATTATCGATAACCACACGTATCATTTTTTATTCATAGCTTTTCGAGCTTAAAGCTAAAAAAACACTTTTTTTAATTTTACCTTCCGCTGTTTTTCCAAATTATCATACAATCTATGGGCTTTTTGCAAACTTGTTAGTGACTTTTATTTTAAGTATTGTGACATGCATTCAAAAAAATTATTAAAACATCATGTTGATTACGCATTTTTTGGAGAAAATTGACCCCAAAGTAAAAAAATTAGCATGGGCAAGAAAAATGAAACAGGCTAAAAACTAAATATCTTAAGACTGAGAAAAGATCAAAAATGTATTTAAGCGCAGTTACAAAGGCTGGTGTTTCTTTTATAAATAAAGGCCTAAACGAAGTTTCTATCATTATTATTAACAGCGCAATTACCGTTAACATGGGGCAGGGTACACCAAAATAAGGCTTTTCTTTAATACCCGATATATGATATACAAATTGGAGATAGGTCTTTACTGTAGAACAATTTTTTTCTTAGAATACACCCAAAAATCATGCCCTAAAATACTATTGACGAATTAAGGGACACCCTGTATAACTTAGCAAAGCAGCAAAAAAATTGTATGATAAATTCAAAATGGTCACAACACTTAATAAAAGGCAATTTATCCAACAATATTGTTCGGTTGGCAAATGTTTCTTGCTTACTTTGCAATTGATAAATAGGTTTTGTATAAGATAATGATAACAATGCTACGAGGCAAACTTATGTATGAATTCAAAAATAATGCATCATTGTAGCAGAAGTGATATTAAATGAAATATTTGCAAATGCATCAAACCAGCATCAATTTTTGTGTAGGTATCGTGTTCGCTGTTGAAAATTTTTATCAAATGAAACACACGCTTGATGGTTTACCAAAGTCAAGATTATCATTTATGATTTGTTGCTGAAAAAGATCCTTCTTTACCAAATAACAATATACTTATATTGCGCTTACTCGATTGTTCAAAAAAGTCGAAATCATTTTGCGGGATCTGAAAATAACTCCCCAAGTAAGAGTTTTGTCTGTGTCCTGAAAACATCGTGCGCATCTACATACATAATATTTACAAATTCGCAAGAGTAACGGGTAAATTTTTTAACATATAACGTGTACCTACACATTTATAGCTTTATTCAAAAATTCACATATTATTTTGAGCATCAATAGAAAGTATGCATCACGATTACAGAGTTGGGTTCGTGTCGTGTTGCATTAAATCATTAATCATTTAAGAGCTTTTAATCAGTTAAACCTTCTTAGTTAAAGTGCCATTCAAATGAGTTGCGAACTGCATTAAATTAGTTAAGCTTACAGAAAAAACACATTTTAATATTTTTTACGCGACTAACAACTACGACCTGCAAGCTGTCAAATGAAAATTCACAGTCCACAAATACAAGACGCATTCCACAAAGCTGCGAACAAATAATTCGCTCGAATTTAACCTCAAAAATATAATGTCTGGTGTTATACTCGTGTTGTTTGGTTTGGTTGCTAAAAAAAATTAGTGACTCCGCAGAAAAAAGTGTAAATTATTCACAAATAAATAAATATTTCTGTTTATTGCTTTCTAAAAACAGACAATACATTTTTGTTTATTATTTGAAACTTCACTTTTGGAATGACAGTTCGCAGCTCTCTGCAACCGCTCATACGAATGAAATGTCGAATTCTGCAACCATTCGCAATTTGCAGACGCAGGTCGCGGCTTTATATGAATGGCACTTAACTGCTAATAAAGTTAAAAGAATCTTTAAAAATCAAATCCTATCCCGCGAACAAAGAATTCTTTTGAGTGCAAACTATTTTAGCAGTTCCCGTAAAATGACGCAGTTGTCACTTTTGACAGATTGACAAGATTCGTTATTATATATTGATGATACATATTTGAATCATAATAAGCTACGTAGCGCTTCAGCTCCAGCGTCACAAAACATAAGTGCTGCATAAATATTTGACATTTATGAATTAAAGGCCTTCTCCGAAATGACGTGAAACATTCGTTGGCGGAGTAAGTTAGTTTTTTTTAGTCAATGTTTTTGTTTTCAACGTTGTGACTGTTTCGCTGCTATTTCACACTATTTTTGGATAGCCTTTACTCTAAAATAATTAAGTTTTATAATGTTTGAAAGAGTTGAGAGCTATAATGTCCTAAATAACGACAAGTAGCTTTCTGAGCAGTCAAAAGAGGAAGTCAGTCATATTCCAGTCAAGCCAAATAGAATATCTTTCTGTTTTTTTCTCATTCTTACTTTGTCAAATGTCAGTTTTTTTACTCAGGGGTATTAAATTTCCCAAATCAAAAGTTAACGGAAATAGACGAAAAGCAACTATCCAAAGTTAGAGCCACATCATATAAGTTCCTTCAATTCGCTTGTTTTCTTCCGAACATCAGTATACCAGTGTCTCTCCGAGAAAAAGTGTGCTGTGGCACTAATTTTCGGGCTGTTTCTGAGTGAAAAACTTGTCATCAAACCACTTTTTGTGGTTCTCAGTCTAAATAATATTATTAAACAACTTTTTCCCATCACGGGGAATAGGCCTTAAGACCTTTGGAATCTGGATTAAGAAGCCGATGATCGATCTATTTGGGCTACCGTAAATCTCTTAATCAACTGTATTGCAATGCAGAAGTTTTATTCATTTTTTGCAATTGAAGCGAAAAAAAAATCATTCTGCCCTGCTAACTTGACAGTGAAGTTGGCAGGTCAGTATGACATTTTTTTTTTTTTCAAATAAAGGACTTCAAAATTTGGCAACTGCAAATTTAGAGCCTTAATTCAAGTCTCTAGCCTGCTCGGTTCTCGAGATACACTACGTGACCTGCTAACTTTAGTGTAAGGTTAGCAGGTCACTCGATTATATCCACTCTTTTGTGAACTGCAAAATCAAAAATAGAAATGGAAAAGAAGTGCAAAAAAACTGCAAATTACTGCGTTGGTCCCGTTATTCTAGTTGAAAGTTGCCCTGCCAACTCGCACAGACGTATACCCTCTAGGAACTATCCAAAACAAATATGCACTTATTTAGTTAGATCAAGTTATTCAGTGCGGTATTAAATTTAAACACGAGTAAACTCTCCAAATTTAGTAAGTAAGATCTGGATTAACTAAATAGATGCTCTTAGGGCCAGTTTATTCACAGTGGGTTAAATTTAGTATGTGAATTTCAAAGGCTTTAATTAACTAACTCTAATCAACCAAAATTGGCTGATTAGTGAAATCCATGATTAGCAACTCATGCTTTGATTTTTTTAAACAAAATTTGATCAACAAAAACATTTGGGGATTTCCCAGCTCCACTAATCATGGATTAAAGATAATCAGCTGTGAACACACTGGCCCTTAATATTTTATACTCTTAGCTTCAAGTTTGTTAAATCTTTTTGAATGCTCTTGACTGAAAAACAACTTCTTGATGAGTTATGTAAATGCAGACAAATTTGTGTCCAGAGTAAGCTTACTCAGGCTTAACGCACCTCTAAAAAACTGACTATTAGAAATTTAATAAATATCTTGTTGCGAATCTATGGCGATTTTATTTATGTATTTACTTTTTTTTTAACAATTATTTCCTCAAAACTTCCCACTATTTAACCATAACGTTAGTCATATGAACAAACAACATTTTATTTTGTTTACAAGAGAATTTAATGGTATAACGATTTTCCCACATCAAATTATTTTCAATTATATGTATCTACATCTACACATCGCGCACAAATCGACATGCACACAGAACATTATCTGACGAATATGAATGATTTACGATCTTGGTGAAATTTCACCTGAATATAATCACACAAACTCATCGGACTTCGCGCATCGGAAACTCATCCATTCCGTGTTGTTGTGTATACGAGTTCTATCTCTACTCAAAAACTAAAGTATTAAGATAAAAACAGCTATGGATAAAAAAAAATGAGCGAGCTCGTATATACTCAGTAAAGGAAGCTCCACTCCAGTGAAGAAAAAAAACAAAGATGTAGGTAAAACAGGAATGCATGAAATGTCATCGCGAATTCCCATCATGCATCGTGATTCCAATAATTTCCATCAACGCAATTCATCTGCGAACTTGTCAAAAGTTTTGATGGAAGCGATGCCAATCTCTACACCGCGCCGCGCCAACTAATAGTAGTTGTTGTTGTTGTTCTTATGGTTGATGATGGCTGATGCGGCAAAGCCATCATTTCATTCGTTATAGAGCCCGCTCTGCTGCCCGCGCAACAACTCGCACCCATCAGTTCTCAATGACAATTATGCGCGAGAATCGGAAATTGTGAGCATATCAGCACAGTTTTTTCTGTGACGCAGTCAAGGGCTAACACACACAACGCTTATACACTGATCTTGCCCATATCCCTTTGCCTTTTATGACAGATTCCTGTGTCCCGGTTTTGTATTGTTTTTTTTTTTTTTCATGGAGACCGATCGCGCCGCCTTAGACAGAGCCAGAACTCTTTCTGATTGCTTACTTCTTTGGGTTGTGACTGTTGTTGCAACGATTGCGCAAAAAAAAAACTGACTGACTGGCATGGAGATAGAACTGGCCAGTTTCAGGCCAATTCCAATTCCGCATAGGAAATTTGTTTCACTCGGAACGGTTATGGGAGTGCGATAAGATAAGCCGTATATGGACGGCACCAGCGTACGCGACTCGCTTGCTAAAAGCGCTTTTGCCTCTGAGTGCGCCTTTAATTAATTAATAATTCATTTTAAGTACATGCGCGCAGAGCTGCTATGATGATTCTTCGAGCAGGGATAACAGGCTTAAAGGTGTATAGTGTATGTGCTCATCTTGGCGGTTCCTAGCCAAATCCAGATTGTCTATCCCGCAACATCAAGAGTTTTGAGAGGTTGCGAAGACAAACTTAAAGCCCGATGAAACATTGACAGGCTTCTTATCTTGATGGAAAGAGATATCGCACAATCGAATCGACAGACCTATGTTAGCAGCCAATCTCCGGCAGCCGGGTGCAACAATAGCCAAGCATCCAGCATGAAATTCCGAATACCGATCCGATCCCCAGATGATGACGATCATCGTCGTCACATTGATGATTGCACATGAAGCGCCGCTGGCCGCTGGCTGGATGGATGGGCTGCACTGCCTTGCTTCTGTGCTTCCTTCTGGTTGACCGAGAGGGTATTCCGAACTGATCCAATCTCATTGCCCATCGTCGTCATCGTCTTTCTCCCTTTAATTTTTTTTTTGTTCTTGCAGTAAGAAGCAAAGTTTCGCCAAGAAGCAATATTCAACGGGCTGCTGCTCGGTTTGGACTCGAGCTGTCACTTTACGGTTATGAATTTTATGATTTATGTCTGGGCAAATGATGGATTTTATTATTCCGTGGTTGGAGTTTTCATGTTGATGTTGGTTGTTCCCCAACCTTCGCATCGCTTCTCCGCGCTTTTTACCAAACTTCGCCAATCATCCACGGACAGAGGAGTGAGTATGGATGGATTTTTGACATTCGGGTGACTCTTTTTGTCACTTTTGGACTTTTCCACCTTATACTCATATTCCCCGGGACTTGCGCGATGGGTAATTTATGTTAAAAATTCATAAATCAATAAAGGAATCTCATGCGCGATCATCAGAAACGGATGGACTGTTTTTGTTGCGTGTGAAATTTTGGCCGAGAATATCAACAGACAACGCATATAACGCGACAAGCATGGGTATGCGGTATATACCTAAGCGGTCAGTGCGCCTTGCGCGCCTGCTCACAGCAGCTATCTGACACTTTTTAATATTTATAGATACAAAATGAATCGAAATGAATTTATTATCCGCTAATGAGGTTTTTATTGTTATTTTTATTTAGTCAGATGATGATGACGGTGATTGCGGGATGGGGATGGAGGATGAGGACTGGGGAGAGAGGCTTCGCATTCTCACGAAATATATGTATGTATGTTGGTACCTAATATTGTTTTGTGTTTTTGTTGTTTTTGTTGTTTCTGTTTTCTTTGTTTGTCTCAGACTGAACGGGTTTGGTTTTTTCAGCAGTAGGTATATACCTACCTACCCTACCCATCTTTGAGATACAAACTGAAAGAGCTTGCAACAAAGATGCTGTTTAGTAGTTATGTGCTGTGCAGGTACCTATACCTATCTATAGGGTGCGATGTTTTGCCAGTTTATAGGCATGAAGGTACCTCTTTCAAAAGCGAAAGTGTATCTAACCGGATGACATGCAAAGATACGCGTGTTCATATTTTATCTTTCTACAAAGATTATAAGAGAGAAATAGCTACTACACCCACATATGGGAAAATATTTTAGCGCTTCAAGTCTAGATTAGTTTTCAACTTGGCAAAACTCTATTGATCACGATTAAAAATTAAGGTTTGGTTGGTGGCAAAATATATTTTTTGTTTGATATTTTTTTAAAGGAGAAGCTATCTGTGTTTCAATATTTGCGTAATGAGGAGAGAAGACACGATCATCGCAAGTTTACACGCTATAAAGTGTTTCAAAAATAAATCATTGAATAAAATCAAACAATGAAATACCTGAAATTCACAAACAAATATTCTGTGTGTTTTATGTCTTTTCTTTCTGGAAATGGAGATGACCTTTTATACTTTAAATTCATAATATTATAGCTATGATACCAATCTTGTAGTGGATTAAGTCCATAAAATAAAACTAAAATGACACTTAAAGATTAATATGCTTTTATACGCCAGTCAAATACGACAATAAAAAGCATGATGTATGTCTGCTTTTTGATATCTTGTTAGGGCTGTAAGAGTAATCTGTAGCTAGCTTCGCAGCTTCGAAAAACCTGTGCTCGCTGCAGGACAAAAAGCGCTTTAATCCCCCTCGTTTTCTGATATTTTCCAATAACTTTGGGAATGTGCGATTTAGGAAAAAAACATGCACTGTAAATATGATTGCTAAAAAATTTCTACAAGTCCATATTAGTTTTAAATTCATGCATGTTAAATTTTTGGGAACGGGTCGTTATTCTGTATTCCAAAATTCTGTTTCACCAAAATTTTGTAAATAGATCAAAAATTCTGTATGACTATAATTCTGTATTCCATTTTTCTGTAATTCCAAACTCTTTTTTAAAAATTCTGTAAAGACTTAAACGGGTTTTTTTTGTATGTATTTTTATATGAATTTGGAAAGTTTTTGCGACCTATAGTGGAGATGTCTTTCGCTCTGACAACAACAATTGAGCTCTTCAGTAAGAATTGTTGTTGCCTTTCTCAGACACATGTTTATACTCGATGGCTACCGACGTATTTATATAACAATGGAAAGGGAGCGGGTCAAAATTCTGGATTTCAAAATTCTGTGTGACCAAAATTCTGTTTGAATTTTTTTTGAAAATGCTGTATGCCCAAAATTCTGTGTTTCATAATTCTGTATTTAAAAATTCTGTATGTTCATAATTCTGTATATCCAAAATGCTGTATGTGCAAAATTCTGTTTTTCAAAATTCTGTTTACGTCCGATTTCAGTATTTTAATTAAGAATTCACTTTTTTTTTTAATGTGATCCCCATTTCTTGCCCTTGTCACCTGTGCGTTTGTGAAATCAGACCCGTCTTTAAAATCACTTAACCATTTTCTGAAAATCGTATTCGACTACAGACATATGTTGGTATTCCAAAAGTCATAATATCCAGCTTCACTTCTACTTATATTGAGAAACGCACAGCATCGCTCACTGTTCAGATTTTATTCCGAATCTAGGATTAATCGAAGTTAATGTCGTTTTTGTGATGTTTATTCGTCTCTTGAAATTTTTTAAACGAGATGCATACATTTTCGATACAAAATGGACAAAATGTTATGCATGTTGGTAACTTTTTTAATACTGCTTCTATTTTATTTACTCAACCTGAAGACAAGACCCATCCATCTTCCAACCATCGATACTGTTAATGCTGTTTTGCATCCTTTGAATACTTCCGTTACTTTCTTTGAATTTCGAAGACAGAACTAAACTCAGCTTGATGTCTTCCCAGTAGGCATATCATGTTTTTTTAAACCAGACTTCCAGTTTCAAAATGTTCTTATCTTCAAATTTACCTCGCAAAGAATGGTAGTTTTGACTGATCTTACGGCAGCGTCAAAAGCCAAGCTTTTTATCATACAAAATCTTTAATTATTCTGTATTTAAGAAAAAATCGGTTTGATAATGTAAAAAAGTGCGCAATTTTTTACATTATCAAACCGATTTTTTCTTAAATACAGAATTTTGAAAAACTGAATTTTAAAATACAGAATTTTGGTCATACAGAATTTTGATCATACAGAATTTTAAAATACAGAATTTTGTTCATACAGAATTTTGTGTAACCAGAATTTTGAAAAACAGTATTTTGAAATGCAGAATTTTGAAAACAGAATTTCGACCATACATAATTTCGACCCCAACCCCAATGGAAAAATCAACAAAAAACAAAAACAATTTTTCCATTGTTATTGTTTATCTTCTTCTGTATGTATTTTTATTCAATAAACAAAAGTTACAGAATCCTTTAATTAGCAAGAAAAACTTTGAATTAAAAAAGTCATGAAACTAAAGTACTAGTTGCAACAAAAATTAAATATATTTCAAATAACTTTACCTATTCAATAAAGATGAAGATTTTTGGCTAATCTTCTTAAATATTCTGTGTGACTTAATGCTCTTCTTTTTGTTGACTTAACGTTTAATTTTTTTTGTTTTTGAGTATGGTTTTTCGACTTTTAGGAATGAACTCGCCATTTTGAGTTCTGTATTACAAAATTCTGTATTTCAAAATTCTGTATTCCAAAATTCTGTGAATGATAAAAGAAAAATTGTTTTGATAATGAAAAAAAGTGCGCACATTTTTCACTATCAAAACAATTTTTCTTTTATCATTTGCAGAATTTTGGAATACAGAATTTTGAAATACAGAATTATGGATTTCCAGAATTTTGAAATACTGAATTTTGGATTTACAGAATTTTAAAATACAGAATTTTGGGTTACAGAATTTTGGCACATACTCACTGTTCAGATTTTATTCCGAATCTAGGATTAATCGAAGTTAATGTCGTTTTTGTGATGTTTATTCGTCTCTTGAAATTTTTTAAACGAGATGCATACATTTTCGATACAAAATGGACAAAATGTTATGCATGTTGGTAACTTTTTTAATACTGCTTCTATTTTATTTACTCAACCTGAAGACAAGACCCATCCATCTTCCAACCATCGATACTGTTAATGCTGTTTTGCATCCTTTGAATACTTCCGTTACTTTCTTTGAATTTCGAAGACAGAACTAAACTCAGCTTGATGTCTTCCCAGTAGGCATATCATGTTTTTTTAAACCAGACTTCCAGTTTCAAAATGTTCTTATCTTCAAATTTACCTCGCAAAGAATGGTAGTTTTGACTGATCTTACGGCAGCGTCAAAAGCCAAGCTTTTTATCATACAAAATCTTTAATTATTCTGTATTTAAGAAAAAATCGGTTTGATAATGTAAAAAAGTGCGCAATTTTTTACATTATCAAACCGATTTTTTCTTAAATACAGAATTTTGAAAAACTGAATTTTAAAATACAGAATTTTGGTCATACAGAATTTTGATCATACAGAATTTTAAAATACAGAATTTTGTTCATACAGAATTTTGTGTAACCAGAATTTTGAAAAACAGTATTTTGAAATGCAGAATTTTGAAAACAGAATTTCGACCATACATAATTTCGACCCCAACCCCAATGGAAAAATCAACAAAAAACAAAAACAATTTTTCCATTGTTATTGTTTATCTTCTTCTGTATGTATTTTTATTCAATAAACAAAAGTTACAGAATCCTTTAATTAGCAAGAAAAACTTTGAATTAAAAAAGTCATGAAACTAAAGTACTAGTTGCAACAAAAATTAAATATATTTCAAATAACTTTACCTATTCAATAAAGATGAAGATTTTTGGCTAATCTTCTTAAATATTCTGTGTGACTTAATGCTCTTCTTTTTGTTGACTTAACGTTTAATTTTTTTTGTTTTTGAGTATGGTTTTTCGACTTTTAGGAATGAACTCGCCATTTTGAGTTCTGTATTACAAAATTCTGTATTTCAAAATTCTGTATTCCAAAATTCTGTGAATGATAAAAGAAAAATTGTTTTGATAATGAAAAAAAGTGCGCACATTTTTCACTATCAAAACAATTTTTCTTTTATCATTTGCAGAATTTTGGAATACAGAATTTTGAAATACAGAATTATGGATTTCCAGAATTTTGAAATACTGAATTTTGGATTTACAGAATTTTAAAATACAGAATTTTGGGTTACAGAATTTTGGCACATACAGAATTTCGACCCCAACCCTAAATGTTTATATTTTTGTTACAATCTAACCATAAATCATTAAACAAAATTATGAAAAAGTAAGTAATTTTGAAAGACTTAAAAATACAGCTACAAAACTGTCCAATTCTGCTACAAATTTGGAATCAAGTACTCTAGAGTAACAAGACAAAATTCTTAAATCCGACCCAAACCGGTTTAATAGTTTTGGCAAAATAAACATGATGTTTACTAAGTGCTAGTCTTTTCGTCATTGGTATGGTCTTAAGCTGGCGCTGATTTTTTAAGACGTACTTAGAACCCTTAACATCATAAAATATCTTTATAATATTAATTTCATCTTTTTAGTAACTTTGGGAGCGATTTCGAAACTTACGGAAATTGTTCACTGTATAAATAAAAAATGATTTCCTTTTTGCGAAAAATGTTCAACTTAAAAGAAATCTTAAAAAAACAACGGTAACACAATACATTACTATGTGCTGGGATATACGAGCGCAAAAAAGAATTAATTCACGAAAGAGAAGGGATTATTTTTAGGAAGAAAGAAAGGGATGCCATTTTTTCATCCTTTTCTTTCTTTTTAAAAATAATTCGATCCTTTTCACAGATCCAGAAATTCATTCTTTTTATTTATATTTTAAATAAAATTGATTTAGTGAACAGTGGGTAGGTTCAGAAAACTTTGGGGACTTGCAAGTAAGGCAAAATTATAGACTGTGATTGGCCAGCTGCCGAAAGTTCCCTTCATTTGAAACAATTTTTCGACAGCTGACCAATCACAATCTAGAAATTTGCCTTACTTGCAAGTCCCCTAAGTTCTCTGAACTTACCCAGTTTTAGAATAATAAATATTCAAACTCAAAATTTTGACAAACAAAAAAAAAAATTAAACAAACATTTCAAACTAATTTTATTTTCAAAATTTTACATAATTTAGTAGATTTAGTAGGTACCTACTATTTTTGTTTTCAAAACTCAAAGCTCTTATATTAGTTTTTTAAACAAGCTGCGACTGATAGTACCTTAGATATGTGTACTGTGCTCGTCACAATGTGTTGTTATTAGTTTTATCTAGTGGGTACAGATTTTTGTGCTCAATAAATATTTGAGAGCTGGGTCTTTATTAACTTTGCTGTTTACCACGCCGCAGTTTTCCGCTTTGTTATTTCCTCTTTGTCAGGAAGTAGGTCCAATAAAACCTCCCTTAGGTTTGTTGTTGTTTCTGAACTTTTAAATATAATTTGACTAAAATAATTCAAAGAGAAGAAACTGACTTGATATTTGGATACATACAAAAATAACCAAAAAATGCATCTGTGAACGAGTTTGAATAAAAAAAACAAAGATATTAAAAGATATTGGTAACACAAATTAAAGAAAAAAATGTCCTCATAAGAGAATTAAATTTACAAAATTACGGCTGATATTCTGTCCGCGTCAAGGGAGTGCTGGCATAAAGGAACATGAAATGTATGGAATTTAAATCCAAGATGCCCGTTGAAGAGATCTGTCCGCTTGAGGGAGCTGTTTGCATATAGCTGTATATACATATATTTTTTTTAATCAATTTTTACTCCATTGGATTTGAAATGAGATTCTTCCAAGGAGCGATCGAGCATGCCAGCAAAAATTTGATACTTGATTCAGTTTTTTACTACAATATTTGACTCAGCGCACGTCTTTTTTGTACTCAACACATAACGTGCTGTAATAAATACATTTTCTTATTTGGGTGGCTGGCATGTTTTAAATTTTATTTATGAAATATTTATTTAGTCCATATTTATAAAGGGTTGTCCAACAAAAACGAACGATGTTAATTGTAATAATTGGCCACAAGAAGTCCATTATCATCTCGCAATAGCGAACACCATTCGCGATAACTGCTTGGCCGACCTCATTTTCGAAGAAGTACAGCCCGGTGACGCCGCAATCAGCCCATAAACCGCACCAAACAGTCACTCTTTGTGGATGCATCGGCTTTTCAACAATCACTCGTGGATTCTCATTTGCCTAATAATTTTCTTTGTGAAGTTCACTTCTGTCTGTTCAACCATTCGGCGTATTGACGACGCAGTAGGCTCAACTCTTTAGTCTATTGAACCCTGTAAGCGTGTAAATTCAAATCTTTATTCAAAATTCGCATCAGTGATGTTCGTGAGATGTTTAATTTATTGTTGGGCACGACTACAAGTAGAGGTTGACGGCTCTTCTGCCACACTATCGCGAACAACAGCAATGTTTTCCGCAGAACAAACTGGGTGAGCATGCACAGGTGTTTTCACATTTCCCACAGACCCAATTTCCTGAAATTTGCGCACAATTCTACCCATTAAGGATACGTTTGGTCGATTATGCTGACCAAAAAAATCATGAAGTGCACGAAGTGCATTTTGATTTGAACGCCCATTTTCGTAAAAGGCTTCTAAAATCTTAACGCGCCGCTCAATTGTTAACCTTTCCATGGTTGAATTTGTCGAACATTGAAACAAAGAAATGTCAAATTAAGTTGGGCAAAAAACTTGACGTTAAAGTGTGACTCATAATTAACATCATGCATTATGGTTGGACCACCCTTTATGTGTTGAGTACATTACATCTTTATCTACACGTGATTAATTTTCTTAGGACTGACTACATAAATATTGTTCAAATAAAAAGTACAAGTGACCTCAATTCCAGAAATTATTGTGTTTCGCCCAAGGTATAACAGTGGGCTCTTCAGTCAGTCTGTTATAACCTACTAAGACGCAAATTTTGGTCGATGTTTACCGACTCTTATAGGGTATAACCTTTATACCTTGCGCGAAACACAATAATTTCTGGTGTTGAGGTCACTTGTACTTTTTATTTGAATTATATTCATTCACTCCACCTAAAACCAAAGTAATTTTAATATTTTAATATTTTATTATTCAAATTTCTTTTTCTTTATTAAAATAAATATTGGCTTAGAAGTTATTACTAATTAGTAGTGTGTTCAAAATGGTATATAAATACCAATGCAACCATTACAGATTAACTATACTCTTTAAATAAATCTCTAATGTCATAATGTCAATCCTATTTCATCGCATTCTGTACATACAATTCACATAAAAGTCTCTGTATTGTCAGCATATGCCACTGTAAGACAATCGCCAACATTGGTAAAAGTTTCCTTTTCATAAAAGTTATTTATTACGGATCCTTGGACGACCATTCATATTATAGCTTACCTGTCGGAGAAACGCTGTTTCGTGAGCAGGGCATGTGACCCATAAAGAGATTTAAGATTCTTGGAACTAATGAAGCCGCAACCAAAATTACTGATGTCCGAAAAAACTGTGTATAAAAACGTCAATAAAAAAAATTCTAGCTCTTACTTGTAAATTATAGAAAATTATATTTTTTGTTTTTAATATTTGACATATAGTGTATATTAGACAACACATGTTTCAAAATATCGGTTATCTCTTTGACAGAAGAAATGTAAGAGCTATGTTAAGACATTTTTCGTGCTGAACTCAAAACCTTTATATTTGCTCCCTTCTCAGAGCTCGCTTGCTGAAATGTTTATGTTTGGCTAATTTAACGATTAAAGGGTCAGGACGTCAGGAGATAATGTAAGTCCTCACTAAGGCACTAAGGATTAAAAGAAGTGTTTGAAATATCTTATCTTAATGTTCCTATCAAAAACATTAGTTGGTCTATAAAAAACATTCTAATGTAAAAACTAATCGTTGTAAGTCAACTTTATTACAATTTGTTATACCTACCTGTTTCAAAAGAAGTGTCTTTTCTGTTTCTATTCGTATTTACAAAAGCATTCAAGACATCAACCCTTGCTCTACTATGCCCATAATGGCCATATTATTCCCCAGCCTTCAGTTTCTATTTCTATCATAATCATCACTATCACTTGTAGGTAGGTAAAGGTAGACATATCAAATCCCTTTCCATAAACATCACTCGCTGCGCTATTACCGAACAGAATTGCCCTTTACAACATCCAAAAGTGGCAATTCACTTGACGATTATGAGGCACCTTTACGCCCTGCAATTCCGCATGATAGCCCATTCCGTAAAATCAGCTCAAAACGCCAATGAAAAAGTACTTCTTAACACCTCGTATCTAATCATCCCTAAATACTATGAATTAACTTGCTGCCCAACCTGCCTACGATGACGATGGCCACTTCTGATTCGGTGGATGGTACGATGCAATGGAACATCCTCCATACCATCAAATCGGCTACCGCGCGGTGGCATTATGGCAGGTGCCACTTAGTGGGAGTAGGTAGTGATGGTATGGGTCGAGATTCGCGCTACCACTCCACTGGCGCACAAAATGTAAAGCACCATCATAGCCAGCAGCGGAAGAACGTTTTAGCTTTTTGTGCGCCATAATAATACTTGAAAATGCCCGTTATTATCAGCACGCAATCCAGTTTTTTAATGATTCCATTCATTCTGGTGCGGGGCATATAATATTCCTTCTTTTGCGTCTCCTGTGTGCTTGGTGCTTCTTGCAACAACAAAAAACAACAACTGTTGCCAACACCATCATCATACCTACTCTCCAACTGGAACTGTGGGGACTTCTTGTAGTCATGTTCCTAACATTACATCCCGTGATATCGCAGCGCATAAACATTTACAACTCCAATTTGGCAGATAACAACTAACATAAGGGTTCAGGGAGCGGAGCAAGGCAATGAAGGACAATAATTCGACATCGCCTTCTCCTTTGCCGCCATCACCATCAAAAGACAATGTGGATGTGGACAACAGGACGACAAAAGTGGGGAATAATCTCTTTGGAGAACCCGGTAGCCAGACAACGCAGATGACACAAGAGTTTGCGGGCAAATATTTATTTGTCGTCGTCACATTATTATTCCGATGGCTCGAATTTTATGGCTTCAGATATACGTTCACTGCCGCCGCCGCCGCTGCCGTAATCCGAGAGTGGATTTTATCGCCTTGCAATTCATAAGGATTCAGCAGGAGCATATAGTTGCATGGTCGTGGTCCTTGGGGCGACCCGAGATTGGTCGAGGGCAAATAATGTATAAAAAAGCTTTAATGTCTACCTACAGACTCTCCCGAGAGAAATCATAATTATGATAATTTCTTGGTAGATTTTTGTATTTTTATCTTTCACCGGAAAGTTACTGCGCTCCTGCATAATGACTGGTTGCACTAGCGACCATCAGCAGCAGCACCAGCGTTAAAGGGTAGCGGGTGATGGTAATTTAACACCGCCGCGCCGCCGCCGACCCCATGAATTGTTTCGCGATTTTCGCTCGTGATTATGATTTTTTGGAAAAACTTCCAACAACCGGTAATTAGCATAATTTTTGGCCAACATCGATCGATTCTAAACTAAGCTGTGTTATACTATGGGACGTGATGGCACTTGGTTGCGTTCATAATTAGGCACAGCGAGGTATTTAAATTCGTTTGCTAATTTTTGGCGCAGCGAATATTATACCTGCCTAAAGCTCGAGGCTATAATATACAAATATTGAGGAACGAAGAGCATAGGAAAGCAAACCTAACCGTCAGAGCTTCGGTACTAGACTTCTTTTGCTTCTTATGGGGTTGTGAAGTCCTTAACATTATTATAGCATAGCTGAGCTGGATTTCTGGATGAAGATGATGGTGTTTCCCTTTTGTTCGTTATACATAAATATATGAAATAATTACCCGGATGGTAGTGGTGATGTTTTTTTTGTTTTGTTTTTGTTTTTACGATTTAGTGGGCTTGTTCCAGGAGTATATTATGATAATAACCGAAGTAGCAAAATGATTGTAATTAATATAATGGCCAAAGATTATCGTTCGTAATTACACTTGAACGCTCGGCTCGGCTCTGACCCTTCTGCAGTGGGGTGTTATGTTGCAGAAAAATAATTATTCGTGTTTTCTTTTTTTTCTGCTAAATTTATCGAAAATGTAAAATTGGACCAAACTCTTACATTTTACTTTAAGCTATTAGGGCCTAAGGGGAAATTTTTGTGTGGTGGCTAGTAAGTCTAGAATTCATAAAAGGATAGAACTTGATTAAAAAAAAACTTGGTTTATGCTCGTATAACGATAACAGAGAAGGTTGACAAAATGCTGATTCTGATGGAAATCGATCTGATTTTGTGTACCATCAGAATTAAAATTCAGACACTATAGGAATAACGCCTTCAAAACTTATATTTTTGGATTTACATAGCAAACTCTATGCACTTCTTATGGCGAGTTGCACCAGAATGCTCTAAAAGTGGTTTTTGCTAAAAGGCTTTTTAAATTTATGGACATAATAAATTAATCTGGGTTGCACCAAACATCTTCACAAATTTCTTAGCTGAAACTCAGCAGCTCAGCTTGTAACTCAGCAGCTTTCAGTTCTTAGTATATTATTATATTTGTTTTCATCAATGTCGTTTTCGGTTGGAGGTTAGGAGTTACTCCTTTTTGACTCCGCTTACTACAAAATAATTCGATCGGCTGTTCCGAGTAATGTTTTCTGAGTATTTTTCTGTTCCGGAATTATTATTAAAGGAGTAGACCCGGAACACTCATATCCATATAAACCCTATCATCAGATTATTTGTCAAATTAATTTTACTAGAATGAACGTGAAAAATACACATAAATATCAGACAATTTACGCACACACACATAAATATTTCACAAATTAGTCTTGGAACAATAGAAAATAATTCGATTGGAATCAAAAAGGAGTAGTACTGTTCCGAAATCCACTTTACTTAAAATATAAAAATAATTGTATTAAAATTCCAACTTAGGCATCTTTGTTTTTCACCCTTCCACTTTCTGGATTCTGCCAATTAAATTGTTTTTAAAATTTAAATGGAAGAAAATGGAACTAAAGTGTATTGGTTCGTTTATTGGGCTTTTAGAATTAAAAGTGGTCGATAAATGTAATTTTAAAATCTAACTAAGCAACAAATATTTAAAAGAGCTTGGTGCAATTGGCCATTAGTACTTTATTTAATGATTTTTTAGCAACATGTATGGTATGTGTTATACAAGTTACCCCATTATTAATAGTCCCAACTTAAACCGGTGAAAGTCGATTCCCATTTGATAATGGAACACCCTTTAAAGAAATGTCAAAAATCGTCATTAAACGTCAAATATTTGATAGTAATTGACCAGTCATAGAAAATTTGTTATCAGTAGTAAAAGTTATTTAAGTTCATTAGAAATTTGAAGCAACTTATTTTATGAAACAGGATTATTATAAGATTTCAATACACTTCGATATATATAATTAGCTGTCCTTTATATAGCCAACAAAAAATAGCATAATTTCATTTAAAACACCTAAATATTTATATTAATTTTTTTTAACCAACAAAAATAAAAGGGAATACTGAAATTTTAGGTAACAGTAAAACATACTCGTAAAATTATAATTGTTCAGAGTAAATTAAACATAGAAAAAATAAATATTTAAAATAAATGCATATATAAATTATTAAATAATACTTTCTTAAAATTTTAAAAATAATATTTTCAATGTGATTTAAGGAGCTGCATAATGTTTTCATAAAATAAAAACAAACAAAGAAAAAACGATCCAAAAAATACGATACCGAGACTTTTCAGTGACATAAAATAGATATAGGTACTTCTAAATGAATTGACGCTTTTGATCTTATTTCATTTTTAATGTGACATTTACGAAAAAGAGAACAAACACAAATTTTTAATTCTTTTTCCTTTTTTTTGAAAGGGAAAGAAATTGAGTTTTTTTTTCTTGAAATTCTGCTTTAAGAATTCCGTTTTTCATATTTCTTAGAAATAATATTTTTGAAAATTTAGCTTGTAAGGCCTTGCAAAGTATCAAAAAATCGGGTGATTTTTGACTACTTGCAGGCCTTTATAAACTGAATTTTAAAAAACAAAATTAGGATCTCCTGGACGATGTACATTTATTATCGTATTCCTTGAAAATAAAATAAAATAAAATAAAGTACCTAAATACAAATAAAATAAAAACAGGCACAGGCTCATATCTTATTTTGAAGCAGTAGATAATTGGGAAATTGAAATTATAAAACGCCACCAGGTTCAATAATGAGTACGTCTGATCGCGTCAGTGTATTTAAACTATCGATCATGTCTTGTAACGCTGAATGTTTCGCATTGGTTTGGAAGACTTCAATGCCATTTATTTTGATTGAATGGAACAAATTGAAGTTGTTTTAAAATTAACAAATCTTGTATTAAAATTGATTGTTTTGCTTACCTCAATGTAATAATTGGCATCATTTCCTTTTCAAAAACGACACCACAACTTTTTGGAGTTATTTCTTTTGGCGTCATGTCACCGTAGACTTTTCTCGTCTTTTAAATGGAATTTCAAATTTAATTTTGTATACAAAATATTTTATCCCTGATAAAACAATGACATCATTATAGTTGTTTGTAACGGGTTCAACATTTAGACCCATTTAATACTTTTTAATTGATTCTTAGGGAAACGAAAAAGTGGAGCGGTTTTATATAAACAGGTATCGCCCACTGGCCAAAATTTGACCAGACCGCCAAAAACTCACATTCAAACAGTCTAGCGTCAAACAATTTGTTTGAAAATTAAATCAGAAATCATTTTTTTTTTACTTTTAATTTTTGTAATATGCACAGTGAGCGGCAGTACGGAAACAAAAATGACCCACAGTGTGCAAATGCGTGTCCTAGGTATATTCTGCACATCTACGCACCTATGGCTTTCCAACCATATACAATTATAAAAATCGCATGGATACTTTTGAGCAAATGGTACCACAAATTTGTTTGTAAGGCTATTTATATATAGATCTAACATAACTTACGAGGATGAAAAATTTGAAGTCATAGTATCCTTGTCTGTGATCTTACGTTTCTGTGTGACCTACAAAACGAACTTGAAAAATGAACGGGTTTGGTTAAAATTTAGTACACAATAATTTATGTGATTGACCTATCCAATTTTGTGCATAAGTTGAAAAGAAAATATGATTGTAATCAAAAAATCGTAGAAAAAAATAATTTACCTTATAATTTGTTCAAACTTTTACCTTAACTTCATAGATACATAGATACAAAAATGTTAGTTATATTAATTCACTATTTCTGTATTATGTCTAGCGACATATAGCCTTGATAACAAAATCAAATTCGTGCAATCCAGTCGTGCATTTTATTTCGCTTAGAATTTGACCTTCTATAATCTTTCGTAGCTTTTATTGCTCAGTATGTAAATATTTCCTAGGTTGTTGAACTAGAATCATGGTTTCTAGAAATTTGTTTAAATGTTATCAATATACGCCGACCGTATGCCTTAATTTCTTTTTCTGAACATTTTCAATAATTTTAAAGATTTTAATAACAAACTAAACATAGTAGGTATAATTTAACGTAAAGTAGGTGACATTTTCAATGATAGCAGTAGCAAAACATCCCGATTTATTAAGATAAACATTACAATACATCCAAATTAGGGCTAGTCACGAGACGAGAAAAGTCTCGGTCTCGATCACGTTCTCGGTCACGTTTCTCGTCTTTTTCGATTTTAAAAAGACTTACAAAAGTCTTGCCAAGTCTCGTCTCGTGGCCAGCCCTAATCCAAATCCTTGGTATTACCCCAATGAACGTTGAAAAACATTATTTATGCCATATAGGTATAATCTTGAACCTTTATTGATTCTCTTTATAAAATATTACTTATATATTATTACTTTATTGATAACTACAAATGTACAGAAATAAATTACGATTCCAATAATAAGGAAACCAACCAGAGCTTTGAGCTTATCTTGGAATATATTTGCATTAATTTTGTTTGATATTTAAACATGAGTATGGTTGCATGTAACACAACAAACCTTACAGAGGTTAGACAAAAGCTTTTTCTTACATTATTTAACTATTTCTGACACATAGCTAATTGAATTTGAACTTCTGACTTTAAACGTGAAGTAACTACATAGATAGCTTAGTTGTGTATGGTCCGGTGCCGGATTAGTTATATTCAGCCTTATCGGAAACAAAATTTTCTTGATTATTTCAAACTAGGCACCTATATTATAATACCACTGTTCATATTTTATAAAAAAAAAATTAATACATAAGAATCGTGTTAGTACAATCTATGCAAATTAATTGGAACTAACTGAAACATAAATTTTAAAAAGGGCAAAGAAAAATTACATACAGAAAAAATGCTGAAAACTCAAAAAAAAGTACGTATACGCCCCAGTGAACAAATATATTAAATTTAGTTTTTAAAGTACTAGACTTCATGTATCAACTAAAGGAATAATGCAATCAGAGCAGTATCTATGTTGAAGTTCTGATTAGGTATATATGTATGTATAAAGATATAGCAAGGTGCGGCAATTACTTTCAAGTAATGTCCAAATGGTGAAAAAAATTCATACGAGAATCCGAAAAAGATTGAAATTAATTTAATTAATTTCTTTGTGAAAACAAAATCGTACAGCTTTGGTAGTTAGTATCTACCTATAGTATACATTTCAAAAGTATTTATTCGAATTAAGATTGAAGAATCAAGGTTTTTAACTTTCGCGGTTCGGATTCGGATCGCGGGAGTGTTTCCTAACGTGGGGCCCACGCCCCACAGGAGGCAATTTGCACTTAAAGTTATGCTGCATTACACTTCTCTTCGAAAAACCTATGCTTGTTGTGTTTCCACCCTTAAAGATACATTTCGACACGTACTCATGCAAAATGTCAGAAACAACCAATCCGTCCGAAGGCCTATATGGATATTAATCTATCTTAGATTCGCATATGTTTTCGATCGCGGCCAACTGGATCAACTGCTACCAACATCACTTCCCTCAATGACACTTGACGACAAATATAAATCAGTGTTTTTCGACGTTGATTTTCAACCACGAGACGAGACTCTGCGAGACTTTTGTATGTCTCGTCTCGGTCTCGTTAAAATCGAAAATTTTCAGTCTCGTCTCGGTCTCGTGTCGGTATCGTATAATAAAGTCTCGTCTCGGTCTCGTCTCCGAGAAATACGATTTCCGGACAAACTGTTGATTATTGAAACGAATTTTTTTCGATTATCGTTTGAATATCTGCAGAAGAAAATAAATATATAACTGAAATTGGATTTTTTAATTTATTAAACTCTCTGTAAATGTCGGTCCAAATATACAGTCTCGTCTCGGTTGCTTAAAAGGCAATCTCGTCTCGTCTTGTCTCGGTCTCATCATGCGAGACCGAGATCGAGACCGAGACTTTTCTCGTCTCGTAGCCCTATTTTTAACCGAAATCGAATACCCCAATGCAACCAAATATGCAAGGGAACTGTTTTATTACCTTTTCCATCTGGGTATTTTACTGAATGTGGATTAAGTGAAATATTTAATTTGCTGATAACAAAAAAGAAATTGCCTGGATATAAAAAACGGGGAGACTAATTTGACTCTAGCTGAATTTAATGACGCATCTAGGGATTTAAATAATAACAATTACATAACATACAAAGTTACAATTACATAATTATTAAATTATTTTTTATTTGAATTTCAGTTCTACATTATACTAGTATGTTTTGAAAATAAACTTACGGTAACGGTATAAAGTTAAGGTGACATGAGGATTTTGGAAAGGTTCTGTGGGACATAGCACACAAAAGGTTTTGAAACACTGCATTAAGGTGTTTTGAAACACACAAAAAAAGTTATTTGAAAGATTTTAAGACCGCCTTTTCATCATCTCTATTGCGGTTAATTTGAATAACAAATTTCTTTGGGTCTACAAGTAAGAAAATAAATGTCAAAATTGTATCCAACCCACCGAATAGTCTTACTCCTATACTCACCCATAGAAGCGTTTTATAATCGTTTATCGCACTCGTATAATCTCCCCATACCTAATACTCCTTAGAGTTAAGAAGGACAACTCCTTTGGCACATTTATAGAGTAAACGAAAGAAGAATATTCTTATAGTAGAAGAAGTGATAAAGGAGTAAGGTAAATAGTATGTAGAAAAATAAAAAAATAGCCTTGTAGGTAAGCCTAGGGATCGATGCCTCACAATACTTGTCCAGTTCGGTATTCGCTTTGCCAAATCTCATAATAAAATACTAAGCATTAAAACCGATAGGCTTTAAGCTAAAAAAGATTTTATAACTTATAATTTATTAAGAAAAAAAGGTGAATTAAAACAGTTGCACAATATTTTGATTGCAAACAAATATTTATGCAAATAATAAAGAAACACAGCACACATATTTGCAAACACAAAATACATGCGCTTTTTGGTGTTATTATAAAATGAATTATTACCATCACACACTTTATATTGTCACAGCGATAGCACTATAAACCTTACCATTTTTGCTTATCTATAAACTACATAATTTATAAAAATCAGTTAATATCTTCTGTGACGCTGTATAATTGCTAATGCAAAATCTAATGGATCAGTTATATAACCTTTGACTACTTTAACAGTTTGGCTTCCCGACAGAAGGATTATTAGGATTACTGAATTCTTTAGGAAGCCCTGTAAAAATCAATAACTTATGTATACCTGTACCTAATTAGATTTAAAAAAAAACTAAATTCCGTACCTACAAACTTAGCGTTAGGTACCTATTTGCTACTACCTATAAACTTGATCTTTAAAATCACATGGCAGACATTGCGAGTAACAAACATAAAATCCTCCCTCAACCGTTTGAACTAAGACGATTTAGTCATGAGAAGGCACCAACAACGAAAGTTCTAAGCAATTTTTTATTTATCTCAACACTGAATGCTAAATTCGGAAATCAATCAATAAATACGAAGGTTGTATTTGTTTAAATTGTTAGTTGCTTAAAGTTTATTAGTTTTATAAAACAAACAAAACTAGTCTACCAATCATACAAAATATATTTCCACAACAACAAACATGTATAGCTGATGTATGGGTACTAAATTGTTAAAAAAATATCTAAGAAAATATCAAATCCAATTTATTCAAAATATTAGTACATACCTTAATTCAAATCCTTCCTCATCGCGCAATAAATCCGTACCGACACTTACCAACCTATAGTATATCGGAACAAAACAAAATTGACTCATTTTCGAGTGAACCCACCTGCATTTTGTACTCCAATATGTGTACCTATTGGCATATTACGGGGCACCATACGTGCAGTGGTTTATATCAGTTGTGTATAACGTCTGTTACGTCGCTATTCCGTCGCTGGCTGGCATTGCCGTCGTACTTATTCATCGTTGGGTTTAACTCCAATCGAAGTATCTTTTCCGCCATTAATCACTCACCGGCAATGGCCTCCATTGAAAACCGATCGGACATTCTACAAAATGGTTAGGTAAACTGTCAAAATCTATAAATACCATGTTTTGTCCGTCCGTCTCGGAGATTGGTGGCGCGGCCGGCGGCGGCGGAGCTGGTACACAAACCCCTCAGTGCTTTGTGTGACAGACAACTTTAGCAAAACCTCAAAAAATGCCAAACCCACTCTAGTTCACTCACTCACTCGTCTATTATCTCTATCTGCCCCTACATGATGTGTGTCTCTATTGCACGGCGCACCAGGCACACAATATGGGTAAACGGAGAAAATCGACAACAATAATGTCAAATAAAAACAGTAATTATTGTCAACTCAAAATGTAATCCATATTTGTGTCGATGTCGATTTCGTTTCGTATTTGTTTGGTTTTTGTGTTGTACTCGGAGTACGCTTATTATTGTTCCGGGGTAAATAACGAGAGGGTTTTATATTGTCAAACTGCCGTAACGTAACGGTTGCGGGGGTTGGTAATGGGATGTGTAGTAGGTATTATAGTCGTATTGTGTTCGCGTACTCGTAGTAGTTTGCACAAAATTATATAGGTGTATCTAGATGAGTGTACGAGTACATCTATAACTGTTCATTTTGTTTGTATTGTTTGGTGTTAATGTCATTATAACCATTGTAGTTGCGCATTGAATTGCGGGTTCCATTCGAATTTGAAGCGCGCTGATGTCTCTCTCGCAGTCTCATCGTCATCAGCTACAGCTATCAGGATGTTAAGTGCTTTTATGTACTGTTTTCTGCTTTGCAGTGCGACAAGACAACTGACAAATAGTGGATTCAGTGTTTCGCACAACGTGGTGTGCACACACATGGAGATACAATCTATGATTATCGTTCTGTTTTCAGTGGGGTTTTAGGTTTTGGGGTTTGAGGTTTTCAGCATGGCAGACGGCATCCATCCCTAGAAAACTTCAGCTGGTTAATTGGATACCTACCCAACCTACCTATTGGGGTTTTTGTAAAATGTATACATTTATGTGGTAAATGCGATTGCAGTTGCAGTCTCGGAGACTTTTCTCAACCGAATTCACCATCGCCCTTATTAGCCGATTCCATATACCTTTGGAATGTAGGGGTGAAAAAAAAGAGTTGGCTTTTCATGGTCGCTTCTCATGCGTGCGTCGCGTCGCCATCATTGCTCTGACTATGATTTTCACCATAATTCGATTAATTATTACTTGTATTGCTTTGGAAGTTGAAATAACGATAATTGTGCACGTGTGGCAATGTGCCATGTTAAACAAGCAAAAAGACTAGATAAAGGAAGATATTGAATAATAAAACCATAAATATCTTATATGGAGAGTTGAAGATTGCATCTTATAGTGGATGAGTGGGGCAATGGATTTCCGAAAAAAGAAAAGCTGTTGTTTATGTAGGTTAGGCGTTGATCGTTCCGCATATCAATCACATATAAGGGAATATTTCACATTGGGATATACACATACACAGCAGTTAAGTATGTTAAGTACGTAAAAATTAATAGGCATATGTATGATGATTTGCCATTTTTGTGTACTTAGGAACTCCAAATAAATTATTTTCGTTCAAGCAGCTGGAAGATGCTATTCATATTTTTTTTTTTAATTAATTATTTTCAAAAAAATAAACAATGACAAATAACTACCGACAAAAATAATTATGCATCTTAAATCTTTTAGATCGGCTAATTTGGCTTTGGAGTTCATACTCACAACACTATGTACGATAAAGATGCTATATATTACACATTTTCGTCATAAATCCATAAACGACATCTTAATCCATTAAGGTGGCTTTTAAATTTACAAATAAAGTTCAAATCAATTCCAAGTTTTGATTGATTCCTGGTCCTTCCTTCAGCAGGAGACTGACGTCACGTTTAACATTAAATTGCCATTCATAATTTGTTCAACCTAATGGCGCTGGGTGCGTTGATGCTCACATGACTCGTCCTTCCCGTTGCATTAATATATTTATTAAGTGTAATTCAATAATTGTAACAAATAAAAATATGAATTTAAAGGGTTAATTGTGAAAAGGTAAAGTTCAATAAAAAGTGTCGATCAGCCTTTTCCCGACCAAACAACAACAGTGACATGTGGGTTTTCAATTAAAAAAACAGCCGTCGGTCAACTGTGGGTCCACATGTTGTTTTTTTTGCAAAATCATATCTCTAAAACGGATTAGAATATTGTTTTTGTCAGATTCAGATTCTTCAAAAAAAAAAGCTTTTCCATAAGAAAAAAGAGAACATTTATACCTTTTGAAACAAAATAAAAATTTTATTTTGTATTAAATACGTTAAATAATTATTATTATTTAGATAAGAATTTAAAATTAAAACCCTGATTTAAAGTAAATTCAGTAATATAAGAAAAAAAAAAAATGTTCCACATACGCCACCCTACAGCGTAAGTAAGCTTTACAAAACCTTATTATTATTTTTGTTTTCACACCAAAATTGCGAAGAATTTTTAGGTATGAATAGGGTTTGTCCATTTTTTTAATTGTCAATACAATTTACAAATTCAGGGAATGAAATAAAACAAAATTGCTTGAAATAAACTGCACGTGCACGAGTATGGATAGCACAAACCACAAACTTGCTGTTTTGGGTATAACAACTAGAACATAGCTAGACGTAGACGGTGTATATTAATAATTCGGTAGTATTTTAATTTCCTTAACGAAAAAATATCAAAAACAAAAGTTAAAACTACAATTTTGACATTTTTTGATTCAATACAACAACAAAAACCAGTCAAACAAAAATTAACATTTTCTATGGTTTTATTTTGTTTGTAAAAGAAGTTATTAAGTCAATTTTTAAATGCAACATTTTTTGACTATCTTAAGTGTCAAAATCTAAAATTATGACAAAAACAACAAATTCATTGACAAGATGTTTGGAAATTTGCCAAAAAAAAATTTCTTTTTGTATACTACTTCATTTTCGTAATTACCCCATTTACATGATGTATTCGTATTCAAGCGAGCTTCAAGCTCGCTTGGTCATTTTTGCATACCTGCATTGAGTTGAAATGAGCGTCAACCGACTCGAATCCACTTCAGGAGCGATTTCGAGTCGAAGTTGTTGATAGAAAACTTGGGTCAAAGAGTCGGTCTGGTGGATGTGTTGACGACAGTATTTTGCACATGTGCGAGTAAAATTATTTATTTGTTTTAATAGCTATGGGAAGCACATATGTACATACTAAAATTCATTAAATATTAACACCCGTATTCATAAAGAAAACTTATTTATTTTAGCTCCCGTGTTTAGGAAAAGTAAACCACGGAATAAGAATTTTCTGGGCTCAAACTAAAGGCAATTGCTTACTGCTCCATTTGAGTCCGGAACATTCTTATTCCATGGTGTAGTTTTCTTAAACACGGGAGCTAAAATTACTATTTTTTCATTATGAATAAGGGTGTAACTGTTTTTGTGTGATATAAGTATATTGAAGTCATTTCTTCAACTCAACACTCAACTCAATTTCAAATTGGGCTCTCAACTCACGTGATGAAAAACTTATTGGGTCTAACATCCGACCCTAATCGAACTCGAGCTTGCGATACTGCTTGTAAATGTTAGTTTTGCTGAAAACCTCGACAAGTTTCTTACATGAATCCATACTTATCCTATAGAGCAAGTAAAAAGGGAATAAACATAAATTATATGCCAATTTTTGGAGCAAAACTTGTAGATGTCATAGTTTTTAAGTTATTGAAGTTTCCGCTAAAAAAAGTCTTTAGTTAGCGGACAAAATCTAAAATAATGCTTAACTAGATTTATAATATTCAAACTTTCACTAAAATCTAGCTGAAGCTAGCGGATGAATATTCGAAAAAATAATTCTTTTGCTAACCAAAAGTTGCTAATATCTTGAACGAATATGTATATATTTTTTTTATTAGTGCAAATAAAAAAAATAGTTTTCGTTTTCAGAAACTGTAGCTTTTGAAATGCTTATTTGCACAGACCGGACCAGACCACAAACCGTAGCTCTAACATTTTGTTTAATATTTAAGTTTCCGTTGGCTAAAACATGCTTAAAATGGACCTTCTAAAAAAATTAACAAAAATTAGAAGTTTTTAACAGAATTTTAAGCTTCTCTAAACTTCATTAGTCGCGCAAACCCAGATTTTGAATGGATTTTTTTTTTTATTTTGTTTTGCATTATTATTTTCGTCCTTTAACTTCTGACTTATTGTAGTGAATATGCCCATTTATGTAAACAATAGGTGTAAGCGGGGGGTGTCCGGGATAATTTCATCGGTATCCAATATCTAAACCACTCTCATCATTATCCAATACCTAATCCATTCTCACCGTTATCCAATACCTAAACCACTAGCATCCAATGGTGAAAGCGGTTGGTGTCCGGGATAGTTGCATCGGTATCCAATATCTAAACCACTCGCATCATTATCCAATACCTAATCCATTCTTACCTTTATCCAATACCTAAACCACTCTCATCATTATCCAATACCTAATCCATTCTCACCGTTATCCAATACCTAAACCACTCTCGTTGTCCAAAGCCTCGACCACTGCTAAAATAATTATAATTGGTCGAAAGTTTTTGAGATACTTGTGGAGACTTGTGGCGGAGAAGCACATTCTAGCACATTACTTAACCCCAGAAGATTCTAGTAGCTTTTTCTCGAATATAAACCCCCGACCACTAGTCCGAGAGCGGCAGTTTAATTTTAAAAGTGAACGAATAAACGTCGCCGTCGCGTCGGTGTAAAATAGTGAATTAAGAGTTGTGCTTGTTTATAATAAAATTATTAGAAGTAAAGTATTTGAAGTGAAATAAAGGTGTTTTATTTTTGTTAAGTAGCTAAATGTTGTTCAGTTTGAATAAAAGAAATAAAAGAAATTAGTTTTATTTGCGAACCCTTGGCAAAATATTACATTATTTTAGCGGAAACTTCAATAACTTCAAAATTATGCGAACTGTTTTGTTTTCCTCTTTTTGAAGCATGTCCATTTTGTCCACCTTCGCTTTATAAAGTTGGCAAAATAGTTCTTTTCCCTATACCAGGGAAAATTGTGCCAATTTTTGTTTTTGCTCATATAAAACTTGTATCTGCCATAGAATGGACTAGGTTTTTGTCAAACGACAAAAACGATTCTTGTGATTTTCATCACTCTTCGTTGATGTAGCTGTAATGTTTTTAGGGAAAGTAATAAAACTGCGGAAAAGGTGGGTTAGATTTATTAAATCAAAATAGCGGGTTTTCGTTTTTTGTCAAATCTTTCTACATTTTGGGCCGTAGTGCGTTGCGTCGTGTTGAAATTGTCATGAGCTGGTCGAAGGAATTTCTTATTCCTTCCAAGGACTTTTCTAAGCCCTAATGTCTAAATGAAATAAGGGTCTATGTACAAATCTAATGCAAAATAAAATAATGAAAATAGTGTCGCCATCGGAACCCATCTATTTTGCAAGCTTATATATAAAAGGTTAAGGAAAGCTGCCATCCATTGAAATTAAAACCTCTGTTCGCAAATAATACGTTCAGAAAATCCAGATTTTACTCATGAAACTTGGCGGTTTAACTCTTAATTAAAACAACAGGTACTTTTGATTTTTATGTTCTAAGATTGCTAATCTGTATGTATGCTTCACAATAAACAGCTTCTTGACCCTAGACAAATGTATTCCCAGAGATAAACTAACTCTGACGAAAAATTGGGTCTAAGAGTAGTTTAAACTTGCCCAAATTATACTTAAATATGCATGAACAAAAATTAAAAAAAAAAGCTATTACAAACTATCTATAT
This sequence comes from Melangyna quadrimaculata, assembly GCA_949320155.1. Classification (NCBI taxonomy): domain Eukaryota; kingdom Metazoa; phylum Arthropoda; class Insecta; order Diptera; family Syrphidae; genus Melangyna; species Melangyna quadrimaculata. The sequence goes on along the minus strand of OX439484.1, from coordinate 145,997,278 downwards.
GTATAAAAGAACAACTTCTTTCTTTATAGCGAACAGAAAAATTAGTACTCGCATTATTAAAAACTTTAAAGGTTTTGAGTAATGCAGGATATAAATATATAAATAAATTTTTGTAGAAGATCTTAAAAATGTTCATGTTGGTAATACTGTATAAGTGGAATAGTGGATTACCGTTTAAAACACTGCCAGAAAATCCTCCACATTCTTTCTTATTTCTTTTTAGTTTTTATTTTTTAAGTATTTTGTAGTTTTTTTGCTTTTAGATTCGAGGACACGCTCTGGTTCCCATTTTATACTTGGGGACGCAAAATGCAAAACTCTAAACCTGCTACTATATACCGATACCATAGCATACCTATACCACAGTTGGTTGGGCCTTAAACTTCACGGTCCTTTGGCGTGCTTTGGTGTCCTTTTATTTTTTGTTTTTCTCTCTTTTGCTTCCTTCTTGTTGTCAGGAAATTTCGCCTTATTGGAAGAAAATCTTCATATACAGTCGTACCTAGTCGTTTTGAATATTTTTGTTGTTACAACCGCATCATAGTAGATATAGTGTAGTAGTGACGTAGAAGACATGGACAATGGTCGTGATGCAGAAGTTTTTCGCAGGCGATGGTGGTTACACGGTTTACTCGTAGAAAACTTGAATACCCTGCAGTGTACGCTGTTTCCAACTCACAAACTAAAAATAGAAAGAAAGAACAAATAAAAAGTGCGGAATATCTGGTGCGATGGGGTCAAACAAATTCAATCACTTCAAGAAATATTGCAGAAGTGACAGACTAAAGAATTTCTACCCCAAGCTACAACCTATACACGAGAAAAAGAAGATAAAATATTTTTTGTTTTGTTTTATTTACGAATATTCTTCTTGGCTCGCGGTCATCAGTCATCGTTTTTTTTTCCTTTCAATTGAATGAAAATTTATTACTTCCTTAGGGCAAATGAACACAAACTCCAAAAAGGGCACATCATCTCGTCTTTTGGAGTCGGTAAAAATTTGTCAAACATATTTTTGACGAATTTATGAACGGGCACTTTTTTTTAAGTGAAGGATCATTGAGGATATGAAGCAGCATAGTTTTTCATAGGTGACTGGATAATTGATGGTGGGGCCATAAATGTTGTTCTTTGAGCAAGTTTGCCGACATTTCTGCGACTTATCGCAATAAAATTTAGGTAGATAAGATATCATCAGTGTGTGAAAATGTAAGTTTTATTAAAATAGTGTCAAAAGGAAGCATAATAAAAAATTAATAAAATATTGTTATTATAATTAGGGACGAGACTCGGAAAGATTTTTGTAAGTCTCGTCTCCGTCTCGTTAAAATCAAAAATGATCAGGCTCGTCTAGGTCTCGTGTCGGTCTCGTATAATTAAGTCTCGTCCCGGTCTCGTCTTCGAAAAATACTTCCGATGATGAAGAAATCCAAAAATTGATTTTCGACATAACGGACATCCGTCGCTTTGTTTCTATTTGTGTCTGTGCTGTGTGTACTCATGAACATCTAGCTAGAGGATAAACTTTTAGAAAAATTTGCTTAACGTTTGGTGTGAATCATCTTTTATGACAATTCCTCATTTAGAGCGGGTAGCTGCCATACAACAATAATTTCGGTTTTATCAAAAATCCAAAATGGCTTTGACGATTCTGAATAAACTTCGAACATGTAATTTATATAAGTTTAAATAATAGGTACTGCATACCACGTTTTTGCCACCAAATTCAAATTAAAGAAATAAAGTTTGAAGTTTTTTTGGCCAAATGATTGCCTTTTTATTGGCATTTACACGAATATATCATCACTAGATTAGTTGCTTTTATCACAACTTTGGATTCCGGTAGGCAAATCTAAGTTAGTCGAAAAATATTGAATTTAAAATTTGTATAAATGATTTTGTATCTTTACGTATTGCATACTTTATTTCTATGAATGAGTATGAGAATTATAATTTATTTTCCATTTAAGACAGTATATAAAATAACTAACACTAAATCCGTCAATTAATCGATAATTTGCATACCTACATCTTCACGTTGAATGCTCAATTTACATATCCATATTATCGAGTTAAAAACAATATAGGTAATTTACCAGCCCATAAAATGTTTATTATTTCGCACCACTTTTATCGTGCTATATCTGTATCTGCGGGCGATATTGTGTAGTGTGTGTATCAAGTGTGTGCGAGATTGTTAATTATGCGTATCTATGAAACAGTCAACGCATTAACGCTCTTATATTAAGATCTCACTCAGAACGAGAGAGCTTAAAGTCATTTTAAATCATACTGTTGTAGGTATAGCTAGATTATTATTAAAAAAAAAAACAAGAAATTATAACGAATCTAACAAATTTTCTCCATCCGAATCATCTTATTAAGCAATTAAAACTGTGGTTATTGCTTTTTTTTAATTTGCACTATAAAAAAAAAACGAATAAAGATTTAAAATCTCTTTTTATACGACGTTGGCAGCACGCACTTACATGAGTATCTAACTTTTCTTCTTTTTTTTTAAAACGCAAATGTATAACATCTGTGTAATTGAATAACACACTGTAATCGCCATCCAATCGAAACTTAAAGATGTAGATAGCAAATAAAATGACAAATAGTCGGAGAAGTAGGGTTGTAAACTGAAAAATAGCTTGTTTTTACTAATGCTGGCCTTTGTATCGAAACATAATACATTACGCAATACAAATCGCAATAGCTTTTTAAATAGTTACTGTTATAGAAGTTTTATAAAAATCTTATAGGAATCTTATAGAATAATTTGCAGACTTTATAGGGTATAGGCCTAAGTAGAATATCTACCAACATTTTTGTTTATACGATATTTGAGATCTTAAGCATATTGTCCCTGCAATATACAAAATTATACGAAATGGCACACGTGTCTCGGTGTGCTAAGCTCGTGGCACTTGTTGTTTGAATTTTTCTATCAAAACAAAAAATTGATCAATTTGAAATCAATTGACATTAAGCACCAACGGTACCTCCTAGAATACCTACGATATAAAAGACTAAAATCCTATAAAAAAGCTGATAAGTGAAGAAGAAGAAAAACGTCGAACGCGTTCGGTGTTTCGTTTTCAAATTTCTTTTATCTCGCGATGTTTTGTTCTAACTATGTTGTCTCCCAGTATATATTATAGCAAAACCCATAAGAAGGTCAATAAAAGCTGTGATGAAAATCAGTTACCTTTAGATATCTACCTACCCACATACCTAATCTAAATATAAACGATATCGGATCTGGGTGACAAAAGCCAACACCACTATAAAGATACGAACCGCATTAGAATTTATTTCTTTTTTATACGAAAAAAAAGACACCAACAAAAAAATGTCTTCTTTGTCATCACGGATATAAAAATAGAGGGAACAATTAAATCCCGCCAACGAATGGGTCTATAAATTTTGAAACGAATGAATGACTACCTGTGCTTCATTAACAAAAAAGGAAAAAAAAAAAAACTAACCATTGATTATGACATAAAACTGGACCAGTATCGCAGAACGAAACTTCCTAGAAAAAAAACCACTCGTCCTTCTACAATATTTGTTGTACTCATATAGACCTTCCACATCTGCCTGATTCCCAATTCCTTGATGGGAAGATCCAGGTCTGTGTGGTTTGGTGTGGTGCGGTATGCGGCGTCATCCAATCCTCAACCCAACCCACACACAATCGCCATTGAGCTCGAAAAACGCACGCCAAGTAGAGACAAAGATTCGAATAAAAAATATGGGCGAATGACAATCATTAAGTAATTTGATATTGGATTTTATATGAATTTCCATTCGAAAAAGTTTGCTTGCCTGCCATGCCGTACCTACCTTGCCTTGCCACGATCATCTCTTCGAAGATCCACGATCGTTTCGATCTGGAAACTCTTTCCACGCCCAGGTGCTCCTCCACCAACACTACGATGACAAACAATCATTTAATTTGTCGTTGAAATTGCACGGCCACAATGAAGATGAAGATGATATTTCGCATGAACGAAAAAAATAAAAAAAAATTAAAATTAAAATTAAAAACAAAAATAAAAATAAAAACCAAAACACGCGGTCCAGCTGTAATAATGCGACCATTGCGGGCGCATCCACTTCGGCAAGCACCACAAGATAAAGAAGTTTACTTTTATTTTTGGTTTGTCATTCGGTCAAATCTGATAATAAAAAAGACATTTTTATAATAAAAAAATTTATATTTGCCGATCATGAAAAAAAAAATATCAATCCTCAGCAAGATCGAGGACCCCGTTCTTGGTTTTTCGTTTACCTACCTACGCATATTGTATACATTTTTATACGATTTTTCGCTAACATATATGTATACACCAACGTATATAGGCAGGGCTGCATTTCAAGTAGGTATTAGTCCGGGGTACAGACTTAGTACGGGGTACATATTTATAAATTTGTTATAAATGATAGAATTCGACCCAAGTATAATTTTGATATTCGAGAGAGTATATCAGAAAATGATCTAAATATTATACAATTAGGTGGAATTTGGCGCCATCTTGTTTTTAATAGTTATTTTGATTTTCGCTCTTTAACCCCGTATTTAAGATTCCAAAAAAAAACAACTATATGATAAACTTGTAGAAAATTATATTTACTGCGAAATACTTTTTCCCCAAGTTGGTATTACAACTTCGACTGCTGCGCACATGTAACATTTAGTCATACATCAGATTGGTTTCTATAGAATGAATCCCATGGTCTTATATGAGCCGGTGCACATATTATGCAGTTGTCAATTCGAGCATCTAACTGAACGATTCGAACAGAAACTGGACAATCAGTTTCTCAGTTTTTGCGGTAGATAATCGGCGGCGGGGCCAACCGACTGACGCCGACAGCGTACTGTGGCGCCTTTTTTTTACAAAAGTGCTTTCAAAATTCAATTTTCGTGTGTGATTTAAATCCAAAACTAGTTTATGTACTAGATTAGGTAATGTTGAAAGCTTTTAAAACCAACAGAAATTTTAAAATCTGTCGAAGGATTCAGCTGATACAGGTAGTCAAAGTTTCCTTATTTTAAAGTTCAAAGAAAAAATATTTTTATTATGAAAATTTTCATAGTTTCGGCGTTAAAATCTAAAATCGTAGTTTAAAAATTATAGTTTTTTTCTGCTGGAGCTTGTAAAAGTACCATTTGTATTACAATTATGACGCAATGTTTTTGATCGTAGATCTTGGTATGGGTTAAAATAAAAGTAAGATAGTCACGGATACAGCATTACATATATATATCCGTTCCGTACCATTTGGTTTACCGAACATTTTTGACTCATAGAAGCCAATGGTTCGTGCATTGAATGGAGTAAATTGAGGTAATGAGGTACAGGCGGTCGGTAATGTGGTATAGGCAGTTTTTTTTCGAAAACCAAGCAATCAACTGGAAGTTTAGTAAGCCTTGTTTACAAATATCCTCCCGTTGAGTCCCGTACTCACACATTTTTTTTTCTTAAATTGAAAAATTTTAAGGTTTTCGGAAAGCTGTTTTTGACACCTTTTAATAACTTAAGACCCTTAAGAGTCCTTAGTCTTAACTCAACGGAAATTTAATCTTTGACTGTTTCTGAAACATTTAGGTACTAAGAAAACAAGCTGCAACTTTTTGCCTATTTGCATTTTAGAGAGATTGTATTATATATTTAAAAACTTTATTGTTTGTTTACTTTTTGGCACCACTGTGACTTTTAGACACCCTGTTTTGACTTCAATTAATTACTTTTGACATTTTTAGAGGAAAAATATTAATTCCATTTCGTATTGGGAGAAAGTCGTATTTCAGCGGAAGATTCTGAAACACCCTGTAAATATTTTTTTCTTTAAATTAACAAAATGTATAGCCCTGGAAATTTGCTTCCACCTGAAAAATAAAAAATTATCACGATTTCTGTATTCGTTTACGAGCTATGATTTTGCCAATCAAAATGTGCAACTGTGTGAAGACGATCCGGCGGTTGACCGTGCGTCGTCGCGATAAACTGATATGGTTGCCTTTCGAAAAATTATAACTTCGGTTATAAAAATGAGATTTTCAAGGTTAAGATGAGACAATAAAGTTAAAATGTTTAGCTACATTATATACTACTGTGAATTTATCGTTAGCGAACAAATAAAAAAGTATTGACAAAAGCCACCATATATTTGCGTCACTCGAACACCGTCGCAATGTTAAATATCTTTCCCTGTTCTATACGGCTACTTATATAAGCTGTTTTCCAATGAATTAGCTAAATGCATTCCTTCGTTAAATAATTGAACCGCTATGTTACCATTTTCAGGAATTTCCATCAGTTTACTCTTGAGCCCATCAATTTCAGGTGTAATGTCAGAGATTAACTCTTTAACCTTACTACACGAATGTGGAATGCTTTGCCTTTAATTTTAAACAGAAATTATATAGTTTTATTATTAGGTATAGTTTTTTTCCGTTACACTTGCACTGTGTTTCAACATATTAAGGGCGAAACAATCGCAAAGATACAAAATACAAAATGCTTAACAGAAAAAAAAAGTTCGTCAGCGAATGTTTCGCATCGGTTTGGGAGAACCTTACAGGATTTATCTCTTTGTCAGTATTTAACTCATAAAGTCTTTCTCAAACCAACGCAAAACATTCGGAGCGACAACGAAACTTTCGCTGTTGCCAATTTTTTTGAATGCTTGAACGAAACCACTTCGAATCATGTCAGTGTGAATGCTTTCATTTAGCAATTTGGAAATTGATTGTGACAAGTTAAAGTTTTGCTGTCGCACCGAATGTTTTGCTGTCACACCGAATTTTTCTCGTGGGCTTACTTAGCCTCATACCGCTAACTTTTTGGTAGTTATAATACAAAAAGCACACTTTTAGGTCCTCTATCTCTGAAATTATAAATTCCATGAACAAAGAAAGATATTTGAAATTCCTATCAGACCGATTCTAGCGAATTTTGTGTTTTAAAAGTCATTTTCGAGATATTGATTAAATCACGTTTTTTCAAAATCGCGAGTGAAGACAGCAATACTACAGTATTGTCATTTTTGTTGAAAGTACTCAGAGACTTCCTACCACCTCACAGAAACATATTTTAGTTTAAGAAACATCTGTGGTCGATTGGCCTAGCGCAGTGTTTTCAAAAGAAAGGCCCAATGTCTTATTTTATACAAATGCAACCCTGTGTTTTCTTTTTGTTTTACAAAGAAGATACACTGACTCTTCATTATTTGTCTTCGCTTTTGGTTAATTTTTTGTTTATCTCTTGTTGCTTTTTTTTCCGTTCTCATTTTGATAGCAACAGAAATTAATAAGATGCGACGGTATTCATGATTTGCCTTCTTATCCTTCGGGAAAAAGAAACCAAAGAAGAAAAAAAAAAATATATAAACAAAACCGAAAAAAAAGTTAGGTAGGTAGGTTAGGTATCTGAATGCGGCTCATTGTGTTCTTACCTGCCGAAGCCAAAACGAATCACCGGTCATTGAAAAAGTGACAGGAGCTGTTGTTGTGGCAGGAGCGTAGCGGCTGGACTTGTGCTTAACTCTTTTCCCTTTATAGATTCCTATACCCTATATATATATAAATTGTGGCTTTGTTGTGACAATGAAAAGAAACTCCAAGAAAGAATCGAATCGTTGAATAGTTAATGAAATGGAAATAGATTTAAGAGTCTAAAGGAAATACCAACTTGCCTACCTCCTTTGCTGCTATACAATATTTTGACTTTGCAGTCAGAATCAATCAAGTTTTTAAATTTTGATAACGATTAAGGTTAAATAAAATTATCTCTGGTCCACTTCGCTTCTTTATATTGATTCTATTTTTTTCTCATTTCAGCTCCTGGTAGGCAGTGGCGGCGGAGGTGGTGGCGTTGGCGGCGGCGGTGGCGGCGGTGGAGGACAATCAACAACTGCAGCCTCTAGTGCCCAATCCCCAATATCAGGTGCAAATGCACCATCACTAAGTCCATCTGGCGGCTCGGGGACTGGTGTGCCGACTGGTGCTTTAAGTCCTGGCGGAATTTCGCAAACATCAAACGCCGCACCCGGCACCGGTTCCTGCTGTGAGAATGGCAGACCAATTATGACAGATCCTGTATCAGGACAAACGGTGTGTTCGTGCCAATACGATTCTGCGCGCTTAGCGTTATCTAGCTACTCGAGGATACAAACAGCGGGTGTTGGCGTCTATGGGACACCATATCCGTCAACCGATCAAAATCCTTATCCAAGTATTGGTGTGGACAGTTCAGCGTTCTATTCACCTCTTGTAAGTATAATATATAATAATGATGATGTTTTATTTGTTTTGTGTGTGATGCTTTATTTATTTTTGGATAAATTAATTATGTGGGTAGTTAAATAAATCTTAAGGTAGGTATTCATCACATTGGGATAATGTAAAAAAAAAGAAGTTGAAAAACAAAAAATATCTACAGTTATGATGCATACCTTGTTCCTATGATCTGAGACTCAGGGCTATAAAGTGGCTAATCATTTCAGACCTAAACTTTCATTAGTTTATTATTACATTTGTATCGTATTTCCTGTTTCGATATCTCTCTCGGGATTCAGCCTTCATCGAGACTAGAACCGCATGGTCATTGCGTAATCATCCATTTATTGTATAAGTTATTAAGATAGAGAAATAAATAAGTTTATTGAATTAACTGCATGACTATCAATTGATACACCAACACCCACATCACATTGTCGATCAACATGTCAGTGTGTACGTGTTGAAGTGTATACTGTCGTGCATCCATGGAAAAACTCATTTACGTACTCAGTTTTCCACGTCCACTTCATTTTATATAACAATCTTATTACACAAATCAAAATACAAAACAAAATACCTGCATTGGCCGCAGGCAGCACATTCGGAATACAAATGCCAGCTGTGTTCATCAACATTGTTGATTTCCATTCATTTGGGTCGGGTTACGTTCGGGTCATCAAAAGTTGATCGAATCTGTTCATCTATACGTTAACATCAAATCAACATTGTTGATCAGCACTGTTGATATATACAATTCAACATAATGTGGACACCTCTTAAGATCTTAAGTATACACACTAATCCGTAATCCCCATCCCAGCGCTGGGAAATGAAGGGAACGGGAACATGTTTAGGGGATTTTAAAACTTTTATTTTTTAAATTGATTTATTTTAATTTTTATTGTATAGAGAGAAAAAATGTGCGAGCGACAAATTTTTGGTCCGCAATTCTAAACGTTTGTTGACTTATGTACTCTTTGTGCTTAGTGTCTTAAAAGGTAGAGGACAGCAAGGTATGAGTTTGCTCAAGTTTTTAACAGTGTAATGGTTTCTGAAAATTGCACTACCCTCTAGCTTATTATTTACTACCTGCACAGAGTCGGACCTCAGGCAGCAAATGTTCAAAAGTGCAAGCCGAATATTTCTTGATTACGCGTTTTTGATTTTTTTTGTGATATTTCTCTCGAGTTTTGGACGAATAAAGACTTTTAAGATAGCAGCAAAATCAGAAAGGGAGACAAATTACTTGCATCGTAAAAAAAACCTAGGTAATATGCTGCATTTTTGGCGGGGTCAAATATATCATCCATGTACAGAAGGTGGGCTGTGATACACAGGACTGAAAGTAATTTGGTTCCCTCAAGGCAAGTGCCACTCATGAATAGCGGCTTTGGGGATGAGTTTCGTTTTAATGACAATATCCGGCTGAAAAACTGCCAAGTTTCTGTCTAGTTTGACAAGGCTCTAGGAAGTTTTCAGTAGTGAAAATCTAGACTAGGAAAACTTGTCAGATATTTGGTAAGCCCTTGCTAGATTTCAGTACCAAAGCCAACTTTTGTGTGTGTTTGTTTTTTTTTTTTTTTTTTTGCCTGACGAGGCAAAAGGGTTCATAATCGTGAAGGCCCTTGTTCTAGCCTTTCTTAACCCTTCCTAACCCCTTGCCAGAATCTATGTCAAACTCTCTAGTGCCTTGACGAAAACTAGATTGTTTTTCCGTGCAAGTAGACAGCATTGCGTTTTTGAAGCAATAAATTCTACGCGTTTATTGCATTGCAGTTTAAGTAGCTTCAATGTGTATCTTTTATTCAGTTGTCTCCTCTTAACTGCACACCGCTTAAATGAAATAAAACACCATTATCTGAAACAAGAAATTTATTGACCCGAAACTAAATTCAATTATTCTTAGTCCGGTTTAAGCCGGAAACTCCGCTTAATTAAAATTGTTATTTCTGTAATTATGGTACCCCAGTTAACCGGAGTCGACTGTATAATTCCTGAGTGCTTATATCAAGGAATTGCTTAGTTCATGTTGAGAAGGACTAATCAATCCGCTTTTGGGTAAATGTTTTTTTTTATTTATTCGTACCTACAATAGATTTTGAAAATAAATCACCTGCATTAGTGCGTTATTTTTTTTTTAGGTATAAGTGTAACTTCCTCTACCTACCTTCAGAATAATTGCATGAGAGGAAAAGTTTGAGCTGGAAGGATTGTTAAAGCCGCACGAAACCTCCCGGTTTGTTGTCAAATGAAATCAATCCGCATCACAAGCCTGGATTAAATTAAATCGGAGTTTACAACCGCACCATGAAGCTTACTCTTCAATTTTAGTTAGTTTTGCCGCAGTGAATTCCTCTCGCTGTACTTAGGCCCCCTTCCTTCTCATATTTCCAACATGAACATGAATAACATCTAGGTATACAACACTGATATGGCAGTGTAAACAAAACATGTATTAAAAAATTGCCATGTTACTCGTAAATAAAATTAGATAGGTATCTACTTATCTACTAATTATTCTCATCAACCGCTAACTCAACCCCTATTTCACTTTGTGTGTAAGCTGTTTTTTTTGTTGTGTGTGTGGCTACATCTAAATAGGTAAACTGCAATTTTAGCTGTCTCCACCACACGTTCCGTTGCTTTTTTTTGTTGTTGTTTTATTTTTATTGTATGAATAATTTTTTCTTTTGTTTTTCTTGCATTTCGCTAGAGTTTCTATTTTTTTTTTTGTACCTATCCATATGAATAACTTTGTGTGTGTTTGTGTTTTTGAAAAATGCAAAGTGTGGCGTGCATCACTGCATCGATGGGCACCGCACCGCCCTCTGTTCGTCGAACATTTGTGTAAGAAACTTGAGTGCAGGTAGTCTGGTCGCTCTGGTGCGTGTTATTAATTTCATATCGCTTGTCAAGACGGGGGATATTGGGGGTGGGGGGGGGGCGGTGTGCCAATGGATGCGGTATAAAAGTAAAGGTAGTAGTTTTGAATGGATACAAATAATATAATAAAATAATTCCGTCTGTCCGCGCCTCTGTTGTCGTTGTCGCATCGTCACACAAAAAAAGCAAGTGTGTTTGTGTCGACAAATTATTAATTATCCTGCGTCGTGGTGACACATGTAGACATTGATTCGTAATCGGATCAAATCGTTGCATTTAGCATTGATTTGTATTATTATTCCCAGTATAGGGTATGCTAATTTTAATAATTTATTATTAATGCAATGGATTTTTAAGCTGACTGAGAGTTTAAATTGAATGAGATAAATATAATTAATTATTTTATATGTACCTTAATAAGGTACCTTACTATGAACAACGGTACCTATCTATAATGTATAAATGTCTTACTCTTATGTTTAGTCTAGTCGAGTCAAAAAAGACGAGCAAATAAATGTAAAAACTTTTGAGCAAAATTAGGAAGAAAATTTGAGATTTTTGATTCATCATTCATGTACAAAAATTATCATTGAAGGTCAAATGTTGTAACATCAGTTTTTCGAATACTGCTATTAAAAATACTAAGCTTTCAAAAATAAGTTCAAATAAGTTTGTAGAATTTCCAATTTTCTACAAAAAGTCTTCTAATTTTTGTTTCCTAACAAGATACTGTCATTTAAAATATGGCAAAATTTCTGAAAAATCTGCAGGTTTTTCGCATATTAAGCGATGAATGCTTATAAGTAGTTTATTTAAAATTTGTAGATTGTTTGCTACTCTACAAAAGGCTTGCTACTCTACAAAAGAACCAACATTTCGATGAACTATTTTAGTTGGTGCTATAACTCGACTTTACGAAGAATTAGAACCGAAAAAAATCATAGAACTTTTATATTTATATTTGTAAATCAGTCTTTTAATGAATACTTTTTTAGAAAAATATATTCAAAAATTCCAAATTTCTGAAAAATAAAAATTTGATTAAAAACTTATACAAATTTAAACAAAAATAAGAAAAAGTGGTGATAACAATTTTGTTCCCAAAACTTTGAATTTATATATTTTCTGTTCATAAACTTTAGTCTTTTGGACAACTAGATTAAAAAAACAAGATACATGAGAGATTTTAAACATAGATGACACATAGAATATCAGGTGTTGCAGTGTTTTTTCTTTATTTTTATTTTAAGTGTTTTTTTGTTATAGTTAACTGCTGCTTCCTCCATGACATTTTCCCGTTTAATTTCAACCTAGGTTTCTAGCTCTTTATATGCGAATCCCACAATACAGAAATTGAAATTGCATAATAAATAACTGACAGCGACTATAGGTAGGGGGTAAAAATAAAATTGGAAAAACAGTTTTTGGATTTTGATTTTCTTTTAAACAGTTAAGTTGATTTTTTTTTAATTTTTCCACGGAGAAGCTTCTAATCGCATTAAGAACCCAAAACTTTTTTTTAAATGCGATTTTTTTTTTTTCTTTGAACCTCAATATTTCGAAGAATGACTTGTTCAATTTTGTTGAAACTTAGTATATCCAGTGATTTATTTACTTTTCCAGAATTCTTTACAAAGATAATTTTTATAGAAAAAAAAAATAAACGGTGAATTATGACAGACGAAAAAAATGATGAGCCCGTTTAGCAAAAAACTTATTTTTCTCGAAAACAGCCCCAAAAATTCTTATGAAAAATTGTGTATGCTCTTTAATAATGATCTTTAAACTTTAAAGAAAAAAATATTTTGCATTTTTACAGTAACTTTCATACAGAAACAATTTTCATATTTTTGAATTTCTTATTACTGGACCAACCGATTCAAATAATTTTTTTATACAGAAACTTCTAAGAAGTCTGAATAATATTGCCTATCAAAATTTTCAACAAAATTTCTTTCTGATTTAAGTTGTATCGGCATATTTAAATCATAACTTTATATTGGCAGTTCAATTTTCAAATTGTATCAAAATGTTTGTAAATAAAAATTTTTGCACAAGTGCACATCTGTTAGGGACTTAGCTATTCAAAAAATTAAATTCAATATCTGACATTTTACACAAGTGACTTGAACATAAGTACAAGTTCATACGACCGGTCGTTTTCTAAATGGAAAGCTTGTACCTTCATACATACAATGTATATTACATTAAAGTCGATTTCCAGAAAAATGTTATTTTTTTTTATATTTACCTTTTTAAGAAAATTAAAAATAAAGAAAATCTTCAATCTGATGAAATTAAAAATCACAGTTTTAAACTCTGACTCGGTACTTCAGATCTTTTTTTTTAATTGCGAAATAGGATTCGTAAAAAAAAGTCGAACGCGAGATAATATTTGTTCTTTACAATTCGATGATAGAGAGCGCGAAAAAGTGGGCAATTCTGTCTGTCTCTATGCACATCAACCAAACTTTGAACTTAAGGTTCTTAGGTGATTCCCTAGATGAAAAATTGATTTTTTTAGCCCAAAATTATAACTTACCTGCTATGCAACCATTATAAAAAAAAGCAATTTATCTAAAGAACGGATCTTACGATTTTGCTAAAAAATAGGATTTACTATTAAGAGGTTAATTAACAATTTGGAAAAAAATATTAACGGTACCTGTCATAGAGCGATTTTTTGATTTTTAGATTTCTCGTCAACAGCTTCACCGATTTTAACCTTAATCTGTATGCAAGAGGCCCTTCACAATTTAAAGATTTTCGATAAAATAATTTTTGGATTTTTGAAAAAAAAAATTTTATTTTATTTTTTTGAAAATTCAGTATCTGGATTTTTTTTTATTTTGTGCAAAATTGTATTTTGTTAAATACTTAAAATTGGTAAACCAAATTTTATTTTTAAAAATATTCAAGAATTTTTAGAATTTTTAATAAAAGCACTCTACGATTATTGATTTCCCATAAATTCATGTTTATCAATATAGGATATATTTCATATTGGCTTGAAATGTTAAAGGAAATAATAAAATTGAATTATATCCTAGACAAAATTATTTAATAATTATTTTATACTGAAAAAAAAGGTTAAAATCAATCTAAGATTTTAAACCTTTTTTTTAGAATAAAATAGTTACCAACTTATCACAGTTGTAAGCCAATATAAATTAATAAATCCTATTATTTCAACAGCTACCGTTTGTTTCTTTAATTTTTCAATTTTGATAAATATATCCTTGATTCGAGAGCGTACACAATTGAAAACCCCCTGTTCAAGTTTGTATAATAAATCTCATGGTGCATAATATTAAATTAATCTGTGAACCTATCTCCAATGCATGATGATGATGATCATCATCATCACCATCATCATCTTCATCATCAAATATTAGGTTACATTTGTATTGTTTTCTGTTTTTTAAAATAATTTTTTCTTGAAAACGATTGAGGGGGTTTTGTGTTTGTTATTATGTGCTCTGCTGTTGTTGTTGATATTGTTTGTTGTCAGGGTTCTTAGCACAACTAAAGCCTATGTTTTACCTCGTGTTAACAAGTGAGATACTTATATTACCCAATGCATTCCATTTGTTTGCATTTTGTTTTTCTTCCTCTTCTTTCTTTTTATTCTTCAGACTCCTTTTTTTATTTCTCATTTTTTTTTATATTATTTTGTACCTACACTTGTTTTGCATATTTTTTTTATTTTTTATTTTGCTGTTTTTTGGTCATGTATTTGCATGGCTATGCTATCCCTTTATATCCCTAAGCCTATCAATACACTCATACTCGAGCAAGCGCATTAGGTTTCAAACTTTTTGTCAAGCATTTGAATGCTTGCACTTCAATTTGTTAGGAGACAATCTGTGTGGAAAGGGTTGGGGGGGGGTGGGGTGGATGGATAGAGGAGGAGGCGATTGATTGTGGATTGTCTTTGAAATTGAATACATCTAACAAATGCGTGCAGAAATTTCAAAATAAAAAGAAATCGAAGCGGTACAGATCAGTGGTACAAAATAACCAGCCCTCGTATAACTCGATGATTGTTAAAACCGTTTCAATTCGATGCGATGTGATGGTGGATCGAATACGGCAACGATGAAATAAAACGAAACCTTTAAAAAATTCTTGTCGTCTCTCTGGAAGCATAGGTTGTTTCACAACTTAAGCAAAGTGTAGTAGTGTCTACTAGATACTCATGTCGTAACAATTAAAATGGCGTTCAGCAGACACAAAATAGCCCCAACAAGGACCACCCAAACACACACCAACATACATAGAAACGTTTGGGGGATGGCACGGCTATAAATGTGGGGTTGTTGGGTTTTGGATTCAGCTATACGCTTATAGTGGGTGCTTAAACTAGTTACAAGTGCATTAAATATATCTTATGCCCACTTGGGGGTATGAATATATGTTCATTTTTGCAAAGTTGGTGTGGTGTGGATATGCAGATGCCAATGTATGCGGGATTCTAAATCCAAATGGGGCTTATTCTGTACAAACATCTGCCCTGCTTCTGTTACGATATGCTCTTCTCGTGTGCACCACAAGAATTAAGCATGCAGCTTAAGTGTGGATTTATGCTAATAATAAACACTCCGCAAGTGCATAAGGGTGTGCCATCGGAGCGGTGAGGTAGAGGAGATCATATAGAGGGCCCCATACCTTTAAAACCTTATACCACACCATGTAGTTGGCTTTTATGTTGGTACCGAGTTCTTTTTTTTCCAACTTTTACTTGCTTTTAGTGTCAACTTTCACCGCACGATGTTATCTAGAAACACAAAAACAAAAACTCTCCGTGGAAGTATCAGGAAGAGTTTTTTTGTTTCTAGCTAAAAGTTTGTTGTCGGATTAAGGAAGTTGTGGACGATATCCTTCCTCATCATACCCATCCTATCGTACGGTTTGACTTTTTGCATGCACACGCGCCAGAATCCTTTGATGTCTTCTATATTCTTTTTTCCCCAATGCCGGAAGTATATTTTTTTGTACGCACTTAAAGACGATTAAAAGAGATCAAATCGTCGTAACAAAGAATAACAGAAAGAGAGGTCGGATCAAAGGTGTTTATTGCCAAAGGACACACATCAATGTATGGCTACTACATTTTTGTTTCTTTTAAAAAGTATAAAAATAGCAACAAATAACCTTATTTCATGCAGAAATTCGTCAATTATTATTAATTATATCATCACTATGCATTTCGCGGATGGTTAACAACATAAGTTGGTAGGTATGCTTGTATATAAGGTATGCCTATACACATAGACAGCTGCAATACAAAGCTCTGATACAATATGCAACAACCCAGTCAAACATGACCTTTCCGTGAGAGGTGTGACTAATCACCCGTTTTTACATCACATTAACTCTGCGGTGTGTGGTGAATTTATAAACATATACATACATACCTACCTACCTTAGTACAATCCCAATATGTGCGCTCGTAGTGAAGTGAACAAAAAAACTGAGTGCAATTATTTTAATGTTTTATTAATTTGCATAAAATTCTAATTAAGACTCGAGAATAAAGTGGACTCTCTGTCCCAGGCCGGGGCACATAAACGTTTCCATGCCTGCATTAACTATACCTACACCCTCAATCAATAAAACAGATTCTTGTGCCCTGGCCTACTGGAATTGTTCGTAAGTAAACAAAAACTACTACCTACCAACCAGTAGCTTTAGGTGTCATTCAATTCTATATAAATTTTAAACGAAAAACCATTTCATTGATGAGTGCATAACTTCAGATCCAATTAACCGATTTGCCAAATTTTGTCTTCCTTGTAAGAAGAATTGAAAACCAATAAATGGCGCTGTGGTCAAGTTATTGTAAAATTCTGTACTTTTGGAGTTAAATATATGTTGAGTAAGTGAAAAAAAAAACAATCAAATTGCTAAATCTGGACCCGATAGGTGGCGGTCTGGGAGTGTTATTAACGAATTCTTTATTTATTAAGCAAAATGATTTATATTCACAATTTGAAACATTTATTTTTACTCTATAAATGGCACATTTAACAGTGGTACACTCGGGCGTATACGCACTTTTTTTAACATAATATATTTATAATTTTTTTTTTTTTAATTTAACGCTTTTTTTGTGTACGTTAAGTAGGTCAGTATCCCTCTATCCCCCTCATCCACCCCCACTTTGTGAAAAATAAAACTTAAAATAGAAGACAAAATATAAAAAAAAAACAGCGGAAAAACTTTCAATGCAGTAGAACCTGTTTTCTCTTATTCATATAGAAATAGTAAAGTCCAGCAAACCCTGCGTGTTTCCTATAAGGAAAACTATCTGAATTTGTATGTTAATTTCAATTAAAATACCACAGCGTACAAAAATAAAAATCCTATAAGTTGAGAAAAAAATATTTTTCAAAAATTCACCTAGCTAAAACTAAAACTTTAATCAAAAATTTGGCACATACGTATTATGTTTTTATTAATCAGCAAACGTTTTTTTTAATTATTTTTTTGGAACCAAAACCAAAGGTGCCTGTCATACATCATTTTCATCAAAAAGGAAAATAATATTTTTCTCAAAAACCGGTCCGAGAATTTTGTTAAAAAATGTTACTTTTTGATAATTTTTTATTTTCAAAATTTGCTTATTTTTGGCACCTCCAGTACAACAATTTTTTTGGTTTTTGATTTTCTCGAAAACGTTAAAGTTGAAACTTTTCATTTTTTTAGGGTAAATCTGTTAAAAAGTTTAAACATTATTGTGAGCTATTGAAAATTATAAAAAAAATCAATTTTTTTTGAAAACTAAATACCTTGGTCAATATTTTTAAAACTAGGAGTATTATTATTTTGTAGAATACTTGAAAAAATCATGGTTCTCAATTCAAAAATAACGGTACCTTCCATGCAAATGTTGAAAAACTGTTTAGAAAAAAATTGTTTTTCTTGAAAACGGCTCCAAGAATTTTGATAAAAAGATGCATGTGTTGCAAATCATATGGTCAATATTTAGATAAAAAAAATTGTACGGTTATTATTAACGCTGTAACGAGTAGGTTGGCGTAAGACAAGAAAAAAATCTTATGGAGGGCGGTTTAGGCGGGATTTCAAATTTTCGAGTTTAAAAATTATTTTTTTAAAAACTATTCACAAACGCAACTTAATTTAAAATGAAAATTAAAAAAGAGATTTCTGGCTTTTTTCTGTTTTAAGTCTTTTTCTTTGAAAATTAACCATCCCGCCTGAACGGAGGGATATAAAGACCCCCTCCCATAAGATTTTTTTCAGATAATTGAATATAAATGCAAAAATTGACATTTTAAGCTCGGCATCTCTATTCCAGACCGACTTTTTTGTAGTCAACCCTTGTCCAAACTGGAAAACAATTTGCTATGTCTAAATCAATTCAATCAATTAGATAGTGTTGACGAACCTAAACACGCACAGCCCGACCGACGCAACAGACGTCATGAGGAAACTTTGATGAAACTCACTACTCCTTAATATTAAATTTAATAGAAACTTTAAATTTAAAGTTTATTATATTTTGTTATTACTTTAATTTTTAATGAATCTATATTTTCGATGGAGAGTGTATTATATTAACTCAAAAATCGAAAGGATTAGATATGTATGTTGTATATACCTATACTATATTTACTCCATCAGGCCACTAGAACTCTCGATTTTGTGCTCCCGCATGCAGCCGTTGGCTGGGTCTTCGTGCTGGCATATATGCCCAAATTGCTCATTGAACAGATATAGATAGTATAACAATAGATTTGGAAACAGGATTAGGATCGGATGACGAGTTGATAGAAAAATGAACAAATACGAACGTTAATATAAAAAAACAAAACTAATTTACAGTGTATGTTACATATGGCAATAGCATTATGACTGAACTGATCCTATTTTCTGTTACCTTTCAGCTTTGTATTTTGTCAAGGCAGGGGATCCTAGGATATAGACGGCATACGGATATGCACTGTGAACATGAACTTTTGTTTTCTGGTTGTTTTGGTATAAGAACCTCGCAACCATTATGCCTTGCAAAATGTATACATAGACAGTTTTTTTTGATGAAGAAATAAAAACAAATTAAAATGCAGAATTTAATTCCACTTTGGTGATAATTGAACAAAACTATTGCATAGTTAAACTTAACAAGGTGATTATCGAAGCGTAAAGAACATAATACCAGAAGTTGTTTGAGGGATAGGTTGAATAAAAAAAATAATAAATAAAACAAAAAGAAAAAAACATGCAACGGTCAGAAAGTGGTTTTGCAAGAAAAAAAATAATAAATTTAATTGGGAAATTCTTGCACGAAAAGGAAGCATCTCGTTGTACTGAAAGTAACTGACTACATTACTATCTACTTAAATTAAGTTTATTAATAAATTTTGCAATTAAAAAACCATAAAAATTTATAAGATGATGTTGTTTTTCTGTATAATCATTTGTTATTATTTTTTTTTTATATTTTATTTGTTTATTTTTGTTTACCTTCTTACTTAGCGGACTCCGTTTGTATAATTAATTAAGATATAGAAGGCAGCTTTTCCTTCCTTAATACTAACTCAAGCAGACTGTTTTTAGTTATCCACCAATTTTAGAGGAAAACTAATGCAATTCGGTACATATACATTTTTTAAGGCTCAGTAGTAAGCACTTAATACCTTTCTGTACAATTGTAGAGCATCTATTGGTTTCATGTAAAATGATGGAGATATCCGAAAAGGTGATTTACGACAAGACGTTCGTCGCTCGGTCTGTTTGTCTGTGCGTGCTGATGCACAATTCACATCAAGCTAGAGCCTAAACGGTTGGGAAGATTTATTTCGGTTTTTCTTAGTTAATCAAAAAATATTGCATTTAAAGTTGATATAAATAATTTTTCTTACGAACAACCCAAAATGTCTAGGAGCTGTACACCTTTCCCGTAGTCACCTCAGTTTGAGAGTGTTTTTTTTTATGTTTTCGGGGGTGGGGAATCCGAATCCGGAGCTAGTTTTTTCAGGTCATTGTTATTATTAACAAATTTTGATGCATTTTCGTAATGCAATAAAAGTTATTAATGTTAGGAAAAAACGTTTCGAGTAAATGTTGTTCCGTATTGTCTATCGAAGAAATTTGTTTTGTATTCATGTATATCGGCTAATAATTGCCCAAGATATTGTCATTATATATTTTTTAGGTAAATGGTGAGAGTTATCGTGCAAATTGTCATAGAAAAAATTATTCTCCACATTCCAATTTTTCAACTGAATTACTGACTTACGTTTCTTAATATTATATTATAGTTTTTAATGATCACTTGTTAGTTTTTTTCGTCTCATTTTCTTGTTTGTATTCTCATTATTTCAAGAACTGATTGAAATTATTGAACCGTGCATTTTATTTTTGGTATGCCTAAGCTTCTTAAGTTTTAATAATATTGAATATCAAAATGTAAATTTTTTACTTGCTTTTGTATACGTAGTATAGGGCAAGTTTAGAATTCGTGCAAAAAAAATGGAGATAATAATTTTCCCTTACATTACATACATAATTTTCCCTTATATCTCGCAATTCTGTCTGTCGTTCTGTCTGTCCGTCTGCACGTATGTCCGTCTGTCCATCTGTCCGTCTGTCTGTCTTTCTGTACCTCGACCCGCAGCCTAAACGGCTGAAGCGATTTTCTTCAAACTTTGGACTTAAAGGTTCTTAAGGGATTCCTTAGAGGGGAAATTGAATTTTTTTTTAGCTCAAACAATAACGGTTCCTACCATACACCAAATATACAATAATTGATTTATTTCAAAAACGGCTCTAACGATTTTGAAAAAAAAAAAAAAATACGAACTACTATATTTACTACAATTAATAATTTGGTAGAACATTTTTTTTTTATAACGGTTATAACCGATTTTTTGGTTTTCAAAATTTCTCGTTAACGGCTACACCGATTTCCACCAAATTTTTGGTATAAGAACTTAAATTTTGCATATACAATTTTTCGAAAAAATAATTTTTGGTTTTTTTTTAAAAAATATTGATTTTTTTTTTTTTTTTTGAAAATTCAATACTCACTGAATATTTGTTTTTAATTTTGTGTAAAATTGTATTTTATTTAATTCTAAAAGTTGGCATACCAAATTTTATTTTTAAAAATGTTCAAGAATTTTTATTAAATTAATTTTTAAAAAGATTTTGATCAAAAAAATCAGATGGCATACTTTTTTTAGATCTATCTGTTTAAGCTATTTAAATAACAAATTTAAAGTTATTTTTATGTGAGATGTCCTTTGTTTTTAAACATTTTTTTTTAAATAATATCATAATGTTATGGAACCAATACATATGCACATTGTCAACTTCAAGCTACGTTAAAGTTATTGGCTGCGAGAGCAAGTTTGTGCGATCCAGTCTTGCCCATTTTTTTTGACACGAAACCATTACTTGACCTATGGAGCAAGTAAAATCGTCAAGAAATTAATAGTAGGTACATAAATGTATACAGAGATTGTGAATAGGTACCTACCATAGTGAATTGGTACCTATACCTCCATAGCTTGCGTGGATAAAATTTATTTCAAAGTAACATACAATAATATACCTACAATTCCAAAACAAATATTATTCCAGCGTTTCATTGGTTGTTATGTAAATGAAAAGAGAATATCGTATGGTAATAACAGCAACCATATAATTAACTCATTTAATTATAAGCGAATCACAGTGTATGTTTTTCTTTTTTGTTTGTTTTATCCACATAGATAGTAGTAAGTCATACTACAAAAACGGTCATAACACTCACCTCCCCCATGCAAACAAAAAGAAATAATATTTTTATTTTTTTTTAATTGGCCGAATTCAACCACTGCCGCTGGATTATTTTTATTTTCACGTCGTTGAATGTGCGTATCTTCGTATAATGTGAAACCAAAATGCAAACAATATAATGTAAGGGCGAGAAAAATATTCATACACTTTTTTGCATCTACCTACACATAAAATGTGTGTACCTATCCACTTGCATCAATTTCAATATGATAACATAACATAATAATAATTATGGATCGCTGCATAAGTGCGTGATGACGATGTGCACCGAGTTTTACCTACCTATACCTATAATGTCTACTTTCGTATATTTATTGCGGGACGGCCATGTCGAAGGCTCATATTTATATAAGTGGAAAAAACAGCCGCACGCAATGTGAACTCTTCTAATTAAGTTTTCATCATAAAAAAAAAGAAAAACAAAAAAGAAAACTACGAATAAATTAAGTGGAACGCATTGCATTATACATCACACATATATTTATGCATTCAGTTTGCATTTCGTATAGAAATACAAAAACAATAAAACAAAAAGAACCACTCATTTTTATTTTGTAGATAAAGTCTATAATGTGAGCACAAAAACATAGATGTTGAAAGTTCGACATCAACAACTTAACACACCTGTTCGCTTGCTTTTGGCAAGCTATAAAGTATAAATGAAGAAGCGCCGCACCAGTCGGCCAGTCGGCCGTGCTGATTGTCTGGAATTAATTTAGTTTTAAATTGCACACTAATGGAATCAGTTAGCATGAAAATTACAACAACAACAACAAAAAGAGTTTCATCAGTTTTTGTTCTGTTATAATTTGATTCAATTGATTTCTTGATATTAATCAAAAATGAGTTGAGCGTAAAATAAATATAAATGCTATACAGGCTATAGATATTTTTATCAAAATTTACCCACTTTGCTCTAGAATATGCCCTCAACAAAATTTCGGCCTTAGAAATAATCGTTTCAATAATTTTTTTTTAAATTAGTAAAACTAACCTACGTGGGCTGTTTTTCTACTCAATTATACAAGATGATTCCCATTGATGCAACGAAAAGCTAGAGCATGTAAGTTCCCTCGAGACAAAAAAAGAATTGCATTTTAACCGTTTAGGCGGGTGGGGGTTGGCAACTTTCTATATAAAAACAAAAAAAACAAATGTTTTTAAACAACGGCAACACTTAAGGTGCCATTACATTATCATATATATATAGCAAACTTGCCATATAAATACGTTCCAAAAGTGACAAATAAGTGTGTTAGAAATATTTTTATGATAAGATAAATACCACGTACATTGTGTCATGTATATTTTGTCATATGAAAATGCCCATCACACTTATACACTCCAATTCACTCGTTTAAATACAGGTTTTTTGTCAAAAAACTTTTAACGATTTCTCTATAACCTTTTATAATTATGACAAATCTATGTGTGGCTTTCCGGACTATCTGAAAAAAAGCATTATTGGTGGCTTTAACTACGGTTTTACCATTGCTTTTGCTAACTGATAATGTTGAATTTGAGACTTTTCGGAGTATGCGTTGTCTTTTAAAAAGGTCGATTTTTTGACTAAAATTGTTCAAAGACCCATAAGACTGACCATTTTTTAGGAGGATTCAAAATTCTTCCTAAATCTCAATCCCCATATTACACTTAATAAATTCTATAATAAGATTTGTCATAATTATAAAAGGTTATAGAGGAAATTGTTAAAAGTTTATTGACAAAAAACCTGTATTTAAACGAGTGAATTGGAGTGTATGTCTCTTGTGGAACCTATTTACAAGGCAAATTTGCCATATATATATGATAATATAATAGCACCTTTATAGTATTAAATTATAGTTTCTTTTTTAAGCCTGAAAACCTAGTATTTTACTAACTTCCCATTGGTGCGATTTGTTTGACATATCTTAGGTTTTGAGAGCTCTAGAATCAGTCGTTTTTAGAAAGATATCTGTATCTGTGCATGTACGTACGTTCGGGGTACTTTTTTCGTACACCATATCTCGAGAACGAATACAGATATCGACTTTGGATGAATTTTATTTTACAGATAATAAGGTCCAACAGTGCTGAAAAGGTTGTTTTTTAACAAATTCAATTAAGCATTTAGTTAGTGAATGTTTTTGTTTTTTTCATTAATTGCATGTCATTTTCTTTAATTTTGTGGATTTTTTTTATTAAATTAAAATTTGTTGTGCTCGTTTTGGTAAGAGTATTTTATTCCATGTTGATTTTATGATTAGTGTTCCTCTATTTGAGTTTTTTTTTCTGTTTCCCCTTAATATCCCTGTGTGCGTGCCCACTCTTGTACCTAATATTAAATTCAAACTAAGCTTTAAGAAGCTTTAGACTGCTAGTAGTTGTTGTCTCTGTTTTATCCAATAGCATTTAAGTAATCGTAATCTTACCAAATTTAATTTTGATAGTTTTCCAGGAGTTAAACTTAATTTGTTCCTTTTTTTCATCAAGCCGTTGGTTCAGATAGTAGGCACGCGACTACTGATCCTTACTACTCGGGTTCGACTCTCAGCTTAGTTCCATAAATCTTTTTTTTATTTATTTTTTTTTTTTTTTTGTTTAATTTTAAATTGTATTTGTTCCTGCTTAATTTTTTTATTATTTCTTTTTCTCTACTTTTTTTGATTTAAAATTAAATTTGTTCGTTTATTTTCTTTTTTATTTTCTAATACAAAATGGCTTGTCCTGCGGAAATTTGCCTCGAAGGCTCCAATACTACCCCACTTTTTGCTTGTTTCGGACCGTGTGATCTGTACCACGCAAAATGCATTGGCTCGACTAATGCGTTTATTGAGAAAATAACTTATTCCAAATTTGCATTCTGGTATTGCAACGATTGCCGTAAAGCTCGCCTCATCTCAACTCGCTTTTAAAATGTCTTCTTTTAAAACTGACATTAAAAAGCTTTCTAAGGGATTCGAGGATCTGCTTAGTAATTTTAATAATGCGGTCTCAAGTTTAAATTCATTAGCTCTCCCAAGCGATATGGTGGATATTGGAACTTCTACTGACGACCTTTTGCAATTGCCTCTTCCTCTTTCTATTGCACTTTCATCTGGTGAGGATCTCCTTGCGCAATCGAGCTCAGATTCACGTACTGAAGACGAATTGCAGGAGGTTCCCCCTTTTGTCATTGAACATTCAGCTATTGAGGATCTGCTTGCGCAATCGTCCTCAACTTCACGTTCTGAAAACGTACCAGCCACGAAAAAGAGCAATAAAAGAGGACACGATAACACATTTGTCGTTAAAAACTCTGGCCCACCCCCTAAACGAACAAACCCAAATCCAAAAAATGGCTTACCATTGCCTAGTTCCATTCAGGCTTTGAATAAAAGTTCAGAAACAATTCCATCCGCAGTAACTATTTCAGATTCTGTATCTGTATCTAATATAAATACCGACCCTAGGCCTATCAAAGCTGTCTCCAAACCTAAGTCCATTTTTATTTCTCGCCTTGAACTTGACATCATTCCTGACGATATCGTATCTCACTTAATAGCTAACAACTGTATTCCTTCGAATACTGCTATCAAGTGTACAAAAATTAGCAAAGTGAATAGTTTCGTGTCAACTTTTAAAATTTTAGAATTTGAAGAATTTAAAGCCCTTTCGAAAACTCTTTACACTAACCATGTAAACGAAATGGTAGTTCTCTGAAAGATGACCCTAGGACATTTTGGAAATTTGTTAATTAAAAAAAAAAAAATCATATGGCTATCCGGCAAATTTTATTTATGAAAATTGCTCGTTAAAGGAACCCATTGATATTTGTATTGCCTTTGCAAAAAAATTTCGTAATTCTTTTGTTGACATACCTCTTGATTATTTCAGAAATTAACATACCTATGCCCAAACGAATTTTAGTAATATCCCCGTTACACGGAGTACTGTTTTGGACTTTCTCTCATCTTTAAATGATGATTTCTCGTCGGGTCCAGATGGGATTCCCCAATACTATTAAAAAGTGTAGACATATACTATTCCAACCACTTCAATTTTTGTTCCAGTTTTCTATTGAATCAGGAAAATTTCCTTGTTTATGGAAAAACTCCTTTCTTATTCCGATTTTCAAAAAAGGCGAAAAATCTGATATTAAAAACTATAGGCCCATATCGAAACTTTCTTGCATTCCAAAGCTCTTTGAACAAGTTGTATGTGAGAGCTTGGCATTCCACAGTAAGAATATAATTTGTAACCAGCAGCATGAGTTTATGCGAGGAAAGTCAACGGTTACAAATCTCCTCACATTCTTGCATAAATGTTCCAATAAATTGGAAAAAGGAAATGAAGTTGATTGTGTTTATACAGACTTTTCTAAGGCATTTGATAAACTAAGTCACAATATTATTATATTCAAACTTAAAGCGTTGGGTTTTCCACTTCGTTTAATAGCATGGATAAAGTCATATCTGGTGAATAGATCTTACGAAGTCAAATTCAGGAACACTCTTTCAAACTCATTTCGTGCTCACTCGGGTGTACCTCAAGGAAGGCATCTGGGCCCGTTTCTATTCAATCTAGCTATTTCTATATATTCTATATTCTATATTCTATATTCTTATATTTGCTGACGATATGAAGATTTTTAAAACAATACAATTTAACCATGATCATATTCTCCTTCAGGCTCATATTGACAATTTCAATATTTGGTGTGGTAAAAATGGGGTACCCCTAAACCCTGTTAAATGCCAAACAATATCCTTCTCAAGAAAACGAATTGTGAGTGCATTTGATTATACTATTTCACAACAGACTCTCACTCGCGTTTTTAGCTTCAAAGACCTAGGTGTTCAATTAGGTTCTAACCTAGAATTCACTGAACATATTAATTATATTGTAAATAAGGCACGCTCCATGCTTGGTTTTATAAAACGGTGGGCAAAGGAATTTAACGATCCCTTTGTTACCCTTATGTACGACCACACCTTGAGTATGCATCTCAAGTATGCACCGCCTTTTACGAAGTTCATAAAAATCGTATTGAGGCAATACAACACAACTTCATTCGTTTTGCTTTAAAAGGGCTACCCTGGAAGATCCATATAATTTGCCACCGTATGAACATAGGATCCAACTTTTGCAGGTCCAAACTTTACATCAGAGGCGGGTTAATAATGATTTAATATTTATTCACCAACTTACTAATGGTCAAATTGATGCTCCCGATTTGCTAGCATGTATTGGCTTAAACTTCCGCGGGGTTCTCACAACCAGCGAGAATTTGAAGTTTTTCACGTATATTTTTATAGAACAAATTATGGCATGCATGAATCTCTTAACCGAATGAGTAAAATCTATAATTTGAATGTTTCCTAAGTTGATTTTAGCATGAGTAAAATAGTTCTAAGAAAATTGTTTCGAACCAGTGCTCCACTGTCGGGATCGGTTTAATTTTGTTTGTCACTCTAAATGTTTTTTGTTTATATTTTAATACATAAATGTTTATTTGTTGACATTTTGTCATTTTGTTTATTTAACTGCTTTCTCGTCCTTTTTTTTTAATTTTAAGTTTTCTTCCGACTTACTCGTTGACGATACTCGTTGCGGGGTGCGGGCATGTAAGACAAGTTTCTGTGTTATGGTCAACATAGCAAAGCAACTATTTTCATTTAATTTATTATCTTAACATCAAATAATTAATTTAAGTGCCGATACGACTTGCAATCGCAACTGCCGTCGTGCTCGGCGAAAATGGACCCCAGCGCGTGCGGTATCTGGGGGGGGAAAGAGGCGTGGGTTTAATAAATTTAAAAAAAAAAAATACACATTAAGTAATTGCTAAAAATTAAAAAAAAAAACAATTCAACCAATACTTTTTTTTTAAACCTAAAAAAAACACTTGAAAAATAAATTTTGTCTCAAATATTTCAAGAACAAATAATGATTCCGAACCAAGTCTGTTTTTTTTTTTACTCATAATGACGTAGTCCACAACTTCTAATTCATTTAAAAAAAAAAATCAATAAACATTTTTTCTAACAGCAACAAATCTGCAAAAAAACTACTAAAAATTAGGCGCACACCAAACGTTTTCTTTAAATAATCAACTGTGGCACGCGCTGTATAACATTTTGCCCGGTCTTGATGAAACCGCAGCTCACCACATCAAGCTGATTCAATTCAGGAACGCAAAGTCATTAATCATGGCTCTATAACGGTCTACATTGACTGTAACTCTCTAATCTGCATCGTTTTTGAAAAAATTAAGCACCCTTAATACACAACATCGTCAGTTTTTCTGGATGTAACAGCACTCAAAATGCTGTAGTGTAGCTTATCTCGGTTCAAACCCATTTTGCACAATTTGCATGCGTTTTTCAGGTGTCAGTCGATTCATGATGAAAGGACAAACGAAACTAAAGATAAAACACATAGCAGATGACAAAATAACTGTCAATGAAAACAGGGCTGCCAACCCCACACGTAACAGCTTCTCTGAAAAAAGCTAATTTCGCTTTCCACCGAATCCACCCTCTAATGCTCAAAAGGAATGGACTGAGCCAGAGCACAAAGTTGCTTCTCTATAAGCAACTTCTCAGGCCAATCATCACGTACGGCTTTCCTTCATGGTTTACTATTTCCAAAACTAGCATGCGAAAGCTTGGACTGTTTGAAAGGAAAATTCTGCGGATCTGCACGGGACTTCACTTTGGCCAACGTCGACGAAAGCATTTCAGCAACAAGAGACTCTACGAAGCATCGGAAATAACACCCCTGGACAAATACATGATCAGTGCTGCTAAGAGATTGACGAGCAATCTAAGCAATCATCCGAACCCGCTAGTAAGAAGCATCACCAGCGAAGAGAGATACCCCGAGCCACGATACCTAGATGTCAAAGCACTACTGGATGACGGAATAATTTATACCAATGACGACGAGGCAATCCATTTCTACGAGGACGCAGCGTCAAACTTCCACCGTGGCTAGACGCCATCTCCACCCCACATCCCACCACAAAGACAACCGGATATGAACAACCCGAGATAAACCATCTAGTATTAAGTAAATAGTATAAGACAATCAAAGACAATTTTTTAAATAATTTTAATTAAAATAAAAACAATGTATAAAATTAGACCTCTTATGTGGCTAAACAAATTCAAATACCAATGTTATATAATGTAAATTAGAATTAAGAGCCAATTGTATATACTTCAAAAAAATAAAATAAATCGGGTGGCACAACGACTCATGAAGAACCAGGGCCTAGTGACAAACAACTCGCAACCATTCCTGTGTGCGCCTTTCGACAGGAATGGAAGGGAACTACAATTTTATGCCGAATCCGAACGGCTAGACGAGAAGCATTTATTCGTGACAAGTGATACTCTTGGAGGATTTGTCAATTCCTCGCAAGAGGCAGTAGCCCTGAAAAAAAAATTTTTAATTTTTAGGTGGACGAGGATCCCAGAACTCCAGCGTGACAGTCGAACGCACTAACCATTACGCTACGGGCTACTTCAGTTCAATACATTTTATTATTATATTATTTTTAGTTAAGTTAAATTATTTTACTATTTGATCACAGGGGACATTTGATAATATTAATAAATAAAATAAAAATACAAAATACATACAAAAATGGTTTCATTTACAAATCTTTGGCCTATTTTTTTTCAATTTTGTAATTCTGTTTACATTTTCCTCTGTCTAATAGTGGCCTATCTGACTTTAAAATCAGTTATAACGGTATTTTGTAGGATTATGAATCCAAAATCAAAATCCTGTTATTTTTTGAGCATATTGCAAAAATCAAATAAAAGTTATGTTATTTTGTTTTAAAACTACAAGTGCTTAAAAGAAACCTGTTTCATTTTATTTGCTCTACTGAAAATAATGAAAAATGCTGTTAGGCCATTATTGCATTCACGGCCTCATATATGGTGTTCAAGGGCACTAATGGAAAGGTACTAGTGTGGGTCGAATCCAGCCTCTTTTTAATTTTTTGAATCAAGTCGTTTTAGTGAATGGTTTTTGAAAAATAAGTTTTCAAACTCAAATTTTTTTTATTTAAATTAATTTTTTGTTTTGAAAATTTGACACTTAAGTACTCATTTGAATTAAAATACTCATGGGCCATCACACACTTTTTTGAATCACGTCGTTTTAGTGAATGGTTTTTGAAAAATAAGTTTTCAAACTCAAATTTTTTTTATTTAAATTAATTTTTTTTTTTGAAAATTTGACACTTAAGTACTCATTTGAATTAAAATACTCATGGCTCAATTTTGAGCTGAACTAGATCCAGCCTAACTTTTCGTTCAATCGCACACGGTGTGAGCAAAGTTGACTAAAAATTCTGTGTAGGTACATGAACTGGCTTTAAATGTAGTAGTAGGTACTTTCAGTTTGAGAATCGAAAAAAAAAAAACAAAAATAATTTCCTTTAAAATTTTCAGTTTTGCATGACAACAAATTTGTTTATTTTGCCGAGAAACAAGGATGAACATTTGAGTCCTCTTATTCCTCGCTCTTCAGTCTTCACCTCCCTCGCCTACATACTTTCATTCCCCAGTTTAGTCCAGTTCGAAGTTGAGCCTGTGCTGGCCCAAAGGTGTTATTAATTTATGATCAAATATCGGAAACCAAATGGTTCTAGGGCTTTTATACTTTTCAAAATATTAAAAACTAAAAAAACCATTCTGAGTTTTAAAACGATTTTTAGAACGACTATTAGTGTACAACTTAATATAAAACTAAAATAGTACGTCACCCAGATACTACATCGCGTCTCTTCAGTTATGTAGGTAGATTCTGTCATACTCTTCTAAGGCCGGAACCACAACTGCCTCGTGTTTAGTGCTGTCATTCCATATATTTAATGCACCACACAGCGACACAACACAGAGACATAACGTAGTTCTACGGATATGAAATATGCATTGTAATGATATCGACACACATCCTAAAAACACGAGAAAGGTGTAGTTCCGACTTAACGCAATATTAAATCACTCCGCAAATCAGAAGTAATTTCAATTTTAAAAATTCTTCATATTTGTTATTAAATCTAAATCAAACGAACTCATTTCTTATTATTGTAAGTGTTGCCATTTTTCTTCTAATAATATTTATTTTTATTTAAGGCTAGACCGCACTAGGCGGAACTGCACTGCAGCGGAACTGCGATTCAAAATAATTTGTATGAAATTTAATGAAGTTCAGTTGCCGCTTAGTGCGATATAGTTCATACAGTTTCATACAAATAATGTTTTGCCGCGTCGTGAAGTGTAGTTCCGCTGCAGTTGTGTGCGGTCTAACCTTTATAGTAATGTTTAAGTGATTTTTTTTTATCAAACTGTACATTTCTAAACAGTCAACTATTTATCTTCTATGCACTTTTTTATAGGATAACTGATTTATTTTGTGTTTACTTTTAATAAGGAAAATTTTCTTATAAACAGTTAAACCTCAAATAGTATTTTTTCTTCCAATAACACAAAAAATTGTTCCACTTGCTTTAGTATTTATTCTTTCTGATAGCTTAACTGATAATTGAATCGGCTCTTAATAAAGAACTTTTTTTGGTTTGTTTATATAAATTCGTCCAATGTTAAAAGAGCTCCCATTTTAACTATATATATAATTTTTTTTTGTTTGCTTATTTCAGAGTAACCCTTATGCCTTGAAGGAGAGTGGTCCTGGGTCTGACATGAGTGCGTGGACATCGGCTGGACTACAGCCGACAACCGGATACTATCCTTATGACCCAACACTAGCTGCGTACGGGTAAGTTTATCCATTCATTGCCACAACCCAAGCAAACAAAAATCCATAAATCTGTTAACATCGATTCAATTCGATTGCCATAAATAACCAAGTCACGTCCAGAAAACGGCGCGGCGCGGCGGCGGCCTTCAGCTCCTCTATCATCAAGAACCCTCTCATCGGAGCCCATTACATCCCCGATTATATTATTATTATACTTATATAAACACATATCACAGTTATAAGAACTCAACAATTTGGAATTCATAAATCACAGCGATTAAATTATTGTGGCCATTCATTATCAATCGATGAGATTATTGGTGAAGCATTAAATCGACCATGAGCAGTTGAGCACTGAGCACGAACAGGGGTGGAAAATAATAATACAACAAAAAAATATACCTATCTACACAAAATTGAGTATTTATCGGAGTATAGACGCATGCATGAAGAAGCTTCAATGACCCATATCCGATTAGTAATTAATTTTATTTTTATTAATTTTTTGCCTTTGAATAAATAACAAATAATTAACCACAAAAAAAATATGAAGTGTTGCGCATCAGTTAGCGAATTTGTGTAGTTAAATTGAAGTTTTTATGGTAGTGAGATATATTATAACTTGGTTTTGTGTTTCTAGTATGATATAAGTATGTGTCATACACAGGGCTGGACTCCGACATTTGGTTTTGTATATACCAACTAGAATGGTATGAATATGGACAGCGTAGGGTAATGGTTCGATTATATTTTTATATCGTCAATGAGAACACTACAAGAACTAGCTAAAAAAGCAGTTCTGGATTTTTTTTTCATTTGATATCTACTTTTTTGTTTGATTTTATTTGTTTGTTAAAAAAAAATTGTTGATATACAAATTTTAAATACAACATTTTTGACAAACTTTGACAGTGATGCAGGGCGAGGTTTTCAGGATATGTATCTCAAAAAAAGCCAAATTGCTCAAAAACTCCAAAACATTTTTTTTGTTTCAATAAGCAATATATTCACTCTAGAAATTTGAAGACACACATTAGCATATCTACCCCATTATACATATAGATATATGACTAGTTTTACTATGTGTATAATCCACCACTGGCCTAGCCATGCATCAGAACACATGCAGTTAGGGTAAATTATGACGGCGGCATTTTTGATGCCTATTTATGATACCATTTACTTGTGTACTTATCACTTATGGGTAGCAATCATAAATTTATATTATCCTTGTCTTTTGTTCATTCACTTAATTGTTTGTTTTTGGTTTGGGTGTGTACCTACTTTTGACCCAACACAGATTAATTTATAAAATGCATTTCATAAATAAAAAATGATAGAAGTTGGAAAATTGTATAATTTATTGCGTACTTCAATATTTATATACCTTATTAACATGATAATTTTAAGTGTGAAGTAGATAAATCTTAATTTTATAAAAACACCCATAGAAGTACATATTTGCATACGAAAGGGTTTTGTTGATTTTCTTATAATTCTAACTCAATTGATATAACAGTTTTTACTTTTTTTTGTTTCGAATGGATTAAAGTGACACGAAAGATTCTGATATTGATTCCTGTCATTACAAACATGTGTACTTAGTTTAGTACATATACACATGTAAAAAGATATTCTAATGTAACATACAAATATTTCCTGGTGGAAGGTCAACTAACAGTGAACTTTTATAACCAATCCTGTGTGCATTAAAAAAATGATGTATGTATGGCGTATGAGTGATATTTTTGCACGTTTTTTCTTTTACTTATTCGCCAAAAAAAATCGTATAGCAGGAGATAATTCTCATAGTATCTTATTAGATATACTATATAAATAATTGACGAAAAGTTCGGTATGGCCATGGCGTATGGGTGATTTCATAAATGACAGAATTTTTGATGTAGGCCAATCGGCAGAGTCAAAAATGATTTTCTGTAAGCAAAAGTATACTCAAATTTTATGACTGAAACTGAAAAATTAATTTTAACTAATATCTAACGATTAATCGAACAATTTACAGATGCTTATATTCATATAGAAAACTAAATTATTTTTCTCATGCAAATTTTGTTTTTAAGATTAATCCTTTCAGAGTTAAGGCGCCGAAAAGTTACTCTTTTTCAGTTTTTGCCTTACGACTCCTAAACGCTTTTTAATATAAAAAAAATTAATGAAAATAATTCTTTATGATGCTTTAACTCTGACAGTATAAATCGTATAAAAAAAACTTTCTACGAATAAAATGAGTGTAAAATTTTATTTTATATTCGTATATCTACATATGCAAAACAAATTAAGCGAAGAGTCGTTCTCGAGTTATTAGTAGATAACCCACCTTCCAATTTTAGTTATAAGATTTGAGCGGTATATTTTTGCAAAAAAAAGAAGCTCTGCCGACTGACCTAATGGCAAAGCTGATATTTTAAAAAAACCTTTCAGCCAAGCCAATCACATTTACATTACCAGACAAAATTATTAAAATCTGTCACATTTTCATGTCTCAAACAATTCTTCAAAGTGTCTAATTCTCAGTCCCCTAAAGTGTTCCTCGCTCGTTTAACAAGCAAAAAATGTTTGGTTTCACATCAAATAATAAACACCAAATTATAAATCACTTTGAGAAGTCAATAACTCTTTATTATGAAGCAAAGACATTTTTCATAAGAGTTAATTTTATTACAAAAAAAATCATTGTACTTTCTCTCCCGCATTTCTAATGAGTTCCTTGAAGTAATGAAACATCCAAAATTTGGATCACTTAGATATGAATCCAGTTTTCAGATATAGAAGTGTGAATTTTCAAGTCTTTGTTGACATATAGAAGTGAAGGATATGGCATCTTTTTGTTATTTCAATTGTTAAAAAATAATAAATTGGTGCTTAGAAACGTTGGTTGTCCTTTCAGTTCATCAGTCCCTTTGGTATGTGTACATTACATAGGCATATTTTTTTTAAAACTATTTGAGGCAATATGTAACGGGTGGGCCATCTAGTGCTTTCTTTTAAAATCATAAGTTATTTTGACACTGACAGCTGTTTCCCGCTCGAACTCTTGACAGAAAGACAGTGTCATACCTCCTCGGAACGAAGTAAGTCGCTTTACGCTTGAATAACGTTGGGAAACATTGAAAACTTATTTTCAAAGTGAGTGCTGTAAAGCACAAACCACAAACAGTGCGTTTTTGAAGTTTTAGCCAAAACAAAGCACCCCCCGCGCGCCAGCAATATTAACAAAATTGGCGCATCCAATGCCAATGCATCCACTGAGTGGCAGTTGAGTGTGGATTGTAGAGTGGTGGCATCATGGCTGGAAACAACGTTTCAGCCAATTGTGGGCGTTACAGAGATATGTAACCCGACTTTTTTTTACAGAAATTGAAGGAATGGATTTGGACTACCTATGGTTCATGCAGAATGGCGCGCCATGCCACGCAGCATATGTCACTATCGATCTTTTGCGCACCAAATTCCCAAATCGAGTTATCAGTCGTCTGGGCGATATCAATTGGCCGCCTCGGAACTGCGATTTGACCCCTTTGGAATTTTTTTTTGTGAGGAACTGTGAAGAACCAATGTTATGTCAACCTTAAGGCTAATATCATCCAAGCAATCCGTGAGCTACAGCCCGAAACCATCAACAAGGTCTTGAAAAATTGGAGTGACAGAATGCGCTATTGCGAAGCCAGCCGAGGCATCCACTTGAACGACGCACGTTGTGTTCCATAATTAATTGGAATAGTTGCTCTTACTAACAAAGTCATTATACATGAACAATATTTAATTGTTTCCATTTCATTGCATTTTTAAAAAGAAACTTGTATTTGGCCCACCGTTTACAGTTTATAATTACTGATGCAAAATTTTAGTTGGTTTAAATAATTGTTAGTATAATACTAGGCTAAAAATTGTACTAAACTAATTTTAAAAAATTTTAGCATATTTATCTCCTAACATTTTACTAAAATTAAAATCACCAAATGGCTATTTTATATTTTTAGTATCGTACTAAACCGACATGACACTTTGACATTTATAGCTGTCAAAATAAGGTATGTTTGTGAATTGTTTGCACTATCTGTCACCTTTTTGGACATATTCAGCTGATGTTAAGTATTTAAAATTTAGAAAATTTTAGTAAATTATTTTCAAATTAGAAAAATGTTAAGTATAGTATCATACTTAAACATCAATATTAGGCTGTTTAAATTTGGCGCAAACACTATAAAAACACTTCTCTCCTGACCACATTTCCCTCGCAATTTACTTATATGAACTTCTCAACTGAGACTATTTTTCATAATTTATAATGTTTTTTTTTAAACAAATTTAAAATTAATTCATACACAAACACAATAAATTTACCACATCTCTAATAATAAATTGTCGTGCTGAAATTGTCATATTTTTTTTTTCATAATTTCTAGAATCGGCCTTATATTTATATATATTTTTTTTTTACAATATACCTACTGATAATTCAAACAGTTCTTATGTATTAGATTTTCTAAAAAAAAAACTTAATTGTTTGCTTTTGATGAAAAATTAATTTCAATTTGAGAATCCAATAACTTATTTTTTTTTGAGATCCATTTGAGTTGAAGCGACTATCACATTAAATTATGCTGATTTTAATGTTAAAATGGAACTTGTTCCTCTGGAACTTAAATGAACCTCATATAATAAAAAAGAATTAATTGCTGCTAGTCTAAGAGCATTCTGATTGGTGCCTTTCGACTTTGATGGTTTGACACAAGTCTCTTTTTTGCAAGGTTTGTTTTAAGCAGTCATAACCCTGCAACTTAAAACACAAGATTCGACTTCTCAGAAATTCTCCGTTCAGAATGTTGTTAAAGCTGGACTGTATAATAAATTGAATGAATTGATAGATAATTCGATTGACATAATTAACAATTTGTTTACAATGTTCACTATATTTTTACCACGATTCAATTGTCTCAATTTTACGTAAAAACGACACAGCATTGATGTCACATGAACCAGTCATTTTTTTTATAGTTTCTTGTGAAATGAATATTAGCCAATTTAATTTAAAAATTATTAAATGTTGATTTTACATATCGTCGGTAAAACCAGAAATGTGTGTAACTCCATATTTTCTGAAAATTAGATTTGAATGCCATCTGTTAGCTAAACATGATATCTACCGTTCCTTAAACTGGGAATCCCCTTAAAGTTCATAGTTTTTATTCTATTGGCAAATTAGAAAATGGTGTAACTCCATAATCAATTAATTTTGTGAGAAAACCGTGCATCGTGCTCTTAAAAAGTTTGTAATAAACGTGCATATTGATAAATATTAATTATTTGTGACTAACTTATTTCAATAGAAAAGTTACGGTAGGTGTAGCGCAAATCATTTTTTAACTCCATAATTGTATGGTTATCCCACAAATCTGTGTTAAAAATAAGAAAGGAGTTACACAATTTGCATTGTCATCACCTTTCAATAGGAAAAGGAGATACACATTTTGCGTCTAAAATAACCGTTAGAATTGGACATGAAAACTTTTTTTTGTAGGTCCTCTTCATGTCTCGTGGGTTGAAAATGCTCAATATGTTGAACATCACATTACAGAATAACAAGAAAAAAGACTCCCAGAATTCAACATCAAGTTCTGAACTTAATGATTTAAATCTATTGAATGAAGCGTTTTCGTTTATTTTTACTTTGTAATTGTTACTTATGTATGAATACAAAATTTGTGTTTTCTCTTTGTTTATACTTTGTAATTGTAACTTTTGAATTAAAAATTTGTGTGTTTGAACGGAAGTAATTGCCACGAATGAATGAAATATTTGTTAGAGTTCTTTTGTTTCTGCAGTATTAAAAAAAAAGTTTTGAAAGATTTCAGTTTGATTGTTGTTTTCTTGTTTGAATGTTTGATGAAGATTATTTATTTCATAGGAAATACGTACGAGAACCTAGAGATTCGTATGCCCAGGACTGATAACAGCGTAAGAAAAATGTGAATCTTCTCATAGCACCCGTAACATTTTCTAGTGAAAAGTGTGTATCTCCAAAAAAAGTTAAATATTGGTCAACATTTTGATTTTGAATCATTTCCGAATATAAATAATATTACGAAATATCATTTCTGAAAATTTCAGGCAAATCATGCCAATAACTTCAAAACTATGAGGTTTTAATGCTCTCCTGTAAAATTTGCTAATACGGAGTTACACACTTTTCTGGTTTCACCGACCATATATCAGTATTATTTTTACATGATTTACGTGATTTGGTACTGTAGATTTTGTTGAGTTAAAAATTATTGGGTTGTGTAAAACAACCTCAAACGTGCCCAAAAAATGTGATTTAAAAAAATATAAGTTTAAATAAGAAATAGAATACTTCATGATTCAATTCAATTTTCTGTTTGGAAAAAAAAGTCATTTTGTGATCATAGCCTCATAAATAGGAAACAAATCTATAAACTAGAGTATATTGCATGCGAACCAGTTCTCGAGAATATGCTTTCCAATATGGAACGATCATAGTTTTTAAAAAAGGTGAATTCCTCTTGGGATGCAATAAGGAAACAATTAAATATTTTTTTGTAGTAGTGACTTGTGATGGAATATTTTGAAACTTATTAAAAACACACAAGTTTTTTTCTCGTAAATTGAAATATGGGATACTTTTTTGTTGGATGGAATTTGCTCTTAACTTTCGTTTCTCGTAAAATTTCATAGTTAAAGTACAGTTAGACCCATTTGCTGATGCTTAACTTTACTAAGATGTTATATTTTTCAATATTCAAATGTCCATCAGGGGCATGGATGATATTTATTCTCAATCAATGATGACCGTTATTCTTTAAAAATTTGATTGAATGTAAAATATTTTATTTTGATCGTCTAGGTTTTGTCTAAGAAAAGCAGAGGCTGTTAAAAAAAATGTATAGGAATGTCAAATGCTTTGACCATAATTTAGATAATATTAGATTAGATTTCATAAGATTAATATTTGTATTGATTATAAAATATTACATACAATTTGTATAAAGATATTTTTGTAAATTGTAAAAAAAACGCTAATTAAATAATTATCGTATAAATCTTATAAACTTCATACTTTTAATGGTGAAATTATATTTAATCAATAATGAGCAATTAGGACTGAAAATATAATTGTACTTTAGTACCTAATTGAGCAATACCTCACTCGCACCGTACAAACAGTGATTTTGGTACAAACCTGGCATGATATAGGTTTAAATTATATATATGTACTTATACATGTACATATACAATACATACACACAAATCAAATAATACAATCCTAAAATAAATTAAAAAGTAACAACATCGTGTGCCAGAAAAAACTGTCAGCTTATAACTGTTTTTTTATTATTAATTAAGCCAATTTAAATTTTATAAAACTAACATCTAAATCCAATTTGTTTTTCATTAAATTACCTGCCTTAATTTTCAAACTAAAAAGTCCATTAAAATTAATATGAAAAATATAAATGTATGCATAATGTACGAACACTACACATACATACATTTGCACATACATATGTACGTTTAATTAATTAATTATATCACCTTTTACGTCGGCTACATAACACCATACATTAAGTGTGTGTGTGTCCTCTTTCCTCACCATCCAGACCAACCAAAAGTCTCGACTTCTAATAAATTAAATAGGATTTGCTCACCACCATATACAGGCCATGCAAAACCATCACAATCATCATTAATCATTTCTGACAAATTTTTCATCATTTAAATATGAGAAACTGATTAACGAATCATGAAGAATGTGTAAACTTTTTTTTTTCTACATCCATTTGTCAAATTGCTCTGCACACAAATATACACATTGGATTAAAATTTGCTTCTAAAGATTTATTAAAAAACTTACTTAACTTGACACAATAATTTACATTTGCCTTACAAAAAAAAAAGAAAAACATT
Organism: Melangyna quadrimaculata; assembly: GCA_949320155.1. Lineage (NCBI taxonomy): Eukaryota > Metazoa > Arthropoda > Insecta > Diptera > Syrphidae > Melangyna > Melangyna quadrimaculata. Next base: position 145,957,608 of record OX439484.1, on the reverse strand, counting down.
TATAATAAAAGTTAGGCAAAATTGGCAAACTCCAAACAACCTGAAAAAAACTTGGACATCTTTAAAGAGTTGTTGAGGATATGGGTATCCATTGCCATAATATAATGAATGTAACGTCAAGTCTATGTGTATGTGAAAAAGTTGAAACCCTCTGTATAAACAAACACCCCACTTCTGATGGGCTGCCTTTGCTACAGAATATGTGATACAACTCTGAGCAATAAATCGATTATCCCGTACCCGTACCCGCACCCGCACACCCTCAGACCAGATTCATCGAATTTGCATTTATTTAAATTTAAATTTATATAGCGAGTTCTATAAATACTTAGGTAGTTACATAGGTATAGTCGTATGTCATGGCTGGTGGGGGTGTTTTATTTTGATTTGGTTTTTTTTTTATGCGGCTGGTACTGGTACACCATGCGAGCTGTGCACATGTACAACATTTCTCCTCAGGCCTGATGGAAAATTCTTTTCAATTTCAAACTTCAACCCAATATATTCGTACATACCCAGTCGCCCAACCCAACCCATCCAATCGAAAATATCAATCCACCTGATGAAAATGAAAATAGATGCGATGCTGATGTCGATGGCGATGTGTGTGCCATTTGTTGTGCGGAATTGACGGCTGTCTAGAGTTTGAAATAAGGGTGCATGGGTGGAATAACTACCGCCACCGATCAACCCCAAAGGGGGTGTATGTTTTTTTTTTTTGTTCATTTTCTGAAAAATCATTTATTTACATTTCCACCTCCTAACGATTGTCGCCGAATGAATGTGCGGGGGATCCATCATTCATTCGATGTATCCAAACATATAACAAAGTAACATTTTGCATCTAAAACCCTCCATATGATTATCATCTTCATCAGCATCAATATATCGCACTCGCATCAGTATCATTGCCTCTGTGTGACGTATGTTTGTGGGGTTTTTTCATCTTCATTGTGTGGATATAAAGACGCGCATCAAGTTGAGTGATGTCAATTAGATTGATTTGATGGGCGAAATGTTAAAACATTATAAACGATTTTGTGATTTATCTATATATCGCACTGCAATTTATGTGCTCTCTGAAATCAGATGTTCCGCTGAAAAATGCCAACACACTAATGTATTCGGAATTTGATTTCACACATCAGCATTTTAGCAAACAATTCCATTGAGTCCTTTTTATCTGCGCAAAACATGATGTATGACGCTGAATTCATTTAGTTGTTTTTTGTTTTGTAGTTGTTGTTGTTGTTGCCGTGTGAGGTGAGAGTACCTACACGACGGGTGTGTCAAAGGAAGAAAAATTCAAACCTTTATGGATGGATGGATGTCCTCTATATACGACGAATACATCGGTAATACAATAAATCAATATAATGTATACGGATTCCATTTTGCAACGAAATCATCATCAGTGAATATTGTCAATTGACATGCGAGACTGCGTGACGTTCGCGTATCAATCAATGTTCCACCCGTTCATATAAAGTGACAAATTTGAAGATTTGAGTGGATTTGTTTAAGATTTTTTTGTTTTCTTCTTGGAATTTGTTCAGAGACTCATTTAGGTATCTGGAATTCTATAAGGTGTCTTATTTTATTAAAAGCTGGAAGGAAAAATTATTGAAATAGCCGAGATAAATTTATAAAACTTTAGTACTGAATAATTAGATTTCTGAATAACAATGAAACAAACGAAAGAAAACGACGACACAACGGTAATGGGTGCAAGTTAAATGGATTTAAAAGTCAGTTTTGTTTTAATTATCTCAGAAACTGTAAGTTTTTTTTGAGTGTCAATTAAAAATTTGTAACTTATGTATACATTTCTATACACAGTTGTTTTAACATGCTCTATGAAGCAGGGACTGTTTTAAGTGGTTGTTCTTATGTTTTCTGTAAGTTGATATTTGAAATTGGTAGTTCTAATACGTTTCTGGTAGTTGGTATTTAACACTCAGCCCTTTCTTCGACCAGTTTACACAAAGTACCTCTACGAATGTCAATTTTCAATCATAGTGTGGGTTCGAATATTTACTGCCTATTTTAATTTCGAATGATTTATTACTATTCATACTTGTTAGAATTATCTAAGTACAGCAAACATGTTCAACTTTCATCTGATCTCAAAACTTTAAACGGATATACCTATTACCCGCGCAGAATTGGGACATTTGGTTTTGTTGCTTCAATGGTTTCACATGCAATTTCAATTGAAAGTAAAAATGAAACCTACATTTTTTGAGCGTATTAAGATAACTTTCTAAGCAGTTACAATGCCATACAACAATTTCAGTTTCAGCAAACTTACTCTAAAACGGCTCCAACGATTTTGATTAAACTTGGTTTGTTTAATTTTAAGAACAGTTTGAATAATATTGCGCAAACCAGCATTTCGTCATTGTCTGTGTTGGTTTTCTCATTATTTTCAAATTCGGTTCTTTTAAATTAGTGAAAAAATATTGCATTTGAAATTTGTTTGAATAATTTTGTTGACGCAAAAATAAAATAAAAAAATAGACCCACTACTTTTTATTTTAAACTTTTTTTCCACATTTTTGTTTGTCAAAAAATTTCAAAATTGCTTTTATAACTTATTTTTATTGTTTTCTCATGGACGATATAAAAAATATTATCGAACACACTTTTAATATCTAGCTACTTTCTAGTTGTTAGAATACCAGAGCAAATTAGTGCATTTCAGTCATTTTCTGTAATTTAGTTACATCTTTATTAAAATAGCTGATGATCTTACCAATATCGATAAGAATAAGAACATGATATTGTATTCTTGAAATTTAAATTGAAGATTGAAGAAAAAAGTTGTAGAAATTTTCAACAAAAATCTATAGGTATAGTTTTAAGTGTTTGAATACAAATTGATAAGAGCATAAAATTCTTACTTGAAATTTGTAGAACTTAAGCAAATGTTGATTTATAAGGGTGAGGGTTATATTGGGTAGCCCGTAGCGTAATGGTTAGTGCGTTCGACTGTCACGCTGGAGGTCTGGGATCGCTTCCCAGCCTCGTCCACCTAAAAACTAAAAAAGTTTTTTTTCAGGGCTACTGCCTCTTGCGAGGAATTGACAAATCGTCCAAGAGTATCACTTGTCATGAATAAGCGCTTCTCGTCTAGCCGTTCGGATTCGGCATAAAATTGTAGGTCCCTTCCATTACGGTCGAAAGGCGCACACAGGAATGGTTGCGAGTTGTTAGTCACTAGGACCTGGTTCTTCATGAGCCGTTGTGCCACCCGATTTATTTTTTTATTTTGTTATATTGGGAATGTTCGAATCGAAGTTGCTTTGATTTTGATAATTCTATAAAATATTGGTTAAAACAAAATTTTGTAATGGACTCAAAATTTTAACTTTTAGAACTACGGTGTTGTTTTCTTTTTCAAATGGGAGACTAAAAAATTAAAAAAACACATTCCCTGAAGAAATTTGATTTAAAATTTCAATGAAAGATTAGAGTTTGGCTTTAAAAAAGCTGTAGCACAATATTGTAGTTTGTAAGTGTGGCCGTTGTAATTTAATAATTTACTTCCAATTAAAAGTATCCATATTTTTTTAGAAAAACTGCCCCTTCATCTAATCGGGATGAAATTGACCTCTCCTCCTATACGACTTTAGGATTGATTGGTAAGAATTCTTCTTCTTGCAGTTTGAACCAAGAGCTGGTATTTTTCCTGGAGATAAAACTCTCTTTTTAGAAAATAAAACTATCTCTTATATATGTCAACCATATTATTCCAGCTTCAGCGGTTAGAAAAATATTGACCACTTTTTTCCCATACGATTTTTATAGAAAAAAAAAACAAAATAGATAAGAAGGACCTCTAAAAATTAAAATGTTTAGCCAATTTGTTATGGTATAATTACAATAATTCAAACACATCAAAATAAGCCCCACCCGTTTTTGTCCATATCTCTTTTCAAAATTTTAAGTAAGAAATTTGTTTTGAAAAAATTATTTACTAAAATAACATTGTTTTAAATTAAACCAAGAAAATAGGCATTGAAACGTTAAGGCTCAATATTGATCGTGCTGCCGTTGATATTTAATAGTTTGTTCTCACGTGGTTCATATACATATGTGTATATGTATTTAAGCCCACTCACCTATACGATTTGTTTCTTGTATTGGACCAACAGTGTTAGTTTTTTGACGCCTAATTTACCAATCACTGTGCAGTTTTGTTTAAATATTTAGGTTTTTTTTTACTGAAATATGTATACATTTTCTTCCTACTTCGTAGATCTTCTAAACGCTTATTTTTATTAATTAAAAGTTGAAGGCCATTTTTTTTAAATCAATTTTCTTTTTGAATTTTTCAACCCATTTCTTCCATGAACAATGTAAAATAGTTATGAATTTCTGACGGAATTTCCTCTTTATTCCCATAAAATTTGTATGTACAAAAAAAGAACAAAACAATATGGGATGAGGTAAAAGTTAAAATTTTTTACCAATTGCGTGTACAGCAATATTGTTGAGCCACGAAGCAACCAACTTTTCATGGTATCAATAAAATCTAAGAAACTTGATCTGGTTTGGTCCATCCTAACACATTTCAGTTATGTAAAGGGACTAAAGTCTTATAAAGTGAAAAAGGTAATTGAACCAGGACTTTGAAACAGTACTCTTAATTTCAATCAAGGAGTGAGTGGTAAAAACTCTTCTTCTTTTTGACCTCAGCGCTGGTATTTTTTTCCGAGCTGGTTAGCGGAGCCAAGGAAGACCAAGTCCCTCCACCCTTAAGTTATTTTTGTCTATCGTCACAGACGTCGGTAATAGTCGGATAATAGCAATCAATAATTAGTATTGTTCTCGTTGTCCATTAAACCCATTTTCGTTGTGCTTCCATCTTAGTATTCACAGAAGCATCCTTGCCATCACTTCTGATATATCAATATTATATTAATTGCGCATTAGGTATACTAAGTTAAATTATGAAAAACACTTAATTTCACATTGCTTCTTTAGTCGCAAAACCCGTAAAGTCGAGTCGGTACCATTTGACTTATCGATACAAGTACGAAATAATAATACCAATTGGTGACTTTATTCAAAATGGCACATTTGGCCCCACTGTGCACCACCAAGTTATTCAAAAAGGGATACCCTTTTTTCACCCATAATAGACTTTTCGGCACCGCGCTTTCGTCGTCACTAGATATAGAAAGCTTCAATATAAAATGAATAAAATGAGTGAAATGTATGTTTTATTGCCATATTAAACTCGTAACAGTTCCACACTGACTTTGTTGATTTACGACCGACATTCTGCTACCAAACTTTTCTTTCAATATACAAAAAAAAAAATCACCCGCTTCCTTCGATCCTTATACTCATACTCGCATACCAACTCCTTTTCTCGCGGTACAGTGCCAACACCCGCTAACCAATAAAAAAAATGTCACCGCACATAAATCTAACAATCAAACCCCGGGAACTGTGGAAACAAGCCAATTCAATTGGATTTTTGATTTATTTAATGTTTATCATGAGCTATACCATTAGCAGCCGATAATACAGTATAGGTATTGTTTATACTGTCATTTTTGTGTGATAATTTTAGGGTAGATGTGATTTGTATTTTAAGATGCGTTTGTGATAATTTTTGTCACAACATGCAGACGACTTGACTTTTGTTTCATGTTTGGTGCATATTATCACTATCACCGCTTCCCCTCTCCTTGTGTGAGATAAATTTATGAATTTGAAATGGCGGTGCGGCGCGGCGGTAAAAAAAAGCTGAAATGAGGGTGTTGTAGTTTCGCGTGATCGGAAAACCACTAAAGTACTTCGTTGTTATGACTTGAGTCTTATTAAGAAATAACTCAGTTGTTGTTGTATAAATAAACACCTTTGAGGGCAACCATGCCGCCACCGAGCCGCGCTCTCAAACGACGACAACTCTAAGACTCTATGTGATGATGGTGGACAAAAACTTGCGTGACTGCTGTGTAGTTTGTATGTATTTTTTTTTTTTTTCTTATCTGCGGAACATTGTTGCATATATCAAAATTATACAACACGTCTATATTTGCCAGGTACCGATATGTGTACTTACTTCAGTGACATTGCACTCCAGCGAGACGATGAAGTTTAATATTTATGTATTATATTGTTATAACTGTCAACCCACCACTAGCCGCCACTTAAGTTGTTCGGAATATATCTAACACTTTTGAGTTTGATTAAAGAAAATGATGTTATACAAAGCGTTCACTCAGCGCTGATATCTACCTCCATAAATATAGGTACATAAGATACTTACGTACAGTGTGTGACGCTGACGCGTGAAGTGAAAACGACCATGTTCCGCATCGCTTCTGTTTAAATTGATGATAACAATTTATTATTTGATTACAAATTTGCTTGCAATGTGCGATGATGATTTTAAATGTCATTCAATTGAAATTATTTTTTGTTTACACTCATGAATTTCTAGGTAAGAACGCATTCAATATTGAGGGTTTTTGTATCTTTAAATGGAGAAGTGACTTATATCTACTCAATTTGAAGGCAAAACAATTTCAAGCGTTTCTATAATTTGTATAGAAAAATTAAGAAAAGCTCTTATCATTTACATCAAAATACTTATTTGACGAGGTGTTTTTTCTTGTTTTATCATACTCTAGATAGGTATTTAGTAGATCAAAAACTACCGCTGATATAAAGAAACAAGAAGAAGAAATGAAATTAAATCAAATAAAGGTACATCACACAAACGCGTCTTTGCTCTTGTCGTTCATAGAAAAGAATTAGGTTAAACTTCTAAACAGTATAAGGCTAGTAGAAAAAGCGTATATGTCTCGATTTTCCAGTTGCCATGACACTAAAGGAATCTGCTATAACTATTGAAAAGAGCGTAGACAAAATTGTTATATTAATATTTTTGGGGAAAGAGGAGTAATTTCTAAACCGTCATCACAACAGGGAAAATAAATGAATCGGGTGGCGCAAGAGCTCATTAAGAACGCAGCCATTCTGCGAGTGTCAACAGGAATGGAAGGGACCTACAATTTTATGCCGAATCCGAATAGCTAGACAAGAAGCACTTGGAGGACTTGTCAATTCCTCGCAAGAGGCAGTAGCCCTGAAAAAAACTTTTTAGTTTTTAGGTGGACGAGGCTGGGAAGTGAACTCAGACCTCCAGCGTGACAGTCCGACGAACCAACCATTACGCTACGGGCTACTACCATACGAATAAAAACCTGCACTAAAAAAAGATGCACACAAATTCAAAACTAAAACAATTCGAACCATTCACAAATTTCTTCTTTAAAGAACCGAAATTTCGTGAAAATTTAAAAATACAAACAAAAATGCAATCACGTTCTAAAGTAATTTTTCATCTAATCACAATCCAAAAAATAAAACACCATCACAGAAACGATAATAAATTCCTTCTCTGGATAAGATTGGATTCAAAGCATTTTGTGTATTCCAATCCATTGCCGACCGCATACAGTTTGTTAAAACTTCACATCAGAGATTGGAAAAGGAGTTAAAATACACATTATACGAATACGCGAACAAAATCAACAAAACCAAATACAACGAACAATAATAATTCGTCTCTGTATGCATTCAGCATCCGGATTCACATACAGACAAACCCATGTATATCATGGTATCTCTAATGTTAAATTCCCAAAATGCTCCTGTTCGCTAACTTGTTCAATAGTCCCTCTGGTGCTTGGTGCGGTGGCGTTCAGATGAGAACTCTGTAAATCTGGTTATCCTGGTTTTGCATGGGAACTTATATTCACATTTCACATACGTATACCTAGTCGAATCCAGACATATCCTGAATACACACATCGTCGTCGTCGTTGCCTTCGTCATATCACCCACACTATATCAAGGAGTATCTATACTCCTGTTGTTGTGCGGTAAGAAATGCGAAAAGTTTGCACAGCGAATATGTAATTTCATTTCCCAATCCACAGACTTTCACTCACAAGTTCTTCACAACGACAACGCACGTGAGTTCTGCGGCATTAGGTTATTATGTTTTTTTTATTTGTTCCTTGAAGTCCACCCACTAATCGCATTCCGCCCGCCTTTGTGATGTTTTCATTCATTGAGGTTTTTTTTTGTTTCATTTCGCTTGTTGAAATGTCCTTTTTTCTCTATATGATAGGGTAACCATAAAACATAACTATACCATACCATATTCCGCACACATCCTCAACGAGTATTATCATCAAACATAATGAAGCAAGAGGCTGTTGTTCACTTGACTTTAAGATCCGGAGGAAAGTGTAACAGTTCAGACAACCGCACTTATGGTTGAAACTTTCGCATATATACTTCCTGAAAATTGTCCTTAGTCAATCAATTGGCATTACAAGAATACACTGGCGTATCGTATCGTGTGATCGGTGTGAATGTGTGTATGAGCGAATCATTCATCTTCAACATTTTCGTACCGAAAGTGCCATGGCTCAATAAACACATACAAAAATGTTTTCCGTGAGTTCGATGTGTTTATTGTTATACCCTATATTTTTATTGAACTGTACAATTATTTAGTCACAATTTAACTTGAATAATCTACCCTGAGTAGAAGAAGCAGAAAAATGAAGAAGAAGAAAAAGAAAAAGAAGCAGGTAAAGAATGTGAAGAATTTGAAGAAGATGGAGAGGACGAAGGAGCTGAAGAAATTGAATAAGGTGAATAATATAAAGAAGATGATGAAGAAAATGAAGAATATTTAGAATTTTTAGAAGATAAGGAAGAAGATATAAAGGAGATGAAGGAGATGGATAAGATGAAAAAGACGAAGAAAATGAAGAAGATGAAGGTGATGAATAATAACAAGACGAAGAACTATAGGTAGAAGAAAAATAAGAAGAAGAAAAAGAAGCCGAATAATACGATTAAGATACAGAAGATGAAGACGTTGAAGAAGATGACGAAAACAAAAATGGTGAAAAAGATAAGGAAGATGAAGGAGATAGAAAAGATGAAGAAAAGAATTAAGAAGATAAGGTTTAGGTTGATGAAGAAGACGAGGAGGATGAAAATATAAAAAAGAAGAAGATAGAGAAAATGAAGCAGATAGAAAAGATGAAGAAGGTAAAAAAGATGAACATAATGAGGAAAGTGAAAAAGAGAAAGAAGATAAAGGATATGGAGAAGATGGAGATAATGAAGAAGACATAGAAGATGAAGAATAAACAGAAGATAAAGAGGACAAAGAGACAAAAACACAAAAGATTAAGAAGTTAAAACAAAATTAAAGAAGATGAAGAATATTAAAAAGATGAAGCAGATGAATCAATTGAACAAAATGAAGAACAGGAGAAGATAAAGAAGAGATAGAAGATGAAAAAGATGAAGACGATGATTTTATCATTGTAAAATAAATTGGGTGGCACAACGGCTCGTGAAGAACAAGGTCCTAGTGACTAACAACTCGTAACCATTCCTGTGTGCGCGTGTCGATGGGATTGGAAGGGACCTACAATTTGTTGCCGAATCCGAACGGCTAGATGATAAGCACTTACTCATGACAAGTGATACTCTTGGAGGATTTGTCAATTCCTCGCGAGAGGCAGTAGCCCTAACAAAAAAACTTTTTAGTTTTCGGGTATGAAGATGATGAAGAAGATGACAAAGGTGAATAAGATGAAGAAAAAGAAAAAAGGAGAAATAAAAAAGACTAAAAAGAATGCTGGACCAGAGGTCGTACAAATACGCATACAAACACAGACAGTCGCACGAAAATAATACTTGTCCTAAAGTGCCAGTACAAATTTGTTTGCCGAAAAGCAAGTAGGTGCTATTTATTTTCATTGATTACACCTATTATACTATCTAACAAAAAGAGTACAGAGGTTTTTTTATAAAGCACACAAAAATTAAAGTAGTTATTGTTTGATTATGTGTGAAACAAAATCACAAAGCAAATACACCCTATTCCACAAAAACAAATAGATAAAAAAGGAAAAACTGCAACGAAGAAAAAAAAATATAGTATCCTTTCCAACAGCTAGTAAAAAAATAAACCGTCATGGTCTTTTGCTTTCACTCTGTCTTTCTCTTCGTTCAAAAAATGTCGTATCCTTTAGATTCTCTATTATATAGGTATGTTTATGTATTTATCCTCCTGTTGATTATTTCTTTGTTGCCGCCGAAGTACTACATAAAAATACTCACGTTCTACCACTCTCTGATGAGGAAATCATATCATAACGGTTAAGGATACAAACCCCCAAGCCCCAACGAGGGCAATAAAAAAATACAACTACACTCCAACAACCTCGATGAAAACCAATAAAAAAAACGATTGCCGAATGGAAAAACTGAATTTGAGGATTTTCCTCGGCTGCCATTGCCATGATGCCGGATTGCCGGCTGCCAAATTTTTTCAGCTCGCCCATTTGCCCACAAAAATCTGCACATTTACTGTATACAAGTCCAATGGACCTTTTCTCATAAAATAAAAATTGTGGTGATGTGTGGGTGGGTAAAGTACTCTCTGTTGTAAGTCTATGGTCTTTCGGCCTGGACTAACAACAAAAATAATATACAAAACAAAAAAGTATGATAAAAAACCTGAAGGTTCTGCATTAAAAATCAGAAGTATACTTGCCAGGAATAAAAGTGGCGGTATGTATACAATTCCATTGTTGTGGCGGACGGAGGGTAAGAATCAAATTAAATCCGAGAAGGACGCAACCAAACAAGATCGTAATGATTTAAACCTCTTTAAATATAAATACAAAGTGGGTTATGATGATGAATGAAACCACACTAATAGGTGAATAATGATTTATATAAAAAAACGATTGGAATATTTAAACAAAATTTATGCGAATGTTGTTTTCAGAAATCGAATTCTAACATTTGTTTGAATTTCATTCAATTGAATTGATTCATATCATCAGCTAATTAAAAATGTTGTTTTTAACCTTTTGCATGCGATTGAACAGAAGTTTATATACATTAGTATTTGCAAAATGGAAGTCAGGGATTGTCAAAGTATTTTAAGTATTAAATATTTCTATGGTGACCACACTTAAAAAGACTTTAATTTGGTTTTAACAATTTAATTTAAATTTCTCTGTTTTATTATTCAGAAGGATTGAAAGATGTACCTGAAAAAAATAACTTGTTTTTGTTGAACCTTCTGCTTTTATTAAACTTTATTTAAAACTTTAAACAAAGAACCGCTATAAATTTGACAATATTGCTATTCGTTAATTCGAAGAATTTAATCCTCATTTTTAAATTAATTAATGAAGTACGTTTTTATATATGTCAAATTGGCGGTAATGTTTTTTTGCATAAGCTGTCACTGTTTAAGACGTATTACGCAAATTTAAGTTAACTACTTTAAAGTTATAAAAAAAGTTTGATGCTTGAAAAATGCAGATTATAAAAAAGAATAGTTAGGTATGATTATTTATTTTGAAAACCTTTCTTCGTATATCAAATCTCAAATGTGGAGTCAAGTTTGAATTAAGGCAATCGAAATCCTTTTGAAAACTATAGTCTAGTACATGGTTGCAGTACTCCAAAGACGCCCGTCGAACGTATTATTTATTCAGATGTTGTTTTCTCGTGATAACACTTGCAGTTAGGCTGCATAGCTTTCGCTCCGTCATATTAACATTGAAGGTTTTGAATAAATAACAACCACTTGTGTTGGCTACCACCATTTATGTAATGTTATGTTACATGTTATGACAATGTGATACAGTGAGTCGGGGATGTGTGCAGATAAGTTTATAATTTAATTGACAACCTCACCCTTAACTTTAAAAAAAGTTACTTCTAGAAAAGTGGTAAACTTGATGTACCCAATGTAGCCCTATTCAAAACCTAACTTCCGACATGGTGCTTGTATTTTTTCAATTTTTCGTTAACATGCAAGAGGCAGTATAACCCAATGACACTACCAGTCCCAGACCCGCACCAAACAGTCACTTGTTGTGAGTGGATAGTTCGTTCCATACTATATTACGTGACCGTAGATATAAATATCTACGCCAGCATATAAAATAGATCCAGTCCACTTTAGTTATCGTTTGTCTCCTATAAGATTGTTTAACACATTCGATTTTCTTTGACCGCGTACCTACCTTAACTTGACTTCGTAGGTATATTCAAACAAAACTAAAAGTTCAAATTACTCGTAGGTTTATTACATCCAAGTGTAGGTATCAATAATTTATACTCGAAATATAAATATATTATACCTTTCACTTTTGACACAAGTGTGAACTGTCAACTTTATTAAGTTAAAAAAACTCTCTAGCTTTTTTTTCACATTTAACCAAATTTAAAACACACCTCAACACGTATTTTACTCATTTGAACATTAATCAAAAGCAATTAGACATAAAGAAAACCTCTTTTTGTTTTTCACATCCACCATCAACCTGACAAAAACTCCGAAAAATTAAGAGCTCCATAAAATTTAATTCAAAAAACGACCCATCATCTAGTTGACAAACCAAAACAGCAGGTTATCACTGTCCACCAAAAGCCGAAAATATAAAAACAAACAAACAAAATGCTAATAAAGCACGCACATGTTGAGTTTAGTTTAAATAACTTTAAATGTTATGTAGATATAGTATAACCAACAACTATAGTATAGTTATAAATTCTCCTCTTTCCACCCAAAAAAAAAAGATCATTAAATTCTTAAAAAAAATAAATAAATAAAGTTACCTGTATCACTTTTAACGGTCGTTCGCTCTGTATTTATGGTTTCGACAAAAACCATTCAAAACTATACAATTTCGATAAACGCCGATTGGTTATAAATCACCTAATATATACATAGACCCACCAGATTATAACCACATGCACACACACAAACACATCCATTGGTACTTATTCAGATCGATGACAATTTATTTATATTGAGGTAGAAGACATAACTATGCGTAGGCTTTTGAGAGAACAAATCTTTTCCTCGTTTACGTTGAAAATATATACCTACGACTTTTGAGTGTTAAATAACTCCTGTATAAATTAAATCGCAGTCGAATGAATGCCAAAATTTCTTGATTTTAAATCTTTAATAAACAATCCTAATCAATATTTAGAAGGACTCTTTTCCGGCAATTGAATAAGATAGAGGTAGGAGGTATATAGCAGTAGATTTACTTACATAGACGAACAACTTCCTCAAGTATTTTTGAGTGCCTACGTGAGATAATTCCATCTGTTTCCATTAAAAAGTCAGAAGCTTCTGTTTTTTTTTTGTTGGAGGGGGTTTGATAAAGATAAAGAACAGAGGGTGGGATGAAAATCTGGCGGTGGGGATGGCATATTACAAATACCCAAGATACCACTTCACTATTTTTCATTCATCGTATCGGTGTAGTAGTATAACGCTCTAAGTGTATATGTAAAGTTGGTAATTTTTGGGGCCGAGCACTTAAAAAAAATAAAATCCAAAACTTTCTCTCTTTTTGCTTTTTGACTTATTTTTTGTTGGCTGTTGTTACTGAGGAGCTGTGTTATCCTTCCCAAGAAGTCGCACATAGACGCGGCGCAACAAAGTTTAATCCACCTTACAAACAATGCAAAAATATAAAACGACAACAACAAACGACCCTCATGATGAAGTCATGAAGCTGAAAACACTTAAGAGAACAATAATAATGTTTATATCAGGTTCCACTCTTTCAGGGTTGGATTTTGTTATATAGGTATGTTGAAGCCTGGTGCCTCATCACGTAAAACAAAAACGATCGAACGTTATCGTTTTGGAGATAGCTGTCTTTTTTTTTCTCTACTGAAGTGATAGAGATAGCAATATTGAAAACGATATCGTTTTCGTTTTACGTGATGAGACCCCTGATAAAAAGGAACACCAAGTTCCAGAGCCTCTTCTTTTTACAAATTTAAAATCTAGATACAAAAATGTTCAAAAATCTTTAAAATTATATGATCTCAGTTTTACCTTGAAACATGCCAAGAGTGGGGTGACAGTGTTTCGCTATATAAAAAAAATTAAATACCGGTAAGACAGAATATAGAGAACTTGTTGTTATTCGGTCGAATAGGCGAGGACCTGCTTTTGTTTGCCGAATCCGAACGGCATAGAAGAAAAGCAATTTAACGTATTATGTGACAATAATGGAGTATTTACCAGTTCCTTGCAATAGGCCGAAGCTACCACTGAAACAAATTTTATGTTTAATAGGTTAGCTTCAATTTCAGACCTCCACCGGTGTAATAGTCCAACGCTTAAGTTTTAAACTCGCTTTTTGACGATTTTGTACGCTTTCTATTGAAAGACACGGACTTCAAAAGCTCAAAGTAGCTATGGTAGTCCTTTTCAGTTCAAACAAAAAATAAAGATACACCTTTCTTAACTTTAATAAATAAATATCCTGTTAGTTATTTCCAAAATTCCTCCTCCGAAAATTTCCTTTCGAAATACTGATATTACTTGTACCTATGGTTACGACCCCTTTTCACTCTATTAATATGGATTATTTTTTAAAAAAGTATCTGCCCTTCAAGTGATCCTCAAAGTGCGTTATTAAAGTATCACCTTCAATTTAGTTTGAAACTGGATATCATTTGGTACATATTCGTATTTACCCCATTTCACCCTATAAGAAGTTTAATTTTTAAAAGTATCGATCGTTTACATGAACAAAGCCGCCTATCTAAATATCTTCCGTTCAAATACAAAAATATTTTTTTAACACGGCTATCAATTTTTGTGTAGATAAGTACCTTATTTCACCCTTTTAATAGCTAGTTTTATTTTATTAAATATCTGTCGCTGAAGAAATCCCCACAATCAACCATTTAAATGTTATCTTTTAATCTTAAAAAGCTATTTTAAATTCTGATATCACTGTTTGGGTTTTACCCCACTTCACCCTTTGTTTAGTTTAATTTTGAAAAATTCAAAGTTCCTCATCTGTACATATTAACATTCAAAAACAAAACATATTCTTAGAATTGAACAGCTATCATTTTCTGTATGGTTTTCCCCATTTTAAAAATATCTATTTCTTAAGTAATCTTAAATGTTCTTACCCTATTTTACCCTATAAAAAACTTAATTTGGGAAAACCTCAAAGTTCCTCATCTAAATATTACCATTAAAAAAAAATCATTCTTAAAAACAGGTAGTTTCCTTTCATGCTCCACTGAGTTTTAACCCCATTGCACCCTATAAACAGAAAAACTTCTGAAAAATATCCAATCGGTAATTAATAAAAAAATGAAGTCCATCCTCCAATTCTTTCCAATCAATCACAGAAATCATTTTTAAAAACGTAATCTTATTTTATGCTTTCACCCATTTCATATTTTATGTTATAAATATTTAGCTAAATGAAAACAAAAAGTAGTGTTAAAGCCATCCCCTAAGTATAATCTTTAAAATATAATAAGAACTATTATAATGGGAGCTTTATTTTCTGAGATTACCCCGGACAAATAAACAATCAAACAGCTTATCATCTGCAACAAATTTTCATTTTCTTCCTCTACCACATTGGGCCCTAACACGAACCAGAAGGCCTTAATCCACTCCGCTAACTTCACTTTAAAAATACTGCGATGTCGCCGCATTCAGCCTCTACCCCTACGGCACAAGTCAGTTCTAAATAAATAAAAAAAATAAAAAAAAAAAAAATATTTTCCAAAGGGAATTTCGTGTTTGTCCCAAAGTGAAGGTAAGGACTAATTTTTTGATAAATTTAAACTGTAAGCTGAGAGTGGTGGGTAATCTGACACCGCACTTGGGAATTTTGCAGCGAATTAAAAGAAAGCACACACAAGAACTATATCATTTTTGCTCTATGAATGACGATGGCGGCTGATGGGCTAGTCTGGTAGGGGTCGCTGGTGTTGAAACTTATTGCCCATTGATTCCATTTTTCGTGTAAAATGTCTGTTTTATAGTTTTAAACATTTCTTGTTATTTTTTTTTTTTTAATTCTGATCATCATCCCGATATACAAAAGGATGGATGACACGGATAAGTCTATGTCTCTTCTCACAAAAGCGAAAATATCGATTTTCATTTTGTGAGGGGGGAAGGGGTACCTATGTTTTGCATAGATACTGTGTACCTTTAGATATGTATACGATACATTATCTATATATGCAAAGTGTTTTGCTGTTGTTGTATCTCCTCTAAGCGATGTGATATACAAGCACTTCTCGGCTTGGTCGCCATTTTGAGGTTAATGCTTAAACTTGTATCTCTGGGTTGGGTATAGTCGTAGTAGGTATAGGTACGGTACACGAATGCACGAAAGAGAAGAATGTGTGTCTGCAATGTCCTCCATTCAATCTAGACAAGGATGATATTGTTACACCCTCCTTTATGCCTTTCCTCTACCCTGACTGTGCCTCTGATATGGATGGAGAAACAAGTGATGTTTCCATTATTTTATGTAAAGTACAACCATACCAAACCAACACACAATATAGCTCTATACATATACCCGGCTATATCTATCTGTCTATCCAACAAGCTCCAAAATAGAAAGGAGAATATTGTTCGAAACCTGATGGGGGTTGCAAATTTAAAGCAAATTTCTAGGCCGGGCCACCCGGGAAAGGGTTGAAGAACTTTTTTTTTTTTTTACTCTTGCAGAAGTTGCTGCACACAGTAAACCCTTAAAATTTAGAGCTGGTCAGTATACCAGCCAGCGCACCCAGGGAGAAAATTCGGGAAGGGGTGTCATATCGTTGAAGTGCCCTGTAGGTACTTTGGGAGGAACATCTCGAAAGTTTTGTTGAACAATATTAAACTACAGATGTAGACACGAATTTTGGGGGCTACTTCAACGTCACCGAGCTTTACACATTTTTATTGTTGTAGAGTCATACCCAAGTATTATACCACCATAGAGTGTAGTATGGTGGGTTTAAGGTTTCCCATCAGTGACCATCAGGAACTCTACAACAGTCAGTCCATCGCCACAATACCATTTAGGATTCTTCTCATCGCATCATTCTTTTATAGTCATCGTCGTTGTATAGTCTTCATCCTCTGGGATAAACGTTAACACACAGACATCGCCAAAAAGCTTCATCCTTTTCCGTTTTAATTTTCATTTTGTCATCGTAGAAGTATTTGTATTGTATGCAGTTTCTATATTTCAGACGAAAAAGGGTCGAAGTGTAAAGGCTTTCTGGAGTTTACTCGGTTGTTGGTTGTCAGATTTCATCTGCATGAACGTAGTCAAGTTAAGATCAGAGACAGGCACATATTTATTAAAAGTGAAACTGCCAATCTTTTGAGAAACTGCAACACGTAGTTCACAGCCTTGTTATAAAAAATCATACCAGACTGAGCAAACGATGATTAGACGAATTTGGGTAATGTGTAACTAATATAAACCTGTTCAAATAAGGTATTGTAAAACCCTGTCGGTTAAAACCGAAAGTTTTTATCTTTAACCAGTGGAAATCTCCAAAAGACTTAGGGCCAAAATTATTCAATAGTCAGTTAAACCTCAGATAGTTTTTATTCTTCAGATAAAACAAAAATTTGTTCGTGTTGCTATAGTATTTATTCCTTTGATAGTTAAACTGATGATTGAAAAATCGGCTCTTAATAGTACTTTACTTAAAGGTACTTTTCGGTACCAAAAATAGTGTGGTACCCTAATCTCTTGAAACCCACCTACGGCTCAGGGCCAATCTGTATGAAAGATATCGACAAAATCCCATGGGGAGAATTTTAAAGCTGTAATACGTAATACGTATATCGCTTGCAGCCTTCACGCAGCTTGGTTTTTTTAATCATTATACCATTAGTAAAATTACAATTTTCTAAAAAACAAAACAATTAATTTTTTGTTTCTAACGCTCAGAAAGTATTGAACTGATTTAGAAGAAATAAATGTTATAATAGTCTTTGATGGTATACAATTGTTTAAGGCTATTTTAAAAAACTTTTATCAAAACACACTTTGAACGATTTCCTGGTTCCAATAATGGATTAAAGATGATTAGCTGTGAACAAACCGGCCCTTAGTCTCTTTGATATTTTTTAAAACAGAAAACTGTCAAGTTAATGTTCTTGCGGAAATTTAAATCTCTATACACCTTTTCTTCGTTATAAAAAAGCAGAGAAATCCAAATTTATATATCGCTCATTAAAAAGAACAACGTCATAACTCAAAAAACATCAATTTTGACCTAAGGATACAGTTCAAACTCATTTTCTATAAAGTATTTTTTTGGCACAACGTCATTTCTGGAACTTGAAAATTAAAGGCTATAGAGCATCATTGGTCGTTAAATACACACTGTCACTTTTAAATGTTTTTTGTGGCAAAACCTACTGTATTTTTTACATTTACGTTTACATTGAAGTGAAAACAGTCCAATAAATATTTTAAAAGTGTCATATTTTGCTATAAAACTTTAATATCAATTAAAAAACAATTAAACTACAATATTAATAGCTCTACCAAGTAAAAAGAAAAAATTAGATACAAAAGAAGATGATTATGAAAAACAGCAATGCAAACTTTAAATTGTGTTTTCTGAAGTTTGAAGTTTTTTGAGTTAAGACGTTGTTCTTTTTAATGAGCGATATCTTTAATTATTTACCGATTTTATTTTAATCATTTTTTCTTGCTTTTAAACTTCGTTTAACTCAGCTGTTTTTATTTAAACCTAGTGGCCCATACTTCCTGTAGGATTTGATGTTGTATCAATCAATTTGTTGCGGTAAATTGCTACTTTTTTTCGTTCAATCTCTTAGCTTATAGACTGGTGTTTGTTAATTTTCTGCTGCTTTCACAACTCAATATTGCACTATAACTTGTCAGGATGCATACGACACAAAAGCATTATTTTTAAACGGGAAATATCCTCTATATACATATAAATAATATACCTAAACAAGGTAGGTGCTAGGATGGTACCTTGTGGTACACCACTTTACATTGTCTATAGCTAGAATATTCTTTGCCCCTTTTTCGATCTATCAAGAATTTGTCTAAAATATACAACTTTAATATCTGTTCTATTTGCAAAATGTCAAAGCTCTAATGAAAAAATAGCCAACAATATTAAGGGCTAGTTTCTCAGTGCGGTGTTAAAGCTAAACCCAAGTTAAGTCATTAAATTTGGTGAGTTAACTTTCGATTAACTCAAACAATGTTTATGATGTTTTATCTTCTGTATTTTTAAGGAATCCTGCATTTATCATCACTCGATGTAACTGCAGACAGTTTTTTTCAGGGTTATCTAACTCAGACTTAATACAACACTGAAAAAGTGGGACTACTAATACCTGCTTTTGTTTGTTGTTTTTAAAAAAGATAAGAAAACAGAATATAAATCACGAAAGACGGTATCATTGAGCATCAATTAGTTTATCTATTGTCCTTCTCTTATAATAAGAAAGATGAAGAAAGTTAAATATTAAAGTCGCTTTTGATTTTTCCTGCATCGTTTTTATAAGAGTCGTTAAACGTCGATCAAAATGTACAGTTGATAAGGATATTACAGTCTTACTGAAGAGCCCACTGTCATATCTGGTCGAAACGCATTAGTTTGGAGTTGAGATCACTTGTACTTTTATTATTACTTTCCCAATAATTTTTGCAGTCAATACGTGATGAGGTCCCCAACCATCAGCCCCCACCCTCCACACCCCTTCCGTAGAATCATTACTGCTAAAAACCTGTGTCGGAATTTTTTTTTAAATTTTTCAGTTCTAGTAAATATGTTTAAAAAATCAGGTAGTCCCCTTTTAATTACCAATTGCTTCAGCTCCATCGTGCAACAGTCAAGTTGTTATTACCCAAGGTCAGTTTCCCCCTCCTTCACTCCTCCTTTGGCTACGCACATGTTTCTGCAACTTCTGCCAAAATGTAATTTCACATTTTAGTTTAAAGACAAAAGTAACACAGAACAATAAGAAAGAGTAGCGCATGTCAGAGAACTTCCAACTGTGGGACTGGGCAAGGGGTAGGGGGGAATTCTCTTACTCTCAAGATTATTTGTCTTTGCTGTGGAATAAGGCTCCCCGTTTCTCAAGTACCTATGTAACTATACAAGACATGTGTGTGTACAAGTAGTGTTTCATATTATTTTGAACTTCTTTTTGAACCCCTCCTCGTTTCTGTTTGTTTATTTGTTGTTGTACAACAAACTCATAATGAAACAAAAGGCAAAGAGATGAACTCGAGCAAGGATGCATATTGTTGCAGGTTGAACAAACAATTTATATTGTAATGCCATTCCATTTGTGCGTGCACTTTATTGCACGAAGAAGTAAAATTCACGCTACTAACTCCGGACTCCGCTCTCCCTATGTAGAGAGGCTCAAAGTTGTAATTCAATGCGCCTGGATGCCTGGCCATACTCTGACTCTGACGCCCATTCCCACTTTAATGGGCCCAGAGTTTAGATTCTCCAGTTGCACCAAAGTCTATATGTATACCTACGAGTTCCTACAAACATTTCATAGAACTATATACCTATACGAGTAGGTATATATGTAGATATCTTGTTAACAAATGAATTCCATGTTCACACACAAAATCCAAAGTTATCATTAAATTTAATAACATAATATTGTAGGTATGTGTGTCAGTGGTCGGATAATGCAGGGTGGTTGATGACGGTGGTAATATTAGAGCAGTGGCGTTGGCGTCGGTGGCGGATGCATGATGCACCGACTTGAACAAATAATGAAATGAACGCCTTACACGCCATATTGCCAAAGCCAGGGAGCTATGTGATTGTGTGGTGCACACCTTCACCATTGTGCCACAACGTCCGTCCTCGCTGGCATCGTCGCCATCGCCGTCGTCGTCACCGGATGGACATTTGCCTTTATCTTGCACGAATTTCCTTCCAAATTGTTTATTGGCAGTGGCAGCTCTATTACGACGGCCGCCCCCTCCTCCCTTACAAAGCAATTATTGACTGCCAGTGCCAGTGCAATGCCAACTTTATATCTTCTGCCAGTGATCACACAGGTATATCAATTAAAATCGACAAATCCTTGCCAATTAAATCGTAGAAATAAACCATTTTTGATGATGGTGCATTAGTTAGATATAGCTTATATGTGAATATGGATTTAATTGTTCTTTTTTATCGAATAGATTATATAGCAAGGTAGCACTCACTATAGCACTTACAATCTTAATCATTTGCTAAATGGTGCGATCTCACGTCTCGTCCGTCGTCGAATATAGAAGTGAGCATTATATTCAGAGGATTCTAAAAGGGCTTGTTTTCACAATGCAGTTAAATTGAAATGTAGTCATGTGGTAAGGGTGGTAAAAAGGACTATGTTGGTTTGAAGGTGAGTTGGCACTTATTTAAGTTTAGAGCAGAGAACAAAAAGGGCATTTTATTCATCTTTGCAATATTTATTTTTTTTCATACGAGTCATCTGCATGATAGCGATTCTTTATCAGCGTTGAATCTCGAAAATACAGGTTTTTCGCATACAACAGTAAGTTTATATATACGAAATTTGAAACGTTATGCAACTTCTGGTAAGCACGAATAAACAATTTTTTTTAGAAGTCATATCTGTTATGACATCATTATTTAAACAACTAGAAAACCTTTAGTCGAGATTTCCGGGTTTTTCATTTTTACTCCAAAATTACGAATTTTTCGAATAATATTTTGACTTCCAAAATATAGGATTTTCGTTAAACCCGGTGTTCAATACATTTTGAATATGGTTATGTGAATCAATAGTACAAAAAAAAATGGAAAAAGTTCCTTACAACTTTTAAGCAAGATCAACAGTTGCCGAGATATTTTTATAAGGCAGGGCGCAGGGCGTGATTTCACACATAATTTTCTTTGTAGTAGGCCTCATTCATGGGTTGTAATTTGCTTCAATATTTTGATAGTTAAAAATAATTTTCTTTCTTTCTCTGTTCTTTTTTATTTGTATCTTCTTCGTTCGCCTTGCAATTTACCTGAATTGTAGAAGAAGCATTCTTATAGAAATACCCGGCTGGAAAAAATTCCAAGTTTCTGTCTAGCTTAGGCATGGCCCTAGTAAGTTTTCAGCGGGGAAAATCTAGACGAGCAAAACTTGTTGGATACTTGGCAAGCCCTTGCTGGATTTAAGTACCAATAATTTAAACAAGGGAAACTTTCTAAACACTCGTGAGGCCCTCCCTAGTAAAATCTTGTTAAACATGTCTCGGGACCCATCAGAAATGTCTCTTGTGCACCAAAAACAAAAAGTTTATGAGCAACATCATACGACACTTTTTTCTCTCTTTCCTTTATCTTTTATTTTGCATATCACACTTCTTACTATGGGAGTGAGGCATCTGTATATTATAGAATTGTTCGGTGCGGAAAAAGTCAGAGCAGAACGGAACAGCACAGATTTGTTAGAAACGTTAGACAAAGTTAGAACAGAAAACCTGTTCTAAGTTGTTTTACCTAAAAAGTAAGTACACACAATCCTTCTATTCTCTATGTATGTATTTGTTATGTAATATGGTACGCAACTTATTGTGCACTTTCGACATTGAATTTTTGTATAGCGAGTAAGCCCAGTACGCTCAAGATCGCGGGATGAAGTCCCACACAAGCCAATTATTTTTTTTTGCCTGGCGAGGCAAAAGTGTTCATAACCGCCAAGTTCCTTGTTCTAGCCCTTGCTAGTCCCTTGCCAGAATCTATGTAAAACTCTCTTGTTCTGTGGGGGTATATTTCTATAGTAAAAGTAAGAAAATCAATCAAAATGGTGGTTCAGTACAACCCCACCAAAACCTTGGATATGCCACTGCCTGAAATCAGTCTTATATACTTAGACGTTCATTATCATCTGACTAGTGAAAATATTATTTAATCACCAACATATTTTTTTAATCAAAACGGAAACATTTTTAAACAGGGAAGAAGATTTGAAATAGTATCACCATTTAACTTAAAAAAAAACTTAAAGCTGCATTTCATTTTCCAAACTGTTACTGCAAATTGAATCAATTCCAATTGATACTAACGTGTACTTGCCATCACATAACAACCGATTTGGTATGATCTGACAACATTCATCGCGTACGACTACCTATTCGTATACCTATATGATCAGCTCATATAGAAAATAACAATGTCCTCCAATTCATGATGATGTGGTAGCTGCATCTTATTGAACTCTGGCATTGTAAGTCGTGCGAACCAGCACAATTTATATAGAATCCAAACCCAACAAAACCCCCCTGCCGTTTTGGTTTTTTTTCCATTCAAAGAATTTCAATCTTGTCGTTCGATATTGCCTGCGCACAGTGCACACTATAACTTTAAAAAATACTCGTCGTCCTTCAGCAAATTCTTTAATACTTACTTGCGCTGGACCATGTGATAGATGGTAAATTGACTGAACACGCTAAAAAACATTATAGGTACATATTAATGCGCCATAAGAGAACTGCGCAAGAAGCCATCATGCAACACCACCGCCAGTCCAAGTGGTATGAGATTATTCACGAGATAAATAATGTCCAGGCAAAAGGGGAATGCATCAAGCCAGGACACCCGCCGTGAGTTATGATGTACCTATACCAAAAAAAAAAAAAAACCAAAGAGCGCGGACCCCATATTGGTCATTAAATAAAGTTATGAAATATGTCCACCCTGCGTCACACCAGCATCATAAAATGTATATTTGCGAGTATCACACCCATAAACGAACCATCGATTTTCAATGAGACAGAGTTTAGAGTTGATCTTCGGTCTATTTTGTGTATACCTTATTTACCCCCCTCCAATTTTTTCAAATTGCTTCTATCTGATCTACCTTGTATTAATTCTGTTTTTTTTTTTTTTTTCAATTTCAGTTATGGCGCCGGTTATGATTTAGCGGCACGACGAAAAAATGCAACGCGTGAATCGACGGCTACCCTGAAGGCCTGGCTGAACGAGCACAAAAAGAATCCATACCCGACTAAGGGTGAAAAGATCATGTTAGCGATAATTACAAAAATGACCTTAACGCAAGTATCGACGTGGTTTGCAAATGCCCGCCGGCGACTGAAAAAAGAGAACAAAATGACTTGGGAGCCAAAAAATAAAACCGACGACGATGATGATGCTATGGTGTCTGATGACGAAAAGGACAAGGACGACATTGATGCTGATAAAAATCGTGACCACAAAGGTAAGAATAGAGAGAGAGAGAGTAATACCTATTGGGTATCTCTAACACCTTTCGGTAGTATCCACTATCACCACTTCCACTACTATCAACCCCTTCATCTACAGCACAGCACCGTCATATTTTTTGTTTTGTTCTTATACCTCCACCATCACCCAACGGCCTCCTCTCACTGGGCTATTTGCGTTTAATTTATGATGCTACCATTTCAACCCCCCATTATTCATCCTTTCAGTTTCAATTAACTGCTCTTAAAGAGCCGGTTGGCGCAATGAGGCGGCAACAGAGAGGGGTTAAATGTTGGCCAAGAAGAGTAGAATTCAATAGCGACTGCCTAGCCCACCTCTCTTCCTTCCTCTATTAGAGTCCGCCACCGCGCGCATTGCACAGACAAAAGAGCAATCCATGTACTATATCTTATTAACCCTCGAGCTACCATAAAACACTTTGCATAATACCCACGTATACCAAGCTGACATAATAATAGAAACACATTACCAAAGCAGCCAGAAGCAGCAGCAATGAAGTGAGTGTATAAGGACACGACAACGACAACGGCACAAGGACGACGAATAGACCCACGCTGAACTCTGATGACGACCACGGAATGAATGAAAAACCACCGCGCCTGCCACTTCTGCCCTGGCGGGCGTCGCACTGCCTAAAAAACAAACCATATACCTTCATATACCCCCAATCTGAATCAGCCGAACAAAAAGCCTTCTTCAACCCCTTTTGTCGTCGCGCATTAGGGCTGCTTTATTATATTATCAGGCGAGCATTATTTTAAATATCACTCTTTAACTCAATATCACTTTAAAGTGCGTTAATGTTAACTATGGGCATGAAAGTGAGTCCCTGCGTTTGCCAACAACAACAACAACTATCAATACACAAACCTAAAGCTATCCTTGTGCCTTTAATTAATAGTCATCCCAAAGCCGTACGGATTCTCTGGGTTTCTGGCAGATTCGCGCACAGAGCTAACCCCTTTTGCTGTTGCGCCAAATTAAGTTCAACCTCAATTGAGGGGTTAATCTATCACCCAAAAATATAGACCGTATCATAGCGCATCGTCATTTCAGCTATCTGCTTATGCTTAGCCCCTTTTATCGAGAGGTGGTGGGGAGGGAGAAAAATTCATTACCTATTTACAAAAACAATTCGAATTCTATTCCTGTCCCCATTGTTCTTTTGTTGGCATCAACACCAACTAAAACTTACCCTCCCACTCTCACATCCAGCAGCAGCAGCGCTCTGACTCGCATATAAAATAATAAAGAGCTTCATTGTCATCTATTATCGTGCCGAGGATGCTGATGCTGATATTGATACTGATGCCTGGTTGTTCCTTATATTTCCAGTGGCACTCCTTTCCTTAATACTACCCAAGGGGGTAAAACCATAATCAGAGCCAGGGTGAAGCATATGCGGCTCGTTCAAGTGACGATGGTATAGTTGACTTTGACGCTCAAGAGAGGGTTGCACGCTTCAACGCCTGTTCGAGGGCTGCTTTAGGTAATTATGATGACTATAAGGTTAAGGGTAATTCTACTTGCATTTTTGTGGGTCTATATTTTTGTAAAGGGTGTTCCAAATTTTGTATGGGAAATTAAATTAAAAGTGTTAAAGCTTTTTTTCTAGCTGCGACAAAACTTACGAATCTTTCCATTTAAAGATATTCCTGCAAAAAAACGTTCCTGATGAACCGTTCTACTATCAGTGTGTTACAGTTTCGTCTATTCGGCATTAGTTTGTTAACTCTGGTGGTGGTGGCCACCTTTTCCACTCACTTCTAACAGTTGACTCTGAGTATTTGAAACCTTAAAAGAAATGACTTAGCTTTGTTCGCTCCAAAGTTGATCAATATTTGATTTTATAAATATCAATTGTAGCGTCTGACTTGCTTACAACACCTTGACCCCCGTCGTCCAACAGCGCATTCAAGCCCTAATAGTATTTCAGAAGGTAAAAAAATGTGCTTCTGACCGTAAGATTTCTTCCGAAACCTCGACCTCCAGGCGGGTTATAGTTGCGATGAATTTTGACCCTTAAAAGAGTTCCTTGTAAGCTTCGGAAAGATAGTGGAATGCTTTTTTCAAGTTTGCTTGACCTTAAGCTATCTGCTGACTTTATGACGTACTTGGGTCAACAGCGAATTCAGGCTCCAGACGCGTTTTAGTTGTGATGAACTTTGACACCTAAAAACATGCTTGTGCACTTACTGTAAGGTAGCAAATAGTGTTTAATATGTGCTTTTTCTTTCATGACTTTCTTCCCACAACTCGATCTCTTCACATCCCACAACTAGTTAAGGTTTTGAGAACCGTTATAGTAATCATGAAGTTTTTCCGAAAAAATCTTTCTTTCACGAGTCTGAAATGTAAGCTAGTGTGCTTGCCATGTGCGCCAAACCATGGTTTCTTTCCAACCTCTACTTACCTGTTATTACTGAGCCTTTAGAGCGCATACATGTTTCAGTTGCAAACAACTTTGGCTTTAAGCAGCTTCTTGCGGTCGACCGAAGATTTCTTCCGACTTAGCGACTTATCTGGTTACACAGCTTGTTCGGGCTGCATACACGTTTTAGTTGCAATGAGCTTTGACCTTAAGCAGCTGTTTCTGATGCATATGTGAAATGCTTCTCACGATATATAAGACTAATTCAGTCTGGAAGGTAAAGCAGTAAACTTGTCCTGTCCGTCTGACCACAGACTTCCTTGCAAAACCGCGATTCCCCTTCTCCAACAACGCATTTAGGCTACCAACACGCTTTACTGGTAGGCGTAAGGAAGCTAACATAGTAAGCTTATGACATGCACCCGCTAATTTCAACTCTTATTAGGACACCCTATGTTTTATAATTTTTTCTCTTAGATGACAGAACGCACAATGTATTTTTAATGCAGTCACCCAAAAATATAAACACCAAATCTTTAAATCTAAGTCGATACAAGTGGCATTCCCACTTTGTCGTTATCCTTAAGATGAGTCTGGTGTGATATATGTTCTATGACTGGAGGGTATGAATTTATATATTTTATTTCAGCACACGAACCTTTTAAGTAATCCATACAGCTTTTAATAATACCTCTGTCTATATATCGATATATGTATGTATGTTTGAATTGGAAGCAGGTGGAATGGGACTGTTAGCCTATGTAGTGTACACCCCGCATATAATTCTCTTATGCTGACTTGGTAATGGATGAATGAATAGATGGATGGATGAATGGATGAATGGATAGATGGATGGTTGAGGAGAAACAATGGATGAGCGGTCTTGGTATTATTAAACACAATGAAGAATAATATAACACAGAGAGACAGAGCGAGAAAGAGAGAGAGTGAGAGTTCCCCATTTAAGTGCTTCGTAATTGATGTTATAAAATATTTATGACAGCCTTATTGTGCCGTTTTGGCAGGAAGAAGCTGAAATTTTTGACAGCAAATTGATGGAAAGTTCTCATGGAAATTAACATTGAGTTTTTTTTTATTTTTCTTGTTGTTTTGCACTGTTTTTGGTGTTTTAAAAGGTAGTTATAGGGTGGTTGGAAGATATGTCCTCTCCTGGGGTGATTTTTTGTGATTTATTCACGAAATATAAAAATTAACAAAATTTATTCGAAAATCTGCCCGAATCTTTCTACTGGTATTTTATTAATAACAAATTTAAGAACATTTTTTCTTTCCTTCTATCAATAATCGAGACTCTATGTTGCCAAAAATATTAACACATCACATCACTTCTAGGTTTCATACGTACGCCTACCACTAATCAAATTCTTCCATATTTTAAATGCCATTATCTTCTAGCTTTTTTTTAAATCTGAAATATTGATACGTTTTGCTGAACATTGTTCTAAATTTCGTTGGTAATGTTCAATGTTTAAGTATCAGGAAAGGAAAACTAATCCATGGTCCAAACCTACGCATTGGTCGTCATCTTTCAGATTTGTAAATAGTTATTCTTCAATTGTTGCAGATATTTACTTCTTATTTAACTTAAGATGGCGCTCACAGACCAGTATGGACTACGGCCTCAACCAACAAGCCCATCTAGCCAGTACTGTCCCTAGCTAGCCGCTTCCAGTTGCGCACACCAAGATGGTTGAGGTCGTTTTCCCACTTGTGCGCGCTGCCTGCTATGGGTTCTTCCTCTGCTGCGTACATGGTGTACGGGGTTGGATTCGAAGAGTCGGCGGCGGTCAGCTGCGGTCATACGCTCCACGTGTTCCAGCCATCTCAGCTGCTGTATTTTCAGTTTTTTGACCAGGTCAACGTCGCTGTATAGCTCGTACAGCTCGTCGTTGAATTTTCTCCTCTACACTCCTTCGATACACACCGGACCGAAAATAACACGAAGAATCTTCCTCTCATAGCACCCTAGTAGACATTCATCCAATTGTTGCAGATCTTTACCTCAAATTTTGTTTAAATTTTAAATGTGACTTGTGTCAACGAATCTACTTTTATGTAATTTCGGCAAAGAATTTTACAGACTCGTATGCTCTCCACATTAAATTCAAAGAACTCGAACTGAACATAAATAGGTATGATTCCAGTTATACGTTTTGAAGCATCGAACAAAGACTTGAAGCTGAACTTAAGAGTGTTACAGAAATCTGAAAAAGTCGTCAACAAAACTGTACTTCACGAGCAAACATTTGCCTTAAAGGAAAAATATCAGACCTATAGCACAGTCGTACTAGGTTTTGAGACAGCAACCATTTGTAACAACTTGGACTTGGCCGTTTATTTTCTTTCAAATTCTAAATCATACAGACATTAGCGTGTCCCTTCCTTCTCCATTTAACACCATTTTGAAATCGATTTATTTCAGTTCCGATTAGACCAAAAAAATAAGGTGAATAACAAATAATATTTGTTTTGGAATTTGGAGCATTTGATATCTAAGGTCAGACGCTCTGGTCTAAGATCCTAGAAAGATAAAGAGAGTAGCAAAATATCTAAGCATTCATTTCTTCATAATGAATTCATTATTCTTAAATCCTTCCCTATTTTCCTAATGCTCACACTGTGTTTTAACATTTTAAGAGTAGTAAAAACCCCTTTGTGCACGCTATAAAATTGAACTATATGATTTGGAGAAAATGGACATATTGATGAAATTTCAATATTTTTGATACACAAGTGACAAGAAAACTAAGCTGATTTTGAACATTTTACTTAAGTTAAGTTTAAGTTTTAGTTTTGTAGACCATTGAGTTTTCTATTGTAATCAATATTTCGACAAGAAATACAAAACACTATAAATACTAAAAACTAGCTAAATCAAATAAATCCACAACTTTAAAAAATTCTGAATGATACAATTTTTCTCAGGAAAAATATTAAATATTAAAAAATAGAAATCAATGGATACTAAAATTTTGAATTGTTAACTTGGTTTATTTGGAAAATCAAAGAGTAAGTCGATCGGAAATGTTTTCCAATATCTGATCAAAGCTATGGCATTTTAAGTAGGATTTATTCACCGATGTGTGGTAAGAGATTGAGTTGTAACCTGTTAGGACTTCAATCAGGAAAGAAAGTTGAGGTCATTAGGTTCTTTGAGACCCGCCAATTGCTCGAGAGCCATAAATACTGATGATATGATAACCTGTCTTCCATTTTCTTTTTGATTTTGTGTATGTCAATGTGCCCAGAAACCTATCAAATGACTGTGCCGGAGTTTGTTGCGCTTAGTAATCGTTACTCGCTTCGCTTTTTGACTTTCTGCCATTTGAGGAAATGACTTTTTTTGTTTTTGCTGTCACTGAAGATATCAGCATTCCATTTGACTTAATCACATGTGGCAATATCCCCTGCGGTATTACAATTTGCCAGAAATTCTGTTGTAAAGCCAGTGTTGAAATTTGAGAGCTTTATTATTATTTAAGAGTACTTTAAACCATGCTTTAATTTTCCTCGTCGTCCGTCTTGGAACTGTTCGTGGAAACTTTTTCTCTCAGAACAATATTTGGTGAGATCTATAAGAGTGCGGTATTTGTTTGTCTATTTCAATATTTATATCAGTAGAATTTGTTATGGTTGTATGACAACAAATGATTACAATATTAACTTCACTATAGACTACATTTTATTACCACTATCGGGCGCCATTTTTTGAGCTACACAAGCTACTGTTAATCGAGTGGAGCTTGTGGCAAGGCAGTTTTTGTAGTGCTTTGGTTAGTAGGTATAGTTCTCTTCGCACTAGATGGTTCTTAGACTGGTTTGCTGGCTGGCTAATAAATTTGCATATGTACTTTGAAGGTGTTTATGTATGCTGGTTCCGATCTTTTACCAAAAACTCTATTGACCCAACTGTTGAAGCTATCAAGGGCTGTTTGAAGATCCTTGAAAAATTGTGGTCATACAATTTCCTGACCTCATCAGCGTCCACCTCTCGTTCGACACCTCCAAGACCTTAGTTTAACTAAGATCTGGATACTTACCAGAATGCTGGAGCAGAACAAATTTAACCCCTCTTTGTAGAATACTCTTGCTTTTAGCTTGCTATCCCTCATTTCTGTATTTAGAAGTCCCCTTTGACGCATTTCATCAATACTTCATTTTGAGTCGAAGCATTATTAAGAAAAAAGGATTTCAGAGGGTCTCAGCAATCTCGATTGCCTGGAACAGGTTTCCTCAGCAAAAAATCTCAGTTTGGCTTTCAAAATATTGAGGCTAAAAAAATTTTGGATTCCCTTGCTTAGCTTTTGATGGAGCAAAATCTCCGATACCTCGTTTTCCTGAATACTCTAATTTAGCTCGCTATCGAATTATTATTTTGAAACTTTTACTTTATGAATTTAATCTTCTCCCTACTCCATTTCTCGCTTATTAATACATTCTTCATCTAAAAGTTTAAACAAACCAAGGCATTGCTTAGCTTATCCTGATAACTCAAACCACTTAAGCTCTCCGTGAACCACTGAAAATAACAGCTTAATTTTAGTCACGCAGCTCTTTTTCATAACCATCATCACCTTAAAAAGTGTCACCACAGGAATTAGTATAAATTCATTTGCCATCTTTGCAATAATTCTATTAAGCTAGCTTTATCTTTATACACATAACTCCTGTAGCATACCCTTTATCATGTGTGACAATCACCTAATATTTGAGATGATAAATGTTGAAAATAACCCCATACTGTTTAAAATCCATACTCGTATTATAAATTGCATATATATATATACACCAACTTAACAACCCCGATATACTATCATCATCATCAGCTTCATCTTTTTCGCAACCCCTACATCTACTCGTATGTTTTTCTTTTCAACTTTTCAACCATTTATTTGTTTGCATGGGTTATCATGACGATTGCTCTATTATGACTTTTGATTATGTGCGATCGTTTCACAGTCTCGTGCCTTTCAATTGTAAATAAAGCCACATATTTGAACACATTGTGTGTGTTGGGCTTTGAAAAAGTTATATCATCGTCATCATCATCGCCCCTCTGTTACAACAACAACAACAACAACCCCAGAAATTGAATCGTACGATGTGTCGTGTTTGCCGGAAGGAAAGCTATGTCAACTAGAAGCCCTTGGCTTTATAACAGACCGTATTCCTATGCCTCTACGTATACACTATACTACCACTCGAAGCTTCCTCCTGCATTGTTATGGAAATTTTAATAAGATTTCGCCTGCCTCATATTTCAAGGATACAAAAAGGTATACTTCCCATTTTCTCACGTAGATTTTTCATTATTCTGGGGATTTGCATGAGTGTCGTCTATATACACAACCCAGTCGGTGTATGGTGTGTGCTAGTTTTCAGAATATTTTACAGCCCCTCTCTTGCCGCCAACTTACCTCTAGCCGAGAATTACCTATACCTACCTATAGAGACTTAGAGTGTCTGTGGGGAAATTTGTCAAGCTGTCATTAGGTATCTGACCAACGTATCTGGTGCGTGTACACGACGTTGGAATTTTCCTTTCAACCAAAAGAGGAAATCTCAACAAAGGTTTGGGATTTAGAATTCCATTGTAAATTGTGTATTCAACACCGAAAGGCCTATACCTGCTGTTTGGGTAGAAGAAAAAGGATAAAAACACGGTGAGGGGGTGTTAGGGTGGATTGGTGTGGGGAAAAAGTCAGTAGAGAGTTTTAGGGGTTTGCTGGTTGAATGTGAACACTGATCTGAAAACGAACAACATACATAGACACTTAGACTTGGTTCTCTTTTAGATTCAATGCACCATGTGAAGTCTGAGCATGAAAAGGACGACGATGATGACGACTTAACCGATGACGATAGGAAGCCAGACAATCTGGGAATAGTCGGAGGGCATGTTGGCCACCATATGAACGCCCACCACCATCACCATCCGGCATATCAGCATCACCATGCCATGCTCGGTGGCTATCCCGGCATCAAAGACGAAATGAGTGGTCCAAAAAACCAGATAAGCAGCGACTGTGGGGTCCCGATTCCAGCAACCAAGCCCAAAATTTGGAGTCTGGCAGACACAGCCGCTTGCAAAACACCACCACCTTCGGCGTTTCTAGGACACCAACTGCACCATCACCAGCAACTGCAACAGCAACAACAGCATCAGCAACACCAACAGCATCACCAGCAGCAGCAGCAGCAACACCATCAGCAGCAGCAGCATCAAATGCAGCAAGCTTGGATGGAAAACTATCAGCAGCAACAGCAACAGCAGCATCAATCTCAACATCACCATTTGCACAACACCACCACCCAGCAACAGGCGGAGCATGCTCAGCAGCTCAGTACCAATCCGAGTGGTGGAAACGGTACGCGAATGATAAATATGCAAGCTCCTATGAACAATATGGCAGCTGGTATGACACCACAGCAGCAGCAACAGATGCAGCTGCAGCAGCAGCAGCAACAACAGCAGCAGCAACAGCAGCACCATCAAATGAATCCGATGAACAATTTCGCAAGTTCGCCTTATACTCGGGGGTACGGGGGGTTTCTAGGGGCTACGGCGGGTGCCCAACAGGGGGCCTATCCTACGAGCAATATGACAAATACACATCTTCAAAGTACGCCTACCACCCCTACTACAGCGGCTATTCCGGCGAATACCAGCGTAAATCCTACGCAGCTCCAACAGCAGCAGCAGCAGCTGTCCCCACAACAACTCCACCAACAACAGCAGCAGCAATCGACCCAGATGGGGTTTCCCGATGTCCAAACCGATACCCCGCCCCAAACTCCACCGAATATGAAACTGCCGAGCGTGGCGGGGAGCCTTCTTACCGGTTCAACAACCCCTACGACAGGTACCTGCTACAGTAATTCAGCAGTCCTAGGCATTGGTGGTCCGACCAACAATTCTTCAAACAGCAACACCAGCTACATTGGCGACTCGTCACCGAACAGCAACAGCAGCAGTAGCAACAGCAGCTACGTTGGTAGTTTTACCCGCCTGCAGGACCATTCGCCCGGCAAGGACTACACCCAGCAAATGATGGACAGTCCCCATCATAATCATCACCACAGTAATCAAGACAGTGTTGCAGCAGCTTTCAAGCCGTTTTTCAAGAGGTGACAATCATCTTACAGTTATTTTTTTGGTTCTTTGCCAATTAATCCTTTTATTCAGTTCTAATCAACTTCCTTTCCATTCCATGTGCAGTCAACAAATCTCAACAGGATTTGTGTCACCGGTTTAGGCAGTGTCATCGTCGTCGCCCATCATCCACTAACAATCAGGGCTCTACTATACCTTCTAGAATTCTCGACCGAACCGACCGACCGACGCGCTTAAAGGTGAGTTGATGATGTTAATTTGCATGAAAACTCCCTATCATCCTTTTTTCTTATACTTATATATTTTCCCTGAATATAAAAACGGTCCTTTCTGTTTCTTATACTTTCTTTCTCTTTAATTTCTTTATCTGAATATATGTATATTTTCATTTCTTCGTGAGAGATCCTTTTCAATTAAGTTCATCCACAGAATTACTCACTTCATTAACCTTCTGACTTGAGATGGGTCTATATTCCCACTTAAATCTAACAAACACACTGGCCACCACCACCACTATACCGTCTTGCCGTTAGTTGTTCGATTTTCTTCAAGGGCGATACCCTTCGACCCTTAAAAGAAAACAACCCTCCTTGATGATGGTCGTTTGAATATACTTTCACGGCGCGGCGCACGGCGACGAAGTCATCTAGAAAATTGAATGAAATAATTAAATCTCAATCAGAATCCATTAGGATTAACCATGGGGAACCCTCTTATTCTGGGTTTGCCACTGGAATTTTCTAAAACGAATAAAAACAAAAATGTTTGCAAGGTTAGAAGGGATGAAAACCGCGCAGTATTAGAAAAAAGGGGTGCAATTTTTGCAACCCTTCGCAACAATGCATCGCCAGTGTGGGTTTTGTCTATGCATATTTTTCTCATTAAATTCATTATACCTACCAAATATTTGCCAAACTCTTGGCACAACTCCCAAAAGACTCCATTCAGAATAACTCTTCATATGCCTGCTTAAAACGTTGCAAAATACAAAATGCTCAAAGTAGGTATATATTTCGTTTACTCTCCTTTCTAATAAATTAAATCGTTTCGATCTGATTAGACGATGAATGCCAAACACAGAACAAAGTAGCTGACATTGGAGGATTGAATGGAGCGATAAGTATCTCTATGAACGTCGACTTCGTTCGGTCCGTCGTCGACGAACGGCTATAATACGTTCTCGATGATGATGATGATTCGTTTCCCAAAGTAAATCACATCAGGAAACAGCAACAGCCGCATCGTTGCGTCTTCGTTGTAGTCTTCGTCGTATAGTCCTCTGTTGTTGTTGTCGTTTAGTTAGAGAGGCTCAATAAATTAACAGGAACTGCCGCGCGGTATATCGATAATTTAGAACATCCTGATGCATTATGTGGTGGTAGTGGTGATTGTTGTTTTTTTCTTATCCAGGGTCGCAATTGCCTGGATCATAATACTAGGCGCAGGCTAATATTTTATAGGGGCGCATTAAAGTTCTGTTATGTTTGTTATTTTTAAATGTTACGACACAAGGCGCATATTTCCAAGACCTCGGGAAATTCCGAAAACTCTTTCAAAATCGGTTGAATAAATTACTGCACGCCTATAGGTACCCTACAGATATCTTTCAGATGTGTGTTAAGTCAGGACGGCCATTTTCGATTTCTTTTTATTAATTTAGGCTTTTATACTCTCAACTTTGGCTGCCTTATTGCGCTCATTTCGAAAAGAAAAAAGCTTATTTGAAAATTATGCGAAAGAAACATTTTTATTCTTTTCGAGTTGCCCAAACAAATAAAAACTGGCGGTATCGTGCTTAAATGTGCTAAAATGTTCCTAAGAGTTAATATAAATACCTAACACATTTTCAATTTCTATGCGAATGAAAATATTTCTTGCGAATATTGAAAAAAAAAAAAATAATGAAAATTGGCAAGTATGTGAATGAGCCAATTTTGTTAAATTCAATTTTCTAAGCTTGTGCTGTGCAAAAATTAAACAAAAATTTCGAAAGTTCGCAAATTCTGCGACCGAACAATTTTTACACTTTTCAGTTTTCAAAAAAAAAAATACTAAACTTGCCTATATTGTGCTTAACTTTTACTGCCATTTTGCGCATTTACAAACTCTACCAGTTAGTAAAAACTTTGCAGAGCAGCGCCATTTTTGATTTGCTTAAAAAAAATACTATCTCAATAATTTGTTATGTGTTCTTTTAAATAGATAATCAAAATTTTGTATATTTGCAAAAATGCATCTTGCAATAACGGCTGAAAATAAATTTTGCGAGTACCTATTAAACACGAATTTCGCAAATTTGCAAATCTAGCGAGTAAAGAGTAAACCAATCATTTTCCATTCGATTTTCCTAAGAACAAGAAACTTATCTGTAAAGTCCAATAATTCAACTTGTCCTGCCATCTGTGCTATTGTCGTTGATATTAAACAACAATTTCGCAAGTTCGCAAATGTTGCGAAAGAATGATTTTTACTCTTTTTCGATTTCCCAAAAAAAAAACTTCGTTATACCTAATATAATGCTTCAATTGTGCTAGCATTGAAACATTCATACAATTTCTACGATTTTAAATACATTTTGCGAAACTTTTAGTTAGTCCCGCATTTTTGATTTTCTTACACAAACAAAATTGTGCAGTTGCTGTTTTGTCTAACTTAAACTGTCCTTTACCAATGAGCTAACAAAAATTGCATACATTTGCAACTCTATGTCTATGTCTTTAAAATAAAAAAATCGCATATTTGCAAATTTTGCGAACGAACAAATATTTGATTTTCCTAAAATAAAAATAAATTACTATACCTATTGTTTTCAACTCGTATGTACTTGTTGCTGTAGAGTTTAAACACAAATTTCACAAATGCTGTGAACGAACAATTTAAGTCCTTTTAATTTGCAAAAAATAAAAACTTATGTTTTTTGCCCAATTTGTCCTGCCGTGTAAGAGAAATAGAAAATTTCGCATGTTCGCATGTTCGCAACTTCAACAGTGGCATGTACATTTTTGCGAACATTGAAATAAAAAAACTGGGCAAGTTCGCAATTCCCTTTTCCCTTCTTCTTTTCAGTTAAAAAAAAAAAATATATAAAACTTGCGATTCTCACGTTTCCAAATTCCAAGCCTGGAAAAAATTTATATTTAGAAAAAAATCGCAAGTTTGCAAATTATCGCACGAATAATTTTATTCATTTTGATTTTGTTCGTATTATTAACACGCACTCAGGGAGTTTTATAATCAGTATAACAAGTGGAAGCATTAGGAAAAAGGGAGAAGATAATTCAGGAGTCCGATGCCCTACACAAAAATGTTCTTTGTGCCGAGGATTTTAACAAAATTATTTCGCGAATTTGCGAGCGAGCTATGTATTTTGAAAACTTTCAACACTTTTGGTTTACCTAACCACCCAAGCTTATTTTTTTCAAAAATAATGTTAAATTTTGAAGATAGACACATGATACTTGTAATTTGTATCATTTTTTGCTTAGATTTTTCGTTACCTAACCTACACATAATAATAAAAACTTAAAGCTAAAGAAGTATGCAAATCTTCAAAATAACACAACTGCGGCTCTGCAATTAAATTTTGACCGGATGTCTTTTATCTTTGCGGACATCTTCGCAATCGGTGTTTATTTTTGTTTAGCTTTTTTTTTGAATTCATTGATTGAGTTTTGCGTAAAAGCCTTTTTGATTCATCACGAAAGAATGCCGCTCGCGCATACCTTATCACCAACAATGAAATGGGAACTCATCAATCAGATACCTTACCAGGCGCACAACATTAACAGAGAGAGATTGAGAAAGAGAACTCCATACAAAGAGTGATTTAATCTAAAGATACGAGTATATCTGGCTAACGCCTACATTTTTGTGCAAATATTTTGACATCTTGAATAAATTTCGCAAAACTTGTGGATTTTTTTTTTCTTATTTGGTAAATGTGTTTTTTTTTTTTACTTAAGAGTTCTTCAGTTTTCATGAATGGGGCGTTCAAAAATTCCCAATAAATGTGTGTGTTACTTGAGATTAAGTTTAAGTCACAGTGGAGTATTATGTAGCTCCATCTTAAAAGTAAATGGAATACCTGCTTGGAGATGTCCGAAGACTCGTTTGTATTCCAATGGCCAAGACATTAATAATTTGCCAACTTAGGTATGGCATTCAGATTTTTGTTGTTGTTGTTGTGCGGTTTGCCCCTCTCTGGAGCACGCAATCAAAGTCAAACGTCATCTGCATATCGTCCGTGCTAACCGTCTAATGCGATTTCATTGGTCAGCCAGAGATTGTGTATCTTGAGGATTCTTCTAAATCTATACCTATGTATATGTAAATTGTATACATACATACATATGTAAGGATACACACGTGCAACCTGTTGTTATCTGTCGACAGTGATGGATGAAGACCAGATTGGATTTCATTCCTTTAGCCGCATGTTGCGCACCTGAGTTTGTTCCTATATATGCGTCCGTTCGTCGTCGTCGGCAGCCACCAGAGTAGGCAGGCACTGAAATTCCCAACCAGTTTTTTTTTC
This sequence comes from Melangyna quadrimaculata, assembly GCA_949320155.1. Lineage (NCBI taxonomy): Eukaryota > Metazoa > Arthropoda > Insecta > Diptera > Syrphidae > Melangyna > Melangyna quadrimaculata. The sequence goes on along the minus strand of OX439484.1, from coordinate 145,919,412 downwards.
AACAAAAAAAACCCCACTTTCCCCCCATACATACCATATACACTGAATACACACAACATTGCAATGGCCAAAAATATTGGTTGGTATGTTGCGCATCCGCTTTTGCAGAGCTCTCAGCTCTCGCATCAGTGAATGAATGGGTTGTTTTAGCTCTTGGCCATACCTACGGTTGATGGTTGAATGAGTCCAGAATCTTAATGCATCTCTCGATGCGGTGGATCGATCGTGCAATAGCAAACAGTGTTCGCCACCAAGGTGGCTAATTAATTAATTTCATTTACCAATTCGCATTGCAATGTAGCAAAGGTACCTTAACGAAATCGAAGAGTGATTTGAGAGACAGTTTTGTTTTTTTCTTTTTTTTTGTTTACCAATTGAACACCAACTTTTGATGCAGATTATATTGGGAAGATGTTGTCAGTTGTAACTTGTGAAATTTTTTGTTACCAAATGAATTGTTGTGCATAAAGATACAGAATAAAATGTCACTATTTTGTATAAGAATTTCAAACAATGTGTAAGACCTTATTAGTACAAAAATGTATCACAGTCCAAATTGGGTTGCACGTGTATACCTAGGTAGGAACTGAATTTGTGAGTTGCAGTTTTCAATTTGAAAAAAAAAACAACTTTGTAAAAACACCTCTAAGGCTTAAAAGTTTCTTCGAGTAAACATTCCTTGGGATATCAACAAAAATTTTAAAATGAAAACTTACAAAAATACTTAATTTTTTTGCTAAAATACATACCAATTTGAATCTATCCCAAATCACAAACTCAACTGTTTTTTTTTTTTTAATAATTTTTAGAAATTTAGAAAATAAAATTACATCTGTTTTAAAGGGATCGATTGAAGCTCAAGTAACCTTAACTCCAAGATGCATTTCGCCTATGTTTGCCAGTAGGCTCATCAGTTTTTGAATTTCTTCATCCTCGTTTATAGAAAAAGAACCTGACTACGGGTATTAATTTTTGAGTTGTACGAAATTAAACAAATTTCCCTAGAATAAAAAAAATTCGCAATATCTTCATGTTATGATTTTTATCGTTATTTTTATCGTTAAGCGTTAAGGCAAAGATTTGCGTCTTTTTAAAGGGTTTGACAGCATCCAGCTGATGAGCGTACTGTCAAACTCAGGCAAAAAGCATCTTTAAGTTCAGGTAACTTGAGCTTTATGATTGAAGGTTTTTTTTGTTAGCTGAATTATTTGTCTTTTTATAAATATTAACCATATAGTTAAACAGAAGTATAGGTTGGTAAATAGATTACACTGAAGAAAGCTATCCCATATGTTTTGTTTAGATAAATAAGGAACTCTTTCTTGAACTTTTGTAAAAACACAATTTGGTATTCCAATTTTAAGTATTTAATAAGGGTTACCAGGTTTTGGCGAAAAACTCGATAAGGGCAATGAAATTTGAGTTTTTATTAGAAAATTGATCATTTATGCATACACACAAAAACCTCTCTAGGTTGATTTCGTCATAATTTTGCATTCTGGTTTTTCAAAGTTAATCTAAAAATTTTGCATTTAAAATGTACCTATGTGAAAAATTTGTTACGAAGAAACAAATCGTTTTTTTTTTACTTTTTTTGTCACATTTTCTTCTTTGTAAAGGATTTATATTTTCAGAGTTAATTGAAGATAATTTGTTTAAGTTAAGCGGAGTTTTCAGCTAGTGGTTTCAGCTAGTGGTGTATCAATACAATCTTTATACGTTCTGTCCTCTCGATCACATCTAAAAACTCAGTTCTTTACTCATATTTGATCGACTTCTTGAACCAGTTTTTTTTATTTTGCAATGAGTCCATATTTTGACCAATATATTTTTATCCTTCAAAAAATAGTGCAAGTTAGTTAGTAAACCATCGATTTCATAATTTAACTTCATATGAAAAAAAAAACTATTTTGTACGATTTTGTTTATCGAACTTGGTTACAAACATTCCGTTCTTTTTTTAATTTTAAAACCAACATGCAATTACCTTGTTTTTTATACTTATTGCAAACCTACCTGAAGGTATCAGTTGTTAACCCAAATTAACAAGTTAGCACGTAATGCTTAATGCCAACAGGGATTGTATGGCTTTGTCTAAGTCTATCGATAATTTATTTTGTTTATATAAAAACCTATTGTATGCCCCAAAGGAAACTAGTGTGAAAATATGGTGTATTGTTTTCGGTGCATTAGATGTACATAAATAACACAATTCAAGTATTTGCCAATATTTTCATAAACATATTTTTATAATTTCCGTTTGAATGATACCTTATACATCAAAATATCATTGCTAATAAACATACATAATATTCATTAGTTACGTTCCATTTAGTTTTATTTTTTTGATGAGTGTATTCGCCAGATTTCATTGAGCGTGACTGATTTGTGTTTGTTTTTAATAAATTTAATTAGCCACCCTAACTATCTAAAACTTACACAATAAAATGATGTTTATTTAACAGTGTTGTTGTTGATGTTTATTTAATGTAGAAATCAAAAAACTAATTATTACGTACCTATCTACATATTTCCTGTTTTTTTTTTTTTTAATTACGTTGTATTTTATCTGATTTAATACAATTTGATTCAATTTTCAATAAATTTAAAATCGCCATTAAAAAAGGGTATTTTTTTTTATTTACGTAGATTTTTTTTTTAATTTTTGCATATTTCAATCCGATTTTAGATTTCACTGAGTGATTAAATTGGGGATTTGAGCTTGATTTTCGAAACTCATTCTTCATTCAGATTATTAATTTATTATTTTTTAATAATTTAATCCTACAAACCTTCCCCTTTTCCAATTCCTTACGAAAATACAATATCTACAATGAAAGTTTCAAACTAGGTTAACCCTCTATCCTTCTTAATCTTGCACTTTCATTTGGATGTCTGCTCTAAAAAAGGACTTTAAGTAAATATAATAATTTAGATTATTTTCCTTATAGAGGATATTTTTTCATTAAAAATTCACCAATATATCTTTTTCCTTTTTTTTCAGATTACAATTATCAGCATCAACATAGCTACTACCGCTACAACTAGCCACCATCAGACATGTAAGCTAAATCAATTCCAGTGACATTAGTATACGATAGTAAAAGATATCATGTCAGATGAAAATTAAATTTTATTAAATTTTCTTTGTCAAAGAAGAGCTTTATACAACCGCAAAACAACCACATAAACAAACAAACAAATACGTATACACAAAAATATTACCACACACACACACACGTTTTATATGGGCAAAGTGCAACTAACACAATGATGAAGACTTATTGCAATATCAGAAAACGTGCATAAAATTTATTTTAGTTTCCCCTTACCTTCTATATTAAATTAACAAAAAAATATATATAAAATAGCAACTTAAGCAATTTGTTTAATTCACACACATTATTATTAACACATAATTAACAGAAACTAAAATTGAATAAAACAAAAACATTTTATTAAAAAAATATTTATAAACAAAAAAATGTACTTATTATAAGTATTTTATTCTCCTTCTTTTCTTCTCTACCTGCGTAGTTTGTAAAAAAAGTAATTGCAAAATTAATTAAATAATTTAAAGCTAATTAATAATAATAGGCATTATTAATATAGTCATTAAGATAAAGAGAATTAAACAAAAAACTTAAAACAAACAAAAAAAAAACACAACAATATCATTAATGTAATTTAAAATTTTAAGAAATACAAAAAATTAATGGAATTAATTAAATATAAAATTATTATGTAAAGCATTTGTAATCTGTGATAAACTTGAACATGTATTGTAAAATAAATAAGAAGTATAACAATTTTTTTTTTTTTTTTGAATATAATACCTATATCTATTTAAAGAAAAAAGATTAAGATACCAACACAAACATACATAACAATGTATTTTTCTTAATTATCTTATACCTACAAATAATCAGAATATTTGTTTCTTTTTCTAATTTTGATTGATTAAAATCGATTTTGCTAAATTAAAAAAAAAAATGATACCTTCGAAATAATTTTGGAATTGATTGTTTTTAACATATTGCTTTTTTTAAATTATTTAATAATTTTTTTCTGTCAACAAGACTGTAAACGAAAAAAAATTGTATTGCGACATAAAATGTGTTCAATCAAAAATTTTATCAATTCTATAAAATCTTCAACTATGCAAAATACTGTTATACATATATATGTATTGTATACATATGTCTCTAAACAACAAAATACTTATGTGTATATATTAACAAATAGAAATTCTAAAAATTGTGAACGTCATTAAAATATTTTTATACATTTAATATAAGAGCTATTTTATCTTTTTCATAATTTATGTTTTTGGCGTTCCATTCAATATAAATTTTTCATAATAATTTATCAGTACTTAAGTTGTAATAGTAGCTATGCATTATGTTAGTCAAATTGCTTAAATGCTCCAGCTTTTATTGAATGAGTCTATTATAAGCTGTTCTGAATATGTTCAGATAATTTTTTTTACAATTTTGTATTTAAGTAGTTAATACTGCTTTGTCGTAGACACAACCCTGTTTTAAATTAAAATCAATATGTTACTATCACGAAATATTGACAAGAAAGTCGGGCAAAGTTAAAATTTAAAATCAATTACGATCTGGATATTAATTTCCCAAATTTCCCAATACCGAATTTTTTGTTGTTGTTATCGTTTGAGATTTCTGCATATTCTTTTCAATATAAAACGAGCTGTGGAAATATCACTCATTGAAATTCCAGAATATAGTTTCATAAAACATTTCGTATAAGGACGCGTTCACTAGACAGACCAAGTTTCCAGCATTAAGCTGCTTGTCAGTCAGTCTTGAAATTTGTTATTGGTTTAATCAGACATGTGATAATTTTATGATATATGCTAAAGTATAATAACAAAGATGAATAAGAAAGGCGAATGGGCAAAAATGTATGGGACCTGGTGTACCTATAGTGCCCAGAAAGGAGACAAATGATTAGGTATACTATGGAGTGTACCAACGTAAGAGTATTTTGTTTGTTCTAAACAATAGGAGTTGGCTAAACTAAACGACCAACAAAATAAGAAAAACACTGCAAATTCAAATAAACATAGACGAATTGATTTATGATTTGTCATATGCTGCCTAAATCCCATGGTTTACAGTTCTATGTCTTTATTCAAAAATGATGCTTTTGATTGTGGGCACAATTGTTCCCGTCCATTAAATTCGCTAGATCAAAAAAAAAGTAGAATTTTCATTCTGTTAAGCGAATTATTCGCCAACCATGATATTTTGTGCTATTATTGGCCATTGCTATAAAATTTCCTTTATTTGTGGTCTATTCACTTCATTGAAAGTGACCAATACTGTCATTTCAATGGAAAAATATTACAATAAATTTTTCCTCTAATTGCAATTTGTTTTGCCATATACTGCCTAAGTCCCATGGCTTACCGCTTTGAGCACATACAAACAAATTATGTACTAGGACTTGGCTTTCCAACCATATCGCATTCGTGGGCAATAGCTATACTAAAATGCACATGCTCCTTCAGAAAATGTAATTAATTCTGTTTTAAGTGTAGTATGATTGAATATAAACATCGACCAAAATGTGTCAGTATCTAACTGATGAGCCTACTGTGAAACCTAGGCAAAACGCATCTTGGATTTGAGGTTATTTGATTTTTTTAATTGAATTTTACGAAAATATTCTTAAATATTTTTTTGTTTTTACTGGTTCTTTCTTCAAATAAGCACATCAAATCTTAAAGTAATAATTCTGAAACTATAGTTAAAAATTAATTTTTTTTTAAATAATTGAAAATCTATCGTCAACAGAGATACAAAATGAATCAGTCATTCATCTGAAAAAGATACGATTCGAAATCAGTGGAAAAAGCTACTTTTTTATATCGAAAATCCGTAAGCTGTGCTATCAATCGATGTTCGTTATTCCCGATTAAAATTAAAATTCAATCAGTATTTTGTTAAATTTATTATTTTCGTAATGGAATTAATGATGAAATACAGTTTTGTTTTTTCTTTTTTATTTATTATATTTTGAAATTAAAAAAAAAACTATATTTTTGCAATATCTCTCATTACAAAAACAAAACGCGAAAAGAGAAAAGAAAGAAAGAAAAATTATCTACTAAAAGTCCGCAGTCAAATAAAATGAGCATCCCAACATTTTTTTTCTACATACTTAGGTTATTTCATGACAATCCTGAAATTATATAAATCAAAGTATTGTTGATTCAATGTCGGGAAAATATTCTTCCATTTTGTATTTAACTGACATAAATTAAACCTTCTTTATTCAGTTGCATTCTGTCATTTCCCAGCCTCGTCCACCCAAAACTTAAAAGTTTTTTTCAGGGCTACTGCCTCTTGTGAGGAATAAACAAATCCTCCAAGAGTATCACTTGTCATGAATAAAAGTGCTTCTCGTCTAGCCGTTCGGATTGGACATACAATTGTAGGTCCCTTCCATTCCTTTCGACACGCGCACACAGCAATGGTTGCGAGTTGTTAGTCACTTGACCCTGGTTCTTCACGAGTCGTTGCGCTACCCAATTTATTTTTTGTTTATATTTACTTTCACATATTTTTATAACATAGCTAAGTAGAGTCAATTGGATATAGAACCAAGTTTGCAATAATGGCAAATACTCTGATTATAAATTTTAGTTCAACTATCTGACATTCTGATTCGTTGGGGGAACATCAAGGACCTAACCATAACCATATCCCAGTATGAAATCAGTTTTTAATTTAAAACCTAAAACATCATTTTATTTGATTTTTTCTAGTTTTGGAAATCTGATTAAACAAAATTCAGTAAAAAAAATATAAACGTTACGTTTGGCCAAGTCCATAAGGACCAAATTTGTCTAACTAATTTTGTCACTTATATTCAAAAAAGCCCGAAAACTAATTTGTATAACAAAACATCATCTAGTTCTTAAACATTTTTGTAATGTTTCAACAATTAGCATATTTTTGTTTTAGTGTAAATATTATTTTTTTCGATTTTTTATTAATTCAAAAATCTGTTAGGCTTTTCATGGCTTGGATTAAAATGATGGTATATTTATTTCACAAAAGAAAAGATTTAATTTTTTCAAGAAGAATGGTCAAAGGCAAAACCACTTCTAGCTGACACATCTGGTACAAGGCTATCAATTTCAATACTAATTCTGAGCTTCCTAACTCCTAAAACTCCTTTCGCGTTGCCGCGATAAATTATATAAACAAATTTCTCAGCTGCAATTTGCTGAGTCTCCACTAAATATAAAATTGCCATTCAAAACTGAGAAGTTTGTATATTTAAAACAAAAAAAAAATAAATCACTGACTTATATGGCTTTCAACTGACCCTTGGTCTAGGTTTTCCCTGTTTGACTTGGTTTTAGATAAAACCAGAAAAAAACATTGTAAGCACAATTTTAAGCAAAAATGGAATTCTAATGAGGCGTTTTGGTTTATTTAATCTCAATTAGCCTTGACAGTAATTGTTCATTCTTTTTGAAATTTGAAACAAAAGCCAACAGAATTTCAAAACATTATTTGCCGGGAATATCGAATAAATTTTCCGATGCACTAAATATAGATGCAATTTCAAAATTAAAACAAAAAAAAAGAGATTAATAATTTTTTATTAAAGTATCATCAAATATGTTAAATGAGGGTTAATAATTAAGTACATAGTTGTTTTAGTTTGCATAAATGTAGTATCTGGGTTCACTTTGGCATAAAATTGAAATTCTCTTCCATACCTGTCGAAACGCGCACACAGGAACGGTTGCGAGTTGTTATAGTCACAAGGCCCTGGTTCTTCACGAGCTATTGTGCCACCGAATTTATTTTTATAAATAAATGTGCATAACGTACATCAATCTTCACAAATGACAATATTTTCTTACGTATTCAAACACTTCACTTGGAATTTTAGGATTATCCCTATCTCTACACATCATACAATATTTAAAAAAGATCATTAGAATTTCATTTATATTTATAAATTTCGTACTATTTTTGGCTTCTAAATCTTAGGAAGCTCTTTCAATATCTTATTCACATTTTCTGAAGAAATATTTTGAAAATTAGAACTGTCAGAACAAGAAAATATCAGTTTAAGAACTTGAGTGGTATTTAAAATTCGTAAGGCTCAGATCTAAAAACAGACATATAGCTAGCACATTACAGTATAAGAAAAACCAAACCCCAGTATCATCTTTTATCTTTGTAGTCTTACTTAAAAATTCTATCAAATTTTATTATTCATATAGATTTCTTTAAAATCAGAAAAAGCAATATGTTAAAAACAAAGAAAAAAAATAAAACAAAAAATATTCTTTATTTTGTTATAATTGTTACCTTTGCAATATTATTTCGTAAATTATTAGTATATTGTAAATATAAATATATATTTAAATTTCTTAAAATAAGATATTTGTATATGTATGAATTGTATATGTGTATTTCTATGTTTTCATAAAAAAAAGAGAAAAAAAAATATTCACACGAAATTGCAATCAATTTTTATTAAAAAAAAATTTTGAGTTTATAATTAAATATTTTAAATTATCAACTAAATTTTTTTTATTTCGTGTTGAATTTTTCTTAAAAAAAAATAAAATTTAAATAAAATCATTTTGATAAAAAAAAGAAACCTGTAAATTTGTAAACACCTTAAATCACCTACAACACACATTATAATACCCCCAGATACATGATGATGAATTGCAATAAGAAAACACGTAAGACGTAAGAGGAAGTCTATATAACGAGTATATAGATGGCAAATAAAATTTAAAATTAAAAAAAAAAAAAAAACAAAATTATGTACTTTATTATTATATTATTATAAAATTTTAATAATTATTATTAAATAATAATGCAAATAAAATTTTAGTATACAAAAATATTATAAAAACTAAATTATATCGAAATTATATGATGGAAATATTAAAATTGATGCATTTATTTTATTTTATTTTAAAATTTGTCATGAAATATCTTTTTCGGATTTGAATTCGCATATAATTAGGGGTGGCCACGTGACGAGAAAAGTCTCGGTATCGATCTCGGTCTCGCATGACGAGACCTACAAAAGTCTCGCCGAGTCTCGTCTCGTGGCCAGTCCTACATGTAACGTAGGTTTATACATTTCACGTGAAGCGAACAGCGAAAATAGTGGTTTTCCTTGTAATTCATTAATTTTTGGACTGATTATTTTTTTTTCTTGTTGTTATCATGAATACAATAGGATTAAGATTCCTGGGACCATAATGTTCTGCATTTATACGAGCTTATAATGTTTCGGGTTTTAAAGGACTTTATTGAGAATGAATGGTGGAATATGTGAAAAATTATAGATATATTTAGTTTAAGTTATTGAATCAGAAACGGATATTGGGCTTTTTTCTGATTAAAAACGAGAACATAAAAATACAAATCAAATTTGAGTACAAAATTCAGATATTATTTTTCTTTTTTTGTTTTTGACAATATTTTTTTTTACAATAATGACACCCTGTGTTAAGGATAAAAACGGCGTCTACAATCGATTAGAAAATATCGCACCCCAGAATGAAAGTGACCTAATTCAAAAATTTCAATTTGTGGGAAATGAGCAATAAATTTTTCAAAAAAGTATAGTTTTGAGTAGTATATGTTTCTCTTACATATTTCATTGGAAATTATTGATTCTTTGCGGAATTATTAATTAATCACTTAAGCACAAATCGATAACATAAAATTCAATTTAAATCTTTTTTATATATATATTTTGAGATAAAATAAAAAACCGTTTCAAATTAAGTCACTCTATTGCAAAACTATTTCCGTATTTTTGGAACTATTTACGAGTTCAGCCTGTTTAAGACGCAAGATGCCACAACTCATGAGACTCAATCTAAAAACGGTCACTAAAATCTTATAAATATTTTGTAAAAAAACAGACTTATGTCAAAACAGAGTCAGCTTAGCACAAAAAATGTAATGTACTTACCTTCACAGTATTTGCAATTAACTACCACAATTCGAGATCCGTCGATTTAGCACACATCCACTCGCGAGCACCTCTGACGCAAAACCGATTTGGTCTCTTTCACATAAAATGCATAGGTGAATAGCTTGACCAACTAAAGTGACCGATGTTAAGACTGTCCCTTTCTTACTCATCATTCGGTATAATTTTCAACACAGGGTCTCAGAGATCCTTTTTTAAGGTCAGTTTATTGCGAAATCTGAATTTACAGGAATGTTGAGTTAGGCCACTTTCATTCTGGGGGTGCGATATGTACATACATTTTAGTTCAAGGATGACATTCATTTACTATTAATCGGTCCGACCTTCTCCTTAACAGCTTATACGATTTCACCCCATGCTTTTAAAAAAGCTTGATTTTCAAATAAATTCAAAATATTATGATTGAAATTGTTTATTTTAATGAACACTTTGGATTATAAAAAAAAAACTAAAATCCATAGGTCTGGCAGCGACCTAATACTAGTAAAATATCATTTCAAAATGCACTTTCAAAATGCAGTATTGTGGTGCTAGGTCCGCGGATGCGCTGCTAGACCAATGGATGCTTGTCAGTATAGGAACAATGCTTTAGTGATGTAAATTTGGAGCGTTATAAAGCTGTTTCGGAGAGATTATTACTGTTGTTGCATTTTCAAAGTGCATTTTAGAGGTGTTGGGGCCGCAATATTGCTGCCAGACCGATGCCATGTAGATTGCACTGATACAAATGACATGGACACACAATTTGGAGCGGTATAAAACACTTTTAATAAATGTTCACCAGCTCTCGGGCTATACGATTTTTTTTTAAATTAAATTTGTAGGTGAATCTCATTTAAAACTTAAAAGTAATATATTAAAATAATAAATTGACATGCTTGAATTTTAAGTATGTATGTATGTAGGTATCTATTATTTTTTTTTTAAATTTTAACTTTCCTTCCTACAAAGAGAAGTCGACCTGAAAAAATTCACTGTGGCGTATACGTACTATTTTTTTTTTTTGTGTACTTTATTAAATTCAAATAGGAAATTGGATCAAACAAAAATTGTTTTTAAAATGAAGTGTAGGTTGTATGAACCTATACAATGAACAAATAGGACTATAAGAAACATGTAAAATGAGGGGTTATTTTGTAATTCCTCGACGTTGTTAACCTGTCAACATTCATCTGTCATAAAAATGGTAAGAAAAAACTTGGGTGCCTTAATTGAACAATTATACCTAAATATCTGGATTTTATTTTACACAAAAATGATAAGCAGTACGAATCTCATTCTCGTGTGTATGCAAACAAATAAGAGTACAAAAGCCCAAGAAAAATCATGGAACTATTTCAAAATAAATTGGTATTTTGTGATGGTTTTTTAGTCTGCAGTGCCAATTTGGGCTATACGTTATTTTAAAAAGCGATTCTGGAACTAAAATTGATGCAATGGATGGTAAAGACTGAGAAAAAATATACCAGACTTTTGTTTTCGATATCACAATATATGCAATTTGAAGTAATATTTTGGCGTGCCAAACCTATATATTATAATATGTGGTGGCCAAACTTTGTGGAGCGTTTTTCTCCGTAAATTCTCAACGGAACTGCATGAATTATATACCGTTGGAAAGATTTTATTCCAAGGATGTGCAGAAATTGAAAATTATGTGCGTATGTAACTGTAAAGGTTAAAAATGCTTAATGGTCGAATTTTGGCCAGTAGGCGATAATAGTATCTAATAATGAAAACATGATTGACCAATAATGTTTTTTTTCTTAATTTTTAAATTTTACAATATTAATTATTAATTATTAATAGATATTATAAATTATAGTTACTATTCAAACTATAATTTACTAAATTATTTTTTAAGTGCAACTAGAATTTTGCTGTGCACTGTTAAACCATAGTAAAAGAAGGATAAGAACGAATTTTTTGTTGGCACAATTGATTGAAAAAAAAAAGCGTTTCTATCTCCAAATAAAACTGGTGATCTGGTCGAAGGTATATCTTTTGGTATTGAAAAATTAAGCCTCAGAATAACTGCTAAGCTCGCTGCCGGGGTGCCGGAAGAGGTCTAATGGTCGAATCGTATCATATTTGCCCTTACAAAAATTAAAATATTCGGCAGTGGTCTTTCCTAGAAAAAGACTCGTAAAGAAATAGTGGATAACGACAAATGTGAATGTAGCCGAGTAGCTTGCTCACTTCACAGTCAAGTTACCAGGTCACATAGTGTATCTCGAAAACCAAGCATGCTAGAGACTTGAAGTCATGCTCCAAATTTGCAGTTGGTTTTGCATTTCAAGAAATTTTAGGTCCAAATTTTGAAGTCTTCTATCATCCTCTGTATTCTATCTATTATCAGTGCAAATTTGGTGACAAATGACACAATTTTCCCAATTTTTTTTACAAGACTTAAACCTGTTCAGTTTGAGTGCAAAAAATTTCAAAGTACTCAGCAACTTAGTTACCTGAACAATATTTCTCATCAGCAATTATCATTTTGGCTGTCGAATCTCAAAATACTGAGAAAACAAATTCGATTGCTCACCTTTTATTTATTTATATTATTTTCCTGACCACAAAAAAAATTTTATCGGGTGACAACCCGAATCTGAAAGTGAAATATGAACCGCTTGTGACATTTTTCAAATAGTTCTAATAATACAAGTAAGTGAAAAACAACAAACCATGGTATTAAAACGTAGTAGCCCGTAGCGTAATGGTTAGTGCGATGGACTGTCACGCTGGAGGCCTGGGTTCACTTCCCAATCTCGTCGACCTAAAAACTAAAAAGTTTTTTTTTCAGGGCTACTGCCTCTTGCGAGGAATTGACAAATCCTCCAAGAGTATTACTTGTCACGAATAAGTGCTTCTCGTCTAGCTGTTCGGATTCGGCATAAAATTGTAGGTCCCTTCCATTCCTGTCGACACACGCACACAAGAATGGTTGCGAGTTGTTAGTCACTAGGCCCTGTTTTTTCATGAGCCGTTGTGCCACCCAATTTATTTATTTTTTATGGTATTAAAACAGTACCTAATCGTTATCATTTTTTTTTTTAATTCGGTAACACGACTAGATATCGTACTAATAAATATTGAATTTTTATCGAAGTGAGTGTTAAAAAATTAAAAACTGTGTATCTACGGAAAATTCATCACTTTTATTTTTAACTTCTTTTATTTTGCATTTCACATCAAAGAAGTGAGATATGTTTCAAGTGAAATTTATATCATGAAATTGATTTTAAGCTGGTTCGTGTTTTCTTTTCATATTACGGAACTCACTTGTCACATCTACATAATGGGAATTCAATTTAATTTTTCCTCGAACGGAGACCTGCACTTACTAGGCTTGACTCCCACTATTTAATATTGACTCCAATAGTAAAAAACCTTAATTTTTTTCATTTCAAATTTTTGAAATATTAAATATCCTTTTTCAGCGATATTGCAGCGAAACTGCCGCTTGTGAGGAGTGCGGTGGAATCTTCCAAGAAAAATCCTGTCTTTAAATTGTGATTTTCGTTAAAGCCGCTTAAATTGTGCAGACAATATCCATTCGAGCCCACACATCTACTTACATCGATGGACATAATCAAAAGTCAATACGCCTTGTGTTCTTCACGATCTGTCTTGCCACAACATATTTTTGTATTACAATTTGCCATCTCTTTCAGATACATACTTACAAATTTTGGGATAGCAAATTTTTATTTAAAATTGAAATCTAATGCCGATTGATTGACATCCTCAGGATTTACTTTTGCTATGGCCACTGTGGCCAGTGAAACTGATGATTTTCTACTGCATACACAAGAGGAGCTTAAAATGTACACACCTAAGCGACTGAGTTTGTAATGCAATTTGTTCATTTTTAAAATTAAAATATACCAATAACTCAATACAAATATAAGAAATACTAAAAGAAAGTTACAGTCATTTCACGTCACGTTAAAGACAACGTTTAGCATTTAATCGGATAAAAATAGATTTTAAATTCGATTCACAAATAAATTCTCTCCGCCATGATTAGCCTTCATAAAAAAACATTGCATACAAACAGGATAAAATGAAATAAAACGAAATCGAATTAGACAGGATTGTGATTTACTCTGTCCAATTGGAATCTTATGAAACTCCAATTAGAATTAATGTTTTGCAAGACCATCTTTAATTCAATTAGGAATTGGTGGCACTAATAAGACGACGTAATACAACATGGTGTTCTAGGAAGATGCGCCATTTTCGGTGGATTTAACATCATAGTTCGAAAAATCAGTTTTTGTATCATGGTGTACATTTATCATAATGACGCAAAATCGGATTTGTCACTATTTAAAAAGGAACCATAATTTTTGAATTTCTATTTCTTATAAGATTTGTTTAAAAAAAAAAAATTCAAGTTGGGATGGTTAAGAGCAAGATTTTTTCAAAATTATAAATTCAGACGATGAGTTTGGGAGCAAAATACTTTAAAAAGGTTTTTGTTGTTTTATTTGGTGAGGATTCCCTTAATGCAGTATGCATGGTAAAGTGAATAACTTAATTAACCACTTTTGTGTCAGGCGAGACTTTCCTCGTCTCGTGGTCAGCCCAAATCGTAATCTAGAAATCCAATAAATATAAGTCACTTAGCCTAAAGTATACCCTTACTTTCTTTTTTCTGATTTAAAAACAAATACCAGCCAATATGTGCACCATAAAGACTTTTGATAAAAAAATATGCAAATTGGTCAAAAATGGAAACAAAAATAATCTTACCAGGGGGTCCATATAATGAGATGCAAACATGAAAAAGACCACAGTTGGCGCCACCTGTCATGCGCATTTATTATTTTTGTATCTCCCCACGACTGCGCATATGAATAATAATACACTTGCTGATTCTGGACCTATTGTTTTCGCCTTGGTAAGGCATTTAAATTTTTTGCAAAACAAAGCAAAATAACTTCCAATGGGAAGTTAAAAATAAAGATATATACCTCCAAGAAAAAGAGTACGCATTTAACTGTTGTCCTTATTTTATGAACTATTAACGAAGAAGCTGAAGGGAAATTTATGGTAAACAATTGAATTTGATGTTACAATGTATACGTATATACTCGTACCATAAATCACTCTGGATCCAACCCAGTGTCAATTTCATTGCCAAAATTAAGTGAAGACAACTGACAAAACACCCACTGCCACCCTCTCAGACATGTCAGAATGAATATGACTGAATGCATTGCGGAAATGTTTGTGACAAAATCTATGTCGAAGGAAAAAAACTTATAAATATTCCCTCAAGGCAAAGAACTGTCACAATCATATCAGTAGCACAGGATTACTTTTATAACTAAACAGGAGTTCTCCATATTCTTCAGGGGGTAGATGATTTATGAGTAGTGTTTTTTGAAAGTACTGTCATATTTGTACTAACATCAACCCTCTTATATCCCTTGTGTTCACTCGTGTTTATAACTATACATAATTTTGTTTGCACTTCAAAACAACATTTTGGGGAATTTATCAAGCCTAGTTACAAATAGAATTGCGTTTATTTTCTGAGACCATTGAAAGAATTACGGCTGATTTTTAAAATTTGGAAATTTATAGCGAAACAGTAAAATTTTGTTCAATATTTGGTCAAAATTTTTAGGTATCACCGAGCAGTTCAAATTTACCATACGAATTGAACGTAGTTTTTACATTTTTTTTGTCCATTAAATATATGGGGAATAGGGGAATTAATGAAATATACATAGTTTTGAAAAGCTTTAATTTTATCAATTTCCAATGGGAAATTTTACTTGCTGGGTTGAACTGCGTGTTATGGTTCTCGATTAAAATTCAGTTTTTCTCTTTAAACCTTAATCAAAATTAATGGATTGACAGGGTGGCAAGACTATTTAGGGGTGAATGACACAAAGCAAATTGGAACATTTCCAGAATAGGTCTTGTAATTTTGTAAGAACGATGTTGAGTAGGTTTTTGTTTCTGCATTCCTCCTATACAAAACTATCAACATTTAGTCCAATAGGGAACATTTTATGTATACAGGGTGGGCCAAATACAAGTTTCTTTTTTAAAAATGCTATAAAATGAACAAAATTAAATTTTGTCCATGTATTATGGTTTTAATAGTTTAGTAGTAGCTCCGAGGCGGCCAATTGTCATCGCATCGACGGCATTTTTTAAGTACCTATAGATACCTACTTATTATCTCTCATTTCACACCTCATTTTTGAAAATCGACGTAAGTAGGTATTTCCGAAGTTATGAACCATAATGACAGTGGCGCAAAACTTTAGTCGATTTAGTACACTGTTAAACCATTTTGAGTATGATAAAAGGCTAAAAATTGTATTTTGCTAATTTAAAACGAGTTAAGCATCTTACTATTTCTTACCATTTAACTAAAGTTACAATCACCAAATGGCTATTTTATCTTCTTCTAAATCCATATGTAACTTTCAAGGGCCAGCAATCGAATTGACTTTTAACTCAATCATATTTTTAGTATGAATTTTTGTCAGCATTTTGTAATAATTTTAACAAACTAATTAAAGTCATCATTTCTTCTTTAAATCATTTTGTCATTAATAGATATCGTACAACTAAAACCTAAAGTAAAGTTCCTTCAATAGGAAGCTTAATATACCCCTTTTCACTTCCTCATTTAGCACAGTCATTTTTATGCAAAAATGTATTTCATTTGTTCTTGTTTAACGTTGAAGATCCGCATCCGACTAAACTTCCAATAACTGGAGTTTTTTTTTTAATAGGACAAGCGGGCTGTGGCACTTGTTGCTGCCAATGATCAAATCAGCTAATTTCCCTTCAGTTTTGTTCAATAATACATCTCGTAGGGCAACAATTGAGGTATCGAAATCATGTTTGTTTTGTTGGTATGGGGAACATAAAAAAATCAGACGAATCGAAAAACGCACTTAAGAGTATATAACCTGATATCTGAAGGCATTTTTTGGGTTTACCTAGCTCCACTTTACGGTAAGTTATAAGCTAGAATTTTCCACTATATATAGGTACTAAAAAAAACAATATTTTCGGCATTTTATGACTTTTTTTTAAATAGCAGTACTTTCTTAATAATTGGTCGTAAGAAAAAGTATACAAATCTTTCTTGTAGAGAATTTTGTGATCTACAACCTGTACTTCTTCAGAGGTTATTTGCGAAAAACTGATTTTTCCACACTTGACCATGCGTTAAAAGTTGTCCTTACGTTTGAGCGATGGGGACTTTCTACCATTGCTTCGTTGTGGTTAGTGGAAGGTCCGTACCAAATTTAAGTGTCATCGGAATTTTGTTTTTCGGCAATGTCTATATTGACTGGGTATTTCTCTATTATAAGCCTTGTTACGTTGCTGATGCGAAACGAAATTTTCCTGTTGGCTCCAAAAAGACAAGGAAATGCTTACGAAAACACAGCGGAAAAACATTCATGGAGAGTTTCAGAAATTGCAAATAAATAAACCAAAATTTAACGAAAAAATCAAAGAACAGCCTTGCTGTAATGAAAGTAACAACAAATAAAAACACGAACAAACCCAAATGTCATTTTCCGCACACAATTTATTGTGCGGACAATCAATTCTGTGCGAAAATAGAGTGGATATTTGTCAAAGCAATCTGGTATATGTATAATCATCAATTTCGTTGGTCGAACAGCGTACCACAGAACGAAAAGCATCACACACATCGAAATTTTTCGTTTATGATTTCGTCACGTCTTTTTTGTATGGGATATTTCGTTTCACATCAGCAGCGTACTAGGATATACAAGGAAACGTGGAAACCACCAAACTTGTGCAAAAAAGTTACCTTGTGGGGTACTTTTATTTTCAAGAAATTATTATTGTTCAATTGTTTTTATCTTAGAAAGTCTTATATGGAAAACGTACCTGATCCTGAACCAATTTACCCAAAAATACTCCATTTTCATTTATGTAAAAAAAAAACTATGAAGAAAACCGTTAACCGCAGACAAAGCTGTCATGTAATGTTTGTTTTCTTTTTTTTCTGTCTTCATTATTTTAATTATGTTAAAAAAATTGAGTTCAATATATTTTTTGATGGCCACCAAACTGACGCACTGCAGATAATTATTTGTCATGTTAACCACAAAAATTTACCTGCAAAAACAAAACCTAAAGATATTTCAAAACAAGCGAAGTGCAACATCCGATACTTTGCCATCCAGCGCAGCGATTGGAATTTTGTTCAGCAGTGATTTCTTGTAGGTTGATATAAGAGTTAACATGAGCAATTATTGTCTTTGGCTAGTAATCCTCTGGGACCGCAAATCTGCGCAGAGACAACACGACTCATACATACATAGGAACACAAATATAATGAATAAGTTTGCATTTTAACTCCATTCTGTTGATGTCTGTTTAGTTTCAGGCAGATTCGAAATCATACAAAGTCATTCATTTCATTTTATAACAAAAAGTGATCGCATGCCAGATGACCATAAGACATCTTGTATCTGTATCGTGTGTTCAATTCCACGTCAGTCAGGTATTAATAAATGTCAAAACACAACGGCACTCCCCACTGGCATTTGGGATAACTCAATTAGAAGGCAATTCTGCAGGCGACTCCCAGCATCTTTGGCACAGCTGGATTCTGGCACATGATCCAGTTTATGGTTCGCATTTTATTTTGTGTTTTCTACCTGACACATGGATACGGACGGACAGAGGAACTCGGATTAAGATTTTAAAAAAGATTGCAGAAACAACAAATTCTTGTTTCTGGTTTTTATCTAATGACTACTATTTTTTTTTTTTTGTTGCGAAAGACAAAAAAGAAGATAAGGTTAAGTTTGTTTAAATAATTGGATTTGAGGTTTGAAAAGCATTGACAATTTTAATGAAATGGCCATAACGTAACGATTAGGTATGCTTTTGAGGCCTACAATTGAAACATTTAAACTGAAATAATTTGAGTGTTTATTAGCGCCTATAAGTATACTGTTGATCATTTAGTGTCTGGGGTTTCTGTCATATACGGTGAAAATTTAGGTAGTTAAAAATAAATAACATTGTTTATCTAAATAAATTGGAGCAGTTTTCATAGTCACTAATGAACTAAGGTTTTATTAAACTTCAGTGTAAGACAAAGGAGAATGGGCATTCTGGTCTACCTATTGGCCCACGAATGAGATATGTATATGTTCATACATACATATATCAGGGCTTAGCCCTTGTATGGTCACAACGCTGTAAACCATTGGACTTAGGCAGTAGGTACATGGCAACAAAGATTGAAATTACAGCAAAAATTAATTGCAATAGTGTTCCATTGAAACGATAGTATTGGTCACTTTCGGTGAACGAACTAGACACCAAAATAAAGGAACTTTCATACAAATGGGCAATTACATAGTATATGTATAAGGAATAATATCATGGTTGGCGAATAATTCGCTTAAAAGTACAAAAAATCTACTTTTTTTTATTCGATTTAGCGAATTTAAAGAATGGGAATAATTGTTCGCCTAGTGCCCATAATTGAGATATACAACGTGTGAAGCTTACCCAGCTAACATTTCAGCTTCGGTTCGGCCAAATAGAATAAGCTTTCGAAGTTCCATAAGACATTTGTAAAGTTTATTTAAGCATAAAAAGGAGAATATTATAGAAGCTAATACAGCTTGTATACGTGATTTCGGAAAATCTTCTTATAATCAACATAAGCAAATCTTTTGAAAGTTTAAGATTCTAAAAAACCCTAAAGAAGCCGATTGAAAGTTTTAACAAACGCTATTTGAATGACACTTAAACTTGACTGATAGCTTCGGAAATGGTTGTATAAAAGTAAAATACAAGTTCAATGAAAGTGCGAACTTCTGTACGTATGTTTCTATAATACAAATTACAAGTCTTATAGAGGTTGAACTTAATTTAAAAGAAAACCTATAATTTTTATTTTTTGATGTGATTTTTACTGCATTTTATCTGCTCTTAAACCTGAACCCAAATATCAAATGCAATTATTTATTAATTATAGAATCGGAAACAATAATTATAAAACATACAACTTAAATTATATTTTTACCTTACTAGGGATCGAACTCGGAACTCCTACTTAATAGATCATCACTCTCACCACTCAGCCATCTTAGATATAATTTGGAAGATGCAAAAACTTAATCAGCTTTTTCCTTTTTTAAAACTTCAAAATGTTTTCTTAAACAAACGCAAGTCTATAAAAATGTTCACATATGACAAAAAATTTCGTTAACTCTCTTACACTTTTCGCGTGAGGAATCAAATGTAAAAGATTTGTTTTGCAGTCCACTTGCTTCATTTTCACTTCAATCGTGTTAGACTAATGCAATTCGATACTTTAATTTAATTAAAATTACAACGAATATGCACACTGCTAAAGGCTAGGCCGCACTCGACAGAACTGCAATTCACTGGAACAACATTCTTCACACGTATTCGTATGAAATTGTATGAAGTTAGTTGCTGTAGTTGCTGCTTAGTGCGATAAAGCTCATACAATTTCATACAAATAATATTTTGCCACGTCGTGAAAGTGTAGTCGTCAACGAAAGTTTCTCATCGGTTTGGTATATCCCCTCTTGCATTTTGTATCGCGTTGGTTTGGGAAAGTCAAACTGCGATATATTTGGAGTGACATAACGAAACAGTCGTCATCGCAGTCGTCTCTGATGGTTTAATATGGAGATTTGCATATCACGTCATAAAGTGTCACTTGTCGCCCCATTTCCATCGAAATCTTAGCGAAACAGAGCAACGTTAGAAAAATGACAGATACACAAATTCTAATACTTAATACAAAAACTCGAATGTTTTCGCGTCTGTTTGCGAGAGCATTAAGGCTATATTCCAGTCGAATTTTATTTACAAGGTGATAAATGAAAGTGCCCACACCAATGCGGTGGAGAAACATTCGTCTTTCAAAATTTATTTACGTGGTGATAAATGAGAGTGCCCACACCAACGGCGAAAGTTTCACTGCCGCGACGAATGTTTCGCGTTGGCTTGGGAGAGTCTTTTAAGTTAAAACATTCGGTACGACACCAAATCTTTCACCTGTGACCTGTCAAACTAAATTACCTGGCAGAAAAACTAGAGCACGCCCCACACGATAAAAACTACGTCCCTTATTTTGGCGGACACTGTGGCGGGATCGAAAATAGTTGAAACTAGTTTTTGTATCTTATTAAATGCTTATTTGTTGCTCAATCCAAAAATGTGTTGCTGCGCTTAGTTTTTGAGTTATTGAAAATTCCGCTAAAATAAGTCTGAAGTAAGCGGATTAAATCCAAAATACTAAGAATTTTAAAGTTACATTGGTAACCAAATTTTTAGCCTTTTTAAATGTTCTTAAGTTCGGAAAAAATAAATTCTCTACCTATAACTGTTTTTTAAATATTCAAATTTCCGCTAAAATAAGTCTTAAGTTAGCGGACGAACATTCGAAAATAATAAATTTTTTGATGTCCAAAATTGTAGCTTTTTAAATGCTAATTTGTTAGCCAAAAATAAACTTTTTATCTCTTAAGGGTAATTTTTTATTTGAATATTAAGCTTAAAAAGTGCACTTCTGGTCTGCTGAGAAGGCGGGAAAAATATAAAGAAATGAGATTTTCTTTTGCCTGAATTTGTAGCTTTTGAAATGCTGTCCCCAAATTTGAAGCTCTAATTTTTGTTGCCACAATTCGAACCTTCTCTGAACTAGATCAACCGCGTAAACCGCGATTTTGTAGCTCGCACGGATTTTTTTGTTATACAAAAATCCGCTAAAACAAGATTTTAACGGTCAAAATTAAAAAAAAAAATTGAATTTTTAAACCTTTTTTTAACCAGAAATTGTAGCTTTTGAAATGCGAATTTGTTGCTCAAAAATTAATTTTGTAGCTTTTACTGGGGATTTTTAATTTGATTTTTAAGTTTAAAAAAGTGCACTTCCGGTACGCTGAAGCTGTCGGACAAAATCTAAAAAAATGAAATTTGCTACGCATCACCACAAAACATTATTTATATGAAATTGTATGAGCTATATGTATATCGCACTAAGTGGCAACTGAACTTCATACAATTTCATACAAATTCTTGCGAATCGCAGTTCCGCTGCAGTGCAGTTCCGTCGAGTGCTGTCTAACCTTAAAAATGCTAATCCCTCAAAAACAATTTATTTAAATACTTAATTTTTAATTATGGTCTTCACAATAGAACGAAAAAATAATAGATAATGGCGAGGTCACAGAAATACCCAGATATACCAAAATGGCGAATGTGGTGTTTGTCTAATAAGCAAGCATTATACCTTGTTTCTGTTTATCCTCCAACCAACGAAAAGAAGCTTTCCAAACAATCAAAAAGACAAGTCGGCCTTATTGCAATCTAAGTGGAATGAATTATCTTTTCCTTCACGAGTAAGACATTTTAAAAAACAATTTATAAATAAGCTTCTTTATTATAGATTGACATTTTCTTTTATGATTCTATAGTAAAACCTAACAAGCCGTATCGAAGTATTCAATAAAGCTTATTGAAAATGGTTACAGAAACCTTTTAAAGGCAGTAACTTATATAAAAACTTTATGCAGCCTTTATAATCATTCATTCAATCATCTTCTGTAATACCAATTATAGAAGCTTATTAGAGAAAGAGCCGCAAACTCGGTAAGTCTTCTTTAACTTATTTCTATTTGGCTTTAAAGAATTAGTTATCGAACTCGATACATGTACAAGAAATTTATTTCCGCCGACGAACCTACCGAAGATTTATATAAAGTGAAACCTGCGGTCGTAGCCCGTAGCGTAATGGTTAGTGCGTTGGAATGTCACGCTCAGTGCCGGGTTAGCCACGTAGCAATAGTAGCAAATGCTAAGGGCCCCGTGAATTCGGGGGGCCCGCGCTCCAACACTGTCTGACCGTAATAAAAAAAATATTAATTTAGATAGGAGCGTAAAATATCTTGCATGCCTTAAACACGAAGTGCTTAGGCTATGCTTCACTTCAACTTGAAAATCTAAAACTCGATTTCGTCACTTTAAATCTTAAAAATAAGTAAGTATTTTAAGAACTTTTTAACGTTAATGTTCTAATGTTTAATTATAATCGATTATTTAGACTAGCATCTATACCACATTTCTACCTTTCACGCGGTCGGATTTTTATTTTTTGTATCTAGCCGAGATTGTACTTTTTTGATTGATTTTAATAAAATATCGATTATAAGTATTTCGAGGAAACAGGCGAACTATTTAAATTTTATTAACTCAGTCATGATCCAATCTACTGTGGTTGGTTGATTTATTATAATATAAAGATTCATTTTATGAGTGAATATAGCTGACCTTTTTTGAATCATTTACACATTTAATGTATTCGCCGTTATTTAATTTCCTTGAATACCTTTACTATATAATAAGTGCTTAAGATATGCTCATTTGAATATATTGGATTTTTTTTTTTTAATTACTATAGGTAGTTGTAGGTATAATATCTACCACGAGAAACGTTGGTATAAAAATCTACAACAATAATTTTAAATTGTACCACATTTATAAAATTGAGCGCTGGCCACACCACAAGTTATGTGTTGTACTACTTGCACTGCACTACACGCAAGTTCTTAGCACTGGAAAACTAGAAGAGGAATTCCCTGACATTGTCATCGATCAAGCTAGTCGTAAGTCGAACAAATAAAATAGCATTCTATTCGGCTTATCCCACACTCGTCAGTGATTTTGGAACATTAAAACGTATACAAAATAAATTGAGGAACACGATGGGCCAAGAACGTCTTAATTATATCACTTTGTTGAATATAGAGCATGATTTTCTTAAACAAGTCGATATTAAAAGTGTTATCTCTAAATATGCCCATATTAAATCCAGAAAAGTTTATTTGTAACAGTTGTGTTTTTGAATTTGCTACAGGCGCCGCGCTTGCTTTATCCGGCACTGGTCACCCTGCAGGTCTGGGTTCACTTCCCAGCCTCGTTCACCTAAAAACTAAAACGTTTTTTTAGGGCTACTGCCTCTTGCGAGGAATTGACAAATCCTCCAAGAGTACCACTTGTCATGAATAAGTGCCTCTCGTCTAGCTGTTCGGATTCGGCATAAAATTGTAGGTCCCTTCCAATATGAATGGTTGCGAGATGTTAGTCACTAGGCCCTGGGTCTTCACGAGCCGTTGCGCCACCCAATTTATTTATTTATTTACAAACCTGCGGCACATCAATATTTTTAAGCTAAAAGAAGCCGAATTGTTAGTTGGGCAATCAGTGCATTGCCAATAATTTTAATCAATCTTTTCATACTCTAGCTTGAACGAAATTTAAAGGGCACCTTAAGAGCAATTATTTATTTGCAGTTTTCCTTCAAACGTTCCTTGAAATGATTTTAAAACTTGAGCTGTAAGCTTTCTTCTCGTATAACATAACCCTGAAGTGTAAGGGATCAGGCCAAATATCCACAAGCGAAACAAAATCATGATATATCTTTATACTTTTTTTGGCGATGTACTTTGAAAAATCGTAAAGAGAAAAAAAAAAACTTCCTTTAATGTTATTATCAATGTTTCACATGAGCATTCTTTTTCATAAGAACAAACCAAAAGAGCTTATAGTTTTATCCATTAAGCATTCATGTTCTAAGTATTATATTCACATCCATTTTTTTTGTAATCAGTATATGTCAAATGGAAATTCATGCCACACTTCGTTCGTTCGTCCTAATACGTTAACATGACTAATATTTTGAATGACATGGTTAAAGTTATGTCGCTGATATTAAATTTCACCATTGGTCAGGTTATGTTATGTTTTTAGTCCTGTGCCCTTTGGCGTATAGGTATTATATATCTTTTAGATATATTGCTGCATTTTGTGAGCACGTTAGCTTATACATTTTTGCAGACACGAATAGATTCGGTTTCGTCTTCGTTTTCGACCTCAAACAATCAAACGACATCTTTTTATTGGTTTATTTTCCACATCAAATGGGATACGAATTTTATTATATTTTGGCAATTACAGGGTGTTAAGAAGTGGAAAATAATTAACTAAATAAATTTACCTCGATAAATTATTATTTGGATCCATTTATTTATTCGATATTTCCACTTAATTTAAATTCGCTATTAAAAACTAGTAATAAATCGATTTTAAATATTTTTATTTAGGTGTTCATCCTCCATTAAAGACTTTAAATTACGTTTGATTAAATTAAAAGCTGTTAAAACTAAAACGACAAAATCCACCTTATAAGGCGGATGTTTTGCCTTAATAGAGCAATAACGAACTGTTTCTTTTTATTCACTCTCAATTAGATTTGGCAGTCAGTTTTTTGTTTGCTTATTTTTTCTTTGTAATTATAAAGTGCTATGTGGAAAACAAAAGCCCACATAATTTTAAACACCTTCTGGCGCAAAAGTAGTAATTAATGTATTGTGAATGACATTAATATGTAAATATATTAAAAGCGATATTATTTAAAACGTTACAATCCAGTTTTTAATGGAATCCGAATAAATTGGCCCTTAGAGCCGATTTTCTAATTGTCAGTGAAAGAGTCAGTTAACTGCGCGAAGAATAAAATTATTTGGCTCTTTAACAATCGAACAGCAAAATTGAGTTTTTCAATTAAGAAAAAATAATCTATTTAGTACAAGAGCCGCCAGAAAATTTTGGGAGTGGATGTATAATCCAAATCTGAGTATGAGGATTTAAAAGGGCATATTTTGTGATATCGAAATCAAAAGTCTGGCAGGTTTTTTTCTCAAAATCGAGATTTTCTAAATTTCTTATCAGGGGTATATATGAGCACTTCAATAAATTTTTTTAAAAATAAATCATGATGCTTTGTGATTATCCCTAAGCCCAAACATCATAATCTTAACAGAAAAGCTTTCAGTCCTCAGTATGTGTATCACAGACCACCTTATTTGGAACGATCACATATTTGATATAGCCAAAAATGCTGCTAAGTGTTTAGGTTTTCTTCGGCGATGCAAGACATGTTTCACCCCTTCTGATCTGGCTGTTATCTATAAAGGCTTTATTCGTCCAAAACTCGAGTACAATTCTCATGTTTGGGCTGGTGCTCCAATAACCCACTTGAGTCTATTGGATGGAATTGAAAGAAGAGCTATAAAAATGATAGGTGATAGAAATATAACGGAAGCAATTGCACCTCTAGAACACCGCCGCAATTTTTCATGTCTTTCGTTATTTTACCGTTATCTTCACAAACAGTGCTCTAGTGCCTCGGTTCACAAACTGTGTTCCGCGGAACCCTGGGGATCCGTGGACGAATTTTCAGGGTTCCGCGATTTTCTCGAAGTACAAACACTAAAAACACAATTATAATTTTTTTAAGCAACGTGAAATCAAGGACTTTGGCGCATTCTCAAATTAAAATATGAACAACTTGCCTATATAGATTTTTTTTCAAAGTAAAGATTTTTTGCAGAATTATCGTAAATTTTAGTTGGCTAGTTTAATTATTAAAAATCAAAAATTTGTGGGCAAAGTCAACGTCCAGTTTTGAGTGAATTTGGCTGGGAAACGAAGCGTTTTCAATAAATGATCCGCTACCAATTGGTTACAGTGACATTTCCTTATACTGAGAATTGTTTGTTTATTTTTTAGGGCTTCCTTTGTTTTTTTTTTGTAATTAATTTTTCATATCAATGGAACAATATTAGGAGGATCAATCTTTCTCTGCTCTTTTGCAGCTTTAGTAGGAGACTTGTACTTGTAAGCTTGGTACGTCTTTAAAACATTTTTCATAATTTGTCGTGGCCAAAGTCACTCAAAATGCAGGCCAATGTCACCCCATCAAAATATTTTTGTAGTAACCCCATCAAAATATTTTTGTAGTCTTTCGCAACATATTGAAACCTTTTAACATTTGTGTGTGTTTTTAAGGTTATTTAATACAAATTATTTAGTTTTTAACTTTTTTTCTTAATTTATCCTAATGAAAACTATTACAAATTTTAATTTATTAAATTATGCATTTCTTCATAAAAATGCAAGCTAAAAAGATTAGAAAAGTTCTTTACATTAAAAATAAAAAATAGAAAAAATGTTCATTCATTGGCCAAATTCACCCCACCCACCCATTGTAGGTTAAGTTTTCGAAGATAGTGTAAGGGTGCTTTTATGAGAAAGTTAGATATGATCTAACTAAGGTTTAAAAATACTTTAAAAGTCAATAGTCATAGGGTTCTGCCAAAGATGAGAAACAATTAATTTTGGTAACAAACTGAATCTGATTTTTTATTCTTTCGATTGCAGCTGCTTAAATACTTTTTTACTTTCTTGAAAAAAAAAAAAAAACAGAATCTTGAGAGCAGAATTTGGAAAAAGAATTTTGACCCAGGCAGAACTTCGACCCCAACCTGTATATAGTTAGTGCGGGAAACATTTGTATTCAATTAAAATGAATTCTTTATTTAACAACTCCAATTTTGTTCTCGGTCTAAGTTTTCATACGGATTTACGTTTCCCCTAAGAGATTCGTATCAGCCAGCTGTCAACAACGTTACTATCAAAGCATTGAAATAATTTTCTAGAAATAGAAATTTAAAATTTGCGGAAATGTTTCATTTTAAAGAATTTTTCGAAAGGACTTGGCCAAAAATGTATGGACAAAAAACCCAGAAACGACAAGAACTAAATGCTTACTAATGAGTTAGGTATTATAAGTATATGACGTCATCAAAAGGGCAACCCTAAAATCCATGCGGTATAGTAGCTATGAGCTATTTTGTAGAACATAAGGAGCACCAAATACGACTATTATTATTATTTTGTTACTATTTTATTTGTGTTTAGAAATAGTAGCACGGAGGGAGAGTGTTTGGTTTGCTTTTGCATCGCGGCTGCTTAAAATGATAGTACCCACTGATACCTTTATTCAAAAGAAAACAACCACTCATTGTTAGGTAAAGTATTTTTAGTTTGCTTTGGTTAGAAAAAGCACTTCTTCGGTTCTATTTTAAAACCCCAGCATGGTTCATTTATGTAACTTTCACATGTTTTTGAAGTAGATACTAATTAAGCCTTCAAAAACCACATATAAATTTTGTTTGTCCAAACTCTGGGTTTTTTCTTGGCCATCTTCTTTCAATTTCGGGCTTAATATATCGGGATATGGGTTTTTGAGCTTCTGAGTTTCTTAGCGTTTGGGTATTCAAACCCCAAATATACAAATGTTTGTCTTATAAAATAAAAAGAAATAATTTTTCTTAGAGCTCTAAGTAGAGGAGTTGTACGAAATCCCGCAATTCAAAATACAGAAATAGAAAACCAAAAAGTCCGTAGCGAAAACTAAAAAAATGTATTCAACCTCATAATTAAATTTGAAAAGTTAAAATGTCCTTAAAGTTGTCTTTAGATACTGAACTTTAATTCCGTGTTTTTTTGGTTTTCATAATTTTGGTTTTCTATTTGGTTTGGGGTCACCCATCTCTAACCGATCGATCTTATGATTATTTATAGATTATTATAATTCTTATCATATCATGTAGCATATGTATTTGGTACTCACATTGCTATTTTTACTATGACCAAATACAGTGTGGTCTTAATTAGTTCATAGATTTTAAACTGTTTTCATTAAAGTGATAAGTTTTTCCATTTCAAAACATTAACATAAAGCTCAAAACAGATAATCTATAATGTAAATGAATTTCTTGTTTTATAGCCTTTTAATATCACACCTTCTTTAAACTGAATCCAAAGTTATTACCATATTGTAGATACACAACAACTTTTATTTAAAACTCATCAACCATACCAATAATCGGCCGGGGTCTTTTTATCTTAAATTATCTAGAATCTTAAAGCTAATTCTCTTGAGTTCAAAATAAACATTATAATTGATTGCTGTCTTATAAAAAAAAAACAATAAAGCCAACGTTTATGAAACTATAGAAGCTGATGCTGTTACCGAAGAGTGCTCTTCTTCTTTTCGAATCGATGATGCGCAATGCACAGACGCAGACGCATAAAATAATCTAAACTAGTTCTCATATACAACCAGCATTTAAATTGGACATATCCTATGTAGATAGTCAATAATAGAGGTAGGTATAGGTAGAAGATATGGTGAGTCGTTAATGCGACAACACTGAATTTAACAGCTACAACAATTTTCCCCATCAGCCAATAGTCCATTATCATGACCCAAATGCTGAAACAACAAATCCTTGCTCATGTCATCCAGATACCAACAGACACCTTCAGAAAGAAAGCACCCAACCGAAAACAATCCCAAGCTATGCCTGAGCACCGCGCCGAAAACAATAATAAAACCCAAAAGGCATCTAATTGATGTGTCGCTTTACGTTTTGTTAATTCTCGACAAGATTTGGCCATTAAGACAACCCCGATATCTTTACCTAAATCTCTGATAAAATAAAAATTCCCCAAAAAAAGAAGAAGAAGTGGAGACGAGACCTTCGAAGCCCGAATACCAGAAACAGAAATGAACAACAATAAAAAAGGAACACCGACTTTTTGAACGAATATAATAATTTCTTGCGCCTTTGGAAGTTTTTCATGGCAGATCCATTTTGAAAGGCGTCTTACGCTTCATGGCACCAATAAGAACACAGATTTTGGGCAAAATACCAAACCAAATTAAATATGAAACAAAAAAAAGTTTTAATAAAAAAAAAAAAAAAAAACGGGATAACGAATGATCAGGAAAAGACCAAAGCGATAAGGCTCCACAGCGAGGATCACCAATCCTATAGGTATTTGACACAACTGCCAAGCCCAGGCCAGTCATCAGTGTTGCCAGAAAATATTTTCTGAAATCGGGAGATTACCACATTAGAAATCGGTGTAAATCGGGGACATTTTCTTAACCTTACAACTCATGACAAAGATTAGCTTTTTTTAGTTTGTCAACTAAATTTTATACATATTTGCACTCAGCCCTGACTAACATAATATGTTCGACGGGCGCCTTTGTGGTCCTGCAACCAACTAGTCTTTAATATTAATATTATTTTAAAATACTTCATTAAGCCAGACATAACAGATTAATTGACAAAAAACAACAATCTACAATTGAATGGAAACTTCGAAAAAAAAATGAAAATCAATTTGAGTTAATGTTTTTGTACCTCCCCACATCACTTAATTATTCAAAACTTTATACAGAAAATTGATATTCTCTTTTTGAATTATGATTAAAAAAGATGAGCATTTTGTGACACCGCATCGGACAGGTACAATCGTTCCTAACTTTATTTTTTCTTGGGTTTCAATGAAAAAATCTATTCCGTAGCTCGTACCACTGGAAAAATAGAAGTACTGTACAGTAGAAGTACTATACAGTAGAAGTACTATACAAGAAGATGAGAGCCTACAAATGCGGCTGTGCTTGATGGTGTGTTCCAAACAAAAAAGATCAGATCTTCATGAATGAGGTGAAAAATTAAAGCAGGGATGACTTAAATTTGTATGCAAACTTAATCGGAAAATGTTGAACAAATTCATTCTAAAAATGTGATTGAGTTAATAGTCTTTTCAATAAATTAGAGCTTATTGACTTAAACCTCCTAGGTATAAGATAATGTTGAAAAAAATTTGTTGTTTAATTTAAAAAGAGCAAAATGAATAAATATAAAATAAATTCGTAAATTACGAAATTGTAAACGGATCCTTCAGATTAAGGTTTAAAAATACTGCCCTTAAGATTTACAAAAAAAAAAAAAAAACACTATCTACAAATTCTTGAAAACTACGAAAAAATTAAAAAAAATTTGACTTAATGTTCTTTTTTACCTACCTAATTTACTTAATTATTCAGAAATTATTAATTTAAATTCGTTGTTAGGCACATTCTTTACATAAACTAGAGATTACAAAGTTGGAAATCTAATACAGAATTCAAATTTAATGCTTTTTGAATTATGGTTATTAAAGACAAGCTGTTGTGACACTCAATCTGACAGATAAAAACGTTCCCTACTTTATATATACTGAAGGATTTCAATCTTCTATTTCTCTTGTCAGCAATTAAGCGCTTATGTTAAGCAAACATAGCTGTGCACTTATTGAAAGCTCCAAACGTTCTGAAACAAACAACAAAAACTATTCTTATCTATTCTATCAATAGCAGTAGGTTCCCTTGTAGTTGAAGATAGCTAGTACAATTGACGAAGTCGAAAGGAAGAAAACAGTCACAGTCGAGCCCGTTCATAGCCATATGAAGATGAAATAAAAAAATGTGCTTTTATCCGACTGCAAAGTTGGTTTGGCGCACAGAAAAAAAGATTAAAATGACAATAACAAACAAAAAAAAAGTTCCAGTGTTAAGGCTCTCCCAAACCAATGCGAAACATTCGTTGCGGCGAAAAAACATTCGCCAGTCAAAATTATTTCATATGTTTCTCCGCAGCGTTGGTGTGGGCACTCTCATATATCACCATGTAAATAAATTTTGACATGCGAATGTTTTTTCGCCGCAACGAATGTTCCGCATTGGTTTGGGAGAGCCTTTACTTGTAGATGTAATTAACATCAAACAAAATTCGGTGCAGTGTAAAATTGAGAAAAATTCAACTTTTTGCTAAAGGCAGGTTAAGCAGTCCATTAATTCGGAAAAAGTCAATAGTCAGTAAAAGTAGAATAACAGATTGAGGCAAGATGATATTTGCCAAAAAAATTAGTAATGATAGGAAGAGGTACATAATTCGCTTGAATCTTCGACCTTCCAATCACATTGGAAAATGGTTAAGCCTAATGGTGTAGGTACCTGTGGATGAAGCTTGTACATCACTGTCAAAGTAAAAAGATATGAAAATTGTGAAGAGCTCTACAATACAACGTTTTAGTTGTCGCAAGAAATGTATGGTATGACACAAAGTTGAGCACTTTTGGTAAAAGTTACAGTCTTGTGTTCAGAAATCAGTAACCTAGTACTATTTTTATAGCTTTCACAAATGAAAAGCTTACCAAATTTAAATAATTATAATATACCTTATTGCATCGCGATAGGTTGTCAAAATTACCTCTTTACAAGAGTTTAAAAATTCAAAAAGATATGGAATTATATACTTTTATTGTGTATTTATATAAAAATAAGGAGTTCTTCTATTCAACTAACATTATCGTTTTCTTATATAACATATCTTGCTGCAACTTAATTTTAATTTATTTAATTTTGTTGCAGTGCAAACAATTAGTCATGTTTTTGTTTTATCTAGCAAATGCAAGTCATTTTCAATGCCTCCATTCTTACTCTATGAGTGAAATCTGTAAGTATTTTAGATTGTGTTTTTCATCGGATTTCCTATGACATGGTAATATTGCTTGCACACAAATTGTAATGTTAAAATTAAATAATTTCTATTCGGAGGTACATATTACATTTACACCCATATTTATAAAGAAAAAATAGTTATTTTGGCTTACGTGTTTAAGAAAACTACACCACGGAATAAGAATTTTCTGGACTCAAAATAAAGGCAATTGCTTACTGCTTTATTTGAGTCCGGAACATTCTTATTCTATGATGTAGTTTCTCTAAACACGGGAGCTAAAATAACTATTTTTTCTTTATGAACAAGGAAGTTAATAAATAAAAATTGATATTTATTTGTTTTATTATGACTTTTAATTAAAAATCATATTGTTTGAACCCATTGAGTAAAACTTAATAATTAATAACAAATATTTCCCTTGATATATATAAAGTCTTTTATGCGGCATTTGCTTAGAAGAAACTTAATTATTTAGGGATTATAACACCTAGCTAGCTTAGAAATGAATAAGTAAAACATAAGCTAACAAATACTCCAAAGATTCAAATTTCTTATAAACCGCAACGGCTATGTACAAAAGCATCCTAATTTTAATTACTTTTAAAATATTTATTTTTATTAAATTTTTTGAACACAATAATCAGACACTTTTTGCTATTAACATGAAACAAACAAGGCGACTTTGGGAGTGTTCAACAAACAAAAAGCAGACATTGCATTGATTACCGATGTTTTGGATTATGACGATGGGAAATTTCGAATGGGATATTTTAAGATCATCCCAGATAGCCGTTCTAATTTTTAAAGACTCAAATTTTTCTTATGCCAATCGTTTGTGATTCGTTTGTGACAGCAATAAAAAGTGTTGTGACTCGCTAGTTATTAAGTTATTAACAAATCAAAAAAATCTACCAGTTAGCCATTTTTTTTTTTTTTTGAAAACAGTAGTAGTATAGACTTTTTTACACTCAATCGATCAGGAATCGTTTGTGACTTCTGAATATATCAATAAAATCGTTTGTGACAACGTAGTTTTCGAGAAAAATTAGAAAAACTGATTTCAGTTCACCACACTTTCATTTTGTTTATTGCTATGGGCGGAGATATGCATATGTTAGTGCTGGTGTATGTGTACCGTGATTCATGATGCCGAGGTAAGTTATTATGCTTTGAGGTGAGCAACATGCTGCAATGAAAACTAAGTATAAAAGATTAATTTTAAAAATAAAACAGTGTTGTTTCCACTTCAAAGATGGGAAATGGATTTTGAATTATGAATTTATTAACAAAAAAAAAAAGGATCTAGCCATAGAGCTTGTATAATGTTTTACTTCATTAGATTGAAATTTTTTTAACAAATTTCGAATTTACCAATAAAATCGTTTGTGACAGCCTATTTTCATTAAACTCGTTTTTCAATGGAATTAGTATAAATTTAAACCAGCCATTACGAGTTTTTGGAAAATAGTCTGTCACAAACAAACTTGGTTGTCCCAAACGATTTCCTTGGTAAATTTCAATTAAATAAACAATTTTCAAGATAATGATTACAAATTTAAACCAGCCATTATTTTTGAAAATATCTGAAAATCCTAGAAACTTCCTCCTTTTGTATTTATGCAAAAATAAAAAAATACGAGTATGTAACTGTGTAGGTATGTAAAAAAAATCTGATGTAAATATAAAATAGAAACAAAAAGGAGACAAAAAAAGTACATATTACAGTAATGACAGAGTTTTCTGGCTTTCATTTTATTGTATGATGTTGGATCTGGATGATGACTTATATAGGTTGAAAAACATTTACGAATACCAACAAGTTTTCAACCTTTATGAAAATATCGTTGTATGGCAGCTACCCGCTATAGATATGGTCCAGTGCATTTCAAAGCAGTTTGTTACACGATACAATTTATAAAGAAAAATAATCGCAGACCATATCATGGACATGGTCATGGACTGGACATGAACATGCAATATGCACCATGATACATGGATGCAAGAAGCCAGAAGCATTATCAACATGCCGAATAAAACACGCAAAATGCAACATGCAACATGCTATATACAACATGCGACAGGCAACATGCACCATGCCACGTGCAACATGACACATAAAACATGCAACATGCAACATTGTTACACGATACAATGTGCACGCAAACGTGTGCATTTTGCGTGTTGCATTTGGCATGTTGATAATGCTTCTGGCTTCTTGCATCCATGTATCATGGTGCATATTGCATGTTCATGTCCAGTCCATGACCATGTCCATGATATGGTCTGCGATTATGTTTCTTTATAAATTGTATCGTGTAACAAACTGCTTTGAAATGCACTGGACCATAACTATAGCGTGTAGCTGCCATACAACGATATTTTCATAAAGGTTGAAAACTTGTTGGTATTCGTAAATGTTTTTCAACCTTTATATAAGTCATCATCCAGATCCAACATCATACAATAAAATGAAAGCATGGGTTTGCAAATCAACAGTTTGCAAAGCGCCAGCCAGCCAGCCAGAAAACTCTGTCATTACTGTAATATGTACTTTTTTTGTCTCCTTTTTGTTTCTATTTTATTTTTACATCAGATCTTTTTTTTACATACCTACACAGTTACATACTCGTATTTTTTTTATTTTTGCATAAATACAAAAGGAGGAAGTTTCTAGGATTTTCAGATATTTTCATATGAACTACTATAATCTAAGGAAATTAAAAAAAAAAAATTATGGCTGGTTTAAATTTGTAATCATTATCTTGAAAATTGTTTATTTAATTGGAATTTACCAAGGAAATCGTTTGGGACAACCAAGTTTGTTTGAGACAGACTATTTTCAAAAAACTCGTAATAAACTAAATTTATACTTATTCCATTGAAAAACAAGTTTTCGGAAAATAGGCTGTCACAAACAAACTAGGTAGCCACAAACTATTTTATTGGTAAATTCGAAATTTGTTAAAAAAATTTCAATCTAATGAAGTAAAACATTATACAAGCTTTATGGCTAGAACCTTTTTTTTGTTAATAAATTCATAATTCAAAATCCATTTCCCATCTTTGAAGTGGAAACAACACTGTTTTATTTTTAAAATTAATCTTTTATACTTAGTTATCATTGCAGCACGTTGCTCACCTCAAAGCATAGTAACTTACCTCGGCATCATGAATCACGGTAAACATACACCAGCACTAACCTATGCATATCTCCGCCCAGAGCAATAAACAAAATGAAAGTGTGGTGAACTGAAATCAGTTATTCTAATTTTTCTCGAAAACTGCGTTGTCACAAACGATTTTATTGATATATTCAGAAGTCACAAACGATTCCTGATCGATTGAGTGTAAAAAAGTCTATACTTCTACTGTTTTCAAAAAAAAAAAAATGGTTAACTGGTACATTTTTTTGATTTATTAATAACTTAATAACTAGCGAGTCACAACACTTTTTATTGCTGTCACAAACAGTCACAAACGAATCACAAACGATTGGCACGAAAAAAATTCAAAAATTTGAGTTTTTAAAAATTGGAATGGCTCTGGGATGATCTGATATTTTAAGTTAGACAAAGCCAGATTAAAAAGTGTTAAAATTTTTATTAAAATTATAAATAAAGTAAATTGCAGATACTATGAAACATTGAAAATCTGGGAAAAGTGTCATATTAAGATCAAAAATCGGTGTATCAGAAATAGGTCTAAAAATCGGGAGAATTACGATAAATCGGTGTTTCTGGCAACACTGCCAGTCATTCCAAATGGGGTTGCAAGATCTATTTATAGGAGCGACGAGCGAGCATAATATAAGGCGAATACGCACAATATTTATGGTTGTTTCTCCTGTTAAATGTGGCACCTTTATATATTAAATGGATATGCGAATGCACTCTCATTCTCTTCCCGGCCGCCGGCCACCGTACATGAATGAAAGTCATCCTTCGCATCCTTCCCAACCAACCCATCCGCGCATGATGGCATATAAATCTTTAATCGCTGGTATCGATGACGCAGTGTATTAATTGAGTCGGCATCGGGCTTTTGATCGATTTGAAACAGAGAGAGAGAGAAAGATCTGGAGGATCGTCCATAAATATCCTCATCATCATCAAGAGTTGACGTTATCTCGAGCCTTGTGCTTCATGAGACTTATACGAGTATAAAGGAGAATACAACCTCGCCAACAACTACATCTGTATAACAACAACGACTGAAGATGGTCCCTTTTGCATCGGTTACATCTTTTTGATCAGATTTTGATAGGATGTATGTACCTATAGAGATGCAGCATCCAATTTACTGGATTAATTAATTCAAGTCCCTTTGATGGCGTCTAATGCATAAAATAGGGTCATATATACGAGGATCTACATTTAACGAAGCAACCGGTTGATTTAATTGTTTTATTTTATCGTTCGTAAGCTAGTTAAACGAACACCATTTTGTATATTTCAGTATTTTTAAAGATAACAGTTTTCTTAAGTTCGGTATGAAAGCGATCGGAGATTAATAAATTAGATTGGAACGGAGAATGGGCAAACATATATAGGACTTAGTCTACCTAGTGTCCAGAAACGAGACCTATAAACATGATTAGGGACTATGGATATGAAGTGTACTAACGTACAAGCATTTTTTTTCCTTAAAAATGGGAGTTGGCTAAAATAAGCGACCAAAAAACTAAGAAAAACACTTTGCTAACTCGAATAAACATAGATGAATTGTTTTATATTTTGTAATATACTCCCTAAACCCCAAATGGTTCACAGTGTTGTGTCCATATTCAAAAATGATGCTCTGAACTAAGCTTACTGTTATGCAAATTATTAGCCAACCATGATATTTTTCGCTATTATCGGCCATCGGTTTAAAAGTTCCTTTATTTGTGGGCTATAGGTAGACCAAAATGCCCATTCTCCTCTAAATCCTTTTTTGAGAGCAAATAATTTATGAGTGTCAAGTTAGCAAAATAACAATCATGAATCGAAAAATGGTAAGTTGGATAATTTGCCGTTAATAAGTCGTTAATTATCTATTTCAATTTCGAATTTGTCGTTCAATGTTTTCTATGTTTTTTGGTTTGAATGTGTTGCTTAGCTAGCACCCTCAGATAAGTAGTTAGAAATATTTACAGTAGATGATTTATGGTTTAATAATCCGTCGTTGATTAGTCCTTTACAAGTTGTGATATTTTCTATGCTTTTTAGCCCCGTTTTGAGGTTTTCTTCGCCAAATTGACATCGAAATAGCAAAACAGCAAACAAAACATAGAAAACATCGAAAACATAGCACGACGAAATTGAAAATATCACAACTAGTTAAGGACTAATCAACGACAGATTATTAAGCCATAAATCATGTAAAGAGTTTTTACTACTTTTCTGAAAGGGTGCTTTGCTAACTTGATATCAATTTACCAAAGCTATACAAAAAAATAGAAATTCGAAATTGTCACAACTAATTAACGACTAATTAACAGAAATATATCTTATTAATCATTTTTCGATTCGAGAATGTCGTTTTCCGTAAGAAAAAATAATCATTATTTATGTTTTAAAGCAACTATTTAGAATCCAAAAAAGTCGTCTATATAGCAAACCATCAGACATGAAAACTGATGGCGATTTGGCCGAATAGTCCAATAAGCTTGTTAGTCCATCGTGTGATGAAGTCTATTCAACAAATAAAAAACGTTTATTTATATTTTGTTTTCTCTATTTTTTCTCTCAAAATAAAAAAAGAATTTAAGAATTTAATTTAACCAATGATCATATTTAAAGACGACTTGTGTAAATATTAAAGTAAAATTAACTATAATGGTATATGAAATTTTAGTACTAAACCATACTTTTATAAATAACCATTCTTACAGTGAACTTTTAAAAACAGTATATGTATTTTTTTTTCAAACCCAATAATTGGATTTTTTTTAAACTTAATCCGTTTTGGTCTTAAAGATTTAACGAAACGCTTCTCGAACCACAATACCACCAGACTGTTAAAAAACTATACAAAAAATATTATTTTGCTCGAAAATGACTCCTGGGATCTTGTATATATTTCTATAGGTACTCGCACTTATTCGAATTTATTTTTAAATTCCAAAAATTGTATTTTACATATATCGTATTCATTTAAAAACATGAAAAACATGCCTTTTCATTTCTTGAATTAATACAATTTTTTTTGAAAAAAAAAAAATGGATGGCCAATTTAAAGTAATTAATAAAATTCAGACAAAAATGGATATTGCACAAGATTTAACTAACTCGGTTTTGTGAATTTTTAAGTGCATATTTATGATTTTTAAGTGCATGAAAATCCTAGCCCTAAATAATTCATATTAAAATTGTTTTATCCTTGAAAGTAGATTTCTTAAACTAAAGAATACATAAATTTTATCAAAATCGTTTGAGCGGGTTTTGAGAAAAATAATATTTTTGTTATTGGTTTTTCAACATGTGTGTTGAGGATATGTTAAATAAGGATATGTTGCGATTAGTGGACTCTATTATTGAATATTTTTATGTAGAACGTAAGCTTACTTAAAATACAAAAAGGATATTCAATTCATGCAACGTCGTTAGTTTACAAATTTTGTGAAAGGATAAGTTTATACAAAAGTTTGCATGAACGACCCTTTTATTCATTTGGTTAAATGCTGGTGTAATTGAATCAGCTGTTCATTTATTTGACAGATTTGGTGCTTGACACATTAGACGTGTTTAGATTTTGAAGTTATTTTTCAATGAAGAACCTCTCCTGAACCAACTCGAAATCGGAGCCGAATGTCTCGCAATTATTAACAAAATGTAAGATACACGATGTTATTACAATAGTCGTACGTTCACGGTAGTCGTCGGAAGAAAATGAGTGAATACAAAAAATCATATACAAAATGCGCCCATAATGTCGGTTTCTTGAATTGCGTTAACTTTTGCTTTCGCTAGTGAAGAACGCCCCCGAGTGCACATCATGCGGTGAAACTGACATTTGTTGAGCCAGGAACGAAAAAAGAGATACAGTGAATTATGGCTCAATTCTGATTTTGATTCTTCAGCTTCCGAATATTAAGAATCACTCAAACTAATGCGAATCGTTCGTTGCCTTTATAGAACCTTTATAATTCTACCTTAATAGTTTACGAAAAGTAGCTTTCCTAATCGTTGATTAAATGATGACGTCTTAATTATTTTTTCTTGCATAAACAACGTTTTATGTTACTTTTATTTAAAAAAAAAATAAATTTGGTTAAATTTCCTCATTAAAATGCTTGGATAATTTTAACTAAATTGTGTTAACCATTTCCCATACAAAATTTGACAGTTCATTTACCAAATGATAAATTTAAGCGAATCGTACGTAACGTATCTAGTTTTACGACGTTGCATGAATACCCTTAAAATTCGCCCCAGTTTACCCACGCATGAAGTTAGCACCGCCATATTTGATATTCAAACAAAAAAAAAAACAAAGTTGTGCTGCATTTTGTTCAACATGTGCTGCCATGTGTCGTAATTTAAAAAAAATCGCATAGTTTCAAATTTTGCGAACGTATTTTTTTTGTTTTTTTACGATTTTTACAAAAAAAAATAAAACTTGTGCTGTGTTATGCTCAGTTAGTGCTGCCATTATCCGAAGAGATAATGAAATATTTCGAATATTTGCAACTTTTTCGGACAAAATTAAATTTTACAAAGCGTGAAGTTAACACCGCCATTCTAATTTCAAAAAAAAAGTTGTGCTGTAATGTGCTCAACTTGGAATGTGCGGTAAAAGTTGCAAATATGCGAATTTTTTCATTCTCTTTTTGGATAATGAAAGCACTGTAACTGAGCATAATACTTGACATTGCACTTCCGCACATTGAAAAATAAAAGTTCGTGCGATCTAGTCGTGCATTTGATTTCTACTAAGAGTAAGCTTTCTTATCTCTGCCTATGAGATTCTATAATCATCTTTGATTCCCATGAAAACATAAAGTATTTCGAATAATTTGCATGGCGCAAAATTTTAAACATTGTTCGTTTAAGGAATAAAACCGGCTCTAGTTAACGTAGTCGTTTAGTTGTGAACCCTTGTCCAATTTTTTCTTAATTTTAAACGCGTTAAACAACTCTTGTAACAAAAGTGAACTCCGCAACGTAACGTAAGCAAGTTGAAGTTGAACAGGCACACATTTGACAGATGAAGAGAAGAGACAGCTATAGTATAGAACAACAAATAATGTTCAAATTAAACAAACAACTTCAGACAAATAATTTTGATATAACTAGGTGCGTGTCGTGAATATAGATTATTATTGTTTTTTATTAAAATGTTTAAAAGAAGTCTACTCGCATTATATCGGATTCTTAAAAAAAAAACTCAAGCGCATGGACAATATTGAGATATCTTTGTACATATGTAGGTACCTATGTACGTGTATGTTGGTTGATGTGTCTTGTGTGGTTGATGTTTGTGCCCATGTTCCGCAGAGAAAGTGAAAAATTCAATGCCGGCGAGCTCTTTCAATACATTATTACTTTTCATTTTTAACAAAGCTGTAAATATTCAGAAAATAAAATTCCGAAATCATTTTACAAACTTATGTATTTTCAAGTGGTAAAAGTATATTTTAAGAATTTAAACAAGCGATTTGCTGCTTCTAAAGTTAGAAGAGTGGTTTAACGCTTAACTATACTTTATGTGGTTTAAAATTACAAAAGAGTTGACTCTCGCTTTAAAAAGAGTTTTTAGAGCCGACTCCCATTTTAAAAGTGATTAAGAGTCGGTTTTAATTCTTTAAAATTTTGCGCCCATATTTTTATGCTAATTGGTTTTTTAGACATCTTTAAACAACATTGTTAGTTAGCCCCGAAAAAACATTGCTCAACCCCTTTAATGAGCCTTAAAACATGTGTTCATAAATCCTTTTCGTTTGCTCAATCTGAATGAATTTACATGCTAAACGCTTTTTAATCAAATCAATAATTACTTCTAATCCATCAAGTACAAAATGTCAAATGCATTCGTGGTTTATTTAAAAAAAAATTAAAAAAAACATGTCACTTTCAGATACTGTCAGTCAGTTCCGCTTTCCGTACTTTAAATGTCTCTTCTATGAAATTCGAAACATAAAACTCCACTAAGTCGTCGAGTCCACCGACATCTGCATGTAGAACAAGGAACAACCACTTCAACCTTTAACACGCAACCCTTATTAACAGATCAGCTGGATGAATAAAAAAAAGAACAAAGATATATGCAAAAACCCTTTCAGAAACATTCTATGCAAATTCTATTAAGGGTTAAGGGGACTTCCTTTAAACCTTTACCTACGACGACGACGCCACGTAAGAATTATAAATTTTTGGTATTCGCGAAAGGATCATCCGTCAATTTTTGATTCTGTATCTTTTTGTTGAGTTGTTGTTGGGAAAAGATTAACAACAGCAACTATGGAAATGGATATACACATACAGGGCGGGCAATAACGACTAGGCTTGCCGTTGCCATGTCAATTAGCTATGATTGATGAATTATTATCGTCTCGACGAAAGTCAACTCTTTTATGGTGTGTGTCTGTCTGGATGTCTCTTGTTTTGCATAGCACGTTAACATTAGTAACTGCAGAGGATAATAATTCAGGTCGAAGTGTTTGAATGGGAATGTTATTCAACATCATGATGCATAACCTCTGAAAGGGGCAGCCAATTGGTACGAAATTCAGTCTAAAATATATTGGGTTTGTATATACCTACATGTGAAAGCACATTCTATATGTTTCCAAGGTATCTAAGAAAATTAAATCTATTAAATCAATTAAAGTTTATTTAATATTATTTTTTTAAAAATACATTTTTAAATTAAATTGAAAGCAAATAGTGGCTTATTGCGACGGCTCCAACCATTTAAAAAAAAAGTATGAGGTAAGTACTATGTATTATTATTGTAATAAATATTTTAGTAGAAAAAAAAAATTTATTACCGTACCTACCTGTTAGAGAACTGATTTTTTGATTTTCAATTTTCTCTTAACGGCTACACCGATTTCAACCAAATTTTGTATACATATAAGAGGTCCTTTATTATTTTAATAATTTAGCATATACAATTTTTCAAATAAATAGTTTTTAGATTTTTGAATTCAATACATAACTAATTTGAAAACGGGTTAGGGTGGTTGCACCAGTACCCGGCCACTCATTTTTCAGTTAATGCCCAATAACAAGAATTCCAAAGACTGTTTTCATATCAAAATAAAATATTTAAATTATTTCAGGCTTATTTAAACTTTTGGTAAAATTTGGCTAATCAGGGCTTCATAAATTTTTCAGGAAAAAAATTAGAACTTGTGAAGGAGATTTACAGTCTTGGAATGCTTTTATGACATTGGAATGACATTATTTTAAACGGTATTGAGAGTGAATCGAGTTTTTGTTAAACGTTTTTCTTAAATGTAATACTATAAATAATAATAAATTAAATTAAATTAAATGGTGGCCGATTACTGGAGCAAAGTTAAAGCCCGTGTACTAGTAACCGGCCAAGTGGCCGGATACTAGATTTTGAAGTGACAGACAAATTGTTCTCTCATTTGTTCTTAAACTAAATTAGGATCTTTCTTTTGATGCAAGAGTGAGTAGAATATATTAAATATGCTTAGGTTTACTATCCGGCCACTAGTTTTGATAATAATTATGAGCACAAAACAATAATAAATTCTCTGGCCGGTTTTTGGCACACGCTGTTTATGTATCCGGCCATAGGAGCTACAACGTTAAATTTTATTATTTTTGTAGGCCAATTTTGATCCTATCGATACATTACGTATGCAAGAAGTAACACCAGAATGCTCACAGCTTTAACAGCAGGTCCTATTAATGTCAGATTTTTGGAATATATCATCAAGGATTGTTAATGATTTCGCATATATTAAAACAGATTCTTAAAATAAATTTTGGATTCTAATATTTACAAAATAAACTAACTGGCTGGATACTAGCTCAAAAGTGGCCGGCTACTGAATTTCAATGGTCGGATACTGGCGAAAAAGCACTTTTATGACAAAATTAATTTTAGTTTTAATTGCAAAACAACAATTACCTTCATATATTTTTTATTTCATAAACAAATTATCAATGATTTAAAAAAAAAATGTTTTAAAATTCTATATTGTCAGACTGATTTTGTATAGAACACCAAAGTAAGAAAATGCGTTAGGTGGCCGGGTAGTGGTACACTTACCCTAATGATTTTTTTTTAATTTAGTGCAAAATTGTGTTTTATTAAATATTAAAAGCTGGCATAACAAATTTCATATATTTTGTTTTTTTTTTCATAAATTCATATTTATCAAACAAACTAGATGGCATACTTTTTTTTAGCTCAATCTATTTTAGTTATTAAAATAACAAATTTATAGCAATTTTTAGTACTAATCTATGTTTTAAATTGGTTTTTAAACTTTTTTTTTAATGATATCATAATGTTATGGAACCAATACATATCGCCGGCTGAATACTTTAGTGCCCCATATACAAAAAAATTATTCCTCAGAAAACCAATTTTAATGTTT
This sequence comes from Melangyna quadrimaculata, assembly GCA_949320155.1. Taxonomy (NCBI): domain Eukaryota; kingdom Metazoa; phylum Arthropoda; class Insecta; order Diptera; family Syrphidae; genus Melangyna; species Melangyna quadrimaculata. Next base: position 145,875,552 of record OX439484.1, on the reverse strand, counting down.
GAAAAATAATTCAGTAATTTTTTACTTGACAATTACGACTTTTGAATTTTTATATATATACATTGAAAATTCCTTTTTTGGATTTTGAAGTCCTGATGTCAAACAACGTTATGGTTAATTAGAAAAAAAAATTAAGTTTGAAAAAAGTCAGGAATGGATATAGAACCCTCTTCCATACGAATGCGAAATCTATGAAAACCAAACTTCAAAGTTCCTATGGATATAGGACTTTTATGCACTGGACATTCGGAAATCAACGAAAGTAAAAATAGTAAAAAAAATCTAAATTTCTAGCATTATTAATTTTTATAATTTTACTTTAAGTGATAAAAACATAAAACAAAAAGTAATAGGTATTAATTTAGTGGCTATGCCTTCCTTTATACTAGATTGGATTAATTTTAAGTCGATAAGAAACGTATGAAAATGATAAAGCATTTTAACACTTAATTATGAAAAATACTGAACATGAACTTTGGTCCATAAAATTTCCTAGAAAAGAACATTCAATTTTATTTGGAGTTGGTTTTAAAAATACTTCAACATTCGTAGGAGAAAGTTTTAGTATTTTTTTCACACTTCTTTTTAAGTTAAATTTCTTTTTTACCTTTTTTATTTTTTTCTATTTTAGTAATTTTTTATTTTAATAAAAATAAAAATGCTTAATTATCATCGATAAAAACTTTGTTTAGAATACATTTAACGCAGATTTTAAGTTTGTCAACCTGAAGATATATAAATAGTCTTATTTAAAATAATTTTGTTTCCTCATTTCTACCTCGTTTTTATTTCTTTTCACACTATTTAAAAAAAAAACGATTTTACTTATTCAGCCCTGAAAAAAAATCCTAACCAGAATTGAAACGTCGGCAAATAATCAATAAATATTGAATTAAAACAAAAACAACATTTTCGGGTTTTTAATTAAAGATTATTGATTTTATTTGATCACCGAAAATGTTACTTCTATTTATACTTTTCCAACTGACTGCATTTTTGTCTATGGATATAGAGCACATAAGCACAAAAAATCTCACTTTTTGTCATATATTGTGAGTACTTAATTGCTCTATATCCCATTTCCTGCGGTTATGGGGCAATTAAGCACTTAGCGTTTGTTTTTCAAACTTTCCTACAAAAATTCTCCCACCTAGTACAAATTTTGGATATAGGGCAAATAAGCATCAAAAGAACCCTGTAACTTCGTTAATAATTGAGATAGAGCAACGGGGATGACACCAAACGAAAGAGAATATTCGAATAAGTCTAATCTTTAACTCAGTTTCCCGAAAAAGTGGTCTATGGGGCACTTAAGTATTCGGCCGGCGATATGCATGCACATTGTCAACTTCAAGCTACGTTAAAGTTGCTACGAGAGCCAGTTTGTGTCGTGCCCATTTTTTTTCTTTTCGAACAGGAATTTGTTTTTAGTACAGGTAGTACAGCCAACGAAGGAATTTTGCTTGCAAAAAATAGTCCTCTCTGAATTATTTTTTTATATGTTAGGGGATACCCCCAGGTATAACATAACCAAAGTCCCCAGCCCAGGGCCGCGAGCTAAACTTAGGAGGGGGGTAAAGGTACCCCTTTTTAGATTTTCGTGAATATTGGCACAATCTAGCGTGTAAGCGCAAAAGTTTATACTAAATAATTATAGACAAATAAATTGTCTATAAGAAATGTTATGTTCATATTTTCGATAGGGTTAATAATAAGGGAGATGCAGAGGGTAGAAAAAACGACAAATCTGAAAAAACCTGTTATTGTCTTAGATATTGAATTTTTTTCTGACCAATTTACTTGGAAAAAACAAAAAAGGTAAATACACATTTATTCATCATGTAATGAGGCTAAGAGTGGAGTTATAATTTTCTTTTTTTTTCTATATATCCGAAACTATATGAAAAAGTTGTGGTAGGTATACTAAATTAGTCAAAATTTAATTAGCAAGAGCTGTTTTTATACGGCGTAGTAGCCCGTAGCGTAATGGTTAGTGCGTTCGACTGTCACGCTGGAGGTCTGGGATCGCTTCCCAGCCTCGTCCACCTAAAAAAAACTAAAAAGTTTTTTTTCAGGGCTACTGCCTCTTGCGAGGAATTGACAAATCCTCCAAGAGTATCACTTGTCACGAATAAGTGCTTCTCGTCTAGCCGTTCGGATTCGGCATAAAATTGTAGGTCCCTTCCATTCCTGTCGAAAGGCGCACACAAGAATGGTTGCGAGTTGTTAGTCACTAGGCCCTAGGCACCAAACACCTTTTTTGAAAGCCAGAACTCCGTCCTTTTATTTTATTTTTAAATCAAGTTTTTGATGTCCATAGTTTTTGTAAAAATAACTTTTAAACTCACAATAAAAAAAAAAAACAAAAAAATTGAAAATTTAGTTTTTGATTTTTTTTTTCTTAATTGGGAAATAAGTGGTGAATTGGCTTTTATTATTCACTACCCCTAATAACTCTTCGTTGAAAACTGAAAACTAAATGGTTCTATGTCTCCTAGTTTTTGAGAAAATTGAAAGTTGCAATGACAATTTTTATGATATTTTTTTTTTTGTATAATTTTAATTATTATTATTATTATAGTGTGTATTATGTGATAATATAGTGTTTTTTTGAGCTTGAGGTTAAAGAATGAATAAATAAAATAAATTTAATGTTTGTTAATAAGTTTACTTTTATAATAAGATAGTACAAAATATTATTCGAAACATTTTCCATGAGAATTAAGAATAAAAAGAGTCTATAAAAATATTTTGTTGTGAATGATTTTTTTTAGGAGTAGAGGGGAGGGGGGGAGATTTCTGTGCGTCAAAAAAAAAATGGCTTTGGCACAATCTATGCAAATGGCACATGATTTTAAGGAACTTTTTAATGGTGAATCTGTAATGACATTCAAACTAAGACAATACGACAACCGAATAAAAAGTTATATACAATTTTATAAAGGAAATAGGTAGGTACCTACTTTAAAAAAATATTTAATTTTAAGTAGGTAAATATTTTAAAAGTTTTTGATACCTACGTAATATTTAACTATTTATTCGTACTGTAGTATCGCCCTCTGGCCGAAATTCGACAACCAACAATTCACATTCTGAGACTCTAGAGTCAAACATTTTTTATGAAAATTAAATCACAAAACATTTTTTTTGTTTAACATTGAAAATGTTTATAGGCTCGTTTTGCACAAATTATGGTGTTACCAAAATGAATAAAGGTTAAATGAATACAAATGAAAATGAACTTTAGCGTAGTAGGGGCATTTTGCTAAAAATTTGGTTGATGTTACCACAGCTACCTACAAAATTAAAATGAAATACATATCTTTGTAAGCGATGAACATCGCAGCGTTTCGAATAGTCGGTTGGGCGCTGTTTCGTGCTTGTGCAATTTGCTTGTGCTACCAAAGAATTAAGAAGAGAATAAAAGAATAAAAAATAAACGATGACATAAATAATGAACTACATGTTTGTAGGTCTTTTATTTGCAGGTGCAGACTGCAGAGCACAACTTAAGCAGAGTATCGAATTTTCGGTTGATATGTTGTGTTGTTCACAGTCACAGTGCGTGTTTTTTACAGAGGTTGGGGGGTAGAAAAGGAACGGAGGATAAAGGGATACACTGCAAAATTAACCACAGTAGAATTAACAAAGCTTTTGAACCTTTTTATTATATGTATATAATAATAAATTTAAAATAACTTTTTCACAGAAAAAAAAATACCTTATTTAATAACTTTTTTACAAAAACAAATTAACTTTTTTACAAACAAAAATAACATTTTTAGAAAAAAGAATTAACTTTTTACAAAAAAAAAAAAAAAAAAAAAATAGCTTTTCTAGAAAAAAAAAAAAAAAAATTACTTTTGTGCAAAAATAAACTAACTGCTTACAAAAAAATTAATAACTTTTTTCAAACTAAATTTCTTGTAAAAATAAATATCACAAAAAACAAATATGCACAGAAGTGATGACAAATTATTCAATTATGTTTTATATTTTTATTATAAATTATACATACAAAATTTGCATATATTATTAACGCTCTTTTCTGACTGACTGACTGGGTAACGCTGCTATGATGGTAAAGTCGGAAAAAAACACTCCTGATCTTAAACGAAAATGTTAAGGGTTGCCAATTTTCTGGAATTAACTTTTTTATGAGCATATTCTCTATGCTAAATAGTTGTAGATATAATAGAAAATTTAAAATTTAGTATTTTTTGAATTATGATTAAAAAAGATGAACGTTTTGTGACACCGCAACGGACAGGTACAATCGTTTCTAACTTTATTTTTTCTAAGATTTCTATGTAATAGTCTATTTTGTAGCTCGTACTACTGGAAAAATAGAAGTAATATACAGTAGAGGCCACTTATAGTCACAAGAAGTCTTGTACCTAATTCTGAAGATGGTTTATCCCAAACAAAATATATCAGATCTTTATGAATGAGGTGAAAAATTAAAGCAGGGATGACTTAAATTTGAATGCAAACTTAATCGGAAAATGTTGTACAGATTCATTCTAAAAATGTGGCTGCGTTATTAGTCGTTTCGATTTTTGGCGCATAAAATTGAAAAGTTTATACAAAATTTTAAAAATTTGTAAAACAAAACCCACGCACATATTGACTTATTGACTTAAACCTCCTAGGATTAGGGATAAGATAATCTTAAAAAAAAAATTTGTTGATTAATTTAACAAGAGCAAAACGAATTAATATAAAATAAATTCGTAAATTACAAAATTCTAAACGGATCCTCTAGATTAAAGTTTAAAATACTGCACTTAAGATTTACACAAAAAAAAACTATCTATGTACAAATTCTTTAAAACTTCGAAAGAATTTAAAACAATTTTAGTTTTTTTTTCACCAACCTAATTTTCTTAATTATTCAGAAATTATTAATTTAAATTCGTTGGTTGGCATATTCTTTACATAAACTAGAGATTACAAAGTTGGAAATCTAATACAAAATTCAAATTTAATGCTTTTTAAAGTATGGTTATTAAAGACAAGCTGGTGTGATACTCAATCGGACAGATAAATAATGATAAAATCTTTCCTAACTTTATATTTTACTGAAGGATTTCAATCTTCTGATTCCCTTGTCAGCAATTAAGCGCTTATGTTAATCAAACATAGCTGTGCACTTATTGAAAGCTCCAAACGTTCTGAAACAAACAACAAAAACTATTCTTATCTATTCTATCAATAGCAGTAGGTTCCCTTGTAGTTGAAGATAGCTAGTACAATTGACGAAGTCGAAAGGAAGAAAACAGTCACAGTCGAGCCCGTTCATAGCCATATGAAGATGAAATAAAAAAATGTGCTTTTATCCGATTGCAAAGTTGGTTTGGCGCACAGAAAAAAAGATTAAATGACGATAACAAACAAGAAAAAGTTCCAGTGTTACTTGCAGATGTTAATTGTCAAACAAAATTCGGTGCAGTATAAAATTGAGAAAATTACAACTATTTGCTACAGGTATGTTAGGCAGTCAATTAAGTCAGAGAATGTCATTAGTCAGTGAAAGTAGAATAACAGATACAGGCAAGATGAAGTTTGCCAAAAAATTAGTAATGATAGGAAAAGGTGTTTAATTCGCTTGGAACTTGAACCTTCCAAGCACATTGTGGATGAAGCTTGTATATCACTGTCAAAATAAAAAGATACGAAAACAGTGAAGAGCTCTATAATATAACGTTTAAGTTGTTGAAAGCAATGTATGGTCTGACACAAAGTTGAGCACTTTTTATTTAAAGTTACAGTCTTGTGTTCAGCCATCAGTTACCTACAACTCTTTTTGTAGATTTAATAAATGAAAAGCTTACCAAATTAAAATAATAATTATAATGTACCTTATTGCATCACGATATGTTGTCAACATCACCTCCTTACAAGAATTTTAAAATTCAAAAGCATATGGAATTATTTATTTTTATTAGGTACTTACATAGGTATGGTAAATAAGGAGTTCTATATAACATATTTTGCTTCAACTTAATTTTAATTAATGGAATTTTGTATAAGTGCAAACAATTAGTTATGTTTTTGTTTTATCTAGCAAATGCAAGTCATTTTCAATGCTCCTATTCTTACTCTATGAGTGAAATCTGTAAATTTCTATTTTTTAATATATTTTGTTTAATATACACATTGCACAGTGATCGGCAGTACAAAAACAAAAATGACCCACAGTGTGCAAAGGCGTGCCTAATGTATATTCTGCACATCTCCCTACCTATGGCTTTCCAACCATATAAAATGTATCAAACTCGGTTGGATACTTTTTGAGCAAATAGTACCAAAAATTTTTTGTAAGGCTATTTATATATATAAAAACAAAAATCAAAAAAATAATATTAAAAAAAAATCATCAACTCGTTCTTAAAATATTTTGAGAAGCAAAAATAAAAAAATGGTAACATTTGGATGGGTATATTTCTGCCAATTTTTATCAGAAGATGTTTTTTGATCCATCATTTTAAACACTTTAACCTCTTTTTTTTTAACTTTAATATGTCGTGCATCTTTTCTTACACAAAATAAAGTTATGAGCATTCTAGTAAAACAAATTTAGATCAATGACTCTTCGACTCTTTAAGGTTGGTTTTTATTATTTTTATCGACTGAATTTTTTTTTATAAATTTGTTTTAACTACCCATTTTTATAGAAGATCTTATTTCCAACAAAAAGTCAATCAGTTAAATTCTCAAATTGGGCTTAGTTTTCGAGTGAAACCGTAACACCCATATTAAGAAACGAAGCTAGCGGCCGCGGTGAGTTATCATTACCTCGTGGATTATTAGCTAGGATTGTTAGCTAGCTAACAATGAATACGAGCTAGCCAACAATGAAGTTGGTTAAGAAAAATAAATAAATAAATCGGGTGGCACATCGGCTCATGAAAAACCAGGGCCTAGTGACTAACAACTCGCAACCATTCCTGTGTGCGCCTTTCGACAGGAATGGAAGGGACCTACAATTTTATGCCGAATCCGACCGGCTAGCTTCTCGTCTATTCGTGACAAGTGATACTCTTGGAGGATTTGTCAATTCCTCGCAAGAGGCAGTAGCCCTGAAAAAAAAACTTTTTAGTTTCTTAGGTGGACGAGGCTGGGAAGCGATCCCAGACCTCCAGCGTGACAGTCGAACGCACTAACCATTACGCTACGGGCTACTACAAGTTGGTTAAGAGAAGGGTTAAATAAGAAAAGTAAATATACGTTTTAATTCACGAGTTATCTCTTAATCCATGCTTACACGAGAGCTCGTAAATTGGTGAAAGGTGAGTTAAGAGCTGTTTTTATTAATATGTCTGTAAATATAGAGAGTAGTAGCCCGTAGCGTAATGGTTAGTGCGTTCGACTGTCACGCTGGAGGTCTGGGATCGCTTCCCAGCCTCGTCCACCTAAAAACTAAAAAGTTTTTTTCAGGGCTACTGCCTCTTGCGATGAACTGACAACTCCTCCAAGAGTATCACTTGTCACGAATAAGTGCTTCTCTTCTAGCCGTTCGGATTCGGCATAAAATTGTAGGTCCCTTCCATTCCTGTGGAAAGGCGCACACAGGAATGATTGCGAGTTGTTAGTCACTAGGCCTTGGTTCTTCATGAGCCGTTGTGCCACCCGATTTATTTTTATTTTTTTTTGTAAATATAGAGAAATGACCAGTGTCACACTATAGTCTCTCTCAGAAATTCATAAATGAATTTGGGTGAATTTTGTGTTTTAAGCAAGCAAGTTCAAAGTTTAAAAAAAAGAAAAGTTATCATATAATTTATCTAAACAAAAATAACAGTTACTTTTATTAAAAGCGAACATTATGTTTCCCCACTTTGTCCTGGGGTGGCCTAACTGTGCGTCGGCGTCGCGTCGTCGTCGGTCTGTTTGTCTATACGTCCTGATATACATTGATTTAGAGTCTAAACGAACGGACGGATTTGCTTCAAATTTGGTGTGAAACATTTTTATGCCAAATCCGAAATTTTCCTCTAGTTCATCTTAAATGGGTAGCTGCCATACAACGATTTCGTTCTTATAAAAAGATTTCTCGAAAACGGCTTTTACTATTTTGATTGAATTTCCTTCATGGAGTTTTTAAACCCAATTTTAATAATAGATGGTGAAACCAGGTATTTGCCTAACAAAATTTGAATAACAGAAATGCAATTTTTAGATTTTTTGAACAAATAGCCTTTTTTTTGGCATATTCACTAATATCACGTCAATGGCTTTGTTTCTTTTGTCATAATGTTGCATTTATTTGTATACCTAAATAATTTTCAAAAACAAATAAGATAAATTTTAAATTTTCTGCATATTTTTATGAAATTGAAAAATTAAAAAATGTAGATATTTTGACTAAGAAGATGAAGAAATTTAAATATTAAAATATTAAAATTTCTTCTTTTTTAAGTGGATTGACTTGTTTTTAATATTTTCTCTTTAACAACTTCAATGTCCCCATACAAACTGCTATACACACATCTCCACGTCCACTATTTTTGTTCAGGAAAAAAAAACTTCCATCCCACGTTCCATGTATCATATATGATACACATAATTTGATTTGTCCTTCGGGTTCCCTGTCCCATGTTTCATATATGAACACAAGACATATTTAATGAAATTAGCTTCACTGTCCCCATACAAACTGCTTAAAATCATCCCCCACGTCCAATTTTTTTTTTTCAAGAAAAACCATTACTTTTTGGTAATATTTAGTGTGGAATGCTTTTTTCTCCTAAATAATGAGTTCTTGCAGTTAAAAAAAGGTGTTAAGTTTTGTGTTCATATATGATACATGGACAGGGAACGGGAGGCACACATTTTTTTTGGAAATATTTAAAAACAGAATCTTGTAGAGGAATAAAATGCAAGTATTTTTTACTATGCGAGGGGGGTCTATCTACCCTCTTATAAGCGGTAGGGGCATTTTTTTAATGACTTAGAATCAAAAAGATATTATTTAAAAACTATGGCTGCTCTCAGAACAAAGTGTTTACTATTTTGAAATCGAAAATTCTTTTACCTTATTTTTAAATCAATATCTATATGAGGTGGAACCTACTTAGGTTCTTTTGGATAATACAATTATAGGCTCCACATCATATCAAGGCTAACACTAATAATAGCTTTAGTGAAATCATTGCCACTTCCAAACAAGTTCAGACAGAGTGCAAAACATGCATGAAAGGTCAAAACATTTTGTTTGCAATGTTTTAATTAGAGTCATAGGTATACAAATCCCTAAATAGTTAAAATTAGGGGCTTATTGCGAGAGTCTATTCGACTTAAGTCTTTTCGACTTTTTTCGATTCTATCAAATTTGAAATTAGTATCGCCTTGCACAGTACACTTATTGAAATAGAATCTATTTTTGAAAATAGAATCTATTTTTGAAAATAGAATAATAAAAACTCTCGACTAGAACTTTAAACTGAAATGTCAAATCTCCCCTACAGTTTTGGAAAATAAATATAGTTTGACGAAATTTTGACGTTTTTTTGATGAAATAACTATTTTTTCTTCAAAAATTATTATTCCATAGCTCGACAAATTGCAAAAATGAACTCCGATCCTTTAGATTTTAGACATTGGATGAAAATATGCAGGCATACATTTGTATAATATTATTATGGTACATACTTATTTTTGATAATGTGGTAGCTTCGCAGACTCCTTCAGGGTGCAGTTTGACGATTTGATTTGTGCATCTTCAAAATGCACTTCTCTTTCTAAAAGCTTAGTAATAGTTATAACAACTTGAAAAATCATTTCGCAGTTTAATGTATAACTCTTTTGTACCAAATACGACATTGCAGCTTATTGCAAACAGAAGGACATTGAAAAAATTGTTGGACATCCATATAAATATCAATAAATACATAAGCATCAACTATTAAGACTTAAGGAAAAAAAGTGCATTTTTATGATGCATTTTAAAAATGCACCATTTCTAAGGAATGTATAATAAGTATATAAAAATCTTTTAAAAAAAATGTATTATGGTAGCAAATTTTATATTGCAGCACATGTTAAGATGATTGAGCACCTTGAATGAAGGACACTAAACATGAATGACGATATGAAAGTTCATATTGTACCAGAAGATATTCTTTTCCACTAAAATACATTCTTATTATAGGTTAAAACAACAATTTACACAAAAGTCGATCAGAAATTCCTGATCGACAAAAAAATTCTATTTAGTAGAAAAAAATTGAGTCTAATAGAAATTCGCAATACCGATGATAGACTATAAGTCTATTCGACTTTAAGTCTATTCTGAATAGACTCTCGCAATAAGCCCCTTAGTTTAGTTTTTGTATTACATTTATTCTACTCATTTGTTTGTTTGTTTCTTTGTTTTATTAATTTTTTTAATTCATTAAATATCGTCCATGTGTGCACGCATAACTCGAGAACGGATCATTCGATTTTATCGATTTTGGGCTTAATAAATTCGTTTTGACTCAAGGAAGGACACTGCAAAAAAAATTCCGGAAAATTGGAAATCCGGGAAGATCCTGTTTTTAGTGCATAACTCGAGAACGGATACTTCGACTTTCATGATTCTGGGCTTGATGAATTCGTACTGTCTCAAGGAAGGACATATGATACTAGCGGAAAATCCCGAAAAATTTCCAAAAAACTGGAACGGGATGATCCTGTTTTTAGTAAATACCTTACACCCGAAAGGATCGTTCGATTTTCACGATTTTTGGATTGATATGGGTTCGGGTTGCACCGAGGAAGGGATATGAAGGAATCATATAAAATAAAATTTTTGGAAGGCGGTAAAACAGCACTGGTATTGCCATTGCACCTGCAAGTTGATGAAGAAAAACATTTCAAAGAACTCTGCGTTAGCTTATGCTTATATATCTAACGATTTGGCATTGTGCATGTGCATACTGGGAATTATTATTTTTATTACATTAACGAAATTAAGGCGGAACGATGTTCGCTGGGTCAGCTAGTATCTTTATAACTGTGATTCACAAAACTATATGGTTTTCAGTGTTTCAATTAAAATTGATAAGGGTATTGAATAAGCGTAAATTTTTTATAAAAATCAGTTTAAACAAAAAAAAAAAATATTTTTTTAAACTGACTTTGAAAATTAATTTTTTTAAAACTATTTGCTTACACAACTTTATTTAAATAGGAAATTGGAGAATAAGGTTTTGGCTTTAAAAAAAACTATAACTAGTTTTTTTTTTTAATAATTTTTTTTGTTCTTATGTATTTATTTTGAATATAATTTTTTTCACACAAAAAGGAAAGATGCAGCTTTGGAAACGAAATTTTTTTCTAAAACACTTTTCCAACGTTTTTTGCAATATTGTTAAGAACTAGACGTAAGCTTTACGTTTATATGAATATTAAGTTCGTATTCAGTTTTGTTCATATAATAAATTTGTTTTTAGTAAACACAAATTTGTGTATCATATATGATACATGGGACAGGGAAGCCGAAGGACAAGAAAAAATTTGTGTATCATATATGATTCATGGGACGTGGGGTGGAGGTCATTTTTTCTGAACAAAAATAATGAACGTACAGATGTTTTTAAGGCAGTTTGTATGGGGACAGTATAGTTAGTTTCATAAAATATGTTTTGTGTTCATATATGATACCAGGTACAGGGAAGGCGAAGAATGCTGTGCTCATATATGATTCATGGGACAGCGAAGTTGTTAACGATAAAAAGATATCGAACCAAACACGGTCAATGTCTAGCTACATTCTCGTTAATTTTGTATTGCCTCTTTTTTACTTGAAATGCACTATTACCTAACCTACTATATACTACGATGACCATCCGTCCCGGTTTTCCCAGGACTGTCCCGTATTTCAATAGCCTGTCCCGGTGTTTCTTTTTAAGAAACCCGGGACGTACAAGTGAAAGTGTCCCGGGTTTCTTTATGTGTCCCGTATTTGTCCCGTATTTTCTGATTTTTTAGTTTTATATTTCTATATTTTACAAAACAAAGTGTTTTTCTATATGATAAAAGAGGGACTACCATTCTTCTTTAAAAAACCATTAATACACTTAAAATCGCTACAAAACTGACTATTTTTTTATTTTTTTTTTTTTAGGATCAGTTCTTAATAAATGTACAACCATTTTCTTCGTAGCTTAGTAAATAACCCCTAATAATATTATATGAGGGTGGTTTTGTGAATGGTTCTCAGAAAAACTTAATAAACCAAAAGAAATTTGAAGAAAATGTCTTTTAATTTTATAACACTTACTACGAATATTTCAATCAGTTGGGTAATGTTTCGTAATGCACCTTCCCAACAAGAATTAATGACTCTCAGTTGTTTGATAAATTTGCTTGCTTAAAATCTTTTTTTTTTAAATTTAGATATTATTAAAAAATGGAAGGAAAACAAAAGACAGTAAATGAAAATGAAGCTGAAGATCGCTGCACCCGAGGCGAAAATTTCAAATACCAAAATGTTGTGCAAATAATTTTCCAGGGGCGATGTCCGTTACTTTTTCAAATTTGCATCCCGTTATATTTTTTTAAAATTAGTTTTTAACATTTTAAAATTTATTTTTTTTTTAAGGAGCAGATAGACCAAACCATTTGTTAAATGTCTGTGTAGAACAGACCTTTTTCTAGAGGCGATATTCCTCAATTTTTTTTTTAATTATTTTATTAAGCGTTTTTAACAATGAAACATAAAAAGAACAACAGAACTTTAACCCCTTATAACTTCGGATCAACGAATGCTACAAAAAAAAGGACACAGAAAAATTTAGTTTTCCAATCTCTAGAGGCGATGTTTTTTATTTTTTTTTTTTTTTATGTTCTTAAGCCATTTATTTTTGCCTAGCATTAGGTAAAACAAAACGAAAAAATAACAAAAAGGCCAGTCGACAGGTTTTTAAATTTGCAAAAAAATACCGCTCGAATTTTACGATTGAAATTGGTAAATGGGTTGTCTCTGAGTATAGAAAAAAATCGGCACGGCTTTAATTGTTGTGCGTCAGCCGCAATTTTGAAAAACGCCATTTAGCTTATATCTCGAGAACGACTTATTGTACAATTTTTTTTCTTATATACAGGGTGTCCCGTAAAGGATGGTCAAAACTGAATATGGTGATAGGCCAGGTCATGACCTTTCTGAATTTGGTAACTTGTTAATACCGAATCATAACGGTTTTCGAGTAACGGCTATTTTTCGAAATTTAAAAAAAACTTTGAACCAGTTTTTTGCTCACCCTGTCCATAAATGGCCTTTGTTTCTTACAATTTTTACACTTAAACTTTGGCTAATAGTTTGACTTATTTTATCGAATAAAAAAATGTTCATTTACATAACCATTTGCCTAAAAACTAAAAGATAATCTCGAACTTTGACCAAACTTAATTTTTGACCTCAATCTTCTTAAGAGCTCCATGAATAAAATTCGTACGACACAATACAGGTTTTATATTTCAAAAATATCCCGTTTTTCTTTAGTTTTTAAAAAGGTATAAAACTTGCTAAAACGGTGCTCAGATAGAAAGTTATAAACGTTTGAATCCAATAAAACAGGTTAAAAATAAAACATTATTGTTCAAGTATATCGATAAAATTTAAATATCTTTTCAAATATAACTCCGACAAAGCTGAATTTTGGTGGAGGGCTTCATTTTTACGCATTTTTAAAATAAAAACCTTAAATTTGGGCAAGGACTTTCGATTTTGTAGGGTGAAAGGGGAAAAGTCCAGTATTTATGAAAATTTCTCGAAAAGCATCATGCTGACATTAACTAGTTAGTGCTGTCCCGTTAAAGTGCGGAATTAAGAGTGCCCGGCAGTTTCGTCAGTTTTTCTTGGCTTTTTTTTATTTCTCCATTTCAAACAAGGACGACAAGCCATATTTAAGAAATATATCAAAATTATAGAAAAAATGGGCACGACTGGATCGCACAAAACTTGTTCTCGTAGCTAACAACTTGAACGTAGCTTAAAATTGTCCAGTATTTTTGAAAATTTCTCGAGAAGCATCAGGTTTTTTAAGAACTATCTTTGGAAAAACGGTAGCTTTTAATCGTTGGTTTGGTCTATCTGCTCCTTTAAAAAAAAGGAAATTTTAAAATGTTAAAAACTAATATAAAAAAATATAAAGGGATGCAAATTTGAAAAAAATAACGGACATGGCCCCTGGAAAATTATTTGCACAACATTTTGGTATTTGAAATTTTGCAATATCAGTGACACTTTTCGAGGTCTGATACTATAAAAGAAAAAAAAAAAAAAAGGCAGCGATCTTCAGCTTCATAAATGAAAAATATGTAGACATTTTCTACGCATTTATCTGATTGTCGAGATCAGGTTGTATTTGTCAGGTTCAACTGCTCCCACTGAAAACGTTTTTTCAATATTAATTAATGTGTGGACGAGCGAAAATTCACATCTAAATGCAGAAACTTTATATGCAATGAATATTGTTAAATATAATTACAATTTAAGCTGCTATGAATTCAAAAATTATTAAAAAGGAAACGACAAAATTGTAAAAGACATTTTTTCAGCACAAAAGTATTAGTGTTTGACTGCTAACCTGGACGTGTTGGTTAATATTGCCGAGGTTTAAGTTTCTTATAACATCTCGACAGTGGGTTTTTTCACGATATCTAGAAACCAATAATCCAGAAAGCAAAAATCCCGAAAGTAAAAATATCGAAAAAAAATCTACCTAGAATTGAAAAAATCTCGAAAACAAAAATCTAGAAAGCATAATCACGAACTGCAAAAATGTAAAAAAAAAATCTAGAATGCAAAAATCGCGAGCGCGAATTGTTACATGCCTCAACAATTAATATTAATTCTAGATTAGGAAAGTCTTAATCTTAACACTGCACATGCCACCCATCCAACTATACAAGTAGGTGACTAAATTTAGCCTTGCTATAGGGACGGTCTCTTACAACAACGTAAGGTTTCTTATTACAAAAAGTGCAATGAAAATAAATGAAATCGTTACAAACAAAGGTTCCATCAAAATTGATGGGTTTATTTATTATTTAAATAAATCTGTAAAAAATAAGTTTTACTGGCTGTGTTAACTGAATAATTCTCATTTTTGTAGTGCCAGGGTAACTACAGTCAAGCATAATGATAATGATAAACATAGTTCAGGTTAGTTGTGTGGTTAAAAAAATTCAGAGAAAGTCAAGAAACTAAGGTAAAAAGGGAGTATTTAAAAAAAGAAAGAGAAAAGCAAATCTTAAAAATACTGGACGAAAAATAAGAAAAAACTTATGTAAGCTAGCTTAACTCCATTTATAGAAGTTATTTAGTTATTATAGTTAGAGTTATTTATTTAATTTTGTTATATTTTGACAATTTTTCCTTTGTATATTGAATAATTATTGTACTTTTTTGATATTTGTTATGTTGTGATACGAGTATCCATATACATATCTACCTATATACATATCCTATAAAATATTTGATTTTTGTTAAAAACATTTTCGATTGTTGTTCTTTTTTGACCAGAAAAATAAATTGTTTCATAAATTGAACATGCGTTTTATTTTCGTTAAAACTATTGAAAAAGGTTAAAAAAAAAATCTCGAATAAATTTTTTTTTTCGAGATTTTTTTCTAGATAGGTATGGTACATTCGGAATTTTTGCATTCGAGATTTTTATTTAGTTTTTGCGAGATTTTTGTCATTATAGATAACGTCGTGATCCCTTCGACAGTTTTTTATACATGCAATTCAACTGTGGAACTTACTTCCTCTTAATATCAAACGCTGAAGCAACACAAACACTTTGGAAAAAAAATCTTTTCAATACTTTTCTGAAAATTTCTAATGATTTTTCTTTTTTTTTCAACTTATTTATTTTGTTATTTATATTGATTTATCATTTGTTTTTTATTTTGCTTGTATACAACTCAATTTTTATTTATTTTATTTTTTCTTGTTTTAAATATTTTAATTACCTTATTACCTATTTTAATTTTAATTATAAACATATCCAACACTGTAAAACATTCATAAAGCAGTTACTATCAAAAAAGATGTTAATATATCTTATATGTACTTTGCGTAGATCAATAAACAATTACAATTACAATTGCAATTATAAAAATTACAGTTAATTCCCAATCCACTGTGCCAACTCTCTCTCCTTTCCTTCTATTCCGTATAACAAGTGCTGTACATTGCATTTAAAAGACCTGAGGTCTTACAGGCATATAGTTAAAATAAAATATTTCTTAAGTTATAAACTTGGCTTAATGTGCATTACGAAATAATGTTATGTTTATAAGCTTTACATAATAAAGCTTCACATAATGTTAATTTTATTATTTAGAATTATTTGTTAGCGGAAGACTGAATTATTTTAATTATGAAATAAAACAAGCTATAAGTTTTAAGTTTTATTTTTTAGTCTTAAGTTTTTAATGTTGTGAAGACATTTAATTTTTTTTCCTTCATTCTATGAATTTATTTACGTTTGTTTTTCTGTTATTTTTATCTCTTGTATAATATGTGAACATGTATCAAAATAAAAATTAATGAAAAGACTACTTAATATTTTTTTTACGTTTTTAAACTTTAAAATTTTTTTCCCGGGTTTTGCTCCCAGAAATATACTCACCGTAATTATATGGCAAGTATTTCTATTCATGAAAAAATTATTCTAGATTCATATTTTGATGAAGTAAAGACAACATTTGCTTGCACGTCTATCTATTTGTATATGCACCTAGGCCAACAGACTGTACAGAGATGGCTCAATAAATTCCTGTATTCTTTTTTATATCATTATACCTATGTAAAAGAATATGAATAAAATAAAGTCATCTAAGTACATTACATTAAATTAAGTCTACCTATGTACACTCACATGTTTGTACACATGTATTATGCATGTATGTATATAAATTTCGGTTTCTGAAATGTTTAACATTAAAAAGTAAACAAAATATAAAGGTAACATAAATTTAAACAAAATATATAACTTTACGGGAACAAAAATAACTTATTTATTATACGGCGTTGTCAAATAATGTGTTATACATACCTAACTGATAGCGTTATTATACAAAAAAAAATAATATTTCCGCTTTGTCATTTTTGCTGATTTTTGTCATGAATCAAAGCCCCTATAGATGTGCTTACGACTGTTATTCCAATATTTACGCACATTTGTCTCACAGACAGTCATTAAAAAAAAATGTCAACGAATGTTCAAAATGACTTGGTAGGTAAGGTACGTAATAAAAATAAAAACCACAATCCATAAATCAAGGACCAAAACCAAATACCTACTCTTGTATCCCAGATTATTAGAAGACGTGAAAAAATCCAGGTAGGCAAAACATTGCAATGAAACAACAATCCAATAGATATCACTCCCATCATTTATTTTCTTGTTAATGCTGGATGTGAATGTGAACCTGTTTATTATCTTTGTTTTAAAAAAGGATGACATGCAATACGCATGTTTGCATCAGTTCAAGAATATAAAAGCAGGTTTAGGTATATTTGGTTTTGGCAATTAAAACAATAGGCCATTAGTTTCATGGCGAGGCGATAGCGATGGCGACATTGGTTGTTTTCTTCATTCATAACTTCTCTTACTCGAGAGAGATATGATACGCTGTGGCGCCTACGCTCACAAATCCCGATATAAATCTGTTAACGACTCTGTGCTGTGCGTAGCGAGTACTTTCCTTTTTTCTGTTGTTTGTGTGTTACGATTACGACGACAAAGTATCATTTTAACAAGTCGATTGCCTCTTTTTTTTGTTGAGTTGGTTGTTGGTCAAAAAAGGATCATGGCTAGCAAGGTCCTTATGTCGCTGTACGGAGATAAGATAAGATTGACGACTTGAAGCCATCAAGAAACATGGCATATTAAAAGGAATTTATGTCGTTCGATATATTCAGGTACGGCGTCTAGGACCTTGTCACCGAACCTTTAGATAAAATTGCTGATAGCAACCAAACCACAATATTTGTTTCCATGTCCTGTCCATGAAGTTACCTAAATTATACTTTTTAAAAATACAAAAACTAATATTTCAATGTTATGTTGATAGATTTTTTACTTTAAAAGAATGTCCAAAATGAGGTTTATTTGAAAAAGAAATTTATGACCGCGTAGCAGTCCCTTATGGATATTTGTTCATGATGGCAATACCATACATGTCAGTAGGGGTGATTCGCATAGTGTGTGACAAAAAGCTAGAGCGGCGTGTAGGTTGGGTCGATACCGTAAACAAATCGAACGGGAGGACCGGGGTCTATTTCCCTCTCTTATATCCCTTCTTGTATTGTTACTTCTCATAAATAAGATACCTAAGTTTGCAAAAAGTTGTTAAAAATACAACATACGACTATTATCCCAGGCAAAATGTACAAAAAAAAAATTGCCAATCTGCCAAAAAAATCGAAATGAAGATTTTTAAATGCAATTGTCTTTATTTAGGCATAAGAAATATTGTCGCGAAAGTCCATTAACAAATCATGTGTGCGTCAACAGTTATCCAAGGTTAAATGTGGAAAATATCAGTTTTTCGCATAGAACTCGAAAAAGGTAAGACCTATCGAGAAGTGTTTCATGCAAAACTTGGTTATGTCTTCCACCAAAAAGAAAGTTACAACAATTTTTTTCTTACGACCAACCGTATAGAAGATATCGACATTTCAAAATGTCGAAAATGGTAATTTTTCACGTATAACTCCTAAGCGGTTCAAATTTTTGAAAACATCTTAGTACAAAGTTTGTACTTTATGTGGCCTTATACAAGAAAACATTATTATTTCTTTTTGTAAGATATAATTTTTTTAAAAGTTTGACAAAAAGTTCAATTTTCTGTTTTTTTCCTCTTAAAATCACAAGTTTTCGAAAGAAATCTTCCGCTCAGTTTAAAAACCAAAATATTCACTTCAAAAAAGATTGCAACAGCTTTTCCATACGAGTCATACGTCACAAGATATTGTTACTTCAATAGTATCAACTAATCGAAAAATTATATATAAAATAAAATTTATACATTATGCTACCTTACATAAGTATGCATAAACAGTTTTTTTTCTAGAAGCCATAATTTGTATGATGTCATTATTAAAAAGAAATCACCAAAATTTAAAAGTACCTGTTTTTGGCTCTTTACACTTAAATGAGGAATTTTTCGGAAAATATTTTATACTTTTTTTTTTATAGATTTTAATATTCCCTAGAGGAAATATTATCTTATAACACTTTTTTACGCATAACACAACAGTTGCAAGTTATTGAAACTTCAAAAATGGAGCTTCGCCAAAAAAATGAGAAATATCAAAAAAACCGTTTTTGAGAAATTAAAAAAAAAAAAAACAAAGTGGTTCTGATAGAGGTAGGTATACCAAAAATAACCATTTTTTTATTAAAAAAAAATATAAACCTACCAAAAAGTAGTTTCGCTGTTATAGTTAATATCCGAGTTTTTCATAACAAAATAGTTGCTTAGTGGTCGCGAGAACAGACAGGCAGACTTTTCGAAGCTGTGTGAAGTGGGAACCCTCGGCGTCAAAATTTTTGGGTGGAGTTTATCAGAATCGTTTGTCCATCGTTTGCCCACGTTTGTCCAACCAAAAAAATCGTTTGTCCACCCTCAGGAAACAAGTTTTTAAGCATTTCTTTGTTATAGCAACTCCCCAAAATCAAAAACTCATCTACTGCCCCCAATAGATGACTTAGGAAGATGAGACCAAATGCGTTATTCACCAAAAATAATAATAGCGATGAAGTTATGATTATTGGAGATCTAAATGCGAGAATAGGTAATAATGAAGGAAGAGAAAACAGATTTGCGGGAAAATATAGAAATTCAAAAGATACTACAGTCAATGCAAGAGGAATCAAAATGATGAGCCTTTGTGATGCTTTTGGATTTAGAATATTAAATGGAGTTTCTGACTCAGATAAATGTGGAGAGTACACTTTCGTAGGTCAACAAGGATGTTCAGTCGTCGATTACTGTCTAATAAAGGGAAACTGGATTCCTTTAATTTCAGATTTTAAGGTCATAAGTGTCCCATATTCCGACCACTTGCCAATAGTAGTTGAATTTGGAATTAACTGCCAACCCCAAGAAGATACAACAGTTTTAAAGCTCCCCCAAAACTAACATGGAAAGAAGATAAAGCGGAAGCGTATAGATACAACCTTCAGCGAAATGTTTCATCCGATAGTCAACTTACGATAGGAGACATTGAAGACGTTATTAAACAATCATACACTGAAATCAAAAAATGCCATGAAAAATAATTAAACAAAAAAACCAATGGTATGACGCGGAGTGCGAAAAAGCACGTCAAAAATCCTTTGGATGGCTCAAAGTTTTCAGACAATACAGCACCAACTACTTTAAAAAAATGTATATAGAAGCGAATGCTGTATTCAAAAAAACATGCCAGGCAAAAAAATAAAAATTTTATGAAAACGAGGCTTTAAAACTAACTCACTGCAAGGACTCTAAAGAGTTTTGGATGGCAGTAAACCAATTAAACGGCATAAAACTAAAAATAAGTACCAAATTAAATATAGATGTACTTCATGATCACTTCAAATCACTTTTGAATCCGGAAAGCCTAACAGTTCCTATACAATACGTGAAATCTGCCTACTATAATGATATATTAGATAGAGTTATAACTCATGGTGAAGTAAATAACGTATTGAAGAAACTGAAAGACGGAAAGGCACCTGGCGCTGATAGAATACCACTGGAGTTTCTAAAATATGGAACGGAAATACTTACCTCCAAATTAACTGCTGCTTTTAATATAATTCTGGATACCGGAGTACTACCAGAGCAGTTCAAGCAATCTGTCATTTTCCCCATACATAAGAAGGGTAACATTGAAGATCCAGCTAATTATCGAGGGATTTCCTTCCTTAACGCATCCTATAAGGTGTTCACAAAAATACTGAATGAACGATTGACAAATTGGATAAATAGCAACAAGTTGTTTGGGGAATTCCAAGCTGGATTTCGAAGTGGGTACTCAACCATCGATAATCTTTTTGTACTGCAAACCATCGCATCAACATTTATTGAACAAAAAAAGAAGTTGTACGTATTTTTTGTCGACTTCAAATCCGCATTTGATACGGTTGAACGCAGAGCATTATTCTTCAAGCTATACAACATTGGGATGTCGCAAATATTTGGAAATGCACTTGAAAATATTTATGATGGCAATATAGCAGCGGTTTGGAACGGTTCTGAAAAGTCTGTGTGGTTTGAATTAAAGATGGGAGTCAAACAAGGATGTACTCTAAGTCCAAATCTTTTCGCTTTGTTCATAGACGACCTGATTGAGTTTTTGCCTGGTGGCATAGAAATCGCGGGGATTCGCATTAAAGCCCTTCTATTTGCTGATGACGTGATACTGTTTGCACAATCACCCGAAACCCTACAGCTGATGATTAATCGACTCGAAGTGTACTGCAGATTATGGAATCTGAGGGTGAATCTGAGCAAATCGAAAGTTATGATATTTCGCAAAGGTTCGGGTAGAACGGCAAGGAACGAAAAATGGCATTTCGACAGAGAGCCAATTGAAATCGTTAAAGCTTACAAGTACCTGGGAATGACCATAACTAGTAACCTTAATATGGAAACTCACCTCAAGAACAAACTGGTCAAAGCCAAAAGTGCAATATCTGCAACATGGAAAAGATGTTTCTCAAACAAATTGATAACTCATAGTGTGAAGTATAAGGTCTTTGTAGCGGTGGCAGAATCTATTATGATGTACGCAGCACAGGTTTGGGGAGGTGAAATGTATGAAACGGTCGAAAAACTTCAGAGGTTCTTCATTAAAAAATGTTTTCGTCTACCAAAAAACACCCCGAACTACATGGTCATAATCGAGACAGGACTGTCACCACTTTTTATTAAAACACTAAAGTGTCATGTTGAGTATATCACAAAAGTACTGAATATGCATAACGAAAGGCTTCCTAAAATTCTAGCATTACAAACAATTGGAAAGAAAAACCTGTGGTATAGAAAGCTTGAAGAACAAGCTACATACTGTGGAACCAACATGCGAATACTGAAAGAAAATGGAAGATATTGTAAAGATGACCTATTAGATCTTATTTCCAAAGTAGATGAGCAGCTTAGAATTGACTCGGTAAATCAGGCTAAATCTTCGGTGCATAGATCTATATACAACCATCTTAATCACAATTTATGCGAACGTAACTACTTCCACAACGAAAATAAGCAGGAGGTTATCTCGTCGATTTTCAAAATGAGAGGAGAGCTGATAAGTCTTCACAACATACCACATCGAGAGGATCTTCCTGTTTACTGTAGCTTATGTAACTTGAGGAAAAGAGAAGACGTTATCCATTTCATAGGGAAGTGCCCAGTTTTATGTGAAATACGGAGAAATGCATTAGGCAGCAATTTTAAATCAGAAGAAGAAGTACTCGCCCTTCTCAACTGCGAAGGAAACATCTACCAACTTTTCAATTATTTTCAAACGATGTCTTATCGCAACCAAATTATAAACGAAGCTTTTTGAAGAAAGCAGTTTTTATTCTTAAAAATCAAAAAATTATTACTTGATTTTAAAAAACAAACTTCAATTGCTTTGTATTGTACATGTAGTTTATTATTATTTTTAAATTGATGTCAATCGGGCAGACGGCAAAGCCAAGCTCATACGATTTAATGCAATTACAATATTTTCTTGTAAACAATGTTAAATACACTTTTGAAATAACATAAAACTTTTGATATAATATAAAATCATCGTTTTTCCACTCTTAGTTTAAAAGTTATTCAACATTTCTTTTTTATAGCAGCACCATACAAATTTAAAATTTGTTAAGCAGAATCGTCTCAATCCCGATCGTTTGTCCACCGTTAGTCCAGCAAAAAAAAATGTTTGTCAGCCTTCATTCAAAAGTTATTTAACATTTCTTTATAGCAATCTCCAAACCCAAAAATTAATGAACCCAACCTTTAGCCAACATAAGTAACATTTATATTACAACTAAATGCTTGTTAAAAAAAACTTGCACGACTGGATCGCACGAACTTATTCTTGTAGTTAACAACTAAAATTTGTATACAATTTGATTAAGAATTAACAAATTAAGGATACACTCATTATAAAAATATAATAATCTTCAATTTAATTTGATACCAATCAATTAATTTAATCAAGACAAACTAATAGCAAACAAAAATATTATTGATAGGCAGGTAACCCTGCTCGTCTGGTTAGGTTGTTGCTACAAAAGTGAATTTTATGTTAGGTTAGGTTGATGGGCTGCCGGTAGATCTTGTTCCCGTTACACTTAGATCAATGTTGATCCTTTGTGATACCCCGATGGATTGGACCATCCCTTTAAAATACGTAACCTATGAAATTCTATGGAGTATCGAGCCATTTGGAGGCGTTGATAAAGTTCATTAAATTTAAGATGTTCTTATCTGTTGACTTCGAGATTTCTGCTAAGTCGTTGAAGAAATAGCTACCCAAGAATTGTTTGCTTAAGTTGCAGAGTGCCGAACATTGACCTAGGTAGTGAAGGGTGTCCTCCACTTCTTCTTCGTCTCCGCATCCTCTGCATAGGTCTACAGTATTCAGTCCCATTTTGTTTTGATGATACCCTAAGAGATTATGTCCTGTGATAATTCCTATCAGAAGATGCAGGGATCTCTTTTTCAGGTTCATAATTTTGTCTGTTTGGCTCTTATTTTAGCTGGGCCACAGATTATTTGTAGTGGTACAAGTTACAGGTGAGTTCCACCTGTCATTGGTAAGTTCCACTATCTTCTTACTAATCGTCTGTTTAACGGCACAGGGTGGAATTTTAACACTGGATTCTGTTGGGCTTGTACCTAGTGATGAACCAGTCCTTGCCAGTTTATCTGCTTTTTTCATTACCCTTAATTCCACAGTGTCCAGGGACCCAACAGAGTCTGATGTTGTGTTGTGTGGCAAGAACTTTAAGCTCTTCACGACAGCATGAAACCAGTTTGGATTTTATTTCTGTGGCAGAGATGGCCTTGATCGCTGCCTGGCTGTCAATCTAAAAAGTGATATCAGCCCGTGGTATCTTACTTTACTTTTGATGGCGCTCACAGCCCAGGATGGGCTTCGGCCTCAACTAACAAGCCCCTCCAGCCAGCTCTGTCCCTAGCTAGCCGCTTCCAGTTGCGCACACCGAGTGCTTTGATGTCGTCATTCACTTGATTGCGCCACCTGTTACGGGTTCTTCCTCTGCTGCGTACCCCATCGGGGTTGGATTCGAAGACTCGTCGGGCAGGTGCGTTGCTGTCCATACGCTCCACGTGCCCCAGCCATCTAAGCCGCTGTATTTTCAGCTTTTTGACCAGGTCAACGTCGCTGTATAGCCCGTATAGCTCGTCGTTGAATCTTCTCCTCCATACTCCTTCGATACACACCGGACCGAAAATCACACGAAGAATCTTCCTCTCAAAGCACCCTAGCAGATTTTTATCCGAATCTTTCAGTGTCCATGCTTCTGACCCATAAAGCAGGACCGGGATGATTAGGGTTTTGTATAAAGTCTCCTTGGTTCTCTGAGAGAGGGCCTTACTACTTAAATGCCTTCTTAGACCGAAGAAACAGCGGTTGGCAAGAGTAATTCTTCGCTTGATCTCTGCACTGATGTCATTCTGCGATGTAATAGTGGAGCCCAGGTAGACAAAGTCCTTGACAACTTCGAAGTTATATCTGTCCATCGTGATATTTTGCCCGAGTCGACAATGTTGAGATTCCTCTCTCGATGACAGCATATACTTCGTCTTGTCCTCATTAACCGCCAAT
Source organism: Melangyna quadrimaculata (assembly GCA_949320155.1). Lineage (NCBI taxonomy): Eukaryota > Metazoa > Arthropoda > Insecta > Diptera > Syrphidae > Melangyna > Melangyna quadrimaculata. Next base: position 145,850,711 of record OX439484.1, on the reverse strand, counting down.
CCCATTCTAGCCGCCTCCGATTCAATGCTCGCAAATGCCCCTGCCACAGCTCGCTTCGTTCTGCCGACAATGTCTATGTCATCCGCATATGCAAGCAATTGAACGGACTTTTGATAGATTGTACCGCTGGTGTTGACATGTGCGTTGCGTACAATGGCTTCAAGAACGATGTTGAATAGGTTGCATGATAACGCGTCGCCTTGCCTCAATCCTTTCTCAACATCAAAGGAATCGGTGGTGTTCTTACCAATTTTGACGGAGCAGCGAGATTTCTCCATCGTCATCCTGCACAAGCGGACGAGTTTGGCAGGGATGCCGAGACTCGACATGGCGCTGTATAATTCGTCCCTTTTCACGCTATCATACGCGACTTTAAAATCGATAAAAAGGTGGTGTGTATCGATCTGGAATTCCCGGGATTTTTCTAAAATCTGTCGGAGTGTGAACATTTGATCGACGGTTGACTTGCCTGGCCTAAAACCGCACTGATAAGGGCCGATCAGATCGTTGACAAAAGGTTTTAAGCGGTCACACAGGATGGCCGACAAGATTTTATAAGCGACGTTTAGGAGACTAATTCCTCTGTAGTTGGTACATTTCAGAACATCTCCCTTTTTATGGATGGGGCACACTATACCGAGGTTCCATTCATCGGGCATACTTTCCTCCGACCGAATTTTGCAGATGAGCTGGTGTATGCTCCTAGCCAATTCATCTCCCGCTGATTTAAATAGTTCGGCTTGTAAGCCATCCGCACCTGCAGCCTTGTACGACTTAAGTTTGGATATCGCCAGCCGAACTTCGGTTAGGTCGGGTGGACGGAACTCTTGGCCATCATCGTCCAAGTTGAATGGAGCGTTCTGCCTATTAGCGGCATCTTGGCTGTCTTCGCCATTAAGCAGTCTAGAGAAGTGTTCTTTCCAGATCCTCAGCACTGACTGTGTGTCTACTACCATATTCCCACTCTCATCTCGGCAGGCTTCCGTTCTAGCCTTGAATCCTTGGGTGGATCGCTTCACCCTCTGATAAAATTTTCGAACATCTCCCCTACCGCTACAACCCTCAATAGACTCTACCGCCCGCTTCTCGTGCTCTCTCTTTTTCCTCCTGAGAAGTCGGCGTTCCTCTTTTCGTTTCAGCCCGTAGAGCTCCCGGGCCACTCTCTCAGCAGCTCTTGTTCGAGTCTGCAGCATTGCCTGGTAGGCCTCGTCCTTAGCTGCATGCGCTAGCCGGCACTCCTCATCGAACCAGGGGTTTCGTTGTATTCGCCTAGTGAAACCCAGCACATCAGAGGCGGCACTTCTAATGGCTTGTTGACAGTGTTCCCACTGGTCCTCTGCACTTGATGCTGGTAGCGGACCTCCTGAGAGATTAAGAGTTACGTGGTCTGCAAAAGTTCTGGCAGTCTCTTGCGATTTAAGCTTCTCGACATCGAATCTTTTCACAGCATCTGCTCTGCGTTGTCGCGTCATGGATATCCGCATACGTAGTCTAGCTACCACCAGGTAGTGATCCGAGTCAATGTTGGCCCCTCGGAACGTTCGGAGGTCCAAGATACTGGAAGCATGTCTCGCGTCTATCGCAACGTGGTCGATTTGGTTGACGGTTACTTGATCACGCGACCGCCAAGTCCCCTTGTGTATATTGAGGTGTGGGAAGTAGGTGCTTGAGATGATGACATTTCGCCCCGCCGCAAAGTCTGCCAGCCTGTGTCCGTTGCCGGAAGTTTCGTCGTGTAGGCTGTGTCCTCCGACTATCGAACCAAAGATGCCCTCCTTTCCGAATCTTGCGTTGAAGTCACCAAGAATGATCTTCACGTCGTACTTCGGGCACATATCATACGTTGTCTCCAAGAGATCGTAGAATGCTTCTTTGGTTGAGTCTTCTCTCCTTTCATGGGGGGCGTGAACACAAATCAGCGAAATGTTCTTAAATTTGCCTTTGATGCGGATTGTGACCAGGCGCTCGCTTACACTTCGGAAGCCCAAGACTTCTTGCCTAAGTCTTCCCCTTATCACAAAACCACAACCCAAGAGCCGCTGACCCTGTTCCTTCAAGCACCCGCCGTAGTAGATGTCACACGTTTTCAGTCTCCGTATGCCCTCTCCATCCCATCGCACTTCCTGGATGGCTGTTACGTCAGCCTTTAGCCTGTCCAGGTTCTCCACTAATTGTTCGGCTGCACGTGTTCTGTATAAGGACAGGACGTTCCAAGTGCAGATCCGAAATTCATTGTCCTTGTTTCGTTTGCTGGGGTCGTCAACTTTAAAATCATCCATATCCGAGGCTTGTTGTTGTTTCGGAACAACTTTTTTTTACGTGGTAGGGAAGTTACCCCGACGCACAACCCCCGACCCGGAGGACCAGACCCTTCGTATAACTCCAAGGGTAGGGAGCCGGATAAACCGCTCCTTATAGGCCTGAGCTACGAATATGTCGTAGTAGCCCATATAAGGTGTTCACTAAGTAGTTCAACCTAACTGGAACTGTAGACGCCACCGTTGATTCCATCTAGAGAATTCGTCCGCTGCCGCCTCGATGAAAGGAGAAGTGCCTTAGTGGGAACACTCCTCCCCCCCTCTCTCGTTGGCTGTCCCCAACAGCTTTCCACGGGGATTTAAACCCCGTCTCCAGCTGAGGTACTAGACACCCGATGTTCACCACGTGGAGGTGAGAGTAGGAGTTGGTAGACAGAGGTGGATTTTGAGAAAAACCTGTGGACGCTTGTGTCCTCTTGAATGCACATAACTACCCTTTTGAACATCAGCCCGTGGTATCGCTATCATTAATATTTGGTCTGCACCCTCAATCTCTGCCAGAACCTCCGCTTGGAAGACACTGCCGTAATCGGGGAGTCTATAAGATTTCGCTAAATTGAGAGTTTCTGAGAAGAATCCCGCACCTACACCCGTATCCATCTTCGATCCATCGGTGTATATTTCTACCACCGGTTCATTTGATTGTTGTAAACCAGCATCCCATTCCTCTCTTGTGGGGATGGAGATAGAAAATGGTTTTTTAAAATCTGTACGGGGTGTTGTGTAGTTTGTGCATACATACCCTTCCGTAAATTTATTGATGATTTGTGCGTTACCTACAAAGTTCCTTTTCCAGCTATTGGTTTGGCTTAGTCTTAGGGCACTGTAGGCCGCGGTTTCTTGTACATAGATCTAGGGGCTTTAGGTTGAGTATCGTTTCCATTCCCGCAGTGGGTGTGGATCTCTGTAATTCCTACACACGCTAGTCTTTGAACTTTATTAAGCGTTTTGCAATTTGTTTCTTTGTCCATCGCGCTCCACCAAACCAGGCTACCATATGTAAGGATCGGTCTTATAATGGCCGTGTATATTCACATTATGATCTTAGGGTTTGGACCCCAGGTCTTACCAAAGATCCTGCTGCAGGAGTAAAATGCGATCGTAGCCTTATTAGCTCTTTCTTTGATGTTCAAACACCAGTTTAGTTTTTTGTCAAGAATTACGCCCAGATATTTGGCATTTTCTGAAAAATTAAGTTGGGTTCTTCTATTGATGACTTAGGTCCTCGGACCTATTACGTCCGCGATGTTTCCCTTCCGGGACATAGGGCCTCTACTACACCTATGCGCCATCGTGTACGATTTCTTGAAATATATTTCAGCTCTCTCCAACTTTTCCCCAGTCGTGCCGATTCCTGTTCGACCGTTCTCCGCCATGTACTTTTAGGCCGGCCCACTTGTCTTCCCTCCTGTGTGAGCGGGTTCCACTGCATTGCTTGAGATGCAATGCACCGATCGCCTTTTCGAAGCGTATGGCCAATCCACTGCCACTTTCTTCTTCGTATAATGGAGTCTATGGGCTCCTGACCCGTTCTCGCATGAAGTTCGCCATTGGAGATACGGTTGGGCCAGAAAATTCTCAAGATGTTTCGTAGACAGCTATTAACGAAGGTTTGCAGCTTTCAAGTGACAGTGTCAGTGACTTTCCAAGTGCTGCAGCCGTAAGGCAGAACGGATTCAACATTGGAGCGGAACAGTCGTAGCTTGGTCTTTAAGCTAAAATAGTTGTTTCTCCATATTTTGGCCAGCATTCCGAACGCAGCCTTTGCTTTTCTGATTCGGCTGTTCACGTCCAGTTCAGTTCCGCCACCCGTAGAGACAATACTCCCAAGATATTGGAAATCCTCTACCATCTCTACCTTCTTCTATTGATGGGACAAAATCTAGTATTTTCCTTTTGTTAGTAAAAAGTACCAGTTCGGTTTTTTGCGGGTTGACCGAGAGTCCACATTTACTCGTCCAGCTACAAACTTTCAACAGAGCGTAGTTAATCTGTTCACTGGTTGTGGAATGAAATTTACAAGTCGCTAGCAGCGCAAAGTCGTCTGCGTATTCGACTTCTTTGACACCGCTGTGTTCCAGTTTGATCAGGATTTCGTTCATAACCAATATCCACAAAAGTGGTGAGAGAACTCCTCCTTGTGCAGTCCCGCTAGGTGTGGATACTTTGATCTGTGCATCCCCTAGTTCTGAGTTAATCCGTCTATATTTTAACATTCAGATAATAGAGTTTATGAGGGAATAATTATAATACAGTTTATGAGGGAATTTCTACTTCAAGGTATACAAGTGCTCTTTTTACCGCACCATTTTGTACATTGTTGAAAGCTCCTTCAATGTCCAGAAAAGTAGCTAGAGTGTACTCTTTGTTCTTGAGTGTTGTTTCTACTATGCTACTATGCTACTAACACTTTTTCCGCCAGACATACGTCATTTCATCAAAGCTAAGATTTTTTCTGGAGACAGATACTATAGCAGCTAAGAACAAATGGATACTAAGAATCTTCAATCCGGGTGCAATTCAGAGGTAGCGAGTGTTAAAGTTGCATACAAATGTTGCAACATTGCGTTTTTTAAACAAAGCTGAATTTTTGATATGTGTTAGGGGATGGTGTCATTTAATTTATTTGACACTTTCCAGACATCTACAGTGGGACCTCACGTGAACCAGACACTTCAAATCTCTAAAACTAATCGTGCCATTTACATTAGAGAATCAAATCAAGATTTTTTTTTTCTTTGGGCAAATATTCTTCAGGATTTCGTTCATAACCAATATCCACAAAAGTGGTGAGAGAACTCCTCCTTGTGCAGTCCCGCTAGGTGTGGATACTTTGATCTGTGCATCCCCTAGTTCTGAGTTAATCCGTCTATATTTTAACATTCAGATAATAGAGTTTATGAGGGAATAATCATAATACAGTTTATGAGGGAATTTCTACTTCAAGGTATACAAGTGCTCTTTTTACCGCACCATTTTGTACATTGTTGAAAGCTCCTTCAATGTCCAGAAAAGTAGCTAGAGTGTACTCTTTGTTCTTGAGTGTTGTTTCTACTATGCTACTATGCTACTAACACTTATTCCGCCAGACATACGTCATTTCATCAAAGCTAAGATTTTTTCTGGAGACAGATACTATAGCAGCTAAGAACAAATGGATACTAAGAATCTTCAATCCGGGTGCAATTCAGAGGTAGCGAGTGTTAAAGTTGCATACAAATGTTGCAACATTGCGTTGTTTTATCAAAGCCGAATTTTTGATATGCCTTAGGGGATGGTGTCATTTACTTTATTGGACACTTGCCAGACATCTACAGTGGGGCCTAACGTGAGCCAGACACTTAAAATATGTCAAACTAATCGTGCCATTTACGTATAGTTTTAAAGCTTAAATTTATATGTTTTATGGGCAACTGTTTAAAAATAATTCCCTATCAGCTATACATCTACAGTGGGGCGTATTCATCAGCCGGATATTTAAAAATAGCTAACATAAGCGAAAAAATCACGTTTTAGTAACAAAGAATTATTATTTTGCCAGTTTTAAGGTGATGTAAGGCACCGCTGTAGGTGTCTTGCTGATAAGAAAATATTGAAGAATATTTGCCCAAAGAAAAAAAAAATCTTGATTTGATTCTCTAATGTAAATGGCACGATTAGTTTTAGAGATTTGAAGTGTCTGGTTCACGTGAGGTCCCACTGTAGATGTCTGGAAAGTGTCAAATAAATTAAATGACACCATCCCCTAACACATATCAAAAATTCAGCTTTGTTTAAAAAACGCAATGTTGCAACATTTGTATACAACTTTAACACTCGCTACCTCTTAATTGCACCCGGATTGAAGATTCTTAGTATTCATTTGTTCTTAGCTACCATAGTATCTGTTCGCAGAAAAAATCTTAGCTTTGATAAAATGACGTATGTCTGGCGGCCCTGGGCTGTTAGTCTATAAGGGGCCAGTTATAGCTATATCATTGAAAACAATCATTGAAAAAGTTAGCTGTTGATTTTGAGACATTTCGAAAGTTTAATTATTGAATAATTTAATGCAAAAATATAGCTTACGATTTCAAAATTATTTCTTCTCTAAAAAAAATTCATTTTGACACATATCTTCCCCATAACGTAACTTTTAATTTTTTTCAATGATCATTGGTAAGGTAGTTCATCATTGAAAAAATAAAAGTCATTTTATGAGAAAAGTTGTGCCAAATTGAATTTTGTTTTACCTAGAAATAGTTATTAAGTCAATTAGCAATTATTAGTCAATTGACAATTAATATTTTCAATGATGGTTTTCAATGATAGCTATATAACTGGCCCCTTATACAGAATTTTCTTCATACCGCCACAATTTTTTGAAACAAGAACTTTGAGTTACAGTATTCTGTATTTTGAAATACCGTATTTTTGAAACAGAATGAATTTTGACAATATATTATTCCCAACCAGCATTTATATTTAAAGCTTAGGTAAGTTTTTTGTATGCATTTAAAAAGTTGAGTAGGTACCTACCTACTATTTTACAGCTTACACAGTTTCTATATCTATTCGAGAAGATTCGAAAATAAAAATTAAATTAAAAAGTTAAATAAAAATGGAACATTACAATACAACATTTTAAAATTTCCACTGTTTTGGACTTAAGCAGAATTTTAAATTACAGAATTCTGGATTTACAGAATTTTGGAATAGGAACAGAATAACAGACCGTTCCCTCAAGCTTTTATACATTCTTTCACTTTTTTAGATTTTTACATTTCTGTTTTAACAAGTCCTTAAGTTTTACCAAGAGTTTTTTTTTAAGAAACTGTTTTAATTTAACACATTTGCAGGCGTATAATTTTGATTAGATGTAATTGCCTTAAAGCAACTTTATAAATTTACCTTTTTTGTTTGACTCAACTCGCCTAGACAAATTTATCTTAGCTGTCAAACGGGAACAAAACGCACTTAACAAATACGACAAAACAAACACTGCAGGTCAGATGGTGGCGAACCTTTAAAATGCTTTACTTGTGTATCGCAATTGGAGACAAAAAACGAGAAGATACGCATGTGTTCAGAGGCGGATCGAGCCTTTTTGGATGTGAGGGTGTTTTTTAGATTCTGCAATAGTATTTTATTAGATTAAAATTTCGACGTTTAGATTTTAGTCAAAAAGTAAAATGAAGTATTATCGGACTGTTTTGATTTTTTTTGACAAAATATTGAAATTCAGAGTCAAACTGAAAGGTGTTTCCTATGTTTGTATAGGTACCTACCTACGTTGGGTACCTAACATCAAGCTCATTTGTTCCGAAGACTTCAACATTTTTACAATATTATTCCTTTAAAAATCGAAAATTTTAAATAATTTCAGGATAAAGTATGTTAATGAATTAAAATGTTGAAGACAAAATTTTATTTAAAGGAGCAAAATCGAAAAACTTCAATTGATCTATAAAATTAAAACACACATTCCGAACTGCTTCCCATAGATCCGGCACTGTGCGTTTCGGTAGGTAGCTATACCTACGAATGTCTCTGTCTATACAAAATATAAGGATTGACATCAAAAATGAGGGTAAAATGTGACAGTGACCAAAATTGATGTTCACATTGTCTGTCCAGTCACAATTTTATGGTCACTTGACCATTTGCTAATTTATTAACTATTTCCGTGTGTGACCAATTTTCCACTTTTTTGTTTTACATTAGTTTTTTTTTTCTCATTGAGTATTTATTATATTTGTGTGTTATAAGCATGAATGACAGGTTGTTATTGTGTCTCTATACGCAAACGTCCTTATGTTGACGTTAAGTCCAGTTGTTAGACAACAAAAAATTACAACCCAAGCCAAGAACTTATATTCTATGCCACACCAGGCAACGACTACTGTTTGATTAATTGCCTTATTTTTGGTCTACTTATTCGTGTTGTTCATGTGTCATCTTAATTCGCTTTTGTGTGAGTGTGTTTTTGTATATAATTTTTCATTTTATTGTTGAACGGTCAAACTATGTTTAGATATTCATTTAGACATTTGATTTGTGTGTTCTTCTCAAACAATGAAAATAAAACTATTAGGTTCTTATTTGAAAATATGTGTGTTTGGGACATGTTTAACGTTAAAAATAAATGTATCTACCCCATTTACGAATGTTGTGAATTGTATATACAGATACTTTAAAATTAGCTTCCAAAAAATATATCTACTTACCTATGTATCTACGTAATGTAATTTTGCGGAACAGTTTTTGAGATAACATTTTTTTTTATCATAGAAACCTACCTAAATTAAGTATACAGTAAGGTTCTAAAGTAAGATTTTCGAAACGACTTTATTTCAAACAGCAGGCGAAAGGTTTTTGAAAAAAAAATTGAAATTTATCTGCTGGATTTTTTTTTGAGGATCTAACAAACTATACAAATGAGGTTTAATATATGTTTCATATAGAAGCGGATCTAGTATTTGGCTGTGGGTGGCGGCTTGGAAATCCAGTTTGAGACAAAAATGAAATCTCACTGCCAAAAGCTCAGATGTATATGTGTTTCGGCAGTATGAGCACTCTGGAGATCTCATTTTCGCAAAATACCCAAATCAACAAGAAGAGTAGGTACTAGTTTTGTTCGAACTGTCACTGGAAAGCACAAAAAATGTCAAAACTTCAAGACTTTTAGTCGGACAAGCAAAGCCGCTCCAAAAAATAGCATGCGGCCTTAATCTGCACGTGTATATAAGCTGCATACACATTATATTCCTGCTAAACAAAATATCTCGATAAATGGGCACGTCACACTCAAAGAAAAAATATGTGTTAAACTGCCTTAAACGCCTTAGGTAAAATATTTTGTATGGAAGTCATTTGCCGAGCATAAATCTGCCCAGAATTTATGTACGTCTATGTACAATTTATGTAGCCTAATTTGTCTTAAAAAACTAAGGTAACTTTTTGTGTATGGAAGTTATTAGACAAGCATAACTTTCCCCAGCATTAAGACAATTAAAGTGCATCCTAGGTAACGCAAAACAGCATAAACAAGTTTAAAAAACTGAATTGCCTTAGTCCTAAGGTCATTTAACCATGTAATAGGGAAATGCTGACGCCATAAATGTCTATATAGTTGGAACATTAACCAAGGCCTAAGCCAATTTTACCTAGGTTCTTATATGTTATTTACCTATTCGTTATTTATTAACTAAGGTCTAATGTTGATTCACCCTAGTTTGAGGTATTAGATACAAACAAAAAAATAATTAAAGTTTTAAGAATTTTCTGTTTATTTTTCTCAATGCAGATAATGATAATATGATTCCTATTTTACACTATTTCATATTTTTATCAATTACTAGCGGAAACACCCGGCGTTGCCCGGGTCCCTTTTGTTAAAGGATAGTTTGTTATCAAATTTTGAAAAAAAAATCCCGTGGAAATAGTTTTCCTTGAAAATATTTCTGCTATCGTGAATATCTCTGAAATAAATTCGATGAATTGACCGCCCAATTCCCCAGGAAAACTTATTCCCGACATCAATAAATTTTCAACATATTTCATGTTCTCAATTTTCAAAGGATAGAAATATTGTGCAAGTGTTAATTATTATTAATATAAAAGCTTAACTATATATTCACGTACTTCTAAATATCTGTTCTAAGGACACCTTCTTGTAAGAAAATATTTGAAAAAATTGTATGTTTGCTATCTCGCCCCCAACTATCAACTGTCAAAGCAAAAGGTGTGATTTTTCGGATTTTTGACATTTCACCACCATCACTGTCAACTGTCAAGTGCGATTTTTTTGATTTCCACTGGACTTAGAGTGCAAAATCCACCTCCTAAATCGATTCGCGCTCTCAGATCTTAACATTTCGACACCTGTCAAATTGAAAAGTAAAATTTCTTATTTTCTGTTGGTGCTAAAGTGCTGGCCGAGACATTAGGTAATAACACCCTCCTTAATCGACCTGCAACGCACAGAAGAGAGGAGCTGTAATACGGCAGTTTATACTGTTATAGCATTGCTGTTACCATTTTTGTTATCATTTTGAATGATTTACTCTACGGAGCGAATGTTTCTCACTGATTTGGGTGATTGTGAAAGTATTCGCCGTGTTGATTTCAACATAAATAAATTTTCACCGACCATGTAAATCAAACATGATTGGTTAAGGTTTTACCTTCCACCACAATCCAATCAACAACCAACGCATTCTTACTTACTTGAAAACTTTATCATGCCATTCATTAGCCTTTCATCACTACTTATTATATTTTCCAACATTCTAACATTCACTTACACATTCAACAAAAACCAGGCAAAAACTCATACGCACTTGAAACGTTAAATCTCATAGCCAAGCTTTGTACAACGCTCATGTCATGTTCAAAAAGTTATATTTTTCGCCATGTCGCCGCATGGACATAGATTTTTTGGAGTCCATTGGATTTTTTCTGGACATGTTCATAATCCTGACATCTGTTTAATCGTATCAGTCTTTAAAATTGTATGATTGTCTTTTAATATTTTATATGTGTTTAAATAGTGAGACAATTTCAAAAAAACCTATCCAAACACATCTAAATTTTGAAATTCCGATCAGTACTTTCCGATTTATAGCCAATTTTATGCAGATAAATTGACAATTTTAAAATTTTTTCTGGATTTTATCAAAATATTTCTAATGTATTTCTAATGTAAAAATAATGTATTTCTAATGTAAAAATCTAATGTAAAAATATTTCTAATGTAAAATTTTAATATTTGAAATTATTTTGTGAAGCTTGTGAGCAACGCACAGTTATGTTTTGTATGTATATCAAAATTTTTATTAGATATTCAAGATATATAATTTTTAAATTCGAAAATATTTTATGGGCGTGGTGAAAATATAAAAATAAAATTCGTTGAAAAAGCATTATCATTTTGCATTTTTTTTGGTAAATAAATCAATAAAACTAATTTTAGACTGGATTTTGTTGAAATAATAACTTAACTTTTAGAAGGGGATAAGAGCAATTGGTCTGTTGGTTTTGTTTTTCAAAATTTATCAACTTTTTATTAATATTTGCATTTAAAGCACCAAAAAAAGAATTAATTTTTCACTAGATCACATTTTTAGTATGAATTTTTTTAAGATTTTGCAAACAATTTCACACAAAAATTTAGATTATAAATTCATACCGTAGTCTCATGTATCATTTGTTATGAACTATTAGGTATAACTCAAGTTCGAAGCCTCTAAATTTGGCTAAATGGACCTTTTTTGGGGTTTTGTTTTATTGAGTTGCCAGTACTTTTTTTCCCGTTCGAGTTATAAATACAAAATTACTTACATATTTGTAGAAGAAGTTACACATATAAATGTGCATCATTTGTTTTTTTTTTTTAAATATATAAATTCTTCATTAACTTTTGAATTTAAAGTAGTTGATTTTTCATTAAAACACATTTTGAGTAAAAATTTTTTTAATATTTTGAAATAATTTATAAACAAAAATTTTTTGTGAATTATTTTATTAAATTGCGGCTATTTTCTTCCCGTTAGATTTAAAAAAAAATTAATCACATATTTATAAAAGAAGCTAACACCTATAATTAAGTATCATTAGTTTTTCAAAATTTATAATTTTTTCACTAACTTTTAACAATTTTATAAGTAAATACACTCAAAAGGTATGAACTTTTCGCATTATGCAAATTCTTTCTCTTTTAACATGCTATACATGCAGGGCGACCTGCATCGTGCCTGATCGGGAAACTATTGATTGCTCAGAACTTGGTCAGGGCCAGTAGCGCAACAATCAGTCACGATGAAGTGCTTGTTTTACCTCCTCGTGGTGGTCCCCGGGCAACTATTTATGTATCCCAATATACATAAATAGGCCAAAATTACAAGTGCGAAAAGGCCTAGCTTTCTAGGATAGGTTACGGAGGTTAGCATTCTCCGTAACTGAAATCAACCCGCTACCGAAACCAACACTACGCCTCGGATAATTAATGATAACTCGTTGACGACATTTAGCTATTGTACCCGGACAAAGATTGGTTTCTGGAATGTGAAGACGCTTCTTGACAACGGAAAAAAAGGTCCTCAGAATGCCAGATTCCTGCAACTAGAGAGGGAATTCATGCGGTATAGGATGGACATCTTAGGGATAAGTGAAGTTAGATGGCTGGGTTCGGGGAAGTTCAAGTCACCAACCCGTAACACTGTACTATTCTATTCCGGAAAAACACCTGGAAGCGCTCGGGAATCTGGCGTTGGATTGCTGCTTTCCAAAACAGCTCTCAAAAGCCTAATTTCCTGGGAGCCTTTAGGTGACAGGATCCTGAAAGCCAGGTTCCGGACTAGAGTACGTCGCGTCACCATCATACAGTGTTACGCCCCAACTTTGCTCTCTTCTGACGAGGAGAAGGAGGCCTTTTATAACCGGCTGAGTGCTGCTTATGATAGCGTTCCACGAGGTGATATAGTTATGGTGATGGGAGACTTAAATGCCAAGGTTGGCAATGACAACTCTGGGCTAAGGCATGTAATGGGAAAACATGGTGTTGGTAACCGAAACGACAATGGCGAACGATTTGTCGATTTCTGCAACGCCAACGGCCTTGTTATTGGAGGGACCATGTTCGAGCATAAGACGTGCCACAAAGTCAGTTGGGTGTCGACTGACAGACAAGCAACTTCCAACCAAATTGACCACTTCGCGATCAGCCGGCGTTTTAGAAGCAGTCTCCAGGACGTCCGTAACAGAAGTGGTGCTGACATGGGAATGGCCCGGGACCACCATCTGATGGTTGCTACCGTAAGATTGCGTACAGCTGCAGTTCGTAGATCCCAAGGAAACACTCGAATGCCCAAGTTTAATACAGATAGACTAAAGGATCCCGCAGTGCGCCAACAACTAGGGGACCACCTTTCACAAGGATTGAACGCAATCAGCAGCACGGAAACCACATCCATCGAAAATCATTGGTGTGCTGTGAAAAATGTGTTCATATCCGGTGCTGAAAGTATAGTCGGCCGGGCGCAAGGGAGAAATAGTGCTTGGCTTTCCGAAGAAACTTGGGCAAGGATTGAAGAAAGGAAACACCTTAAAGCTCGCATCGCAGCTACCCCAGCAGCGGGGAGAAACGAGCTTGAGTCTACGTACCGCATGAAGATGAGGGAAGTTCACCGTAGTGTGCGACGTGATAAGCGTAACAACATCAACGCACTGGCTACAGAAGCAGAAGAAGCCGCTAATAGGTGTGACAGTAGGACCGTCTACAGAATTACCAAAGAGCTCACTGGTGTCCAGAGCTCTAAACAACACCTGGTTAAAGACACAAACGGATCCCTGCTAATTTCGGATGAGGACCAGCTCATAAGGTGGAGGGAACACTTTTCTGCGGTTTTAAACCGCGTTTTCGCAAGTGAAGTGAACCCTATTCCCACTGAGCTACCCGAAGTAACAATTTCCCGAATACGCACCGTACCCCCCAGTAAAGAAGAAATTATCACCGCCATCAAAGCACTGAAGAACAACAAAGCGGTTGGACTTGATGGTATTCCTGCAGAGCTCTTAGGAGCAGCCCCAACGACATCGAGCGAGCTACTGCACCCACTTATTAAGAGAGCTTGGGAAACAGAGAGCTTTCCTGAAGAGTGGAAAAAAGGAATGATTGTCAAGCTTCCAAAGAAAGGAGATCTCACACAGTGCGAAAACTGGAGAGGAATATGCGTTCTGCCTGCAGTAGCCAAGATAATAGCAAGGATAATATTGGACCGAATTAAAGACCACCTCGAAGACACACTCGACGCCGAACAAGCAGGTTTTCGCACTGGATCTTCCTGTGTGGATCACATCAACACCTTGCGGATCATCATCGAACAGTGCGTTAAATATCGATCACCACTTCACCTGCTGTTCATCGATTTTGAAAAGGCGTTCGACAGTGTCAATAGAGAATTTATTTGGCTTGCTTTGCACAGGAGGGGCATCCCAGATAAATTGATTGCTATTATCAAGGCTACATATGATGGATCCAGGTGTCACGTTTTGCACAAAGGTAGGCTGTCAGAGGAGTTTGAAATCCAAAGTGGAGTTAGGCAAGGCTGTATACTGTCACCAATACTGTTCCTGTTGGTGGTAAGTGACGTACTGCACGCAGCTTTGTCAAATGGAAATGGAGGAATTCAGTGGACTCTGCAATCTTACCTCAAACATCTGGACTACGCGGACGACGTATGCTTACTCTCTGATAGGATCATGGATCTCCATCAAATGACAACAAGGGTGGAGAGAGAAGCAGAAATCGTAGGGCTTAAGATCAACTCGGCAAAAACTAAAAGGATCAGCCTTGGAACTTCCTCATCAATCCAAGTAAATATTTCTGGACAACCCGTAGAGATGGTACAGGATTTCCAATATCTTGGGAGTATTGTCTCTACGGGTGGCGGAACTGAACTGGACGTAAACAGCCGAATCAGAAAAGCAAAGGCTGCGTTCGGAATGCTGTCCAAAAAGGGAAACATCACGGACGTAATAGGTCCGAGGACCTAAGTGAGTGTAAGTGCATGCTATGGCCATTTACAAGTATTTTATGCATATTTTAGCAAAAAGAAACAATTTGATCGACCAATAGACTGGATTTTTGCAAAATTTTATTTCAATTATGTTTAAAAATCCATATTAAAGCTTGTGGTTACCGCAGGAATATGTTTTGTATACCAAATTGATTGGTATAAATTATTACAAAATTTAAATTTTGATAATCGGTTGCATAAAAAGTTATAACATTCACTATTTAGTCAAAATAATGCTATTTTATCTGTTTAAGCGTATTAGTCATCTTTTAATGTTTTGTATGTATTTCAATAGTGAGAGAATGACCTTTCCATAGACATCTAAATTTTGAAATTTGGAGAAGTACTTTTCGATTTATAGTCAATTTTATGCAGAAAAATTGACAATTTTAAATATTTTCTGGATTTTATCAATAAAAAAATATTTTTAATTTAAAATTTTAATATTTGAAATTATTTTGTGAAGCTTGTGACCAATGCACAGTTATGTTTTATATATAAAAATTTTTATCAGATTTTCAGAATTTATAATTTTTAAATTTGAAAATATTTTATGGGTGTGGTGAAATTATACAAAATAAATTTCGTTGAAAAGCATGATTTTTTGGTAAATAAATCAATAAAACTAATTCTAGAGTGGCTTTTGTTGAAATAATCACTAAACATACATAAGCAATATTTTAGAAGATGATTAGAGCAATTAGTGGGTTAGTTTTGTTTTTCAAAATTTATTAATTTTTTATTAACTTTTGCATTTAAAGTACCAAAAACTGAATTGATTTTTCATTAAATCACATTTTTAGTATAAATTGTTTTAAGATTTTGCTAAAATTTTAACACAGAAATTTAGTTTATAAATGTTTACCTCAAATTCTTGTATCAATTCTAATGAACTATCAAGTATAACTGAAGTTTGAAACCTCTTAATTTGGCTAAATGGAGCTCTTTTGTGATTTATTTTATTAAATTGCCCCTTCTTGCCCCGTTAGATTTACAAATACAAAATTATCACATGTTTGTAGAAGAAGGTTAAACCTATAAATGTGCATCCTTTGTTTTTTTGAAACGTATACATTTTTGATTTACTTTTGAATTTAAAATGCTTAAAATAAGTTGATTTTTCATTAAAACACATTTTTTTAATATTTTGTAATAATTTTTACCCACAAATTTAAGTTATAAATTTCTTTCTAAATTTCATGTATCATTTATTATGAACTATTAAGGTTTGCTCAATTTTGAAACCTCTAAATTTGTCTAAATGTAGCTTTTTTTGTGATTTATTTATTAAATTACCCCTACTTTTTTCCCGTTAGATTTAGAAATACAAAATTATTCACATATTTATAGAACAAGGTTACACCTATAAACGTGCATCATTAGTTTTTTGAAATTAAAATAAATTTCATCAAGTTTTGAATTTAATATATGTAATATAAATTTGACGGGTCATTTACACACCCTTTTAGTATGAAATTTTTCACCCCCAAATTAAGCCACATCTCATAGCTAAATTTTGAGATCATAACTTTAAATATCGTCCGAGTAAAAAAGAAGTTATGATTTTTTTATATTAAAAGAACTCCAATTAGAAATTGAATTGAGATAACGGTGCCCTCCAATGGTGGAAGATTGTTGACTATGAACAAGGCGGAGCCTTTCTATGGATTTTATTCGATTTTTTATGAATTTTAGAAAATCTATTGTGACGCTAATGTAGGAGGTAAATTAAAAAGTGAGGTATCAAATTAATGGCTATTCTATTGAGATTAAATATAAGAAAAAACTAAATGAATCCATGCACACACAAACATGTTATTAAGTAATATGTGTGAACAATATTATATACAATAGGAATATAATTTTTTTTATAAAAATTCCTAGGACATATAGCTTTAATTCATTAGTACATTGGAAATCTCTACGACTGTTTATTAAAAATATATCAATAAAAATCAAAACAAAACAAATTTCATATAGGCACCATATGAAATTATTATTGTTATTTTTTTTTTTTTTTCAGAAGCAATCTATCGGATAGCTGGGGATAGACATTGTTAATGCCATAAAAAAAATAGTATTTTGATTGTTTTGTAATTAGTTTGGACACCCATACAGCCAAACTGAAAAGTAAACAAAAAAAGACTTTTATATTATTTGATCATATATTAAATCATTAAATTTAGTACTTGTTTTTTTGGTAAGAGTTAAGATATTTTATTTAAAATGTTAAATAAGTGTATATAAACGGAGGGTCGCATGTTCAAATCTCATCGGGGTAAGTAAAGTTTTTTTTCAAATAAAATTTGATTGTATAATATTTCAGAGTTATAACACAGCGGCTCTGCGCAAGCCAACACGTCCCATAGGTAAAATATAGGTAAAATACTAGGTAAACTCTCTACCCAAGCACTATATGAAGGTTGAAATGCATATGTATGTAGGCAAAATTTGCGCGGGCAAAACAAATTAATTCATTTTT
The DNA here is from genome assembly GCA_949320155.1 of Melangyna quadrimaculata. Lineage (NCBI taxonomy): Eukaryota > Metazoa > Arthropoda > Insecta > Diptera > Syrphidae > Melangyna > Melangyna quadrimaculata. Next base: position 145,833,354 of record OX439484.1, on the reverse strand, counting down.
ACCTTAGAAGTTAAGGTGAGACGCTAAAATTTTAGGCTGAATTCAACCAAGATTAAGGATAAAATGCCATAGGCAAACTCGCTTATGTTTACTAAAAATAAGGCAAATTTTATTTATAGCTAAGGAATCTAAGGAAAGTTACCTAAGAACTTACCAGGTTCAAAACGGCAGACTAACTTAATTTGTACCACACCACGATTTAGGTTTATTTTACACAGTTTTTTTTTTTGGTGCACTCTAGAGTCTAGAGGGAATTGTAAATATTCATTTGCTTTATTTTCTGAGGGCACAGAGAAAACTTACGCTTGTGAAGTTTGGCTCCTTTACTAGATTACTTTTATGTAATTGCTTAGTCCAGAACTGTTTTGTATGTTTAATTAACTTCGACCGTAAGAAACAATTCCTGTTGTTTTAAACAATTACACTAAAATTGACAAGTCGCTTTTGTCCAATTCTGCATTTTTTTTGTTAAATAAGCTAAGTTTAAAGGGTAAATTGTTGTTGCATTTGATATATTAGTCGTTCAGCACAGACGCCGTTTTTTCAATTATATCTCTTCAATCTTAAGCCCTAAATTCGGACTTTCATAGTCCTAGTTAAGTCATAGTTAAGCCTCAAAAACCCTCTGAAATAAGTTAAGTTTTTAGAGAATTGGTTGTTTAACCCCGACCACACTTTTTTTGTCCAATTCTTTTCAGGCCTTAGTCCTGAGCTTTTTTTTCGTCCCAATTTTCCGTTATTCGTAGCCCCGAACTTGGTTTATCTCCAGTTCCCTTAAGGCTTTAGCCCCAATCAAATTATATTGTTCAGCCCCAACCTCGTTTTTGTTTGATTTCTATCAAGTTTCATAGCTTAACAATATTTGAGACCAAAAAAAAACTACACAGTATGTAATCTATTGCTTTTTATATTTCAATTAATTTTAGAATCAGTTGTGGGGGGGGGGCTTTAGCCCCTATAACCACCCCCTGGATCCACCACGTTTATGTATATATACATATTAATTTCTTTTAACAGTAGGTACCTATCTACTTTTTAGAAAAATCGCTTGATTTTAATTTCAATTCCTTAAGGTATATGTAGTCAAATTAAAATAGAAAGCATTCGACAAACATCAGATTTTCTGAAGAGGGTGTAATAAATATCTAACTTTATCTACAGCTTTTTGTTACTTTTTTCCTAAAATTAATTTTTCAAAAGTTATTCGCAAATTTAAGGGCTTATTGACTTGGAACCAGAAATGAAATGTTAACACACCGTTTCGTGTGATTGAGAAAAACTTGGATTTTAAAACTAAATAACACTCAAATGCTATCTAAAACAAACTGGTGTTAATCCAAATGAATACTTATTTTATTTAACAACATAAATCTTCCTTAAATACTATATTTACATGTGTATTATTTACATAAGTAGTCAATGGGCACCTTAATAGGCGAATAACTTTTGAAAATTTAGTTTTAGACAAAAAAAAAATTATTAGAAAAATGTTTAGAACTCTTTGTTTTCTATCAGGAACTCTAATCAGAACTATACCTTATTTTTTTATATTTTGAAAATGTTTGGTTCAAAGTCAATGGTTAGATACCAACCTTAATTTGCCATGCCTGAACCTAAGGTAATTCGCTGAAATCCATGGCTTAAAATATTTGATTAATAATACCTATAGATACAAATATTTGTGCACTGACACTAAAAGTGTAAGTTAACATATAAGTAGGTACATAGATATCGTTTTATCTCATAAAAAAATAAGCCGTGTTTTTTTAACAAACATTTTATACGCAAGGAAATAATTAAATAAATTGTAAGATATTTGCTGAGTTGATATAACTACTTTACTTACCTACCCTCTCTCAAAAAACAGGGTTAATGATTTAAATACAAAATCACGTTTGTGCAACGGCCAATTTTTTTTGGTCAGAGATTAACTTTAATCTAATTTAACTCAAAAGCAGTTTTCGATATGGAGGACTAACTTTACCTAACTTTAAAATCTATCGACTATAGATATTATCTAGGTACCTATACCTATTACCTACTAAAAAAAAAAAATAAAAATTGTAAGAGCTCGGTTTTAACTCAACTCAGAAGCTGGGATGATCTTGCATTGAAAAACTGGCCCTAACTAAACTTATTTCACTGCACCAGAACACCCCCCCCCCCCCGCCTAATCGAAATCTTACGTACCTTCACGTATGTAGGTATAGATACTTTACCTACAAACCTACGACCTACCTATCCCAAACAGTCTATAAAGCCTGAAATATCCACCGAACTTTATATCTACCTACCCATGCGAAGCTAGACCATTTGAGGCTGTGTGCAAAAGTGGTGTGTAGCCCTATCTTAAAAAAATGACATATATTTTGACTCTAATTTTTTTGTATTAGGGAGATAAATTATTTTAAACACAGTTTTATAAAATATAACATTATCCACTATTTGAAAAGAATACGTGCTTGTTTAAGTCGATTTAAAACCAATTAAAAAAATCGCACCAATTACAATAACTTCCAATGGGAAGTTAAAAAGTGGGTTCCGTCACTTTTGCACCCCGCGCCTCATTTTGGTCTCCTTGAAAGATGCAATGGTAATTATTGTTGCCAACGACTCACAAAAATATCTAATAAATTCCACAGCTGTACCTAGATAGGTATCTACAATCTACATACTGCCGATTTGTTGTCCTTTTATAATTTCTTACGTACCTACATAGGTATTCATCTTCCTATACTATTTTTACAGATAAAATTGAAACAGAAGTTCGTATATCTTATCTATACATAGGTAGATATATGTATGAGCTAGGTGGGGTAACTTTGTCCATCATATGTAATGTTTTTTGTGGGTAGATATGTCTTGTTGTCCATAACTGAAAAAAGATTTTCAATTTCTTTTAAATACATTGAATATCTAACACTCTGATTCAATTGCCAATTTCCCAACCTTCAGAGTTTGGAAAGAATGCAATAATTTTAGTAGCTATTACAATCAATTGAATAAAAAGACTTATTTTTATGTATTTTAACTTCATCTCAGTCTTTAAAATTCAAAAAGTAATTTGCAGTCAATTTTGAAGTCTTTTATATTGCAATAATTTTGAGCAGTTAAAATACTTAAAGTTAAAAGAATGCAATACTAAAGACTTCTTGAATTCTTTGAAGTCTCTTAAAAGTCTTCAAGATTGATTACATTCTTGAAACTTGAAGTCTTTTGATTCATTCAAAGTACCGTAGTCTTTTGAAGTATTTTTTACTTCAAGCAGTATTTTGACTCCAAAAGTCTTTTAACTGCTTGGAGTCTTTTTATTTCTTAGATTTAAAGTTTTAAAATACGGCCGAGTTGTAATAAATTGATTTTTTTGGAAAATTAATACTACAACGGGATTTTTTGAAATTCTAATTTTTAGTAGGGGTAAAAAGGGTAGACTCCAAGCAGTTAAAAGACTGGGAGTCAAAATATAGCTTGAAGTTAAAAAGTATTCAAAATACTGCAGTAGGTACCTACTTTGATTGGCTTCAAGAATGCAATCAATGTATAAGACAATTAAAAGACTTCAAAAAATTCAAGAAGTATAGTATTTCATTCTTTTAACTTTAAGTCTTTTAACTGCTCAAAATGATTGTAATATAAAAGACTTCAAAATTATCTGCGAATTACATTTTAAAGTTGAAATATGTAGATACTTAGAAAAAGTCTGCATTCACAAAGATAAGTCAAATGACTGGGATTTCGAGGAATGAAATACCAAAGATTTGCACTCTTTCCCAATTTTGCCTATTGGTTTATTTTCACTTTTAACACAAACAACAACAAACAAATTATAAAAACAAAAATGATTTCAACTGTCATTTGCACTAAGCCCTACTGATTGTCAACAGAGCTGTCATTTATACAGGATTTCAAAAATCAGCGAAAGCTGAAATTTCAAGTTTTAAATAAATTGTGCTATTTTGTTATTGTAAGAAGGTAGGTAGTTATGTATGCAAGTAGATCTGTCATTTTGGACTCACCTAACTATCTACTTCCCCTATACCTAAAAAAGCTTTAACATCAGTGGTGCACTCTTGCGGAAAAATAAATGCACTTCATATTTGAACGAAAAACTTAAAAGCAAACTGCAGTACCGAAGGTACCCTACCAATACCTACCGACCTCAGCTTGATACATAGAAAGGTATATGTAAGGCGGGAAATGTCATTCCAAGAATAAGTGCTGCACCCTAGCGGAAAACAATTGCACTACAAAATCAAAACCTCTTTCCATCAGCCCCTCCAAATAAAGTTTTGAACTTATTTCCAATTTCAAATTCCAGTATATACCTAAAACTATACCCTATCCTCCTAAAAGCTCTTTCTTATCCACCTACGTCCTACACTTAACCCAAGCAACATGTGTGAATGCAATGCATAACAGAACTACTAACAAAAATAATGGTGGCATGCGCCCTAAACACGCCTCTTAAAAAAGCTTTCTCCCATTCTTGATGGCTTATTTTCATTCAACTGGAAACAAAAATGTCCCAATTAAAATTTCTCCTCTTCCCTAGATTAAGAATGATGGTAGTTTTCAACACAATCAAATAATATTTATTTCCCAGTATTTTGTTCAAAAGGTTATAATTATGAAGTTCCGCCCCAAGTGATCGCAAAGCAAACACGAAAAAATTCCCCTTCCGCCATTATTATTATTATAATGCAAGTGCAAAGAGTACAGCTATATAGATTATATATTTCATGGGGTACGTAATTTCCCCTCACACTAACACAACTAAATGGATGACTTCCATTTATTTATCTTTGCTTGCTCTTTGGGTTGGCATTCGTTGGAGGGTATCATGAGTTTCTTTTCATTCTGCTTTTCAATTCGTATCGATTCGTTGTCTTGTCCTAATGGAACAACTCCATCACTTAGGTTCGGAGTTATGTATATTATTTTCCATCAGCTAGCTCTATTGATAAGGAACTTGAATCAGATAGAAGAGCAAAATGTTTTATTTAAATTACTACAAAAGCATGATTAGATAATAAACCTAGGTAGATAGTTAGAATTGTTAAAAAAGTGAAAGAAATTATTGTTTAAATCTGAGTGTTTTGATTGATTGACCTTAGTACGTATACGAATACGTACCTACCTATATCAAAATTTAAAAGTTCGAAATATTTTAATAAATTGAAAAGTTTGAACTGTCTACATACCTATCTTTTTACCTATGTCTATATATTTAACCCATATAGGTTTAATTCAAATCAGGATTTTGTTCTTAATCGTTTTACTTTGATGGTAGGTAGATAATTTTGTTCCTAGTGAATCTGAGGTTTGTTTTTAAAGTTAATTGAAAATAATTAGTTATCCTATGCAGGCTAGCTATAGCTATATTTGAACAGCAAATAATTGCCAGAAAAGTAAAGTTTGGTTTAATTATTTTATATAATTTTCGAAAAAAATCAAGTCAAAGTGCGCACTCTTGCCCCGAAGTTAGGGTAAAAAAAAATTTGGGTAAGAGTGTGCACATAATTTAAATGGGAAACTTAACATTTTTAAAAGCAATTAAGTCTCGCAAAACTTAATGTAAACAAACAGTTATTCTTCTTCAATAAAAGCAAGAAAAAAAAAATAAAGAAAAAAGAGTCATTCCATATGAAAACGTCTAGTCGAGAAGCCATTGCATTTTTGATTTTTTTCAAACTTTGTGGGAATCATCTCTAGGTTCCAAAAGATGGAAATCCTCTACCTCCCCTAAAATATTTAAAAATCATGATTTTAAGGATTTTTATTTTATTTTCAGAAATGATATTTTTAAAGATATCAATACGTTTGAGGTGTCATTTAAGATAAGAAAAACGGTAGTTTAAAAAAAAAAATATTATAATTTACAAAATCATAGCCAAACAGTATCAACCACGGTGCTGAAAAAACGAATTTTGTACTGTTTTTTCTTGATTTTTAACTGCCTCCCGTTTGCCGATTGTTAAATTTAACGCGCTAATATTCCTCAAATACTTAGAACATATATTTTCAAAGAAACAAAACCAAAAATCGACTCATTTTCTCACCCTTCGTATAAAATTTCGCTGCTTTAAAAATCAATATTTTGAAAAATTGAATTTTTAAGGCCATAATATCACTATGTTCGACAACAAACATCGAGATGAAATTTTAAGCATTGCTTAGCTTGTAGTTTCAGATTTAATTTTGAAGTTTTTTTTTGTTATATTCATCCATAGTGTGAGCGCACTGGTTTAAAGAAAGCACTATTTTTCACATAATTAATAACAAAAGTGATAATAGAATTTGAGAACCGCTATAACCAATATTCTGAACTTATTTATTTTTTTTAGATTCAATTTTGATGCCCTTTTTATGTTGAATCATCACTTATCGAAATCGGTCAAAAATTGTGAAAGCTATGTTTTTTTTTTATAAAATAAAACATAAGATAACATGAACAGGAAAATAAAAAGAAAAAATCCATCGCAAATTAAAACAGTTTTTTATTTTACCATTTGTCCCATTTAAGAATAATTTCTCTCCGAGTAAAAATAATCATAGCTTCTACAATTTCTAACCGATTTTAATCTCATTTGATTCGATAAAAAGAGAACTAAAATTAAATCTCAAAAAAAAAAAATCAAATACATTCAGAGTATTGCTCATAACGGTTCTCAAATTATAGTATCGGTTTTGTTATTATTTGAAAAATAGTGCTTTCTTTAAACCAGTGCGCTCACACTATGGATGAAAATAACAAAACAAAACTTTCAGAAAAGAAAGCTGAAACTACAAGCTAAGTATCTAATGCTAAAAATTGCATCTCGATATTTTTTGTCAAACATAGTGATACTATGGCCTTAAAAATGCAATTTTTCAAAATATGGATTTTTAAAGCAGCGGAATTTTATACAAAGGGTGAGAAAATGAGTCGATTTTTGGTTTTGTTTCTTTGAAAATATGTGTTCTAAGTATTGGAGAAATATTAGCGCGTTAAATTAAATCCAGCTGGATTTCCATCTAGAGATGATTCCCACAAAGTTTGAAAAAAATCAAAAATGCGATGGCTTTGCTATTAGACGTTTTCATATGGAATGACTCAGCACGATGACCCTGAACCTTGCAGACAATTCGAGTATCATTTTTTGGACTGTCACCAGCACCGTAAATCATTTTCGATTTCAAACATTTGATTGGTCATCGCTATGTCGTCTCAAAGTCTTGGTACCTACGTCATTTTTTTAATTATGCAAATTTTAAATGCAATCGATGGCTCATCTTTAAATCTCGGTACATACATCATTTTAAATTTTTTTTTATATACTGTAACAAAAAAGTTTTCATTAAAAAAGTAAAACGAATCACTAAAAAGGGTCTTTTGCATTCAAGTTTCTCTGTCATGTAGGTACCTAAGGGGCCAGTTATAGCTATCATTGAAAACCATCATTGAAAAATTGAGCTGTTGATTTTGAGACCCTTCGAAAGTTTAATCATTGAATATTTTAATGCAGAAATATAGCTTCTGACTTTAAAATTATTTCTCCTCCAAAAAAAAATCATTTTGACCCATATCTTCCCCATAACGTAACTTTTAATTTTTTCAATGATCGTTGGTAAGGTAGTTCATCATTTAAAAATTAAAAGACATTTTATGAAAAAAGTTGAGCCAAATCATATTTTGTTTTACCTAGAAATAATTGTTGTCAATTAGCTTTACTTTGGCATCAAAATAATCATTTATTTTTTCTTCAAAATCTCTCAAAATTGACAATTAATATTTTCAATGATGGTTTTCAATGATAGCTATAACTGGCCCCTAAAGGAGTTGAAAAAAAAATAAAATAAAGGTAAATATGGGGTAAGTATGCACAAATGAGTTGAAAAAAGATAATTTTACCAACAAATCTACTTTTTTTCTTTTTATTAAATTTAAATGAAAATTAGACACAACTTAGGGGAGATCTGATTAAGATGACATACTTTTTAGATAAAGCTGAACATAACAAAATCTAGGACTCATAGCAATGAAAACAAAGTCAATTTAGTTTATTTATGTTGAATTCTTTGCAAGCTTTTGACAGCCAAAAAATCGATGATTTTCTTAACATATCGATTTGTTTAAAATAAAAAATTGATATTTCTAAACAAAATCAAATTGTGCCTTTTTAGCAAAATCTACAGACACTATGAAGATTTGACTTTTCTCATTCTTCAAGTTAAATTTTTTCTTTTTACGCGATCGGAAGAACACAAATATTCCAAAGTGAATAATTTATATGTAAATTTCAGGAAATTACTACTAATAAATGCAAAAAATTGTGTTTTGATTGGATTAGTAATAATCAAAAAATAAGGTATAACACCTAAAGGGTAAAGTCGGGTCATATGGCACCACGCGGGGATATGGGACTCTTTCAATATTTCCCACTTAATGACTTTTTTTTTTAAAGAATGACTTTAGAACATCTTTAAGTTTCACACAAGCTTCTACCATGTGCAGTTGAAATCCAAGAAGCTTGTTTAATGTTTAAACTACAACCGAAAATACAAAAAAATTGTGATTTTTTTGTAAGATTATTTTTTTGTGTTGAAGGTTTTGAATGAACAACAACCACTTGTGTTGGCAACCACCGAGTATTACATTTGACTGGTGCCATATCACCCCTTCCTGATTCTAATAAATTGTTTGTTTTAATTTTAGAACATTTTTTTTGTTACTTTCGAGTCCCATTGCATTTTAATTGCAAGTCCCATTGCATTTTACGTGAATAAACAACAACTGTGGCAAAAAATCACTTAAAAAGTAAAGTTCCATATCACCCGCCAACAGGGGTGCCATATCACCCGCCATTTTTTTCACTTGTCATTTTTGTAATGTTTTTTGTTGTTAAACAAAAATATGTTTTGCATTATGAAATCCTCTAGTAATCAATTTTTATTGGTTTATAAATTAGCTACAGATTATATAAATCTATGTTTGAAATGATTATTCTGTTTACTTTTAAAGTTATAAGAAAAACAAAAAAGGGGTGCCATATCTCCCGCCTTTACCCTAAGTGCTTAAAATAATTATATGAGTCGTCAAACGGCACCGATGTATCCCTTGACTGATTTTAAGAAGGCCGTAGTTGGAATTCTTGAATAACCATAATTAAAATGTATTTTTGTTTGTTTGAGAAAACACACAATTGTTTTCGTTTATTTTTGCAAATATTCATTGTAGGTATAAATGATGAGGTTATTTCTTTCAAAATCTCGCGGACAACGAATGCACTTTGGAATATTTATTAATATCTGGGCGCAATAATTTGTGTGTGAAAATTCATGTCAAATGGTACTCACACAATCACATAAAAGAATCGATTTTTTTTAACAAAATTCTTTTCAACCAAAAAAATAATCGATTTGAAATTGTTGAAATGAATTCCAGATTCCACAATATTTGTTTATAACAAAAAAACTTAAAATTATAGAATTCAAACATATATCTGTGTAGGTACCTACCCTACCTATTTTAAAAAATTATTTTAAATTTAGTTCACATTTTTTTTGGTGAACGTAAAATTATATGAAATGTCAGTTTTGTATGGAGATTCTTTTTTTTGTACAGAAAAGCTGTCAGCTGAATTTTCAGTTGGGAATTACTAGCTGAAAATTTAGATGAAACGTAACTAAACGTAACTGAATGTCAGCTAACTTTTTATGACTTTGCATGAGCCCATTGCCTTTGGATAAGATGACATACCTCTCAGGGGCGTATACAGCTTTACTTCTTATGGGGGGGAGTTTCACGCCAAAAAAAAAAAAAAATAACGGAAACTAATACCTTTTAATAAAAAGTCTAGTGCCTGTATATTTTGTATACATTTTTTTTACATTTTACTGTGGGTCTATAAAAGAAAAGGGCAAAAGTCTTAATTAACTTGGTTTACTATTATAATACATTACTTATGTTAAAAATAAGTTAAAACAAATTAAAAGCGTTCATATCCTGGATAAAGATATTTTACTTTACCTCATTTAATTTCAAAAACAGTCAAGAATCAAAAGTCGGCGTGAAATAGCAGACTACAAATGAAATACTACATTTTCACTACGCCAAGTTAGGCACTTTCGTTGAAAATATATATTTGGATATAAGATAATTTCAAACAAATTTGCACGAAAATATGTGAAGATTTTACAAACGCACTTGATTGGAATCCATTTTAAAAGCTTTGAAAATCTTTAGTATGAATAAGAAAGAACAAGTATTTAACGAGTCTGTAACACAAAAGCTAAAAACTCGTGTTTGAAAGCACCGTGTACGAAAGCATCGTGCACGAATAAAAGTTGTACTCAGAGCCACATGCTCGAAATACAAATGTATTATACAACCGATGTAGGAAACTACATCGGTTTTCTTGCACGAAAATTTCGTGCACGAAAACCATGTGTACGAAAATGCTGACATTACTATTATTGCTTGGACTTTAAAACCGATACTACTATTTTTGCATGGCTTTGGAGCTGGCAACAATAAAGTAGAGTATCTAATGTGAACAGCAAAATAAAATAAGAGTGAGGGGTAATGAATACTATTTGGTCAGAGAGAAATATAAATAATATACATTGCACCCATGCATGGTATAAAGAATACACGGTATGCTGGATATGAGATGATAGTTCTCCATCTTGTCTTCGTGTGACCTCATAGCGAGTGACAGTGAGTTTTGTGCGGTTTTGTTTTCTTTCCTGTTTTGGTAGATTTCGTTTGCGAAAGTAATTATCTAGTGTGCTCTTCAAAAATATTTATTATTTCAACTTCTTTTCAAATAAACAAACTTTTATGTAAATATGCCAAATTACTGTTCTGTGAACAATTGATCAAGTTACTCAAATAACAAAACTGTCATATAACAAAAACTGTTCAAATAACAAAATCTGAGATTTTTTTGCTTCCCAAAATACTTAAATCTGAGTTTTATTTGGGTTAAATCATGTGGAAAAAAAATATGTGAATACCAACTATGCACGAATATACTCGTTGCATTTTAGTGAAGATGATTATTGTCTTAAACATAAATTAATAATTGTGCCGTTGCTAAAATCAAAACTCGATCCGAAAGCCATAACTTTAAATAATAGTAATAACCAAAATAAAAAACAAACGTAGGGTAAAGGCGGTAGTCTTAAAGTTTTTCTTATAACTTTAAAACTAAAAACGATAATAATTTCAAACATAGATTATATTATAATCTATAGCTAATTTATAAACCGAAAAAATGGATTACTAGGGGATTTCACTAGGCAAATCATATTTTTTTTCAATAACAAAATACATTACTAAAATGACAAGTGAAAAAAGTGGCGGGTGATATGGAACTTTACTTTTTAAGTGATTTTTTGCCACAGTTGCTGTTTATATACGTAAAATGCAATGGGACTTGACAAATTGTGCACTTCATGCACTCGAAAGTTACAAAAAACTGTTCTAAAATTAAAACCAAAAATGTATTAAAATAAGGAAGGGGTGATATGGCACCAGTGTAAATGTACTGAATTTGGGAGGGGGGGTGTTAGCATACAGTAGTGGATCTAGAATTTGGCTGGGGGGGGGGCTTGGTAGATTCAGTTTGAGTCATATATAATATATTATAGAAAACGTATTTTGACAATCCCACTTTTCCTTTTACAATAGTCTTATTATTTTTGTATTTAAATCCGCTTCTTTTGGCTGTTGATGGCAGTGTTGCCATAATCTCAATTTTATAATGCTACACCTCAAATTTTATAATGCTAGATCGTATGAGAGCTCACAAAACAAAATGCTAGATTTCAAAATGCGTATAAAAACGTCCATGTCGATGATTGAAAAACAAACATTAAATACCTAACATAAATACATACAAAGATTATATCTCCTTATATAACAAAAAAAAAAACGAAAACAAAACAAAATTAATGCAAAAATAACAAAACTTAAAGATTTCTATGTAAATAGGCATTAGGAACTTTTACAGCAAAATGTTTTTAAGTAGGAACATGTTTTAGTAGTTAATTATTTAATTTTAAATCAGTCAGACTTATTAAACTCTTATTTTTATAAAACGACATTATTTTTAGAAATAAATATATTATCTATTTTATTATTTTAATTAAATAAAGAGTTAGCCCAAAGTTCTTCATACAAATAATATTCTTCGCCCATAGGTTTTTCATACTTCGCCGAGAATCCAACTTCCTCTTTAACACTTCTTACAACCTTATAAGAAAAGCAGCATTTAGCTTCTATCTTCAGCCCCTGCTGTTCAATAATTCTTTTCCAATTTTATAACAAATTTTTGTTTTAATTATATTCGTTTGGCTGAACGAACAGGCGCTCAATCTCAGCGTTTGAAATGGGAAGTGAAAGCAATGCAATCACATATCGATCTAATTCATTAAACTTATTTTCCCCAGCTGCATTTTTAAAAATTAGTACCTAGATCCAAAACGCATTTTGTGTTTTGTTAATTTCGAACTTATGACATCTCATAGATTTCTTAACAGTTTTAGCAGCCGAATACTATATTATAATTCATAAAAGATTTTTTGACAGCTCAAACTTTGTATTGAAATTGATAACTGAATAGCAGAATAACAGAACAAAAGACCTCACTGAATAGGCCCAATTTGAAACAGATGCTGTAATTAATTAATTTCTATTAGAAAAAGTCCTGAATTATGTGAGCGTATGTTTGAATTTTCGTGATTTGACGTTATTAAGGTTAAATCACAATGCTTTGTAATTTTTTAAATATTTTTTTTCCAAATATGATATCATCAAATCAATGATTCGAAATCATTTTTGGCATTCAAGAATGCAAAAAATAAAAACAAGAATGCCAGAATGCCAGAAAAGCATTTAGCATAATTTTAAAATAATAATGACGTTATGGGAACACTGGTTGGTAGTTCTCCTGTCCATCTATTTGTCTTCTCTGTTTTCCTTAGAAATAGTTTGCCCATCAAGGTAGATGTAGCTATTGACATATTCTATTTCTTTTCCGTCTATAACAATTTCTTTTCGTTCACCTTTGCTCAAAAGCTTTGTTTTGTAGGCATTGCAAAGATTTTCTAAGACCCTTTCACACAAGAAAACTGAGTTGCCAGAAACTAGCTAGTTTGTAGGCGAGAAGGATGAGAGGGGAGATTTTTTTTTCTTTCCCTTACGCCCTTCTCGCCTACAAACTCCCAGTTGCCAGCAACTCAGTTTCTTGTGTGAAAGCAGTCTCACTCTACACCATTTTTTCTAAATCTTGACATGATGGCGCTAGTAAAACAATGTCGTCAGCAAATCGAAAACTATTGAGGAATACTCCATCTATTTTCAATCCCAAAAATTCATTATTTAATTTTCGAAATGTGTTCTTTACTGCACAAAAAATGCTGGTGATAGATAGTCTCCTTGGATATATAAAAGTAAATATAAAGGCTCAGTTGTTGTAACAGACTACTTATAATCTTAACTTATTATAACCACAGGTACCTTCAATTTTCAGCCACGTCAAGCTTTGAACCACAAGAAGAAATATTCTCTCTGGTTTTAGTCCCAATTCTTTTTTTTTTTGCAAAATTAGATAATTTCTTAGGGTGCTTTGTTGTTTCGTTTGGCATGTTAGTTGTTAAGCACCGACCCCGTTTCTTCAATTAACTCTTCAAGCTTTAGGCCAAAATAGGACTTGACAGTTCCTAGAGTGAAGCCTCAAAACTTTGCGAAATAGGGTAAGTTTTAAGGGAAATATTTGCTAAGCCCCGACCACGTTTTCTTTGTCCAATTCTTTTGAATCCATAGTCCCTAGCTGGTTTTTTCGTCCCAATTTTCTGTCGTTGTCAATTATTTGTAGCCCCGACCTTGTTTTTTTTGTAGAATTCCCTTCAGACTTTAGCCGCAACCTTATTTATTTGGGGCTTAGAAAACAAAAACATCACACATAAATTGCTTAGCCCAAGCCTCGTTATTTTGTCTGACTCCCATTCCCATCAAACTTCACTACCTACCAATATTTTAGACGAATATAAATTTCTTAACGTTGTAATGTATTTATTACTTTATTTCAATCAATTTTAAGAATCGGCTGTGGGGGGGGCTTTAGCCCCTATAGCCACCCCCTGGATTCGCCACTGGTGCCATATCACCCTTTGGACATTGCCACTGTTATTCGAAATGAAAAGTTATAGCGGTAAGAGTTGAGGTCACTTGTACTTTTTAATTGAATTTTATTCATTCACTCCACTTAAAACAGAAGTAATTTCAATATTTTAATATTTAAATTCCTTCATCTTCTTATGGTAAGAAGAAACAACAGACTGACAAAATTCACTCTTTGTTTTTCCGTTAAAACGAATACCTGACACCAAATACTTTCGTTTCTACACTAAATTTACAAAAATACAAAAAAATAATCTTACAAAAAAATCACAATTTTGTTTGTATTTTCGGCTGTAGTTTAAGCAGTTGAAAAGCTTCTTAGATTTCAACTGCACCCGTTAGAAGCTTGTGTGAAACTTAAAGATATTCTGAAGTCATTGATTAAAAAAAGTCATTAAGAGGGAAATATTGAAAGGGTGCCATATCCCTCGTGGTGCCATATTACCCGACTTTACCCTATACAAAAAAAAATAAAAACTATTACTTTAAACAGAAATATAGTTAGAAGTGTTTTAACAGTTATACGTGAAAATAGATGAAATTTGGCGTACCTATAGGTATTCTTACTGTTAGTGTTCTTAGGAAACGTTAAAAATTGTCCTTCAATAAAATTAGATTTTTTTGAAAATCACATTTACCTAAAGGAAAAAAATGTGTCGATTTTGATAAATTGGTTTTTCGCATATAGTGTGATACATTGATTGAAAAGTGTCACTCCCAAGATTACTAATATGCAATTTTAAGTCACTATGACGGTTAGTCTACGACTTTTAGTTTGCTCGCAAATCGAGTTTAAAAATAATAATCAGTTTTTTATATCATGCACATTGATTGAAACGTGCGACTCCTTAGATTACAAATATGTATTTTTTAAGTCGCTAGGACGCTTAGTTTAGCCGTAAATCAAGTTTATAGGTGTCAGCTTTGCTGCCTCCTGCACGCTTAGATTGTGTACAAATCGCGTTTAAAGATAAAAGTCGGTTTTAAATATCATGCGATACATCGATTGAAATAAGGTGGCACTGCCTTGATTACGAATATGTATTTTATTAAGGTCGCAAAAAGCCTTTCTGATAAAAATATTGGACAAAGTTGTTAAATTCTGTGAACCTAGTCGCCATTTCATCAAGGATTTCATCCGACTGGTCAAACGGTTCATCGCAAGGAGTTCCAAAGAAAACTTCTTTACCATAGCTATTGGCTTTTGCATTATGGGACTCATAGGTTACTTTGTAAGAGTAATCCACATCCCAATCAACAACATTATTGTTCGGTTAAAAAATATTGAATTAGTGCAAACAAAATCCTTTCATAATAGGGTTTCATCATAGTTTTGTAATATGTCTTTTTTTTTGTTAACATTAACATTTTTTGGTTAGAATAACTATAAATCGAAAGTTATCACATATGTAGGAAGATATTTGTTTTCTTTTTAAAAATAAATTCCTCTGTCATACAGACAAAACAAACAAAACAATTTCTGTATGTGTTCTTCATACACTCCTCGTCCTAAGGTTAGAAGCAGTCATTTTTGAGAATTGAATTTGATTTGTCTCGTGTTATACGCCAAAGAGATCGAAATTTTATATGACACAAGAGAGACCTCAAGAACAAAAATTAACGGCAGCCAAGAGAATAAATGTTAGCTGAGTCACTTTTTTAAGTAATTTTATCGCGTCATAAGGTTAGGAGCACATACAAAATTGAAGAAAAACGATGGTTTAAATTTTTTTTAATTTTTTTTTTTTGACAAATTAATTTACTTAACAGTGTGTGCTGCCACCAGCTTTAAACAAAAATTAAAAAATTCGATGTTTAAGAGAGTTATACAGTGATTTAAGATATTCAAGTGAAATTTTAATCAAGGTCAAATTAACGGTGTGAATCAGTCATCGCATTTCTTCGATTTTTTGTATACTTTTCATGTGAGCCATCCCAATAAATTTTCTCTTATTTTGAAGTCCGGTGAATAGGAGACCAAGGCAGCAATAGAACATTTTTCCTTAAAATAATGATTTAAACACTCGAGCTGCATGAAAAGGAGCATTGTTTTGTTGATAACCAATGCGGTTTGTCCAAAATGATCATTGTTTCGCGAAAACAATGCTTCTGGCAATGTTTTGTAGTACCAAGATGTCTGGAAATCAGGCATCTTAGTACTTTCAACTATGCCAAGTTAATTGTTACCTAATAGGATATTGCGGCCCAGATCATTACTTTATCATTACCTTCCCTGTTGTGATGACGGTTCAGAAATCGTTCCTCTTTTCTCATATCGTGGAAAAATTACTATAGCCAACTTGTTGAGTTTTTATTAGAGATATTAGTTATTAGTTATCTGGGCCGCGATATCCTATTAGGGAACAATTAACTTGGCAGTTGAAAGTACTAAGATGCCTGATTTCCAGTCCAGTACTACAAAACATTGCCAGAAGCATTGTTTTCGCGAAACAATGATCATTTTGGACAAACCGCATTGGTTATCAACAAATAATGCTTCTTTTCATGCAGCTCGAGTGTTTAAATCATTATTTTAAGGAAAAATGTTCTATTGCTGCCTTGGTCTCCTATTCACCGGACTTCAAAATAAAAGAAAATTTATTGGGATGGTTCACATGAAAAGTATACAAAAAATCGAAGAAATGCGATTTTCCGCGAACCAATGATCTTTTTGGACAAACCGCATTGTTATTTAAAGTGATTTTTGATTCGGATGGACATTGGTTGAGATAAACTTGAAAAACCATTTTTAAAATCGAAAATTTGTTGGTTTTTCAACAATAACTTTTTAGGGATATCAAACAAAAATTTAAAAAAAAAAAATTGTAGAGAACATGTTAAGCTACAAAAGTAAACAAAAATGACTACTCTACGACTAATAGCGGTTGAGAAAATTGAGTAAACACTTTTAAACACCTTTTTCAAAATGGCGAACACTGCAGAGGGTTTTTTTATTGGAAAAATGTGGTTTTAGAATCCCCAAGAAGTACTCTTTAGAATAAAACAATAAAATTCTCCTCCCGAATTTTGGTAGATATTTTCAATTTTTTTTGGATAATTTGATTGGACTAGAAGAAAATTTAAGAATTATGGATTGAATACAAAATATCGTAGCTCGTAGGTATTCCATTGCCATGAAAATAAAATTTCTTAGTGAATTCTAAGTTACGAACATTCAAATTCTCTATTGAATTCTGAATTTACCAATCGAAAATCCTTTTAGCTTTCTAGGTAACCAACTTGCTATTTTTTCTATGAGGTTACTAAATAATTATTTCAGACTAACAAAATTATCTTGAGTTCTCGGGGGGGAGGGGACATGACCCGTGACTCCCCCCTGTATACGCCGTTGATACCTCTTCTTATTTATCTTCGTTGCAGAGCTCGCAAATGAATTGTTTTATTTTATGATCAACACCGGCACACAATGCGTTGCATTGCACCATTTAGTGCATGATGCTTGGCAACATATAGCCTCTCCTGGACGTGAAATACTGAATACCTAGCTCACTGCAGTAAATAAATGCAAGACACATCGTCATCATCGTCTGAAAAGTCCTGCGGAACATCATTGTCCGGTAATATGGGCCGTTTTGTTACTTTCGAGATCTTATAGACTCTTATTACGATTCTTTTTTTCATTTTTTGCCTGAACCTAAGCTAGCTTTAACATAAATAATAGATGGGCTTCAAGTGAGAACTTGAGATCCTGCAGCCTTACTTTTTATTATAATACTCAGGTAGGTACCTACTACAGAAAGTTTAATATAAATGTCATCTTATGGAGAATTTTATTACAAACAGATTTTGTCTTAATGTTTCTTTTCCTTAGATTCATATTTACACAGTTATATAGGAAAATAACAAAAAACAGGGAGCGAATAATGCACTTTCTTGCACGTTTCGACTTTTCCTGCAAAAAGCCCCATTCTCGTTGTTTATATTATTTCTGATCGAATCCCACAAAATCTAAGATGGTCATGCTTTATGTTACATCCACATATGCTTCAATTTTATCCTAATTTGCCTGGACTATAAGAGGTATACCTACATATTTATAATTTTAAGAATAACTATACCAGCTTTTGATTTTAAATTTTCCCACCTGAGTTTAATTTAAAGATTGAGTTAAAATTCCAAAAAAAAAATTACAATTGAATTGCAATTGAATATAGAAATTAAATGTGTTTATATAAATGGTTCTAAAATATTTGTATATCGTTTACGAGGAAACATTAAAATTATTTAAAATAATAATTTTGCTATTTTGTAATTTAATAACAAAAAAGTCAAAATTAAAAAAACAGACATTTTTGTTATTTGATTTTATTCGTTGGTAAACAAATTATTTATAGGTAGGTGCATATAGATACAAATTTTAAATGCAATAGGTATATTTTTCGGCTTACTTAGACCACGGGATACAAAATTATGATAAAATCAACCAAACCATTCGTTTTTTTGTCGAGAATATGCAAAACAAGGCAATTTACTCATAAGGCCTCATAACTTTATATCCGTTATTCGATTTGTATGGCTATAAATCTTGGAATGCAGTATACCTTATTATAACTGCTCTAGAGATAACATGTGCGAAAGTTTCATCAAAATCGTTAGAAATCGTTGAATAGAGCTACCCCAACATAAGTTTGAATTTCTTACCTATGGAATCTCACACTAAATATGAAGTGAATCCGTCCATTCGTTTAGGGTATAGTTCGATGTGAATCAGGACGCACACGTAACAACTTTTTTGGTTTACTTACTTCATCATCGCGTAATGTTAATTTTGATATAAATCTCGAATTTTGTATATATGAGTACATCACCTACAATCCCACATCATAGGTAAGGTGACTATAGATAGGTTATAGGTACATTTTTGCCAAGTTTCCATCAATAATCAGGCATCTACCAAAGTTATAAACATAAAGTATGATTTAAACAAAAAACATACTTTCTAGTTCCTATAAACAATTTCTAGACCAATATCTGCGGTGAGCGAATTGTTCATAATGTTTAATACTATAGTTAGTTTTAAACGTATTAAAAAAGTTATATACATAGTTATATTATCTGCCTAATAATTTTTCTCGAAATATATAGCTACATTTGTATTTAAAAAAGCTTTTGAGGTCTATATCTACGTCTATTTAGCTAAAACTGATACTTAGTTTTTGTTCACGGTTTGTTGCACAAAGAAGTATACCTAACATAGTTACCTACCATAAATATTTTGTTAAACAAAGCATAGAAAGAAACTAGATGAGCATTATTTTATTTTTTAAATTGCATTTTAATTCAAATTCAACGCATTTGTTTTAGGGTCAAGTTTGATAAATTGTATAACAACTTGAATTAGTGTTTAGTTGATGAATACAATCAGTTTGATCTAATGATTGTTTGGTCATTTCCAAACATAAGTTTTTCCTACTGTTGAAATAATTATGAACAAATTTATAATAAATAAGTGGTAATATCTTCAAAGGCAGCGATGCTGTATTATGCATATGGCGAGACGCTATTTTTGCCTATAATTTGCGTGAGTGAGTTAGTAGATAATAAGTAGATATAAAAATATATTAGAGAAAAATGTTTTGTCCAAAAACATTAAATAAAGATAAATCAAAACTCATTTAATTTTGAAATTTTAAGAGTTTAGGTCTTATAAAATTTAAGCACACCGCACATAAGTATAGATATAGCTAACAATTTCCATTATTATGCGATTCATTGAGGCTTGAGATATTGAGGTAGCATTCACATGTTGATGGTTAAGTAGATTTATGCTTTATTGCATTCATGCCGCAGTTGCTGGCAATTTCAACCAAAACGACTGCAAGTATGGCTTTTGTATGCAGAGGCCAACTGTTGATTGGTGCACATTTTTGTATAAAATGTAAATGTAAATTTTCTATATATATATATGTATATATAGTTTATCGATGAATCGCTTTTTTGTTGGAGTAGAAATAACCTTTCGGACCGTTCAATACAAGTCGTTAGATAGTTTTAAGTCTGTAATCCACAAAATAAATGCTGGCGTCCCTCAGGGCTCCGTTTTGTCTCCTACCTTATTGCTTTATACCTATTCATTAACGATCTGTCTGAAACTTCTCTACTCCATTCAACTTTTTTTTTGTTGACGACATGACAGTATATATCGCAGCTTCTCATATTCGTTTTTAGATTCACATTCATGTCTTTTGAGCGTGTAACTTCAACGACAGCGTATGATAAGCTCATTATATACTAATCTCTTAGAGCATTGTTCAATGGGGAATCAAAAATAGCGTAGAATCTAATGCTTCAAGAACTCAATACTCGTTAAAATGAAACGCCCCATGTTTCTATCATTTACATTGAGAAAACTGATTAAAGTTTTAAGTCCTCGGTATGTGTATCACAGTTCACCTGCCTTGGAATGATCACGTATTCGCCGCCGCCAAAAATTCTGCTAAGTAATTAGGTTTTCTTCGACGATGCAAGAAATTTGCCTCCCCGTTTCTTATCTGACTGTGATCTACTCGAATTTAATTCTCACATTTGGGAAAGTGCTCCTATAACTCACTTGAGAGTCTTCCTAAGAGACAGCACTAAGTAAACAAAAACTGCTCGTTTTGTTAACCCTATACAAAAAAAAAACTTTAAGAAGGATAGGTGACAGAACTATAGTCAAAACATTTACCATCTCTCTTGAACGCCGCCCGCCGCAAGGGCCAAAATTTAGCCCTAAAATTTCTTGAAATGCTAAATAAACTGCAAATTTGGAGCCTTTACTTCAAGCATCTAGCCTGCTTAGTTCTCGAAATACCCTCAGACCTGCTAACTTCACTGTGTAGTTGGTGGGAGTTTTAAACCCATTTGTTTCGGCAAACCGAAGTAGCAGCGGTTTTCTAGGTCAATTTTTCGCTGAATTTTCACTAAAGTGTTATAAGTGAGGTTAATGTTTACTCCGAAATAGGTGAGATCCTTAAAAACTTCGAAGTTTCTGCTATCAATAGTGAAGTTTTGTCCTAGCCGGTGGACAGATGCTTGTTTGTACTTAGCAATTAAAGTGTTGCAAAACGGCTTAAGACGCTCACGCAGTATACGTTCGATAGGATCTTATATTAGCGGCAGGATATGCATCGATAATTCTTGTAAGACATTGGATCGTCTTTTTTTGAAGATGGAGCATATGGAGCTGATAATCCAAATCACCGGACCCCCAAACTTAATTGGTGATGTGCCCTATCAACACATCTTCTCCGTATTTGAAAAGTTCCGCTGTTAATTCATCAGAAGTGACCGCGCGGCCTTGTTGTTCTTTAGCTTTTTTATAGCGAAATAAATTTCTTCTGCTGGAGGAACTTGGTCTTCATTGAGTAGCGCTGGGTTTTATTCTTGCCCTATCATCACTTGTTTTACTTGATGCCCCAGGCGTGAACGCAGGAAAAAATTTCGGGTGGGGGGGTTTTGAACAATTTTAAATGTTATTAAATATTATATTTTATCACAAAAAGTCGAATTCTTGACTTGAAGGACAATAATGTTTCAACTCCGATTTAAATAAAATTACAAAACTTATTCTAAAAAAAAAACATTTTCTCTGAATTAAAACATTCATTTGCCAGCCTGAGCAGCACAAGATTTTTTAGTTTTTTTTTTTTAATCGACAAAAAAAGTAATTATTTCATGATCATTTGCATAAAAATCTCAATTAGTTTATTATTAAGAAAGTCGAAAATAAAAAAAAATGTAATGTTAGAAGGTTCCTGATTTCATTTAAATTGTTTCCTGTCGAGGATTAGACTGATATTTTTTGAGAAAGAAATTATTTTGTTCATATTTGTATATGCATTGTGGTCCTTTTATGAACAAATTTCTATAAGCATTTATTGACTGGTTTGTATTCAAAGACTGCTAAATTCCAATGCTTAAGAACTTTGGGCGAGTTCGTATTGCAGAAATCTGCGGCAAGCCTAGTAGTTGCTTAGCTCTCCATATCGATTTTATTTGTCTTCTGCCCGCAAAAATCAAGCAGGCGGAACCCAAAACCCCCCCTCTGCGTTTGAGCCTGGAGTAGTATTATAGGTACCTACATACATATAACTGAGGACATGGATATCTACTAAAGTTACAACATATTATATCACCTGGAAAACTGAAAACTCAAGAATTAAGAGTGAAATTGTATGGCGAGGAAGTTAAATTCATACATTTCGGGGGGGGGGGGGGGGGGGTTGAACCCCCAAAACCCTCCCTGCGTTCACGCCTGTGATGCCCATTTAGCAGCTGTTGGAAATGCTGCTTGATACACCAACTATTTTTTTAGGAAATCAAAAACTTTAATCTCAGGAGTTTGATCATAACCCATTTCATAAAATTAAAATTAAGTCTTCATTAATGTAAGTGGTGCGTATACCTAACTTCATTTTAATTTCAACGGTATTATTGGTGATATGATATTATAATTAGAATTGGAAGAAAAAAAAAATAAACAACACCTTTATAATAATATAAGATCAAAACCTGTGCCTAAAAAAACATTAAATTTTTAACAAAGAACTTTATCGCCATATCTTAAAAGCGAGCGTGAAGTGGTTCATCATATCGTTTGCCAAACCAAGCCAATTAAACAGTGGCGTTTGTTGTCATTAACTCAGCGGCGGCGGCGGTGGCGCGGTGGCGCTGATTATTGTTGACATAAAGTTATGTATACATAATAAGCTTTTCGACAAAGACCACTATACGCACTTTTATCAGAATGTGCCAGTGCAAGAAGTTCGTACCAAAGGAGGCCAAATGAGCGAAAATGCGTCGTCCGTTGTAAAAGGCGCAAAGATAAAAACACCTTCCATCACTTTCAAGTTGCCGCTTTTGACGATTGTTGCTGTGGATATTAAGTAGGTATTCTTATTGGGACTGGAGTTGGAGTTGTACATACATACGTATATCAGAATCTCATCATTGTTGATGATTAGATGGCAGACACATGCCCAACGCATTTTATATCCGATGGTTCTGGTGCTCCCGTTTTCCCCCGCAGGCTATAAGGGTCCCTCCGAATGCAGTAATTTGCTATAACCGTTGCGGGCGACCGATCAGGCCATGGCGTCAGTCTGGCGGCGACGGAAATAAATGTTTGATTTGTTTTTTTTTTTTAATTTTTATTTATTTAATTTTTAATTAAACTGACGATTCTTATTGATAGATTTTTATCTAACTCTTTGTGGTTGAACACCTAGTAGAAGCCTTGCTTTGCTTGTGTTTAGTGAAGGGTGAAGACGAGTGAAGGTGAATTGAGTTGATAACCCATGGTGTGACACATTCGCTATAGGAACTTTATTTGTAAAGAAAACGATAAGCTATAGTAATTTTATCGAAAGAGTGATACATGCAAGTGGAAAAAGTGTTGCACAAAGTGTGGCGCCATAAAAGGAAGAATTCTTATCAAAAAAGTATAGGTACTCTATAGCAATGCTATAACAAATGTTGAAACTTGCATGCGATAATTGCATACCTACTTACACATGCATCACAGACTATTGTAACTAGTTCAAGTGAGCTTGGCGCTAAAACGTTTTTATGTAGGTTGTGTTTAAAAATTAAAAATGGCTGTTAAAACTTGAGCAATAACGGGTAGGTTGTAAAATGTACTCATAATTTGCGCGATTCATATTGCATTTTAAAAAAAATGTCAATCACTCATCAATTTTAGATTGAATTTTGAAAAATGAGAGTTTGAAACACTTGGAAAAACTTGTGTGAACTCAGCACAGGTGTGTTGAATCATCCCATACATTTCTGTATAAATAGCTGTTTGTATTCATTACATCATAAAATCTGTACTAGATGTACTATGTACATTTCTTAGTATGATGAAGTCAATAATGAGTTGTATAGACTCATCGTATGATGAAATGACGGCTATATCTGAAAAGTTCATAATTATGTTAAGAGTAAAGTTTCTATTCGGTATTTTATGTTTTCATTTCATAAATAATATGTACCTCCTCATTACACACATAATTGTATGTATTCATTACATCACAATGGGTATAAAAAAAATATTGTTATCTGTCTTTCGAGCTAATTAAATGCTGATTTTTGCGAAGAACAAAATTTTTTAGCTCGCCTAGTTTTTAAGTTATTGACAATTCGGCTAAAATAAGTCTGAAGTTGGCGGACGAAATCTAAAATAAATGCTCTGCAGCTGTGAAAAACTTGATTTTGTACCTAAAATAGTTTTTATTTTTTATTCAGATTTCCCCTAAATATAAAAGTAAGACTGAATGTTAATCTCAAGACCTGGACGGCCACTGCGGAATTCCACATTCATTTTCCACAAAACTCACTGTCGTAGTTGTGGGAACCGACAGTAAAGGGAAACGTATGGTAATTTTCTATAAGGAAGGCCCTTTTTGACGACCTCAACAAACTTTCTGAGCTGAATCAGATATACTTGATCTCCTTTCTCAACGCGACGAAATGGCTATAGCACGAGCGTTGCAACTCCTGTTACCGGGTTCTCCTTCATACGTCTAGGAGTGTGAGCTAACGGAACGAGGATCGTTCAAAGGAGTTTTCTGGTGCAGAAGAACTGAATGACTTTAAGATCGTATTGGTTTTCGCCTCTGTGTTAAGTCTAGTACGCTGCTGATGTGAAACGAAAAATTTCATACAAAAATGACATGACGAAATCATAAACGAAAAATTTCGTTGTGCTTTTCGTTCTGTGGAACGCTGTTCGACCAGCGAAATTGATGATTATACCAAATTGTTTTGACAAGTATCTACTCTCTTTTCGCACAGAATTAATAGCCTGAACAATTAATTGTGTGCGGAAAAATGACATTTGGGTTTGTTCGTGTTGTTATTTGTTGTTTCATTATATCAGCACTGTTTTTGTTTTAATTTTTTCGTTAAATTTTGATTTATTGATTTGCAATTTGTGGAACTCTCAATAAATATTTTTCCACTATGTTTTCGTAACCATTTCGTTGTCTATTTGCAGACCACAGGAAAATTTCGTTTCACATCAGCAGCGTAATAAGCTTAAGCCAACAAGCTGCCTAGCGTTAAACAGAGTGGTTTGTTCAGGCGCAGATGGATGGCAGTTCGATCGAGTGAGTGTCCCAGTATCCTAGCCTAGTAAGCTTAGTGCTATTATGCTTTAAGGCACAAACATAACCTATATATCGGTAAACAATTAAACCAAGGCATATGTCTGGTTACATGTGCAAATGGAGAGACCCCTCGGTAAACTTATGTCAAGCTGAAGCACACGAAGGCTCGCTGGACCGACACGTCCCAACAAATTGCCTAGTTTGGCATATGGTGGTCATACTCAGTGGGTAGTCGGTTGTCCACGGGGGCTATGCACGTTAAATACATAATAAACTACTTGCTTTGACAGGTCTAATAAGTTTCAGTACTAATCGGGTCACCGAGCAAGGTGCTCGAGGCCGCCATTTCTACCTACTAAACACCTACCTAGGTATGAAGTTAGCGGACGAAAACTCGAAAATAATCGTGTCGATTACAGAATCCGCAAAATTTTATTCCCGGGGAATTGACTCGATCCGCAACCACTTTGGTGTGGCAATTTTTTACAGCGGATTCTCTAATAGAAAAATTGGAACAAATTTGTCGGAAGCCATCCGCATCAGACCATTCATCGGATACTGTAATCGAGATATGATAATTTGTACCTTAAATGGGTCTATTTCAAGTTAAAAAACTGCACTTTCTATCCGTTAAAACTGGCGGACAAAATCTGAACAAAAATGAGATTTTAAATTGTTTTCTTTTGCCAGAAATTGTAGCTTTTTAAATGCTTAATTCCTGCGCCAACGCAGGAATTTATTTATTTAAGTTCCAACTGACAAAAGTAAGTCAAAATGGGCCTTCTAAAATCTTAAAACATGACAAAAATTTAATTATTTTTTTTTTTTTCAAAATTTGAACTTCTCTGAACTAAAGGACCCCTTTTTAGCTGGTATGGATTTTTTGACAAGTTAATTCCTTAACGAATTGAGGACTTCAAAATTGTTAGTCAGCCTATTCCTGGATGAGATGCAAACAAAACTGTAACTTTGGAGCTCTACTGAACTCAAGAACTAAGCTATGCATGCTAAACGAAATCAGTAAGGCTCCAAGTTTGTTTTTTTTTCTATTTCAGGAATAGCCTGGGTTCACTTCCAAGTCTCGTCCACCTAAAAAATAAAAAGTTTTTTTCAGGGCTACTGCCTCTTGCGAGGAATTGACAAATCCTCCAATAGTATAACTTCTCACTTGTCATGGATAAGTGCTTCTCGTCTAGTCGTTCGGATTCGGCATAAAATTTTAATTCCCTTCCATTCCTGTCGAAACGAGCATACAGGAATGGTTGCGAGTTGTTAGTCGATAGGCCCAGGTTCTTCACGAACCGTTGCGCCACCCAATTTATTTTTATTTTTATTTATAATTCCTTAAGGAATTAAATTCACTGTGAAGTAAGGCAGGTCACTTAATTACACCCACAATTTGATGAACTGCAAAACCGGGAACAGAAATGCGTAAAAAAGAATGGGAACGAAATATTGGGCCCATTACCTTAGACAGGGATTCAAGCTAGAAATGCTTGTATGACAAAAAAAAAGTCAAAAACCAATAACAAAATAAAAAAAAATTATAGCAAGTGTTTGAAATTTTAGACTTAACAAAAAAAAAAAAAAAAACATGAATCGATGCTTTCAGCCACACGTTCCCCATTTGAGTTCGTTATTAGAACGTGCCAATTAGGTCAATTACCTCAACATATGCCTTGTCTAATTTCGAAAGGTAGAATTATAATACATTGCTCAAGCGATCTTATTTTTTTTTTTTAAGCTAACCATTTAAGATTTTCACTTTTTTGAAGCAATCTTCGATGATATTTTTATTTTTTTTTATATTTCTGGAACTAGGAGTTAGGTTTCATTTATAGGTATCTTTATATGAAACCCGACTGCGTAAAATGATCACGACCGATTACCTTGTGTAAGATATTGGTGCGTATAGTCTTCTCCGGTTCTTATGGGGCATGGCATATTGGCGTGAGCATTGGGCATATTGCTATGCAAACCATGAGGCTTTACGAGCGAATCATTTTCCGGTTCAATGGGCACAAATGAACATGTACGGACATCCTCTGGAGCGGCAGCGCTTATGCGGCAGTTAATTATAATATTAGGACGACTCGGCGTTGGCAAACTAAATTAGAATCTAAAGAACAATTAATTAATGTAAATCGAAATGCATTCGAAACTCTATGCTTTGCATATTGTGGTCAGATAGATGGATGGAATGCTCATAAATAATTCACAAAATGTTGGCTGTCTTTTTTGTTCAAGGACGGGGCGGGCATGAGGGGAGTCTCGCCAGTAATTAAAAAGGACCGAGATGATGTTTCGTCGCGTCGCTGCCATGCCGCGGCCTTCTATGGTCGATGCAAAGACGATGATGATGACAACGACCGATGCGAGGCGGTGCGACGGATGGGACCACCACCGCTATGCCACGGCGACCGCCATGAAACAGCACAGAGTGTCACGCTTTACTTTGTTTTTTTTTTTTTTTTTTTTTTTTCAAATTAAAAATGCAGAGCACCCGGCATCGAGTGTTTCATTTAATTAACAAAATTGTATTCGAGTGGCCCATCATATGACATCCGGGTTGCGCCTTGGCATGTGCCACATATGTATGAATATATCCCTATCTGTATCAATTTCTAAAAAGAATATGAGTTGATAGCTGAAATGCATATTTCCTGGCATTGCTTTGTTGATTTATTTATTTTATTTTATTGAATTTAATTTTAAGTAGGTCTTGGTATCTGAATAAGTCTATATACAATGTTGGGCAAGAAGTTTAAGTGGTGAATCATGGAGAAATATTGATATTAACCGAGGGTTTACATAATTATAATAATTTTTAATTCATAAAGTTTGTGGAATTAAAAGACATCAAATCAGAATAAGATGTAAAGGGCGTGTTTATAGAGCTACCCTTCTTACTTTGATATGAAATAAACACATACAAATAATATCTATAATGTTTAATTGAATATACTTAACGGAATATGAAAGAAAGCACTTAAAACGGAAAATTCGCACAAATTCATCCAAGCATTCATTCTCAAAAAATTGTCACAATGGTCATTTTTCTTTATTTTTGGTATAACTCGAAAACTAGGCCGAAATTGAGAATTTTAATTAAATGAATTTTTGTTGGAAATAAGATTTTATATTAAAACTAGCTGACCCGGCGAACTTCGTTCCGCCTAAATTTCGTTAATGTAATGGAATTATCAAACAATATAATGGAAAATAATGAATGGTTGACAACAGGCGTGAACGCAGGGGAGGGGGGGGGGGGTTTGGGGTTCAACCCCCCCCCCCCCCCCAAAATGTATGAATTCAACATCCTCGCCATACAATTGCACTCTTAGTTTTTGTGTTTTCAGTTTAAAACCCCCCCGAAATTTTTTCCTGCGTTCGCGCCTGGTTGACATACTATTTTCCAAACTCAAAATATTGAAAAAGAAATTTGCTCCAAGGATCCTGTTTCTACTAAGTAAATAATAGAAAATTATGTTTCAGAATGTTGAGTTTGGATATTAATTTCTCAAAAACTATCGATTAAAATAACTTTACTTAAAAAGCAAATTCAAGAATGGGTTTCTGTGTTCAAGATAAGATAAGTTATAGGAGAATGTTGTGGATGTTACCATTGTTTTTCAATAGTGTTGTTTCTACCTTAACTCATATTTTTAGAAAATTTTCCCCTCCCATCTTAACGGGGGTATATCTACCCCCCTTCCGGTATGATTGTTCTATTATTTTGGCTCAACCTACATGCTCCAGTGCTTTGATGCATTTATGTCAACCATTCTTTATTTTCCATTATATTGTTTGATAACACTACTTGTTATATATATTTTTATATTTTTTTCTAGCGCTTAATTTTGAAATGCTGTATATTGGAAACCATTCGGTCTACAGAGATGGTTTTGGGCTTATATTGGAGCAAAGTAAGTTACTTTTGTGACGATGACCAATGAGGAAAAGAGATGACTATACCGGCAAGAATGAAAATACTCGCCTCCCAACACCATCAACATTTGCACATCACTCCTGTTAAGATCGTGGTACAACGCAGACGTATTTTATAATTGCTTCCCAAAGAATATTTTCATATTGTGACCCGGTTGTAAACTTTTACTTAGATACATTAATTAAATAAATGATTAATTAACCAAAGTGTACTTTGTACGAACTATTTTTTTGAGTTTGAGTAAACTATTTTTGAGTTTAAGGAATCTGAGTTTAAAGAATCAGAAGTGGGATGAACCTGCAAATTGTGAAGTTAAGTGAATGGTAACTTATTATAATTATTTGATTTACGAACTGCAGCAGTAGCCGCAGCAACGTATTTATATTGTTTTGAGTTTATAATATTGATTTGGTCAGCAATATCGATTGCTAAATGGTAGAAATAATGTGAATAAATTATCTTAGTTATAAAGCGTTGGGACAAACCGTTTTAGAGATTATAACGGTCAGTCTGATCAACACTATGTTATATACTGGTGTATGTGTGCAAAGGGAAGCAGTTGTATTTTGTCAATGTGTAGGTACCTATATAAGTGTGCGAAGAGAGTAGATGGATAATCAACTTGGTGGAATGCAATGCACATGTGGGAGACGATATTTTTGGTGTACGAAAATTTCGAATTCAACGTGCACAAAAGAGGACAGATATATACTTCCGTACATCCATGTAGACTTTCGGTGTACGAAAGAATAACACGATGGGTTGGGAAGAAATATAAAGAGAATGAATAAATACATCTGTGTAGACTTTCGGTGTACGAAAGGACAACACGATGTGTTGGAAGAGAGAAGAAGAAGGTATAAATGAATACAGCTGGATAGTCTTTCGGTACACGAAAGAGCATCAGATGTATGGTATGGAAACGTAAAGAAGATGCATGAACAAGGTGATCGCACTTCGAAAAAAAAAAAAAAAATAATAATAATAATAATAAAAGGAGACAGGAAATTAACATATTGAAAGTTTTGAAAGCACAAGCAATTACAGGCTGCTTCCTAAGAACAGTTAGTACACGTACAGTAGAAAGAGAAATTAAGGTAACTTCTATGGTGTAAGGTTTTACCAGGATAGAAAAAGTTATGAAATGAGCTTCTTCATACATATGTATTTGGTGAAAGCTATAAATATTATATACGAACTATTGGTTTATGAGGGTTTTTTTTTTATTATGTAAAATTATTGTTGCACAAATAAAGATTTGTCGAATGCCAGTTTCGATAATGATATTGATATTATATTAAAATAAATTCCGAAGTAAAACATAGAATACGATATGTATATGGGTATTTTTTTTTCCTTGTAGATAAATTAAAATGGAAAAACTCAGCACAAAACAACTACAAAGTGAGCTAAAGAATAGAGGGTTGCCGACATCGGGAACCAAAAGGACATTGGTTAAACGAATCCTTACCTACGACAAAGAAAAGCAAGGTCAGTCTATGCCTCAATCGAATGAGAACTCATCAGCCGCTGATTCTGGAGCCCCATCCACTGATGAAATACCAACTGTATCGGAAGCAGGAACGTGTGAAGACCGAGTAATGCGGGAAAGAGAGTGGGACATCTTGAGGAGAGAAAGGAACCTATTGGAGAACGAAAGAACCCTTTTTATGAAAGAACGTGAACTCGCCAACAAACTCAAACGTCTCGAAGGGCCCGGCTCTGTAAATGTGGAAATCCAAAGGCAAAGGATTCACTGTAGCATAAAGGACATTGCTGATGTGCTGCCGATGTTTACTCCAGGCGATTCGACATCAATGTCGGCCGATAATTGGGTGGACCGGGTTGAGACCCTAACTAAGATATACGAATGGGATGAACGGGCGCTTCTTATGGCAGCAGCATCAAAAATGAAAGGGCCTGCAAGGTTCTGGTGGGACACTACCCAAGAGGGTTCCGGATCCTGGACACAGTTGGCAATGGGGCTCAAGGCGAATTTCCCTTACCAACAGAACGAAATTGACATACATCAACAAATGGCACGCAGAACTAGACGACAGAATGAATCAATTGAAAATTTCTGTTTTGAAATGAATATGATGGGGAAAAGAATCCATCTTGCAGATAGAACCATCATACAGTATATTTTAACAGGCTTGAATAACCCACAATTAAGCTCTAGTCTAGCGGTGTCAAACTTTAACACCATTGCCGAACTCATCGAGAAAGTAAAATGGTCTGAAAGTATCCGAGAAAACTCTCGCTACAAGCCATCGTCCACAGCTGGAATTCTCAGAGCGAGCAATGCGAACCGACAATCAATCTACGAACAGCCAAACTGGCGCCGGCAGCTAACGACAAACGAAAAGACAACACCACCTTACCGACATCCCGTGCACCAAAGGCCATTACTCAATTGTTACAACTGCAATCAAACCGGACACCTCGCTCGGCAATGCAACCAAAGTCGAAAGAGACCGTGGACTACTAACCAAGAAAATAGCATAAAGTATCCAACAAAGCGCGAAAGCCAGAACGATAAGAATATTCGAATAAACACTATCCGTCGGCAAGAAAACTTGGATTGTTTTAATAAAAGAGTAACCATCAAAGGCAAAGAGTATGCGGCAATGCTAGACTCTGGTAGCGAACAAACGGTAGTGACACAGACAGTCGTAAGGGAAACAGGAATTCCTATAAGTCCCTGCAGTGTTACTCTTTATGGTTTTGGAGGCGGAAATTGTACAGCATTGGGAAGAATACTATGTACTATAGAAATTGACCATGCCAGCTTTAGTGTCGACGCGCTAGTTGTCCCAGATGATAGACTCACAAGACCAATTTTAATTGGGAAGGACATATTAAGCGACCCAGTCTGTGACGTCTACAAGGAAGGCGAAGTGCTTATTATCAGGAAGAACGATACAGTCAGCCGTCAACAGATAACTGTAGGTGACCTTCAGATTGACGAAGGTCTTGATTCAATGGGTTTAGTTAACTTACTCAACAAGTTTCGGAAGTGTGTAGCCATGGAACAAAGAGAACTCGGACGAACGAGCCTAGTTGAAATGGAAATCGAATTAACAAAGGCAGATCCTATATCACAACACCCATATAAAGTTCCTTATGCTAAAAGAGAGGTCTGAGTTCGATGGTAAAAACACTACTGGAGTGCGACATCATACAGGAGTCTAAGTCTGACTTCGCAGCACCGGTCGTACTCGTTAAAAAGAAAAACGGCGAAGACCGAATGTGCATAGACTATAGACGCCTCAATACTGTCACAAAAAAGGTCAGCTCCCCGTCTCCGCATATAGAAGAGGAGCTTAACAATCTGGAAGGCTACAATTACTTTATTGTGCTAGATCTGGCGTCAGGGTATTATCAGATACCCATCAAAAATGAGCATGTGCCGTATACAGCTTTTATCACCCCGGACGGAGTGTTTGAGTTTAAGGTGATGCCATTCGGGCTGGTCAATGCCCCAGCTTATTTCAAAAAGTTAATGAGAATCATCAAACAAAAAATGCTCCCAGAGAAAATCGTTAGCTATATGGATGACTTTGTTATTCCGGTTAAATCCCTCCCGGATGGAATGCGGAAGCTAGAGAAATTTCTTACTATTTTAAGTGAAGCCAACCTAACACTGAACCTAAAGAAATGTGAGTTCTTCAAAAATGAGATTGAGTTTCTTGGCCACATTATTAAAGATGGAAAAATGCAGCCTGGGAGGGCAAAGACGCTTGCCGTTCAAGAATTTGAGACACCGACCAACGAACACCAAGTGAGACAATTTATAGGGCTCACCAGCTTTTTCCGGAAATTCATCAAGAATTATGCTCTGACTGCATCGCCACTGACGGAACTGACCAAAAAAGACCAAAAATTCATATGGGGAACAAAACAGCAAGCTGCGTTTGACCAGCTCAAGAATTCGTTGGCTAGTGAGCCAGTGCTGATTTTGTATAATCAAAATGCAGAACACGAACTTCACACAGACGCCAGTTCCAAGGGACTCGCTGGCATTCTCCTACAGAAAGAAAGTGGAAGTCTTCACCCAGTTGCTTATTACAGTCGCAAAACAACCAAAGAAGAATCAATGTACCACAGCTATGAACTGGAAGCCCTCGCTGTGGTTGAAGCAACAGATCGATTCCGGCAGTACTTGCTTGGCAAGCACTTTCTCATAGTCACTGATTGTGAAGCTTTGAAAACTGCCAGTAAAAAGAAAGAAATGGTTTCACGAATCGCCCGATGGTGGTTGCGTATGCAGGAGTACGATTATGAGGTTTCTCATCGAGCCGGTAAGAAAATGCTACATGTTGATACCTTGTCTAGAAATCCGTTCGAATCAGCACAGACACCTGAAGTAGTAGACATGAACGTATTCAAAATCAACATTGACGAAACAGATTGGGTATATTCTCTACAACTACAGGATAAAGACGTAGCTGATATAGTCAAAGTCCTACGAAGCCCAACAATCAGCGAAACCGACAAACAACTACATCATGATTACTCTCTCCAACACGGACGGCTCTATCGGAACATCGACGGCGAATTCAGGCTGTTTGTGCCAAAAGGATCGAGGAATAGAGTATTACGAAACAGCCATGACTTGATGGGACACTTCTCCGAAAAGAAAACCATGACACATTTACGACTACGATACTGGTTTCCTCGGATGACCCAGTTTGTAAAAAAATACCTGAAAGCATGTGTCGAGTGTGCGTTCAACAAAAAAGAAAACCAACCCCGAGGAGAACTTTTCCCGATACCGAAGGGAAACGTGCCATTCGACACCGTCCATATCGACCATCTCGGACCTTTTCCTAAATCGACAAAAGGAAATACCTACCTCGTAGTATTGGTTGATGCATTCACCAAATTCGTCAACATCAAGGCTCTGCCCAACACCCAGACCAAACCGGTGATAAATTTTCTTATGGACTTATTTTTTACGTTTGGCATTCCCCGTCGAATAATATCAGATAAGGGAACTGCATTCACTTCACACGCTTTTGAAGAATTCGTTAAAGGCTACTCGATTCAGCACATCCAGAATGCGACAAAAACACCACGTGCAAACGGTCAGGTCGAGCGGTATAATCGAACCATTCTCCAGGCGTTATTGGCAACCGTTGACGACGAAACCAGATGGGACCAGAAGGTACGATATGTGCAGTGGGGTATCAATAATACTCAAAATGAAACCACTGGTAAAACCGCACATCAACTACTAATGGGTTACGTGCCCCGTGACCCACTCAAAGATGTTCTCGCCCCATTTGTAAACTTGAACCAAACGATTCCCAGCATTGACACTCTTCGAACGGCTGCGGCCGAATCCACCGAAAAACGGCAAGCAATCCAAAAACGCCAGCACGATATGAAGCATAAAAAAGCAAGAACATACCAGGTAGGCGATCTAGTGATGTCAATAAATGACGGAGTTGCAGCGACCGGAACTTCTCGCAAGCTTGAGACCAGATACCGGGGACCATATTGTGTGACTGCCATCCTCCCACATGATAGATACCAGGTCGCCGATATGCCGTTTGCTCCTAGGACACAGAAACCATATTCAGCTACATGGTCGGCGGATCGAATGAAACGTTGGATTGACCTGGATCTAGACTTCGACGAGGACGACGAACACTATCAGGATGGTCGAATCTGTGACGATGACCAATGAGGAAAAGAGATGACTATACCGGCAAGAATGAAAATACTCGCCTCCCAACACCATCAACATTTGCACATCACTCCTGTTAAGATCGTGGTACAACGCAGACGTATTTTATAATTGCTTCCCAAAGAATATTTTCATATTGTGACCCGGTTGTAAACTTTTACTTAGATACATTAATTAAATAAATGATTAATTAACCAAAGTGTACTTTGTACGAACTATTTTTTTGAGTTTGAGTAAACTATTTTTGAGTTTAAGGAATCTGAGTTTAAACTTTGGAATCGTAAAACAATTTTTGTATTTAAAATTACTTCTTTAGGACTAAAATCGGCAATACCTAAAAAAGCGCCACAAAATAGCTGTTTTTTCGATTTTTGAACGACGCTCGAGGTCGAAAACTTGGATTATTTACTAGGCCATTATCCTGAATAACTCAGCAAAAAATCAGAAATACCAGATTTGACGCAAACGGTGCCTTACATACAAACGACAAGGTTACTGGACTAATATGCCTCTTTTATACTTATTGAAAATAAAATAAGTTTATTACAAAGAACTTACTCATTGCATAATATATTCAAATAATATTAACTAGTATCGGCCAGTGGCCGAAAATTCGGCCAACAAAAAGTAATTGACACACTTTTTGGAGAAGTAAGAGCAATTAAATATAACCAATTAGTTGGATTTTTGTATTGTTAGGGCTTAACTACAATAGATCTACTTTTTGCAAAAAGTTCAAAAGTGAGAAAAACATGTTAAAAGACATGATAGGTAAACATGTATTCTACAAGAAACTACTTTAAAAAAAAAAACGAAAATTGTTCTGACAGAAAAATTTAACCACCATATATAATTTTAAATTGTTGGTTGTCTTCAGCAAAGATATTCATTTCTTACTTTTGTACTTTTTGCAAAAAAAGCTCAACGTCGATAAGCCTTTACTATAAAGAATTCATACAATTTTTATTTGAACAATACCTGATTTTTGTATCTTGTTTCTATCTGTGACTTAATCTCTGCACTTTTCAAAAAAAAAAATTAATATATTTTGCCGCTCAGTTAGAAAAAAATATTTAATTTTCAACGACATACAATAAATCAACCAAAAATTACCCTTCCTCAGTTAAAAGAAACTTTGCAATACTAAAATTATGAATTACTTTGTGGATACAACTGTTACTTTTCTTAACCTAAAACGGCCAATTTGTTTGATTTTTGCATTTTTTTACCTTGCCAATATAATTCAAGATATAAGCTTTTTATGCGAACCGTAATGTGTTTGTTTAGACTTTGTTTTGCTGATTTTTTGCGTTTTATAAATCTCCAAAAAAAAAGCCGATAAGGTCCTCCTAAAAAGCTAATATCTTGAGTGATTGGTGGGACTGCCAAACATTTAGATGATTGGACTTAAGAAAAATGACAGAGCATCATAACATAATTTTTTTTTTTAATTTATTGAATTGGTTATACCTCTGGGAAACAAATTGGAAAATCGCTATTTTTAAAACCCCACCCTCGCCAGATGCTGAAAAAATCTGCCAGACTTTGGTTTTCGATAACACGATATAAGCACCTACAAATCCTCATATTTTTGTTATCCATCGACTCCCAAAATTTGATGTCTGCTCTTAGACTACAACACAATTAGGAGGAAGCTAATGTTATAGTTCCATACAATTGTTGCATGATTACGTTATTTGATCTAAGGCCTTACCTCTAATGACAGCCAGACACCTTAAAACTATTAAACTAATCGTATCATTTCCGTTGTAGTGTCAGAACTAAACTAATTTGTATATGCTCTTTGGGCAACTATTTAGCATCAATCACAATCAGAAATATCCGTACTGTGTGGACTTGGCTACGTCAAATTTGGCCCAAACATAAAATGAAAAAAAAAACCAAAAATGTGTATGGGAAACAGCAAAATCAAATAAAAGTTTAAATTTGTGAATTGGGGCCATTTTTCATGGTTTTGGGGCATTTTTTCATAATAATAATAATAATAATAATAATTTTAACTATATGCCTGTAAGACCTCAGGTCTCTTAAATGCGATGCAAGGCACTAGTTAGAAGAAATAGAAGGAAAGGAATGATTTTTGTTGGCACAGTGGATTGGGAATTAGATGTTAATTATCTCATGAAATTCCACGGGTGGCATCCAGTTTTAAGCTGGGGAATATAGAAAAGAATGCAACCTAGACTGGGGCTCGAACCCACACGTCCAGGTTAGCAGTCAAACACTATATCCACTGTGCCACTGCCACCCGCTTAATTTTGGGTTAAAATTTCATTATGAAAAATGGCCCAAACTTTTATTCTTAAACCAAAAAACAAAAACTTTGATCACAGACCAACGGACAACTTAGGCGACTGCCAGGCGACTGAGCATACCCTAACGTGAGCGGGACAGAGGACCCAAAAAGGGAGTTAAAATCATTGAACTCGCGAAGTGCGCCAAGCAAGGTACTTTTAAGGCTATCCCAAACCGATGCAAAAAACTTTTTGTACGATTGTAATTTTTCTGTTGTTTTTGCTTCTTATGTAGTAGCCCGTAGCGTAATGGTTAGTGCGTTCGACTGTCACGCTGGAGGTCTGGGATCGCTTCCCAGCCTCGTCCACCTAAAAACTAAAAAGTTTTTTTCAGGGCTACTGCCTCTTGCGAGGAATTGACAAATCCTCCAAGAGTATCACTTGTCACGAATAAGTGCTTCTCGTCTAGCCGTTCGGATTTGGCATAAAATCGAAGGTCCCTTCCATTCCTGTCGAAAGGCGCACACAGGAATGATTGCGAGTTGTTAGTCACTAGGCCCTGGTTCTTCATGAGCCGTTGTGCCACCCGTTTTATTTATTTTTTTTGCTTCTTACACTTATTTTGACATAATTTTTCATTTTTTGTTTGGAGTCATTTTTCATAGTAAGTTTGTGGCCATTTTTCATTATAAGCCCACATTTGGGGACATTTTTCGTTTGGGCCAAATTTCATATAGCCTGCAGGCTAACATTATGTATGTGCATCAGCACCAGGCACCTTAAAACAAAACAAAAAAATAACTTATCCTGAGTTCGATTTTTTTTACAAATAATACTTACTTTTTTTAAACACTGACATACAAACCCACAAACAATTTATTTTTTGATATAAAAGTTTAGTCTGCTATAGTTCAACATTTATATATTTCCTATGGAAGTTGTTTTTGAGCAAAAATATATAAAAATGTAACTTTCTCTGTCATCCGGCAAGTTATGAGTTTTAATTTCTCACCACAAAATCCAAATAAATAATGGTCACCATCTCCCAAAATTTCAGAGTTCTAATCCGAACCCTTAAAATGATATAAATCATTTATCTGGAAATATTTAAATGTCAATTAAATGCTTTAACAGCTACATACAGACATACTTTTTGGTTTCTGCACATCTGTGGGTCAAAACCTTTCCAACGTTATATAATTTATGTAGTTCCGTTGAGTATTTACAGAGAAAAGTGTACCGTTAGGTTTTGCTTAGGAGTTGCTAAGCGTATTAATGTATAGATTTTATCGGTAAATTCACAATATGCAACGATCGATGGTTCGATGGGTTTGGCAATTGAGTATATGTTCCCAAAGCTTATTAAGGACGATTTTAAGACGTTGATCATCATCTGATTTCCTTCAATTGTAATGATATTGTTTCTCAATATACATTCGTTTTCAACTAAGAGAATGGCGGATCAGTGAATTAAATTTGAAGAGAATTGGTGTTGCGTCCAGCAGTTAGTTAAATATTAAAAAGGGTACCTACCGAATATCCATTGATTTTTGCTAGATGTTCATGGCATCAATATTGAATTCCCATACTTCTCACAAGTTCCATTGTATGTGGCGTGCGTACGTGTCGGCAAACCTACCACTTTGTACGTGTACGTGCCCAAGAACAAAACGGAAAAAGCTGTGAAATTTAAACTACTTCAGTAAAAAAGCGGGAGGTGTTGGCCGACATGCCACATCATTTTGGTTTGAAAACACATCAACATTGTTAGTTAAGATATTTTTATTGTTTTGTGTATTAATCGCCATAGAGACCAATACTTTGCAATCTTAAGGAGTTTGACAACGAAAAATACATGTGATTTTTCCGCAAAACATTCGTAATGAGCTCTTACGGTAATGTTGTAAAGTGGAAAAAATTCGGTGGAAATTCAATCCGGCTGGCTCGAATAACTCATCGCCGAAAAGTTGCCTAGACAACTCTGCAGCGAACTGATCATTTCATAAAGCAACTCGCATGTACGTTTGTGCGCCATTGTGCACTCGTTTCAGATGACAATCTTACAGTGCTGCAATAGTTTCGCCATTGCAGAGTTATTTTAAATGTTGCACGTAGGTTCTTCATCCACTTGCAGGAAAATGCAATGCAGAATGAGCGTTCGACCGGCAACTCAACGGCTATTCCAAATACATACCTTGAACACAATGAACATTAAAAAAAAATATTACATTTTATTTTATCTGACCGAACGCAATAGCAAGTCCAATTCAAATTTGAATGACGAAACGAACAGGACACCTAATATTTCTTTCTTGGGCCAACACGAGCCCATAAATCCTAAAATTGTGAAAATCAGGATCTTCCCGTTCCAGTTTTTCTGCAAATTTTCCGAGATTTTCCAATTCGTCAAACCCAAAATCGTGACAATCGAACGAGCCGTTCTGGAGTTATGCGCGCACACACGGACGACATTTCTCTTTTATTTATATAGAGATGAATTGTTTAAGAAAATTTATAACAAAATTTAAGCAGGAAAAAATAATTTAAAAAGTAAATAGGTAACTAAAAAAGTCAAAAAATCGTTGATGTTAATTTTTTTTTACTAAACTGGTCATGAAATTTTCGGAATATTTAAATTTAAATTGAGTTTGCTCACATTTCTGTATACAAAAGATAAGTTCTGCTCCTCTTGCATATGAAGTATACGAGAAAAAGTGAATCAAATTTTGTTTACAAGTACAACATGCCAAGAAATGAAAAAAGAACAATAACTAGCACACTTCTCTTCCAAAATCCAATCCGAAATCTGAGGTGGAGTAGGTACTGAGGGTTAAGTACTGGTGTTAGTAAATAATAATTTGTGCAAGAATAGCCACCGTGATCGTGGCTACAAAGATGACTGGAAACCAGAGATCAGAAATAACTGTCAACCTTTATTTTCAATTGTATTCACTCAGAGCGTTACCACATTACTTAAGAAAGATTTTGGTTTCGGGTTGCGATTTATTTTTTATTTTCAAAAATATCTCTCAATGGTCGAGATTTTTACGAAAAAAATTAATGCAAAATTAATGCAATAGGTCAACGTTTAACCTTTTTCGCTGAAAATAAATCAAAAATGGTTTATATGCAGACAAATTTGGAATTTGCCGAGAACATGTTTATTAACGGGCATTCTGATTGATAAAATTGCAGATGAGATTTATTTTTCTTTTCTCTCAGAGATAAATCTCACTGGTTGACCTAACCTTAAAAAAAGCAAAATAAAGCTTTCTCTCAGACCTTAACCGATATTTTTGTTTGCTGGGAATCAAGTTTATAGTATGGCCTTTACTAAAAATGACAACAAATAGCAGTTATTACAGAACCTTTCAAAAGGTTGAGATTTATTTCTGATCTCTGTTGGAAACCATTAATTTTGGTAACCTTAAACTGTCAAGCTTATCGTTCCATAATAGGAGACTATTCGCCACGTTATTACGCTTCCTTCGCTTTTGTGATGACTGTTCTGAAATTGCTCCTTTCCTCAAAAATATGAATATAACAACTTTTTCCACGATCTGAGGAAAGAGGAGCCATTTATGAACCATCATTACGACAGGGAAGGAAGCGTAGCGTATACTTAGCGAGTAGTCTCCTGTTAAGGAACGATAAACTTGATAGTTTAAAGTTCCAAGATGAATGGTTTCCAGTCATCTTGGTACGATAAAGCGTCGCTTGAATCATTGTTTTCAGATCCCAATGATCTTTTCGGACGAACTTCATGGATTTTTAACCAAACAACGCCCCTATTCATACAACTCGAGTGATAAAATCAATTGGTCGATTCGGAGAAAAGTGGTATATTGCTGCATTAACTTCCTATCCATCGGACTTAAAAATACTAGTAAATGTAAGGGAACGTCTTACACGAAAAGTATACGCATGAAGGGAAGCATTACGATGACAACTTCACACCATTAAGTTGGCCTTGACTGAAATTTCACTTGACTATTATCTATCTCTTAAACATCAAATTTTTGAAGAGATTTTAAAAATTGGATGAAGCACACCTTATAAGCCTACAAATTACTCTAATTAAATTTTAATTTAATTTTATAAAACCATCGTTTTTCTTCACTTTTTGTATGTGCTTCTAACCTTATGAAACGATAAAATTACTTAAAAAAAAGTGACTCACCCAACATTGATTCTCTTAGCTACAGTTAACTTTTTTTTCTTGAAGTGCAAATATAGGTTTTTCTTTAGCACATTAAACAATCTCTCTGGTGTAATACAAAATTTCGATCTCTTTCACATATAACAGGAGGAATTTGAGATTAACTTTTTAAAAATGCCTGTTTCTAACCTTATGACGCGCAGTGTAGTTGTAAGTTTTCTATTTACATCCAAGTTTTATTCTTATTTGTAGTTGGCCTAGTGGAAGCGTATTGTGCTGGCAACCGGAGCGTCGCGTATTCAAAACTCATCGGGGTCAGTGCTGTCGTTTCACAAACTCTGAGAGTAGCACTTTTCATATACTTTGGGGAGCGTTTTGGGAAGTTGGGGAGCCTCGTTTAAAGGCTTTTCTAAACCGACGCGAAAGCGGCGTTGAACATTCGTCCTGCAGGGTGAACCATTCACAATTATAACAAAAATGAGAAATAATTAATGCTAAATAACAACAAAAACTGTCGTCGGAGAATGTTCCGCGCTGCTTTCGCGTTGGTTTGGAAGATCCTTTATTCTAGATATTTCATAAAATAAATATGACCACAAATAAAAATATGACATTTTGATGTTGAACAGAGATGTGAAATTTTTAATAGGAGCAGGGATCTCTGAAATCGGGATTTAAAAATATTTTCGAACTGCAAACATTAAATTTTCCATGTGGACCCCTGGGGATCCTTTTTGAGACATGGGTAGCACAGTAGTCCTTTCCACAGTGGAGGAGCCAAATGCTATTATACAAGCCATTCCGACAGCACTGATCGGGGTATAAGCAAAGTTTTTTTTATGCAGTTTATCAAATAGTGTGTGGTAATCAAGTCACAATGAAGTTGGCGAGTTCACAGTGAAGTTGGCAGGTCATAGGGTGTATCTCGTAAACGAAATGTGTTAGGAACTTGCAGATTGCAGTACGGCTCCAAATTTTGAAGTCCTTATATTAAAGTAATTTCACAAAATTGACGTCACAGTGAAGTTAACAAGTAGATTCCTAATCCTTTATAAAGATTTCGAAGCATTTCAATCAAAAAAGTGAAAACCGGCCGTTATTGTTTTTCTCAAAAAAAAACAAAAAAATATCCGACACGGCCGGCATCGGAAAGGGAAAATCCTAAAAAAAATTTGAAATTCTTCAAAATTTCAACTTGAGTGAGTTTTTTTAAATACCATCATCTTTTTATTTCACAAATTGTTATTTATTTGTCATAGCCCGATGACCTCTGTGACTTTCCTTTTCATCCACTATTCTGGCTTGGAACAGTCACAACCCATTTAATTGAACACAGTTTGGTTCTTCCCATCACCAAAAACATTGTAGTGAATTACTGGAGAATTTATAAGGGGCACTCAAAGTATTGTCATTGTCATTTTTTTATGTCAAACATAAATTCAAGATTATGTAACATAACCACAAATTAAATCGAAAAACGGTTATGTGCATATGTTTAGGCTGGAATATCTGGAAAACCATATATACGTAGACGGTCATTTTTATAATAGCGAATCAAAAAGTCAAGTTTAGTTTCAGCACCAAAAAAAAAAAAAGTTTTGTAGATTTAATTTTTTTTTTTAATATGATGGTCATTTCTATTGATTATTATAATGTTTTCCAAAAAAAATATCCTAAATAGAAAGTCACACGCGAGCAAACCTCAAGATTCATGATTTCAAACTTATTATACAGGGTGTCCCGTAAGTAATGGATAACCCTGAAATGCCGCATTGTAGACTTTATGACCGTCCTAAAAACTGATAAAAAAAAGTTCTATCCCTACCACAAAAAAAATTATATGCATTTTTTTGTTCAGTGCATTATTTTTTTCTTACTTTACATTTTTGAATACCACGACTACAAGTGAATGAGTTCCATCATTTTTTTTTTTGCAGGAATATTTTACATTACTTGTGCCAACACATAAGTAGAAGAAAATTATTATAACTGTTGGACTTCTTAGAGAAAAAAATTATTTAACATTGAATTTCAA
Source organism: Melangyna quadrimaculata (assembly GCA_949320155.1). NCBI lineage: Eukaryota > Metazoa > Arthropoda > Insecta > Diptera > Syrphidae > Melangyna > Melangyna quadrimaculata. The sequence goes on along the minus strand of OX439484.1, from coordinate 145,789,983 downwards.
TGCAAAATGTGAAAACAAATAACTTTTGAAAAAGTTAAATCATAGCTGGTATAAAAAAAATGCATGAATACCTGAGTGGCCAACTATTTTAAAAATATGCGCGTTAAATGCAGATTTCAAAATGGTATTACTTATTGTTATACCAAGAGTCAATAGCAAGTTATTGTTAAAATCTGCAATACTAGAGTAAATTTAGCAAAAACAAAAGTTTTCAAAATTAGCACAGTAAACGTGAAAATAATACCAAGCGTTGAACATAGCAGATTTTTGATTTATTGGCTGTTTCTATGATGTTGTCCTAATGATAAATCCAAGCTTCCAACTTCTAGGGCCGAATGCATTATTGATAAAAATGTCAAAAAAGTGCAAAAAACGGTTACATTTTCGAGCTTGTTTTGAATGTTACCTGTTCTATTGGGCTTTAACAAACCCATCAAATATTTTGTTGGTTGCTATTAGTTTATTTGTTATTTTCTCTAAACAAAAAGTTTTTGCTTTGGCTTTGCATTTGACTGAATTTTTAACACACTTATAGGAACTTATCTACCTATGAAAAATAAAAATTGAAAAATCAAAAGAGTACCTATATAGAAAAAAATATCTGAGGCCGAAAGATGTTTTTTTTTGAGGCACAGGGGGAGAGGGTTTAACTTTATGCCGCTACCTACTGAAATTAAAAAAAAAAATAAATAATATAGCAAGTAACTACGTTCACATGAGGGAATTTCTCATTTCGAATGTTATGATTGCGTCAAAATCAAAATGAAGATAACCTTTAGTTATTTGAAGAAAAATAGAGAATATATTTTAGGTAAAAATACAGTTTAAAAATAAAATTCTTGTCGAACATTTTGGTCGCTACAATCTTATTTAGCAGAATTTTTTATAACAAAAATTCTCGAAGCAAGCTCCACTCATGAAGTGACATTAAGACTGGGTTTCGCTTTATCGACAGGAGACACCATTGAGGTTTTGAAGCACTAAATTCTACGCGGTTTTTGATTTCTCATGGCGGACAATGCTTTCAAGATCCGAATTTAAAGAGCCTATCATTCATACGCTCCCGTTGTAGCTCCACTCTTCACATCACATGGATGTAAATCGGCGCAGGGACAAAAGTCCCCGGGACATAAGTCCCGAATTTTTTTTTCGGGACTTATGTCCCACTTTACTGGGAACGACTATTAAAAGCTGAGGGTACTGTCGTCTGCGAAACATATAGTTTAATGGATTCGAAATTTCAGAATAAAGATAGTTTATGAATTTAGGTAAGAATTATATATTCATAACTACCTACTATGCTCCTGAACTTTGCAGACAATTTGTCCGCTGAAGTTTGAGCAACCACCAAAATCGTAATAATTGTTCGATTTTAAGAAACTAAACGACAATCGATTCGTCTCGGCAAAATTTAGTGCCATTTTTTTTTTTTTTTATTTGCTTTAACAAAAAAGTTATGACCAAAAGTTTCAAAAGCCACCAACAAATTAACCTAACCTTACCTGTCACATATTGGACATATTTTCGTAGAAATAACGGAAATCGCTTTATCTCCGAGAAATCTAGTGCTGATATTTCTTAACTTTTTTTATTCATCTTAACAAAAAAGTGATGGTCAAAAGATTTAAAAACTATCAAAAAATGAACTAAAAACTACGGCTATCGTTTCGCCTCGTAAAAATCTAGTGCCGATATTTTTAAGTTTTTTTTTTATTTGCCTACCTTCAAAATAAAGTCATCCCTTTTTAATTTCTTAAATTTTATATTTCTGTAGGTATTGCGTTTTTGTCGATCCCTTTCTTTAGTTAATTTTGTTGGTGGTTTTATGGCCATAATTTTCTTGTTATTTTTAAAATCGAAAAAGTTACGACTTTGGTGGTTTTCAAACTTCAGCAGAAACAATGTCTTCAAAGTTCAAACTGGCAATATTTCTTAAAAAGAACAATATCTACCTACCCTTTCTTTTCAAGTGGATATTTTTGAACCACGAGTTAGTAAAAAAGCATCTTTAAAACGAAAAGTAACAATTTCACGAAGGAAAGCTGAACAAACATATTTATAACTATACATACATACATATACAACTTTTAATAAGCGCCTACAAACTTCCTTGCATGTCACAACTTTCTATTTTTAACAATTAACAACTCTTTAACTACCTCAATACTATAGAGTTTTCAACCATGATCCATTTAGCCCATTTATGCTGCGGAAAACTAAATCTTTTATAGTTGAACGATAAACAACACTTTTTAAGTCAGACTTATCTAGGGAAAAGAGTTGGTAATATACCTTTACCCAAAGATTCAATATACATATAGATATCTTCTATGAAACCGAATTGAATCAAACCGAACTCTCCTTGCGATAGGCATTGTGTAAGTATACGTACTAATAAATAAAATGACTTCCATTCACAATAGATAGGTAGATACATTTAAACTTAAATAAAATCACCTCTTTTCGATTGTATCGTTATATTTCTTCCAAGAAGGCCAATCCTCGAGCAACCTAAAATAATATAAATTTACCCCTCTCTCCCCCTTCCCTGATTTAAGGTGACTATTTTAAGTTTCGCCATAGAGGTACATTGCCACACTCGAGATCTTCAAATACAGGCCAATTAAAGGCAAATCAAATCAAAGCCAAACCAAACAAACATCCAAAGTGGTAGCGATGATGGCCGACTGATAAGTCATTTACCCTGGCACCGAAGTCGAGAGCACCTTTACCTACATATACTTACTCCTTATTGAAGGTATACAAGAAGGTATAGCTATTGTAACTATACCTGCTTATAGTGAACTCCACCACTCCTCCATTAGGAGCTTTTTTTTGTGTAACTTAGTTATTGTTGTGTACTTAAGCTCATTTATTTTTATTTTGTAAACTACCAACCCTTACAAGACACTACCGGGCGGTCCGACATTGCACCCGTTGCATACAACAAGCATCACCAACCATTACGCTGCTTGCTTACATGCAGTACTTGGATGTTAGGTAACTGGTTTTTTTTGTAATGTAAACACAGCAAGCGAACAATGGCGTATAATGCCCGCGCCCCCGTCTCGTGCGCTTCATACAAATCGACCACATCCCCGCAAGACGAGTTCAAGACTTTCCATTTGTAGATACCAACTATAATAGTAGGTATATGTAGGTAGGTACCTGCATGGAAGGGGGTAAGAAAGTCATAACCAGAAGAACATATACAAAACGGGCCAAGATGCTCCTCCATACCTTCTACCGCTGCTGCTCCATTAACAGCAAAAATCTGTTGGATCATACTAAAACACGCGCGTGTAGCCATTTCAGCTTTTGCTGGTGATGCCCAGCTTCAGTATAGATAGTTTGTGCTTTGTGTTTATATATGGTCAGGGCATTACATCAATTCGCAAAACTACATGTGTAGCTACAAGAGTGCAGAAGTAAAAGCAATGGGGTATAGTGGTGGATGGATGGTGGTAGGTATAGTGGGCTGTAACCACCCAAGCCCCAACCACTCTCACCCCACTTAAGCAGCAAACTGAAACCTACCAAACGCCAATTGCACGAAACTAACTCAAAAGCAGACACTGCAATCGGCCATCATTTTTATTGCAGCGGCTTTTCCAAAGTGTAACTGTGTGCGAAGACACCATTCAAAAACTGGAACCTGTTTTGCACAACAGAAAAACAAAAAAAACATCCGTCGAAATATACGAGATTTGTATATAAAGCTCCTACAATAGGGTTGCCGATGATGGATTTTAAAATATAATGGATTAAAAAAAAGAGGTGCACAATAAATTTAAGAAGAAAATGGGTTACAAGCTTAGTGCATTATAAGTATTTGAAATTTTAGTTATATAAATAGTTGAATGTTACTTTGCAAACAATAATAGTTTTTATTCTAAGATATGGTCTTAATACAAACGAATTCAAAATATTTTGAATGCTTCATCTAATGAGATCAAAATAAATGTAAAAAGGAGATGAGATCATGGTTTGATTCCACGAATATCATTGATGTCAATGTTAAGGTATTTGTCCTTCATATTTGCACAACTGCAATTCCCAAAAAAAAAAAATGACTGTTTATAAAAGATTCAATAATAATTATTATTTTCATATACAGGTCACTGTGGCGTATGTGGAACATTTTTTTCGAAAAAATAAGAGTTCAGAGTATTAAGTAAAATGGTAATGATTACTATTGGAACTTAATACGTCGTCATTGGGAAAGATACTTGTTTTGTTAAAATTAAATTAGAGAGTGATCTGTAAGAAAAATGTCGACAGATCAAAATCTGTTTTGTAATATAAAATGCAGTAAATTTTTTGTTCCACTTAAAAAAAATGTCCACGTTGTTAAATCTGGACTTAACCAACCGTTAACTGCTTCAAAAAAGGTCGTATATGTACATTATCGACCTGTCGATATTTTTACCAATAAAATTTGGAATTGGTCTTTTGAAATATCGAACACTCAAAAACTTTATTAGTAAATTGGCTAAGAATGACATTCGTAGTATAAATATTCGTGCATTGTACGAATATTCGAGAAATGTACGAAGGATTCGTACCGTGATTTTCTTACGAATACATTCGTGAAGTGTTACTAATACCTGTAGTAGCATGTACGAATTCATTCGTTGAATATACTTATAACATTCGTAAACTAAAATTATACAATTTCTATGAGTACATAGAACGAATTGTTGTGTACATATAACTAATAACATTCGTAAATTTCTCCTACGAATACATTCGTAATTTCTACTATTGCATTTGTAATATTTACTAATGGATTCGTACTATTTACGAAGTAAAACTAATATTAGTAGACAAAATTCATTCGTAGACTGACCGTACGCATTATTCGTAGAATGTACGAAGTATTAGTAAAAGTTTAAAAAGTTTTATCCGAAGTATACGTTATTTCTTCTAGTAAACGTATTCCATTCATCAAAGGTGTTTTCGTTTAGTGCGTCGCCACGCGCGCCGGCCACAAAAACAAATTTGTCATTTGTGTTAAGTGACCGAGTTACATAAGTGAACAAATTCGTCTTTTGTGAAAAATTAAAATAAGTACCTGAGTATATTAGTTAAAATTTATTAATTATTATTAACTGAGTCAAGTTATAGAAACAAAAAAATATTAACAGATGTTTTTTTCTATCGAAAGTTGTTTTTCTGATTTGTTTAATATCACATAAGAATAACTTCATACTCCATTAGTGAAAGTTACTAATCATTAGTAAAAGAAAAAAATATTCGTGATAACCGTACGCGTTTATTGAATACAAGCCGTATTTACTCTATAACATCTATCTGGCTAACTTACGTACGTTTACTGGGCACACTTGCTGTAGACTTAGTTCATTTCTGTCTGCTAAATTAAATAAAAAGAAACTGAACTGAACTTTTCAACTGATTAAAATTTTGCCGGAGAATTTTATGTTGCAAATTAGCTCAGTGGATGCATATTCGCTCTCAGCACGGAAGGATCCCAGTTCAAATCTAGGTAAGTAAAACTTGACATTTTTTTTCAATTAAAATAAAATAAAATAATTTTAGAATTAAGGGAAAACCAGCAGTCAAATTAGTACAATATACTAATAGCACTGTAGAATGTACGAATGAATAACGACAGCATTGGTAAATACTCCAATAACATTAGTACAATGTACGAATAGCACTGTATAATGTACGAATGAATAACGACAGCATTGGTGAATATTACAATACTATTCAATATACGTTTGTTTTTGCTCGAATACGAATAAAATATTCGTAATATGTACTAATATATGTGTATTCTACGAATGCTATTCGTGGCTGAAAACGACGAATAAAATTCGTAGAATGTACGCAGTTATTAGTACTATTTACACACGTAAGTTTTTGAGTGAATCAATCACATCGACGTTCTGTATCTCAAAAAAAAAGGTCATTTGGTTTAAACAATCACATAAAAGGTGCTTGAATGTTGTTTGAAAATCATGTGAAGACATCCAGTGAGAGATTTAAGTAGTAAACATTCATTTTGATAATGGGAATGATAAGACCGCACTTGTAAATATTATTCCCGGAACCTGAATCTGATAAGAATCTCGACTGTTTAATTCCTCTACTATACTAAAATGTTGATTTCTTTTGGCATTTTGAGAGTCAACAAGAGATTTGACCATAATTTTCATGTTTGTTTTTATTTAGCGCGCGCTAAAGCGACTGTGACCACCCTTAATATTATGGACACAGCACGAGCGATAACGTAGGTTGGAGGGGATTTAAAAGGAGATACCGATGCACATTGGTTTTGAACGTCTCTAGATCACAATGGGAAGGGAAAATTGAGCTGGTGAGAGCATTCCACATTCGTGTAGTGTGACTTAAGAAAGAATATCTGTACTTAAGAGTACTTATCCGAAGTTAGGCTCAAGGGTAAACTGATGGGCATTCCTAGAATGGCAAGTGTTACGGTTAAATTGTTTAAGGGGAGGAATGCAAATGGCTTTTTCACTAGAACACTATTTTTAGAAATAACGAAAGACATAAAACATTGCGACGGTGCTCATGAGATGTAAATGTTTCCGTTATAGTCCTTTCACCTATCATTTTTAGAGCTCTCTTTTGTATTCTATCTCAAGACTCTAGTCGGATATTGGAGCACTACCCCAAATATGGGAGTCGTATTTAAGTTTTGGGAGACAAATGTCTTGCATCGACGGAGAAAACGTGAACACTTATCAGCATTTTTGGCGTTGTCAAATATGTGGTCGTTCCACAAAAGGTGGTCTGTGACTAGCGTTGCCAGATTTTTTTTACAGCTAGGTGGGACAAATGGCTAATATAATGAGAAATCCCGGGATTTCAGCAGTTTGCCTGGGAATTTATTTACATAAACGATCAGCTTTTTTGTAATTACATTTTATATTTTTAATCAGATAAAAACCTTATGTTACACAAAATTACTTAGAATATTTTAAGGAACTTTTGGCACTTTTAATTATATGAGTATTATTGTTTAAATAATAGTTAAATTCTGAACAGGTAAAGTCAAAGTTGTAAGTAATTCGCCTCTAATCAATTCAGGGGAGCATTTATTTCTTACATCTGTCAATTTTAGAACCATTTGTGAAAATACTCTTTCACCAAAATAATTGCGAAACACCATCATATCATATCAGACTTTAATCCGTCCAATACAACGTTGGTATTTTAACAAGTCGATATTTTTTTAATCGATTTGAGGTGTATAGTCGATATTTAAAAACTTGAGGTAGATCATACGCAATCCACAACATAGATTTTCAAGTCCATTTCGACCGGACCGGGATTCCGCCATCTTGATTAAAAACATGAAATTAGTCTTACCTATCTTCTTTATCAGCAGAGGGGGACAAATAACTTTTATTTGTCATCGAAAGATTTGTTCTTAATATGATTAGAAATTTGTAGCTGTAGATTATTAAAATATGTATGATTTTGAACCTGAATGATTGGGTTCAAACGGTTATAACTGTCTATTTAAACATAGCTTTGGCAAGTTTTATACCTTTTTTAAAACTACAGAAAAATAGACAATTTTTGAAATATGAAACCTGTATTGAGCCATACGAATTTTATTCAGGGAGCTCTTCAGAAGATTGAGGTCAAAAATTAAGTTTGGCAAAGTTCAAGATTAACTAATGAATTGTAGGCAAATGGTCATGCCAATGAAAGATATTTTACTCAGTAAAGTTAGTGAATCTATCATTCAATGTTTTTATGCAAAAAATGTAAAAAACAAAAATCTATTATGGACAGGGTGGGAAAAAAACTAGTTCAAAGTAATGTTTTTTTTTTTTTCAAATTTTATAAAAATAGCCGTTACTCGAGAACTGCTATGATTCGGTATGGAAAAGTTACCAAATTCTGATAAGACATGATTTGGCCTTTCACCAGTTTTGGTTTGGACCATTGTTAATGGGACACCCTGTATATATAGTGTATTTGATATCATAGGATTAGCACTATTGGAAGAATTGTAATTTGCTATAGAATACTAGTTACATACGCAAAACATGACAAAATACCATTCATGAAATTTTGTAGCGCTCATTCTTCTTGTCAAAACCGATCAAGGCCACATGTTTTCAAAATACGGATTTTAAAAATCATTTATCTGGAAAAATTTAAATGTCTATTAAATGGTTAAAGCATTACTACATACAAACATAGTTTTTGGTTTCTACACATCTGTGGGTCCATACCTTTCCAACGTTTTATAATTTATGTAGTTCCGTTGAGTATTTACAGAGAAAAGTGTACCGTTAGGTTTTGCTTAGGATTTGCTAAGCGTATTAATATATATGTAGATGTAGATACCAGGACCTTTTTGAAATTGATATCTTAAAATAACGTTTCTGATGGTAATTTTTATTTTATACTGCAATCGAAAAACAGAGTTTAACCCTCATTTTTTCTAAAAGTCACATGGTGATATTTAATTTACAATTCATATTTAATTTACAATTTCTTCTATATCTATATCTTCTGTATCTTCTATATCTGATCTTACACTTTGCAAAACATACAAATATTACCGTATGTAAATACTCCGCTCGGTATAATATATATAATATGCATCGGATATTTAACAAAAATTGGGCTTTGACCTACAGCGACATTTTTGCTAAAGAATTTGAAAAATGAAATGTAAAAACGACACAGTCATGCACGCACCAAATTCTCGGGTGTTTTAAAATTGATATTTTCAAGGAATATATAATTATTTTTTAATATAATATAAATTAAATGTATAATAATACTTGTCAGGTAATTTAGAAGAAAAATGTATTGCTTGAAGGTGCAAGACCCATCCGTTAATTTTAATTAATGGGGGCTATCGTGAATAGAATTTCCCACGGAATTTTTCCCATCGTCGAAAATTGGGAACGTGAATTATGGTCGCAGTTTCTCTCGGAATTTATTGGCATCGAAAATGAATATTCAATGGCAACTGGGTTATCATTTTAACTGACCAAATTTAAGCCTACAAGGAAAGTTGGACAATTGTTGGCATTTCCAATTTTTAAAGATGATCGATATTCCGTGGGAAATTTTATTCACGATAGCCCCCAATAAAAATGTTTTTTCGATTGTTGGCTCTCCTGGTTTTTTCTTAATTGTATTCTCATTTTTTGTATTTCATAATAAGTATATGGTGACCGGCATAATATGTCTTATGTATATGGATTGTAGTTTACTGGGACGTCAACTTAACAAAATAATTTTCAGAAAGACATATAATTTTGGTTGTTAGCACATACATATGTATGTATATGAAGTATATATTATATTACGAACTTTGTTGTCAAATAATTGCTGTTAAATATATATTTTTGTAAGTGCAACTAATAACTTCCTAGCAATTATTAATACCATATATATATTTGTCTAATAGTTGTTTCGTTAAGTTTACGTCAACTAAGCGAACATCCATATTTATCAGCAAAAATAATACGGCAGTTAAATCTTTTTCCGCCCAAGTTATTAGCGACTTATTCCAAGCTTAAAATTCATTAAATTTTATTTCCACATTTTTGGAATAGTTTCGTTTAGTGGACAACTACGCTAAACCTTTTTTATATTGCTTAAGAATCAATTGGGTAGCTGCGAATAATTTCCGCAGCTATTAGTTTATTACCAATTAATAAGCTTCTTCTTTCGATCAATTATTGATATTATATCTAGCTACTTTTTTCAGAAAGTTGTTTCGTCAAATTTATATCAACTAACCGAAACATCAATTTATTAGGAAAAATAATAAGACATTTAACTAAAAAATGGCAACTAATTTATAAGAAAAGGTATTTAGAAATATTTAATTTTTTACATTTTTCTAAATGTTTTGTTAAGTGGACAAAAGCTAGGAAAATTCGTTATTGTTGCAGAGGAAAATTTCGTAACCTCAATAATTTACGGCGTAGCTAATCAATGAGCAACTTATTTCTCATCATTTAATGATATTTAATTTGCGTTTTTCTTAAAGTCGTTTCGTTAAGCTTATATCAATTTAGTGAAACACATATTTATTGGGAACAATAGTAACACAGTTAAATAATTCTTTGCACATTTTATTAGAAACTTTGACCTGAGTATTTACCAATATTATCTTTTCTTCATTTTTCTGAAAGTTTCGTTAAGTGGACAACAACTCCCAGTCCTATTTTATTGCTAAGGAACAATTAATTAATGAATATATATAGGTATCGACGTAATTTTTAACTAATTGCCAATTAATCAGCAAATAATGTCTTAACATTTAATAATGTTTTATTTTGTTTGGAAGTTGTTTCGTAGAGTTTAGTTAAACTTATAAAAACAGTTATTTATTAGGAAAAAAAGGACAATTAAGAAATTGTTTGCACAAATTATCAAAGACAAATTCAAGCATTACACAATAATTTATTTTTTGAAAGTTTCGTTAAGTGGCCAACTCTTATACAAACCTTATTTTATCGCTTAGACAAAATTTGATAGCTAAATAATTTCCTGTGTAACTATTAACTCATTACTAATTAATAAGCAAAAACTTTCTAGGGATTAAAGTTGTTTCGTTAAGTTTATATCAACTTTGCGAAGCATCTATTTGTACATAACATAACAACATAATATTTTGCACAAGTTATTAGTATATGCTTCCTTAGCACATAGTTATAAATATTTTATGTTCTACATTTTTCTAAACGTTTCGTTAAGTATGCACTGCGCAGAACCTATTTTATTGCTTTAAAAAGAATTAAGGTAACTAAACAATTTCCAGCATATTTTACAGATAAATAACAGTAACTTATTTCTGAGCATTTAATGATGTTTTATCTACAATTTTCTGAAAGTTGTTTCGTTAAGTTAAGATAAACTTACCAAAACATTCATTTATTAGCTAAGAAAAATAAGACTGTTAAACAATTTTGTGCACAACTTATTAGAGTTAAATTCCTACTCTTGAATCAATATTCAATTCAACTCGAAGTTTCGTTAAGTGGGCAACTGTTTTGCAGACTTATATTATCCCTTAGAAAAAATTTGTGTAGCTAAATAGTTTCCAGCGTAACTACCAATTAATTAGTAACAAATAAAAATAAACAAAAATTGTTTCGTTAAGTTCAAATGGAACATAAGTATACCTAGCTTAAGCACTTGGAAAAAAAACAAAACTGTTCAACTTTTAACTAAAACTATACACAGCGGTAACCATGGCTACACCATTATCAGGGGAAGATACCTATCAAACAATATAAAATGAGCTTTGCCTTAAGCACTCAACTCCCTAAGTAAATAAAAAAAAAAAAATTGAGAAAAAAGATTTTCTGTAATTTTTAACATTTCTACCGTCAAAGCATCTGATATAACATTAACCAGTGTAAGCATCTTTTTACTCCATTCAATAAGAAAAGTAGCATGAATATTATTTTTCTTGCACCCAGGATTGGAATTGGAATGAAAAAGCTTTACCATATATGACGACTTCCATGATTATAATGATTATGGTGTGCAATAATGAATACATGTGTGAGTTCCATGGGAAGGTGTCATTCTTTTTCTTTTTGATTTTCTTGCTTCTGTTTCGCACGCTATTTACTCTGATTTAATAGTGTTGGTGTAAGGTTGGGGTACCTATATATCAATTGTTATCAATACAACTAGTCACTCGATGGGGAATGAATGATCCACTGGACACTTATTTGGATAAAAGAGGGCGCTCGTGTGTTGTTTTCTTTTAAAAATAAAACAAATGCCTCTGGCAAGGGGGTGTTGAAGTGCGGCGATGACTTTATACGTAAGTTTTTCGACTATACTTGCTCGCCAAGCAACAGCGCAAGCAAAGTGCATGCTTGAACAGCGAAGCCAGTTTCCTTTGACTGTTGCGATGTTTAGCAGATGTTTGGCCGTTTTTTCGCTCGACTGTGTGCCTTGTTCCATTGGTCGCTCCGTGGTGGTTTGAGGAATTTTTTTCCGCCCGTCCGTCTTGGTTTGACGTTTGTCAAGCAAATCGCCGACGACGCATCACAGCGAGTGATAGTGTCTTTCCGGGCCGGTTAGTAGTTGGGGCGGTTGTTTTGTACCTATTCCTCTGTTTTTGTATTTTTTTTATCTTGTATTTCAATTGGAATTTGTGTGTTTTCTCTTTGTATCTGTCTGCCACTCTGTTATTGTGTTGTTGTTGGCTTCTTATCACATCCACCTTTCGTGTACTTAACTGAAGTTTACCTGTGTACAGTAAATCGTCGTGTCGCGGTTTTGTTTGGTGTTTTGCCGTCGCTATAACTGCGATCGAAACGGATTAAGGCAATAACTTGCATGGTGGACGGAAATTCACTAACGAGTCGATATAGATATACACATGTAGTGGTGTGCTTCGATATAAAACACAACAAGCAACACGAATACTTTTAAACATCACCCGTTACAAAGTGGAAAACATCTTTGACGACGACACGACGACGAAGACAACAAAAACGAAGACAACACAAAAACACATCCATATCAGTTCTATATCGGTTTTACGAGCAAAGAGCAAACATACATTGCACTTTGTGTAGAGATAGGTAGTACCTAGTTAGCCTAAAGTTGTTGTTGTTGCTGTTGCTTCTGTTCAGTGTAAGTTGTGTTATAGTAGTTGGTACTTAACAGTGACTCCTCTCTAATGACAACCAATCGACGGTAGGTGTGGTTGGGGCATCATATATCGTGTGCAATGTCTGTCTGGCGTTTGGTTTTATAGTGCTGCCGCCCCCTTAAAGCAAGTCGTTAAGAAAAGAAAACAAAAAAAAAATGAAAAGTATTACAGCGCCTCTGTTTTACTTATAGTTGTAATCGATGTCGTTTGGTCGGTTATCGGACAGGCGACCAATTAAAAAAATCTGCTTATGTAACGGGCGCTTGAATTGTATAAACCGACCCCAAAATCGTCGTCGTCGTGGGGGTTGAAATCCTGTCTTCCTTGAATTTATTTATTTTAAAGCACGTCGGTACCTATTATGGTTATGTGAAGAGTGATAGATATTTTGAATTTCATTTGACATCATAATATCTACCTAAACCTGCCTAAACCTAAAGTGTATCTATGTTGATGATATTGAAAATCCATGTTTAAGTTGTAATATTTGGATTTTTTATTTTAAATCCGTATTTATTGTGTTCCTATGTAGGTACCTAGATACGCGAGCCTTTCTAACCCACAAGAATTATAAGAGCTGCGCTAAAAAAAAAATAGTAAACGCGAATATCTCTCTGTAGATATTTGCATTCAAACAGAATAAATAGATATCCTTTAGATACCTACAGTTTTTAAGGTATTGCTGCACTGAAATAATTCTAGGAGAAACATTTTATAAATAAACCAATTGAATGGTTGAGACTGTGTGCTGCGACATGTCACATTTTTCGCTGAGAGGATCACCAAATAATCAGGTAGGTCAAAAACTCATAGACATTAATTTTACTTACATTGGATGAGCACCATTTAAGTATACCTAATATTGCTCTTCTGAACAACTTGTGTTAAATTATAGATTAACACGACTGACATACCTATAACATTTTGTCTGCTATAATTTGGCTATAGGTATTTATTGCAATAACCGTGTGTTAGGATACGACCAGGCGCGAACGCAGGGGGGTTTCAAACACCCCCCCCCACCGAAATGTAAGAATTTAACTTCCTCGCCAATTTCACTCTTAATTTTGCCCCCCCCCCCCCGAAATTTGTTCAACCCCCACCTGCGTTCGCGCCTGGAGACGACGATTTGTATAAATGAGTGCAAAATTGGTCTTAGTGTAAATAAACCCAAATCCTAAGGTTTCCTTTCTACTTGCCATTTTGTTTTTTTTTTTGTATGAGGCACCCTGTCCTATTAAATTTAAGCATTCTTCGTCAGTTAATAAGTATTTTATGTACCTTAGCTTTTAGGTTTAAGTATAGGCGCCCTATATCACCTAAAGGATTAAGATAAAGGTAAGCTTTTCATTAGAAAATATGTAAAGCCAAAATCCAAATTAAGGTACCAGCTTCCTTTTTTTGAGTGCCAAACTGCCAAATATCAATTGATAAATTCAAATAAATGACGATGTATGTATTGTAGAATTGTACTGGTCATGCGCTACTTTCCGCCACGTGAATTGCACCGCTTAATTTACTCCTCTGACGAAGACAGCAACATACTGTCAATTACTACAAATTTAGCTCCTTTCACATTACATAACAATATTCCAATTCTATTGGTATTATGCAATTGGTCATTTTAATTTTTTAAAGCCAAACTGTCGTGTACCTACAGTGGTGTCGGCCTAGTTAAGAATGATATTTTTATAAAATTTTAAAACGCATAACTTTTGTTTGGGAAATCTGTTGAGGTTGAGAAGTGGTTTTATTAATAGCCCATGAACTACGGTACACTTTGAGTAATGTTTAAAAAATATATAAGCATGAGAATATTGGTAGGAAAAAAATAAACATTAATTTAACTTCTATTTCGTCTGGCAATTTAATTAAGAACAGAAACAAAAGGTTGTCATAACATTAAAAATCTTTAAAATTTCAATATGTTAATGTGAATATATTGTAAGAAAACCTTAATTCTTTTTTAAATTCAGACAAAATTCCTTGCATATTTTCGCTTAAGGCATGGAATCTTGATAGTGGTGTACTCTGTCAGATATCCTCAATATTTATAACATTCTGATCAAAATGTTTTTTTTACTTAACTCATCCCTTGATGTCTCCCCACAAGTTCTAGATAGAATTAAAGCACGAGCTTTGGACGTTCTAATCTAAAAAAATTACTTCTTGAATACGCAAAAACCTTCTTAGCAATATGTTGAGGACTTTTTGGATCATTGTCGGCCTTAAAAACAAATTTTATGGGCATGATTTCGAATGAATAACATGTTCATCAATGTCTTTATAAACTTTCTGGTCAATTCGAGTATTTTTTTCTAACTTTTCGACCATACTATGCCAAGTCAATGCACCCTAAATTAAATAAGGTTTTATCCTGTACCGTCTTAAGAGTGTATTTTTGATTCAATTTCTTGTTCTTAAGGCTTCTAACATCAAATTTACTTTCTGACCTACAAAATAAGAAATCCCAATCCCGAAATAAGAATTCCCAAACAAAATTTATGCATTTTAAAATTGTATAAAAATATCGTTCTTAGGCCGCCACCACTGTATATTTGATCCTTAAATACCTACGGATACAAATATCTAGTTAGCAAAACAACATTCACGAATCGGAAAATGGTTAATTGGATAATTTGCCGTTAATTAGACTATAATTATTTGTGACAATTTCGAATTTGTCGTTCAATGTTTTCTATATTCTGTGTGTTGCTTTCATAACTTGATAACAAGTTAGCAAAACAGTAGTAAGAACTCTTTACAGTAGCCGTGTTTTTTGAGAGAGTCACTAGCAACTCAGAAAAATGTTTGCACGCAAAACAATAACAAAACAAATTATTATAGAGAATTTTGTTTGTGTTTTCCGTCTAAAACATTTACTGAGTTGCTAGTCACTCTTTCAAAAAACAGAGATAGTGAATGATTTAAAGCTTAATAATTTGCCTTTAATAGTCTAGGCAAATTAGATTTTGGCATGAAGTAACATTTAGTATCTTAGATTTTTGTGGAATTCGATCAAAACTAATATAAACAAAGATAATATGAGGTTGCTCCCGCTCAAAAAGGTCTGCTATTTGCAGGAAAAATAAAAACGTGCAAGAAAGTGCATTATTTACTCTCTGTTTTTTGTTGTTCTCCTATATAACTTTGGAAAAATGCATCTTAAAAAAAAAACATTGCAACAAAATGTGTTTGTTATCAAATTCTCCAGAAGATGACATTTATTTAAAACTTTCTGGTGTTATATTTGTGTTGCTATACAGCATTGACATCAGAAAAAAGCTGTAAAAACAGAGTAGTTTTGAAGCCCTAAGCTGACCGATACAAAATGGTCCAATTCTCATATAAATGTAGACTCAGATACTCTAAGGAATTCCAAAATGAAATATTGAAACCCTATTCAAATTGGTCTGATAGGTTCGGCATGAGAGTCGTTATAATATTTATTTTATTTTTTTGTAGCAAATTTAAAAGAGCAAAAATTGTATGAAAAATGCTGTCTTTAATAAATACAAATAATTATTTTATTAAAAAAAGCATTTTTCATACGATTTTTGCTCTTTTAAAATCGCTACAAAAGTTAAAAAAATAAAATAAAAATTATAACGCTACTTTACGATAATTAAGGCTTAAGGGTTCCAAGTATGAGTACAAAAATTTTCGCCAGCTTAAATGTCTAACTTTGACAACTGCATTGACGCAAACATTTCGCGTTGCACTTAATTAACATTATCTCTCATGCCGAACCTGTCAGACCGATTTGAATCGGGTTTCGATATTTCATTTTGTAATTCCCTAAAGTACCTTATTTTCTGTCAGTTTAGTGCTTCAAAACTACTCCCTTCTTTTTTTTACAGCTTTTTTCTGACTTCAAAACTGGTATCCAACAAAAATATAACACCAGAAAGTTTAATTTAAATGTCATCTTGTGGAGAAGTTTATAACGAACAAATTTTGTCTTGATGTTTTTTTTTCTTAAGACGCATATTTCCAAAGTTATATAGGAAAATAACAAAAAACAGGGAGTGAATAATGCAGTTTCTTGCACGTTTTGATTTTAACTGCAAATGGCACACCTTTTTGAGCGGGAGCAACCTCATATTCTCATTGTTTATATTATTTCTGATCGAATCCCACAATAATCTAAGATGCTATATGTTACATCAACATATGCTTCAATTTTATCCTAATTTGACTGGACTATAATTAGTCTTTAATAAGTTGTGTGATTTTCAATTATGTCGTGCTATGTTTTCTATGTTTTGTTTACCTGTTTTGCTATTTCGATGTCAATGTGGCAAAGAAAAACCTCAAAACGGGTTTAAAACTTTTAATATTGAATAGTTAATTGGTTATTAATTTGTCGTTTATTAGTCCTTATTAAAACAACGAAATTCAAAGTGTCACAACTAATTAAGGACTTATCAACGACAAATTATTAATTATTAAGTATTCAATATTTGAAGCTTTAACCTAGTTTTGAAGTTTTGCTTTGCTAACTAAATATCAAGTTAGCAAAGCAAGACAAAAAAAATAGAAAACATTAAACGACAAATTCAAAATATGTCACAACTAATGTACAAATTATTTAATTAACCATTTTTCGAATCGTGAATGTTTTTTTTTCCAACTTGGCACTCATGAATACAAAGGCGTTAATTCTTTCTTGTGTATTTTGAATTTTTATTTTTCTGGCTAGGAAATCTGATGTTGGAGAATTTCCGATATTCTGGTTTAATTTGTTTTTTAAATTCCGGCACTATTTTCAAGAAAATGTACGCCTTTACCTATCTACTTCTTTTTTCAAAATCGATTTCTGAGGAAATTTCTTCCGTGCGGTACCTTATTTCCGATGAAATGTACGCCTTTACCTATCTACTTCTTTTTTCAAAATCGATTTGTGAGGAAATTTCTTCCGTGCGGGACCTTATTTCCGAGAACAAAAAAAAAATATATTTTTTTTTAATTAACTGGCTGGCTTCGGCTAATAATTATGTCAGACAAGGCTTTTAATAATTGCGATTGATTTTTTTAGTGATGGAATATTTAATAAAATGTACGAGAAAATGTACGACTATAGAGATCGTACTTGTTTTTGTGACTCAGAGCTATTAAATGGCTAAGTTAGCTTCGTTTTAGGCATATCTAAACACGTTTTAGTTGAGTAGTTGAAAGAATTATTGAATTTTTATGGAAAATGTGAAGAAAGCAAACCTACTGAAAAAAGTTTATTTTTGTAAAATGGTGCTGGTTTAAAGGTTTTGAAATGCAATATTGTTTATAACTTTGTTCAAAGCTAAAAAGAAAAAATTGTCTTCAGCTACTACGAGATAAGTTCGAACAACCCAAAAATGACGCAATTTTTGTTTCGCTTAATAAATCGAAATCCTATTCCCGTTCAGTATATATTTTGTCAACAATTTAAAATAACTTTAAAAATAACAGGAAATTAGTTTAATGCCGAGATCGTTAAAAAGGAGCGAATCAGAATTATTCTAAATTACAAAATTCTGTCGCTCTAAAATTCAGCTTTTAAATTATTTTTTAAATATCTACTGTATTGCCAAAATTTTGTATTTCAAAATTCTGCATATATTCAAAAATGCTTAGGTATTATGATATGCTTATCTGAAGTTAAATTCTGTATTTGTGTGATTCTCCACTAAAAGTTCCTTTTCGTGGCCCCTACCAAAAATGGTTCAACAAATTGAGAAAACTTATTTACTTTGAAGTCAATAACAGCGCAAGCAACGTTTTTAACATTTCTTAATTTTAAATTTTGCAGGTATTTAATAGAAAAATAATTGTTTTTATGGTCTTAATGTTGTTTCCGTCGCGTGTCTCCTCCTTGATTCAGCGCTTTTTTTGTTTCCTTTTAAATGCATAAATTATAATTTGACTGAGTTCCAGGATTAAGAATATGTAGTTTTATACAATTTTCCTTAAAATTAAATTTATTTATTTGAAACAATTAAATTAGAAACTTTCAAACATGTGTATCCATGTTTTTTAGTATCTTAAATGCCTTTAATTGCAAATTAACTGCCGTCAGTTTATAGGATTTAGACTGAATGAAGAAACTCATTCAAGTTCTCCTTGAAATATATTCAATTAAATGGATGAGCAGGGCCGGCCCCAGCCAAACGTGCGCCCTGTGCAAGATTTGTAGAAAGCGCACCTTTTTTATATTTTCACACATACACTGTTACACATAGATAAGCCTTTTCTACAATACCCAGGAGGAAGACTTTCAATGCGTTTTTTATTAGGGTATACCCAGTAGGCCTAATCCTCAGTAAAAAACAAATATGCTTAAATACATATTATAATTGTATGTATTAAATGTAATAAAAGTACATATTTATAAGGTCCAGTATTTTTAAAGATTTCTCGAAAACCATCAGGTTTTTTTAAGAAATATCTTTGAAAAAATTGTAGCTTATAATATTCTACAAAGAATAGATAACTATAATTTTTTGTTAGACTAATGGATTTTGAGACAAATGAGCGCAACGGTGTGGAAAATGTCACATTAAAGTAAGGCTACATTTTGTCCCAAAACAAAATCGAAAGTCCTAGCCCAAATTTAAGGTTTTTATATTTAAGCTCTCCACCAAAATTCGGCTTTGTCTGAGTTATATTTGAAAAGATATTTTAATTTTATCGATACCTATACTTGAACAAAAATGTTTTATTTTTGTTTTATTTTTTACCTGTTTTACTGGATTCAAACTGTTATAACTTTCTATCTGAGCACCGCAAGTTTTATACCTTTTTAAAAACTTAAAAAAAACGGGATATTTTTGGAAGGTAAAACCTCTTAAGAAAATTGAGGTCAAAAATAAAGTTTGGTCAAATTTCAAGTTTATCTTTTAGTTTGTAGGCAAATGGTGATGTAAATAAACATTTTTTTATTCAGTAAAATAAATCAAACTATTAGCCAAAGTTTTAGTGTAAAAGTTGTAAAAAACAGAAGTAAATTATGGACAGGGTGAGCAAAAAACTGGTTCAAAGTAAAGTTTTTTTAAAATTTCGAAAAATAGCCGTTACTCGAAAGCTGTTATGGTTCGGTATGAAAAAATTACCAAATTCTGATGGGTCTTGACCTGGCCATTCACCAGTTTCAGTTTGGGCCATCCTTTACGGGACACCCTGTATATACATATACAAAATAAATAGGAACTTCAGTTAATTTTATTTAGAAAAAAAAAAGGAAAAAAGTTAATTTTTGTTTTTAAAAAAGTTTTTTTTTTTGTAAAAATGTTAAAATTTTTTTTGTTAAAATTTTTTTTGTAAGTTACATTTTTTTTCGTAAAAAAGTTAATTTCTGTTAGTAAAAAAGTTAATATTTTTTTGTTAAAACAGTTATTTGTTTTTTAAATTTAGTAGTTGTTTAGGCTTAAATGATCATTAAAATGGACGCAATTAATAAAATACTAATTCATCTTTGTATACCCTACGTTTCGTCGGCTTTTTTCCGACTTCTGCAGGGTTTTTTTTTTTTTTATTTATTTTTTTATGGAAAAATTAATATCTATTACATTTTCTTTTACTATTGTGTTTGATTTTAATAAATTAACAAATAAAAATAAATTAACATTTAACACTATTGGAACAACAAAAATTAAAACTACTATCACTTTGTATCACAGATCAGTTAATGCAAAGCCGACAAAACGCAGGGTATACAAAGATAAATGAGTAGGTATTTTATTAATTGCATCCAATTTAATGATCATTTAACCCCAAACAACTACTAAATTTAATGATTTAATATATGATCAAATAACATAAAGCGTTAATTTTTTTTGTACAAAAGTAAGGTTAACTTTTTTTGTAACTAAAAGTTTATTTTTTGTTAAATCGCATTGCAGCGTTATACCTACAGTCAGTGAATCAAGAAAGAGCGTAAATATTTACTTTAACACTTACATTTTCCCCATCTGCGTTTTAAAAATTTTGCGAAATTTTTGCTCTGTTCTTTATTTTCGGCCTCAACAAGGCTTCGCCTTTTTCTAAATTCTGCCCGAAGTCCCTTTTTATAATAAACTCTTTCACAAAAAACGTAACTTCTATTAAAAAGTGATAGCTATTTATTTAATCTTAACCAACTTAACCTTTTCCATTCTATTAAAATTTCCATCTCCTGTGTAAGCATCAGGCACTTAACCCTTACACAGTTACAGTGTGCAATAAGAAAACCTGCGCGCTCTGACCCATATGATTCCGTATAAATAAGTTTTTGTTTTTAAATATTTTCCCATGTTAGTTTCAATACTCAGTGTGTAAAAAAAACTTGCACATCCATTGACTATAATTGTAGTAGTAGGTAGCACAGCAACCTACCTGTTCTCTTTTTCGGAGACATTTTGTTGTTGTTTTTTTTCGTAGATGAGAAGTCACATATAGAAGAGGTACGGTGCATAATACAAAACCTGCACGTTCTAGCCCACATGATTCAGTATGAATAAGTATTTTTCATATTCTCTATGTTAATTTTGGGACTCAGTGTGCATGAAACAAATCTTGCACATATGAGGTGGCATGGAACTTTTTTGTGTTGAGATTTTTTCTTTTTTTTTCTTTTGTACGAACAGGGTGAAATATTTAGAAATTAGGTAGGGAGGATTGAACTTGCATGGGTCTAGTGAGATTTTTAATTCTTCGATAACTTGAGCTAAATTTTCCTTGAATGCAACAATGAAAGTGATGTTAGTTAGTGTGCAAGAAATAACGTAGTTATTTTGGGATTATTTAAAGAATGTTTGTGGTTAAAATGCAAATGGCAGTAGATATTTGTTTGCGCAAGATCAGATTAAATTTTCTTGCTCCTGGTAACGCGCCCCCAGAACTGTGCGCACTGTGCATTTGCACATCTTGCACCTATGGTTGGTCCAGCCCTGTGGATGAGACATCAGTTTCGTGCTTAATTTAAAAATAAGTGGTTGTATTCGTCACGTGTTTCATCAACTTTTCAATTTTAGTAAGTGATATCCAGGGAAAGGATTTTGCTAACTTTGCCTATTTTTTTTGCGTGATCGTAATTAAGTATCGACTTTATATAAACACGATTCATGTCCTCCAGATTCAAAATGTATGTATTTTATTTTGCCTTTTTTTGCCTTTTTTACCCGTTAGTGCTTTTTTTGCCTTTTTTACCCGTAAGTGTCTTTTTGTCAATTTTGACTTGCTTGCTTTTTTTTATCAAGGTTAAACGAAAAAATCATGTAGTTTTTCCATTTACAGTTGAGATATTAGTTCACTTAAAAAACATGATCCTAACACAATCTAAATACAAAAAAAGAAAGCAGGTAGTGTAGACTGTAGATAGACGATGGACGATAGAGTTACTATGATCTTTTCTCAATAAAATTTCTTGTCCTTTTTTTTGTTTTTTTTTACTCTTAAAAACTAGATCTTTGCATTTCTTAATGAATGATCGTGCATTTCCTTGCACTGCAAATATCAATGAAAATTTGGAAAAATCGAAACGGCCAATAATTGCAAATGAAATGTTGAAAAAGTTCACGACTGCTTTTAATGTAAATCGTGGACTTAAAACTGTTGAGCAAGTGCTGTAATAAATGGCGAAGTCAAATCCACACTTTCTGAAAACGTTGAAGTGAATGATGTAGAGAGTAGAGAGTTTAAAATGGGTTCCACTCGTTTCTGCTCAAGTAGAAAGGTCCTTAAGCACATTTAAGACGCATCTATGAGACAATCGTAGAAGGCTGTTACCTGAGAACTTCAAAAAGCTGTTGGTAGTTCAATGCTATTATAATTAGACGTTAAGTTATGTTTATATTCTCTTTATTTAATAAATGCCTTTTTTTGCCTTTTTAAGAATTTTTGTTTGCCTTTTTTGATTTTTTTAGGTCAGCCAAATCCTTTCCCTGGTGATAGCAAAACAAAAATATTTTGTACCTGTCTTGTGGAGTTATGTTGCAGTTATTCAAACAAAATTTAATAAAAAATACTTAATATTTGTCTTGTGTTTTTTCTTTAAAAAATCATGAATTTATTGCAAATCATTAAAATTATTGTGCATGCATTTAAAACCAATAAATTCCTGTAATACCGTAAGTCTTTTAAATGCATCCTTAATTTCACGGCCCTTGTTACAACGAATATTTTGAAAGGACATTTTTTTTTACTGGTACATTATCATTTTCTTATCGAAGGCATCATTTCCGTATCAAGTCCAAATTCTCAAAAACGCTTAAAATCAGGTGCCCGCACTTTGTATCATTAATTTACTCCATAGTTTATAACAACACTTGAGTGTACATAATATTTTCTTAAATTTAGGTATGGGACATTTTGGGTGCTAAAAAGGAGCTTTTAACAGAGAATCACCCATTTTAAAGAAGATAACAAAAACTTTGGATCATATAAAATAAACTGACTGATTAAGGGCAGACGCAGGGGGGTTTTTGGAGTTCAAACTCCCCAAAAATGTCAGTCAGAAAATTAAAAAATAAATAACATAACCAATATGAAATTATTTAAAATGTTTCTTAACAAGGTATGGCTTCCTCCATTTTTAATATGTTTTTGAACTCTGTTTTGCATCAATCTAATTTGGTTTTATCAACTTTAGTAACAGATGTGAACCCGTATAGGAAAACTGTGTTGGTGCTTCAATATACTTTTAATTGTTAAATTAAGTGAAACTTTAAATTGAATTGGTGCTTGAATTCACGTTGCTTTTGAAAATTGTACGTTTCTTTTATTTTTGATGAGTCACAATTCACAAATTAAACGAGCTTCAAGGACCATATTCCAATACTTTATTTCATTGTATTTATAGACAGCTTATATTTTATAGAGAGCTGATTATCCCATTCAACTGGTACAAGAGGTCCAAAACCGTACAATATAAAAATAAGTACAATTGTAAACGGTGCACCTGGGCGTATACGTAACGTATTTTTTCATTTTATTGAATTTTAATACAACTTTAATAAAACATGTATCAACAAATTCAAATTCTATTTTTATAAATCTGCTAACTGCCCCGGCAGACGTTGCTCTGGCCTTTCCTTTAAAATAGCCCTAACGAAATCCGCTAATTATAACCTTTTAATACAAAACGAATTATTAAAATCGGAGGTGCAGAAACTTTTCAACGACGCACCGGCTCTTGTTTCAATTTGCGAAATTTGAAAATATATTCTTGATTGCTTTACTTTTCAAAAAAAAAAGTCGCAAAATAAATAAACAAATTCAAATTAATTAAAAAGTACAAGTGAACCCAACTCTAGAAAATAACCTGTTTCGTCCATATAAATATGATAGTGGGCTCTTCAGTCTGTCATATCTTTCTAAGACTAACATTTTGTTCGATGTTTACAAATTTAAACAAATTCCACTAGAATAGTAAAATTCACAGTATCCTTTTGCTGTTATTTCTATAAGGTTTGGTAAACATCGACCAAAATGTGCGTCTTAGTAGGATATGACAGACTGATACTGAAGATCCCATTGCCATATCTAGACGAAACACGTTTATTTCTGGAGTTGAGGTCACTTGTACTTTTTAATTGAATTGTATTCATTCGCTCCACTTAAAATCAAAGTGATTTTAATATTTAAATTTGTTCGTCTTCATTGTTTACAAACTCAAATTAGTTTGAAAAATGTTTTCGTTTACCCCGAGGCAGTATACGGATACAAGTACTGGCACACGTTTTTTTTTACTAATACATACAAACCTAAGCACTTTGCTCGTCTACTGGCAAGTGCACTCACTCAGACTTGTATATAAAGCGATCTAGAAAGATTTTGGTGAATTTTTGGTATTAAAAAAATTCCGTTTGATTTCAAAATTATTAAAAAAAAAAAAAATGAAAAAAAACAATAAAGACTTTTTTTATTTTCATTTTCGTCATCGAAGTACATTTTTCCATAGTTTTAAGCAATTTTAATAAAAATATATACATAAGTTAATAATATTATTTAAGCTATCCTAGCACATAAAAGCATAACTTGACTAGTAAAAACCTTGAAAGCAACGTGCTTGGCAGGTTGATTGCCGCGCTTGCCGTAGGTAAACGAATTTGACAATCAACCTATTAAGCCAACTTACTTGCCACACTGAACTTAAAACGGTTGTCATATTGATAATTTTTTTTATCAAATTGATTAAAAAAGTTTTAATTCAACAACCAACGACCGTGGTCATCAATATGAACATTTTCGATAAACAATTTTAAAATTGAAAACCGCTATCATCATATTGAAAACCGCAATCGTCATTATGATAATCAACGATAATCGTATTAACAGCCAAGATCATCGTATTGACAATTGCGGTTGTCATATTGAAAACCACGATCGTCGTATTGATCACCGCGATTGAAAACCACGATTGTCAATATATTGGTTGCTGCTGTCAATACGACGATCGCGGTTGTCAATAAGACCTCCATATTTTTACCTTTATTTTAGATATCCACCATTTTCTCAAACATATTACGCAATAACGGGATAGAAAATTGATAAAAAGAAAATTAAGAACTTTGCAGAAATGGAATAATTTAAAACATACACAAATAAAGGAGAATACGTCATGTTAGTGAAAAGAAATCTGAAAATAAAAAAAAGACAAACAGGAAAAAAGGATCAAACATTTAGAAAGAAAAAACAAATAATAAAAAAGGAAGCTGTAAAGAAAACAGATGAAAATAAATTTTATTAAAATAAGATGGCAAATAAAACATCTGAAATCAGAGAATACCTATGATTTATTATAAAATCAAAAAATAAACATAAAATATACCAGATAGACACTGTATTACCCGAAACGCTTAACTAAGGGGCCAGTTATAGCTATCATTGAAAACCATCATTGAAAATATTAATTCTCAATTTTGAGAGATTTTGAAGAAAAAATATATGATTATTTTGGTGCCAAAGTAAAGCTAATTAACTTAATATTTATTTCTAGGTAAAACAAAATTCAATTTTGCACAACTTTTTCCATAAAAAGGCTTTTAATTTTTCAAATATGAACTACCTTACCAATGATCATTGAAAAAATTAAAAGTAACTTTATGGGGAAGGTGTATGTCAAAATGATTTTTTTGGTTGAGAAATAATTTTGAAGTCGTAAGCTATATTTCTGCATTCAAATATGCAATGATTGAATTTTCGAAGGGTCTCAAAGTCAACAGCTAACTTTTTCAATGATAATTTCCAATGATAGCTATAACTGGCACCTAAACTATTGAACAACAATGACACCTAAAATAAACAAGATATTGGAACCGATTCCTAGAACTCTCACAAGCCGAATGACGCGCTTTACTCGAAACTAAGAATAAAAACTGGAAAACATGTTGTGTTACCGTTTTATTCGTACTCAAACGTCTGTCTTGATTTTCATATTGACGATCTTGATTGTCAATACGGTAACTGCAAAGAGGTGATCATCATATTGACAATTAGAGTTGTCAATATGAAAACTTGTACAACGGAATTCATTTGTCTTAAGATTTACCGTTTTTCTTTGTTCCCTTAATTTATCTGGGTTTTGATATTGAAAATCACGATAGTCAATACGACAACTGTAGGTAGAAATGGCGGCCACGGGCGGTCTAGCCCATAGCCCAATTAGCGCTGAAGTACGCCGTTTTGATACCATAACTCGTTTGAACCTGTGGATGGAATTGAAGAGAGAGAATATGGGCATATCCTCAGGATATCGTCCCTTTTTATTTGAGTTTAGAATAGGATTTTGTTGTAGCTTTTAGTACAATCATCAGAAAAAGGATCACTCACTCAACCAGATCAGGGGTGCCACTAGGCAATTCGTTGGCTGGCACTGGAGCGTCCACTGATCTGATTGGATGATCATTCGGCCGCTGTGCACCACAAACCCCCACCGGAACCCTAGTCCACTATCTTGTGATCATAGGGAATCGACGGAAGGTATAATGCAGAAGTAGCCGAAATTTGTCCTAGAGCCATTTCGTCGCGTTGAGAAAAGAAATTAAGTCTTTGATCTTCATTTCAGAAAGTTCATTAATGTCGTCAAAAAATGCTCTTCCGAGTGACTGTTTTCTAGCTTTGGCCAGAGCTGTTTCCTTTTCCTGCTGGTCCTCACAGCTCCGACAGTGAGTATTGTGAGGTATGCCCGGCTTCGCTGCATGCCAGTGTCCGCTACAGGTTGGAACTACCCTGGCTATGTCTTGCCTGGGTCTGCATAATAGATCAATTGTTCGGTTCTTGTCATAGGTGGGCCAAATCTTCCTAGATATAATACAGTTTGATAAACTGCTCCACCTACGGTTTGCTTTAGTAAGATAAATTGAGAGAATGTTGCACTTCATAACTCCAAGCGGAATGTTGACTCTTTCCGCAAGTGAGCCATGAAGGGCTGAACCTTGCCTGGCCAGCTCGGCCCTCAATGCCACTGTGACCCGGGACCCAGATAAGAGTGACACTGAGGTCAGTGTTCGGACCCGCAAGCTCATCCCGGCATTGCTAGACCAGTTTGGAGGATGCTGTAGCTGAATTAATGGCTTTAACAGCCGCTTGACTGTCTGTAATAATAGCTGCATTACGGTTCTGGTTTGGATTGCTTTTTGTAACTTGCAAGCTTTCCTGATTGCCAGCAATTCAGCTTGAAAGACGCTAGCAAGGTCAGGTAGCCGAAAGGACAACTGTAGATAAACGATCATCGCGTATTGACTATCGATATCATCATATTGACAATTCCGTTCATCGTATTGATAATCGCAAATTGACAACTTAAAATTTTGATATAAACAATTGCGATGATAATATAATCATAAATTATAATAAATCATAAATAAATAAATACTTAAAATTAAATAAAATTAACAATATTTTTCATCAATATGGCAATTTTCAGTAAACAACCAGCGATTGTCAATATAAAAAACGATATTTTTTCTGTGCAGTATACTTGCCTGTGTAGACTAATGGTTCGGTGTGTAGGAATAATTTCGTCCCGCAATGTATAAAATTTTAGTTTCTGTCGAATATTTATTTGACTTCCGGATCAAAAGAGCATACCCACAATGTTTAGTGCCATAACTCAATCATTTAACGTGGGTATAACGTCCCTATGCTCTTTTCATACTATTTATCGTTTATTACGAGTTTCTTAAATAATTATGGGGATACTTTATTATTAAGATTGGCATGATGGCGTTAAAAAGGGAAACTTATCAAATGTAATAAACTCTACTATGGATCCGTTCAAAGTTATGCAATAAATAAATTAAATATCAATAAATTTGTAAAATAAATAGTTGGTTTTCCATTTCCCAGTTCTTGTTTTATTAAAATTAATTGTAACTTAAAGCTTATTTATTTTCAATAAAGTAATACGAATGCAATATCCAATACAAAACAAAAGAAAACAAAACGCATCGAGTTTTTTTTTAACATTTATCGGTCATTACTCGTTTGCATAGTAAGCGACAGATTTCTTTTGACCTCAGCCGTCAAGTCATCATCACGCAATCTTAACCGGTTACGTTCAAGCTTCAAATAACATTATATAGAAAAAGGTTTGCTACTGGAATTGCTAATGCTTCATAACATAAAAACCCTAAACATTTGTATTTATTATCGTGAACAATAAAGTTCGGTGTATATGGAAAATTTCTTAGGAATTTATTATAAATTATAATATAATCAATACTTTTCTTAATGTTGATTGTAATGTTTTTTTGGCGCCATATTATGTGTAGGTATCTATACGCAGGCGGCGTATTTTAAGTTAGTTTTAATTTATACAAACCGTCAACGTGTTTTCTATTTAATTGCGATATAATGTTACGACTCAAAATGCTTTTTCAATGCGGGTGTTCCTGGGTTAAAGCTTATGCTTGTTCATTTTTAATAAAATTTAATTAAAATTTCATTTTAGAATTCCTTTTATCTTCTTTGAAAATATTTGTTGGTTATACCTTCATAATTGATTTTAACATCGACCATTATTAATAAAAATAATTGGTGGTAGTAAAATTCGTGTCCATTGGGTTTTTAATCATGAGTTGTTGATTGTTATTGCATTTTGAAAAAATAGGAATATTCTAGCTTCAGTTTTCACCCGCCAAGTTTATTGAGGTCGATAATGTTCATATATTTTACTTACAATGTAATCTGCACATCTTCTTGTTTTTTTCGCAAGAGGAGGACTCAATGTACGCGCTCATTAGCTTTATGCCATCCTTTCGGCATAAGAGCCGCACTTTGGCATTTTCTACTTTTCAATCAAGTCACCCTTCATCATTGATACAAAGGCACCGGGCTGAATATCACACAAATAATAACATTTTTCTATTAATAAATGCAAATCAAACATATATTATCTTAGATTTAAATGCGATCAATTAATAAACATGACGATGGCGGAGGTATGGATTAAGGGATGCAGGGAAATTTCTTGCAATATGCTCCAATTTTCAAAATCTCAAACCTAACTGATTTAATAACATTTAATAATAATTTAATTGTAAATAAAATAAAAAGTTTTAAGAAAATTATCTATTTTATTATGATAGAAGGATCTATGACAATTACCTATGTATGAAACAAAATATCGGTCAAATGCTCGCCACGCCTTCGGTGGCATATCGATGGTTCATTTTTTCAACAATTCTGAGACATAATTGAGGTTCAATGTCGTTAATGTGCCAATTATCTCATCTCTTAGCTATTGAATTGTTCTTGGTTTATTGACGTACAGTTTTTCTCTTAAATGTCCCCAAAGAAAGAAGACCAACGTTGTCAAATCACATGATCGTGGCGGCCAATTAACATTGCCGCGACCGACGACGCCGACGTGATATGACACGATCATTGGATTTTCAAAAAGAGCTATTGTTTCGTTGGCTGTCTGGCAAGTCGCAAGTAGGACCATACTGTAGCACATGTTGTTCAGGTCCATATCCTCAATTTCTAGCCACAAGAAGTCCGTTATCATCTCGGAAAAGCGAACACAATTCATGGTAACTGCTTGGCCGACCTCATTTTCGAAGAAGTACGACCTGATAAACCGCACCAAACAGTCACAAACAAGTGTGTTCATATTTCCTACAGACCAGGTTTGCTAAAATTTGCGCACAATTCTACCGATTGTGGACACATTTGGTCGATTATGCTGACCAAAAAAATCGCGAAGAGCACGAAATGCATTTTGATTTGAACGCCCATTTTCGTAAAATTCTTCAACAATCTTAAGGCGCTGCTCAATTGTGAACCTCTCCATAATTGAATTTGTCAAACACTGAATCAAAGAAATGTCAAATTAAGTTGTGCAAAAAACTTGACGTTAAGGTGTGACTCACAATTAACATCGTGCATTATGGTTGGACCACCCTTTACTATGTGTGAAGTTCTTTGTTTTTGAGAACAAGATTATGAACATTGGAGCATAATGCAAGACATATATCACGGGATTTTTTTTTAAATTTCTTGTAGTACTACAAAAACAATATTCAAAAATCATAAATAAAGAAGTGTAATTGTTATTCACACTAAGTAGGCACTTCACCTTTCAAACTGAAAATCATTCTTAGTAAAATGTGTAATGAATTCTCCCTCTCATCAGTAAGAAACAACTCCGCTTTGAAAAGTGGAGCAGATTCCCACTAAAACTTCTTATTAAAATGTGTAATGAATTCTCCCTCTCATCAGTAAGAATCAACTCCGCTTTGAAAAGTGGAGCAGATTCCCACTAAAACTTAAATAATTGCTCATGTGAAACAGATTCCCATGGAAATATTTCCCTGATGCACCGGATTAAGGATTACTTTTGTTATACTATTGTTCCATCAGTGTAGTTAAAAGTACTAGTTTTTTATATTCAGCCCACGCTAAAAGGGTTGCAACTACCCTTAAAATGATGTACATAGCACAAGCGATTAGGTAGGTTGGAGGGGATTTAGAAGGAAATACCAATGTACATTGGTTTTGTATATCACAATGAGAGGGGAAAATTGAGCTGGCTAGAGCATTCCACATTCGTGTAGTGCGACAAAAGAAAGAATCTCTGTACTTAACATTACATCCGAAGTTGGGCTCAAGGGTAAACTGATGGGCATTCCTAGAAGCTTGAGTATTAGGGTTGCTTTGCTTAGGGGGAGAAATGCAACTGGATATTTCACTAGAACACTGTTTGTAAAAATATCGGCAATATATAGCGAAAGACATGAAACATTGCTTATGCCATAATACTCAATTTGGAGTGTGAAAATTAAAAATTGCACAAAGAAGTATAGTGTGTGTCAATTTTGTTCAAATGTTTATTTTTATTTTCAATTTTGTCTGTTCTGCTTTTAACATTTCCCCTTTATAGCACAGGAAAGATGGATTTTTTTTTGTGGAACGAAATATAGGACGGCTTAATTTTGTATACCTGACAAAGGACTATTGGAAGAGATTTAGTACTATTTTTCGGGACGCCACGCCATCTCCATACCCCTGAAATCCGCCATTTTAGAAAACGCGAAGAAAACCTAAGCACTTAACAGCATTTTTGGCGACGTCGAATATGTGATCGTTCCAAAGAAGGTCTGTGATAGATACAACACATATGCAAATGTCACTCAGGGAAAGTGGCATGGGGGTTGCGTTTTAACGTTAGTTACACAGCATTGATTTGGATGTTCGATTCTTCGGTGTAATGGAAAGAACAAAGCGAGCAGTTGCTGTTACAGGGTCTTTTTTTTGAATATGATGCAAGAAACCAATAAAATCAGTGCTGTTCATAAAAGACGGTTAATTCCCTAGGAGACTTGGGCAGAATTTGTTCATTGCTGGGTAGAATTTTGAGGTGTCCATTAGTGAATTAGTCTATTTGGGCCCTACGGAAAACTTGACAAAAGGACACCAGTGCTGGTTCCAGCGAAAAATAACTCTTTCTAACCGATGGTTTTTGGGCTGCTTAGTTAGTAATTAAAGGCCTTATTGAGAAAAGTATGCGAAGGGAGCAGTGGGTGTACGTACCACTAATCAACCCGGTGTCCTGCAATTTCGTTCAGTGGAATGGACCCTCTTTCATGCAGATTTGAGTTTAAGCTCTCATTGTGTATTTTTAAAGAGAAGTTCAACACACGCTGTGTGTACTACAGTGATGGTATGGTTTGTTTTAACATACAAAACAACATCCTTCGAAGAAAAATAGAAAACAAAACTACGGAACTGCAGTGTAAAGTCCTTATAGTGGTGGCAAAAACGTGTATCCAACGAGTGAGATATCGTAGAGGGTCTGTTCTAGTTCAAATTTGGAACTGCTGACAAATTTTGAAAGCGTAGTTTTTTAAATGAAAACAAAATATTCGTTCCCTAAAAATTACGTTAAATAATAGTTAATTGGCACTATCGATCAAATAAGGTATCCTTCAGAGATTTTTTAAGAATCGTAGGATTTTGTCTTACGATCCGCTGTTCTGATCAGAAGAATAGAATATCTCGAAGCCAAAATCTTCCGATTTTTATTCAATACCCTTCCGACCGACGGACATGGAGCTCGCTTAGGGCCAAATATCTGCTAGACTTAAGCAGGACTTATTGAACAAAACCGTTAAGATATCTGTTTTCTATTTCAATAGTTAAAAAATGTTATACATAAAGCAGTTATAAATAAATTATTTGCAGATATAACACATTCATAATTAGCTGAAAGCGGAGTAGCGGCTAATAGTTGCTCTTAAATCGTCAACACATCAATCATCATACATGGAAGGTTGTTGGCTGATTTTCAAAAGCAACACGATTTATTAAAACTCGGTTCATCTAATCCTGCAACACAGCAGAGCTCACCGATTTCAAGACAAAGAAGAGTTTGATCTAGAGTAGTTTTTGGTCTTGATTTTGAATTGAAATTTTGTTATGAAATTACATTTTTATTTCTATTTGTTCTTGATTCAAAATAATTTCTTATTTAGCTTTATTATACCACTGTCATATTTCCGTCAATAATTGAGGCGTTCAATTTGTTGTTGGAACATGTGGTTATTTGTTAAAATAATAACTGCAGTTTTAAATCTAAATGTCTTAAACTGCAGTTTTCGATTTACGAAATATAGAAAATCTTTGAAATGCAGACTTATGCTGGATTTACGTGTATCTTCGTCTTAAAATATGAAAAAAGTAGAGCAGGACCATAGATGTATATGTAAAAAAACAGAGCGTGTGAAAGAGAACCGTCAAGAAGGTGAACATATTCGTATTCATATCTGAATTATGGCACTTCTGCATGTACGTAGATCTTCTGCATTTTGGTGTTCTCTCACTATCCAACAAATGTACATTTTAACTTTCCATCCTTTATTTGTTTGCAGAACTTAGACAAAGATACATTGGCGATCTAGCCCGGCATTCGACATCAAGCTATGTAGATGGAGTGAGAAACAAAAACAAATCTAATTTTTTGGTTGACGTGTATCATCCGCCGACTTGAGCTGTTTTACAAAATCTATTAGTTGCTTTCAGGGTTATAATCTGGGGGTATAACCCCACTCTCAAAGTTGACCTGACTTCGTTTTTCTTCGTTCCTGCGCTTTTCTGAAATCAGTTAAGGTTCATTATTTTTTAACAAGTCGGTTCACTAGCCTATGATAACAAATGAACAATATAGACAAATATCAGCTTTTCTGCTATTGGCCCTTACAAAAAGTAGCTGATGTCTCCGGGACTATTAAGAACACCCAGTGTAGACTGGTATATTTAAGGACGTAAATTATGCCGTTCAAGTTTCTGAGGTAACAGAAATCTGAACTCACAATTTTGATGTAACAAACACTACTTTTTTTAATGTAGTGGCTCAATTATTTTGTGTCGATGTTGATTAATATACAAATTTAGCGAGAATGTTTTTGAATTCTTTAAGAGAATTTGTGTTCAAGTTTTTCTTCGGCTCAGTCAGACTGACGGAAGAAAATTTCTGAGATCTTATAGAAACATGAATTGCTGAAATGATAAAAACTCCCAAATTGCCAGATCTAGACTTTAATAACCAAAATGTCAAAATTTATATATCTAATCATTTTTCACAATTATCCAGTTCTACCGAAATTCATAATCACTTTGCCTGGAACCGTTTGTTTGGCCTGGAGCATTGACATGGCTTGCACTCAACCCTTTATCAGTCTCAGACCATCACCATTACATTATAAATATATCATCTATATCTTTACAATATTGTTTTGATCAAAATTAATTGTCATAAGTTTGCTTGTTAAAATGCAAAACAAAAAATTCATTATAAATCATAATCTTGAAGCTGAACCTATTACAGAAATTCCTTACGATTCAAATGCAATGCAACAAGAATGTCGTATAAACAAGTCCTCCCTTAAATCACTTAGAATACCAAACTTTAGTGCACCATATAATACCATAGAATAAATCCTATATATTGCTATAAAATATTCAACAACTCGCTCCATAACAAAAATGTGACTTAGTGGTTCAAAGTGGCATTTGTGGTATACGACGACGACGACGACCCCAGGTCATGATGTTGCCAAGTTGTAAGACTTGTGAAAATAGCTCCAAGTGCTGTTTTGCATTCATTCCCATCTTCTGCCGACTTTCATCAAACCAAACCAAAGAATATATGGATGTGTGTGTGTATGTGTATGTATTTTTGTGCAAAAAAGGAACACCTTGGCTGAATGTGCCTACTGCATAAACATCCATTAAGGACGAAGGCAGGCGGCACATCACGCAAGCCTTATAAATCTCGTAGTGGGTTTACAATGTTCACAAACAACAAGTAATTAATTTTACCACTACAAGGCCTTAATGGCTCCTAAAAACTTTCAACTTTGTGTTGTTTTTTATCGTCGTTTCTGCGCTGCTCCCTGCCTGGCCTGGGATGCCTTCTTGGTCCTCTGGCGTCGCAAGCGGTGGCTATGGCGGAGTCGGTTGTAATTCTGCTTTTTTTTTGTGGGTGCCTTAAATGCAGATTCGATGGTTAAGTACATGGCGTTATGCCACAAGAGAAACTTTCTTTAGTACAGCTCAGTGGTTGGAAATGTATTGGAATAACACTCCGCCTCGCCGATCAAAAGTAGCCTCTAGGCATATTCCGCATGAAGCAAAGTTCCACTCCATTCACCACGTGTTAACGTCTCGCTCACATAATCATCATCTCTCTGATGATGACGACAATGTTGATGAATGCCAAACTTTTTTGTTCGTCCCAAATAAAAGGTGAGGCTCAGCTAATTCTCCAACACCACAGCTCGAATAGCAAAATCACGCACGAGTCTTTGGTTGTTCGTTTTAGCTTCGACCGACATACAAAGTCAAAGTGTCAAAAGCTATCAATATCTATACCCAGTAGCTGGGTGCGACAAATGTACTACGAGAATGAAACTACACAGCACATAGCTAGGAGCTACCGCGCATACAACAACTCCTCAACATTGGATTAGTTCCCTGTTAACTGATAACATCGCCGGGCCATGTTATGTTTGGAAGGTTTTTGCAACACACTTTTTGAAAACAGGCATCGCTGATGAACGTAAGTACAATACCAAACCATGTATACTTATCACTGCTCGGTGTACCTGGGATAATTGGAAAATTGTGCTTATTTTGTTATCATATCGAGTATGGTTCTGCGATAAGCAAGCTAGGACTAAACAAGCGTATATAGGAGAGAATGGGAGCAAATCGTACATTTTTTGTTCGTTGTATTCAATGAAGCGAATATGCACATCCAATTTGGAAGAATAAAGTATTGGTAGAAAATACTTATAATTTTGTAATTTAAATCCCAAAAGTTATTTTTGGAAAATTCAGGGATTTCTTAACGGTTATGTATGTCAGGCGTATATTGTACATTAGAATTAGAGTATGGAGTTTTTTAGGACAGTTCTTTCAAATAATTGCCTACAGCTGATGGGTTATGCGTTATGGACTCTTGAACTTATCCTGATCAATAGAATTTTAAGTCGTCTATAATCAAAAAGCATTTAAAAAGCCACCAAGAATAATTTATTGTTGTCTTTTACAAGAATGTATCTAAAATTTTTTTTTTAATTAGGGGTACAACACACGAGTACGATAGCTCAGTGGCCACAAGTCATAACCGCTTAAGTCGATATTTAACATTTTTCAGGAGAGCAGTTTTAAGTTTCAAATCCTCCCTAGGAACCAGGAATTGCTTATTTTTAATTTTTTGGAATGTAAGAATGAAGAATGAGTTCGCCTTCTTAACATACTAAAAGTAAATAAATGTGCATCTGATAATTAAGGAGTAATTTAGGAAAATAACACTTAAGCTGTTATGGCTTATTGAACATTCAAAAAACAAAGAGCTTATATCGAGTTAGGTTGTTATGGCATTTATAGATATAAAAAAATTAAACCTTATGTCAAGTTATGCTGCTATGTTATATTTAGAAACAACGATTAGAATTTCTTATGTCGAGTTAGTTGTTATTCCTTGTGTGAGAATGCGATATAAGATTTCTTATGTTGAGTTGAGTTCTTTTGCCTATACTAATAAATCATAAATCCTACATTATATATATGTATATATTATAGTTGTTCGTTCTTACTAAGGTCCAGTTATTAAGTATCGACATTAAAGTTGCAGTCAAGTTAACTCACTAAATTCGAGTTGTTAACTTGAGTGTAACTCCGACACTTCCAAAAACAACAACCGCTATGGCAAAAGATTGTGATTAAGTTTATGTATGGTCTCGTTTTAAAACTTGAACTTGAAACTTTAAATTGGGGATATGCGTCCATTATTGGATTTTGGTTTACAGTGTGCTGTTAAAAGTGAACTGTAAAATATCTTGACCTTTTAGGCCTCCTTAACTCAGAAAAGAATGGACGAATGGATACCACAATTGTACCTAGGAGGTGGTTAAATTGTCACACTACTGCAGCAAGCAATAAGCCAACGTGCTGTGACCCGTCAGCTTCATCTAAGCCAATCCTGTATATCAATGATCTACGGAAGTTTCAGGGAAACTTGAAAGTTAGTGTGAAGGCCAGGATCTGTGTGTCAAAGGTGCGATGACTGATTCATCGTGATGTTGTCTCTCCCAAATAGTACTTTGCCTGTGGTCGATATCCAACAACAGCAGAGAAACGTCCTGCCTCGGTTTCAAGTGAATTTGTTGCCATCTTCATCAACTCGTTTTAAAAATCGATTCCTCGACGCTTTAATGAGTGCATGGTCATTGTTGCATTTTAACTTGATTCAACAAATTTGTGATCGATATAATCAATATTTTCAGATTTTGGTATGAATGAAACATTGCATCAACCAACGAATTCTTGTTTTGCCCAGAATATGAATTAGTTAGCAATGTTGTCTCTTCCAGTAAACTGTTCAATAAGTTTCTAAGTTCATACATTGGAGATTATGAAGTAAATTATCATCAAATTCGGAATCACTTTTAACGTTTTCATTTGAGTTAGTTCAACCAACTCAAAATGTTTACACTTATCTTAATACGACCTGTCGACTTAATATTTAATAGTAAAAGATATGTATTTGTTTCTGAAGACTTAAATAAAATCAATATCAAAATTTCGCCTGTTCTGATTTTTTACAAATACATCTAGCTAGGTTCTTTATGATTCTGTTTGTTAAATTAATAAAGCACATATATGTACATACATATATGTACTATAGTTTTTCGTTTCAATTATTTTGTAGTAAGTAGGTTAAAAATACGTTCGGATATTGCAACCGGATTAAGCTGATTCTTTGGCAATCGTCATAACCGGCAGGCGTCGACTGTTCTTTATTTTGAGATTAAAAATTTAAGATCAAATATTCAGCCTACAGCCACTTCTATATAGTGTTAAGTGTCAGTTATAGGTATCAGCCGAAAACGCAAAAAAAATTCTGTATTATATGTTATTTGTTTTGTTATTGTCTTGTGTGTTTTGCTATACACTCTCTCAAAAAACACGGCTTTCCATGAAACTCATATTTGAAACTGTTATTCGCGAGACATTAAGAAATTGTTATTCCTATTGTATGTATGTAAGAAATATCACTTTGGACCATCTTTCCACATAAGGACTTTTAATATTTCAATGAGCAATAAAGGGATTTTGGAACAGACTCCTTTTTGATTCCAATCGAATCATTTTCTGTTGTGGGGAATTGGGGATACTATCTTGGGAAATTTCTGGTCAAATTATATTGAATTTACTACCACAAGCTTACGAATTTGTATAAAATATAGGAATTACCTGTAAAAAAAACAAAGATGCCCTCCGTGACATGATGGCACCATGGAAGCATTCATTAAAATCCTTTTGATTCAGTTTCGGAACAGACAATTGTTTATATTTCGATTGGAGGTTCGGAGTCACTCCTTTTTGACTCCTACTACGCCAAATTGATTGGCTGTTCCGAGTAATATTTTCGGAGTGTTTTTCTGTTTTGGACCCAGAACACACATATGTATATACATATAAACTCTTTCATCGGATTACTTGTCGTATGAATTTAAGTCTTGCAAAATATACATAAATACCAGACAATTTACTCACCTACACAAAATATTTTCCAAATTCGGCTTCGAACGACAAAAAATAAATTGATTGGAATCAAAAAGGAGTAGTAGGTACTGTCCAAAAATCCAATCGAAAACGACATCCTACTAGGTGAAACTTTACTTTAAAATCACATGGTTATATTTTGTGTCCATATTCAATACAAAAAAGTAAGTTGGCCCCACCAAGTGAACCGCAATATAAGTGAACATTTTCCGATTTGAAACAAAACTGAAAGACATTATGCGCAATGTTTATTCTAAAATCAACTTAAAAATTAAACGTATAAATTCCTATCAAGAAAAAAACTACTATGCACATAACTGAATCGTAGAGTCAGAATAATAACAACTAAACTTTTGGTCTAGTGAGCGTCCTTACTAATTGCACCATTTTCACCGCTCTGTTATGCAATGTTTAATGTATACGCCTTTTTTCATTTAAAATTTTCAAAATTGAAATACACTTTCACTAACTCTTCTCTTCAGATGCGACTGGTTACAACAACCTTAGTTAACTTATGATTCATATTTTCACCATTTTTACAGTAAATTCGTTAAGGCAAAAGAACAAAAGTCAACTTAGAATTGTAATTTTTGGAATTCAAATACGGAATAACAACCTTACTCGATTTATGATTTTCAGAGAAATATAGACTGGTTTGCTAAAGGAACCTTATTCAAGTTAAGTTCATCAAAATTTAGAACTGTGATTTACCATAACAACCTAACTCAAGTTAAGAAAATTAAATATTTGTTTTACTTTGGGGAATAACAGCCTATGTTGACTAAAGAAAAATGAAAAATTGCCTGTTTTGAATAATGGGCACAAAATATATTTCTTAACTTGACTTATGTTGTTATGCTTAATTAATTTTTACGAACTATAGCTGCTTAAAAAAACTTAACTTGAGTTATGAAACCAACGTTACAAAAAATTATATTTTTTTGGAGTTAAGTTGTTTTGGAAAAATGATTTTTTTTAAAAACAGACTTAAGTCGTTAGGTTTTTTGCTTATAACTTCCGTCAAAAAAAAGATATAGACGTAAAAAATTGAGTGGGGATAGATTTTGATAATCTTAACACAATTATGATAATAACTCAATTTCGTCCTAACTCGACCTAAGCGGTTATGGCCACTGAACTAAGTCGGTTCAAAACAGTAACGTAGAGGGATACAAAACAAGTACTTTCTACTAAGAAAGTGGAGATTTTGTTTCCTCATTTAGGCAGGAGGGCGAGTTTGTTTATTTATTTATTTTTTAATTAAATAGAAAAAAGAAAATTGGGTGGTGCAACAGCTCGTGAAGAACAAGGGCTTAGTGACTTACAACTTTCAACCGTGCCTGTGTGCGCGGAGAATTTTTCAATTCCTCGAAAGAGGCAGTAGCCCTGAAAAAACTTGTTTTAGTTT
This sequence comes from Melangyna quadrimaculata, assembly GCA_949320155.1. NCBI lineage: Eukaryota > Metazoa > Arthropoda > Insecta > Diptera > Syrphidae > Melangyna > Melangyna quadrimaculata. The sequence goes on along the minus strand of OX439484.1, from coordinate 145,750,396 downwards.
TTAGGTGGACGAAGCTGAGAATTAAACCCAGACCCCCAGAGTGGCAATCAAACACACTAACCATTACGCTACGGGCTACGTTTATTAAAATAACCAAGCATTGTATTAGACAATAACGGTAACTTTTCAAACATACAACCTACTTATTTTGAAAACCAGAAGATTGTTATTTTGCTATATTTATTATTTATTTTGCTTGATTTGTATTTTATTTCGGTTATTGTTTTTTATTTATTTTATTTATTTTATTTTATTTGTTTTATTTATTTTATTTATTTTATTTATTTTATTTATTTTATTTATTTTATTTATTTTATTTATTTTATTTATTTTATTTATTTTATTTATTTTATTTATTTTATTTATTTTATTTATTTTATTTATTTTATTTATTTTATTTATTTTATTTATTTTATTTATTTTATTTATTTTATTTATTTTATTTATTTTATTTATTTTATTTATTTTATTTCTGTTTTGATATTATTTCTGATCGAATCCCACAAAAATCTAAGATCCTAATGTTACATCCACATAATGCTTCAATTTTATCATAATTTGCCTAGAATAATAGTTTTCATTAGCTATTGAAGTTTCCAATAAGAAGATGAAGAAATTTAAATATTGAAATATTGAAATTACTTCTGTTTTAAGTGGAGTGAATGAATAAAATGCAATTAAAAAGTACAAGTGACCTCAACTCCAGAAATAATTGTGTTTCGCCCAAGGTATACATCGACCAAAATTTGTGTCTTAGTAGGGTATAACAGACTGACTGAAGAGTCCACTGTTATACCTTGGGCGAAACACAATTATTTCTGGAGTTGAGGTCACTTGTACTTTTTAATTGAATATTGAAGTTTCCTCTAAAATTAGTTTAAAGAAAGCGGACAATATTAACGACCCACTTAATATGGTGGCCAAAATCTTTTCAAGTTAAGAATGTTATATTTTAAGTATTTAGATTTAAAAAGATATCTATGTATACCGTTTTTATATGTGCTTGCTTTTTAAGCGGGGTTTCCAATTAAAAAAAAAAAAAAAAAACTTTCCACCTAAGAAATCGGGGTTTGTGTTTTCTATTGAGTTAAGGGAAACATCAAAATCGTCAAAAAAAATCATTTTCTCTTTTCAATTTAGATTTATTTTTTTATAGTGAAAACCTGAATAATAAAATAGAAAACAAAATGGGCTACAAATTTGTACTTGACCCACATACTGGTATAGGCATTTCTTAAGCTACGGTTTTAGATAGCAAAATTCTTTGATTCCGCCAAAAACTGTTCAAAGGAAGATGAGTAAATGCTCGGAACTATTAAACACCGAAAGCAAAAATATTCAAATGCATAAATATAAAATTAGGACTGATGAAGTAGGTAAGGCCTTCAGTCTACACTAAAATCAAAATGGCACAAAATAACGGTGAAATTGAAATATTTTCAGAATTATTTTGTATAAAAATGAGAAAAAGAGTCAGAGACAAAACAGAGCCTTGAAGTACACCATCATTTATTCTACGAACTTCAGTCATTAAACCATCCACAACAACATATATTGAACGGTCAGAAAGGTAATTATTAATCCAACCGATGAAAGATATATCGATACCAAATACACGTATTTTTGATAAGAGAGCTAGATAAAGGACTCTATCAAATGCCTTAGAAGAATCAAACGCAATATTATTACTTTTACCAAAAGGATGTAAAGATTGGTTTCACTTTTCAGTGAGATATGCCATCAAATCACCAGTGCATCTGCTACGGAAGCCGTACCGACGCACGATCAATAAAAAGCTTTCGTTCTTCAAGATGCCGATTGATCAGCGTTTCTATGACCTTAGACAGAAAGAAACTTAGTGTAATATGCCGATAATTAGAGGGTGAGAAAGATACGCCTTGTTTTGGGAATTGGTTGGACAAACGCTGTTTTCCAACTTTTCGGAAATCATCCTGTAGAAATAAGAAAAAAATAAATGCTAGCGCAGTGGATTACCATCCGTAAATATATGTAGGTACCTTCCGGACCAGTGAATTTGTGTATGTCCAGATTTTTCAATATTCTATCGACTGCTCGTGTGCAAAACTAAATTCTTCTAATTCAAAAGTTCATATTTTTAAGAACTGGTGGGTTCATGCCGCTATCCGGCAAAGAGGAATTTGCTGAGAATTGCTCTACAAATAAATTAGCCTTATCTATTGAACTAACAATAGGGTTATCATTATATAGATGAATGTAAGAACCGACGAAGAGGTGGTGTTTTTAGTTTTCTTTGCGAATTACCAAGAGTTTCTACTGCCTTTGTAGTAGCACGTAGCGTAATGGTTAGTGCGTTCGACTGTCACGCTGGAGGTCTGGGATCGCTTCACAGCCTCGTCCACCTAAAAACTAAAAAGTTTTTTTTCGGGGCTACTGCCTCTTGCGAGGAATTGACAAATCCTCCAAGAGTATCACTTGTCACGAATAAGTGCTTCTCGTCTAGCCGTTCGGATTCGGCATAAAATTGTAGGTCCCTTCTATTCCTGTCCACAGGCGCACACAGGAATGGTTGCGAGTTGTTAGTCACTAGGCCCTGGTTCTTCATGAGCCGTTGTGCCACCCGATTTATTTTATTTTTTTATACTGCCTTTTTGGTACTGAATTATTATTTGTCTTAGTTTTTGTTCGTGTACGAATTTAGCTCTATGAACCTGGGCGTAAGCTTTTTTAAAGGTGATCAATCAAGTTTTTTTTAAATGCGAAATAACACCAAAAAATCAAATATATAGTAAAATTTGAGTCATAAATCAATAGCATCATTCTTGATATTTACTTTTTAAAGATAATCCCTTTCAAATGTTGACCGCAAATACGCCACCGTAGCTTGCTTATGCGGAGGTTCCAATATTCGATGACGTGTTCGAGCATATTCGTCGGTATCTCGCGAATAACACGGGTAATGTAGTCCTCCAATGCTTCAATCGTAGCTGGCTTAATCACAAACACCATTAGACTTTACGTAGCCCCCAAGGAAAAAGTCTAATGGTGTAATATCACATGATTTTGCTGGCCAATTCACTGGTCCGAAGCGTGAAATTAATTGTTCACCTAAGGGATCTCTCAATATCTCTTGTCGTGATCTCGAGCTTCAATTTCAGGCAAAAAATAGTCCGTTACCATGGCGCGATAACGAGCCCCATTTACAGTAACGTTGGTGCCAGCCTTATTTTTGAAGAAATATAGACCAATGATTCCACCGGGGCGTCCATAACCAACACGGTTGTTTTGAGAGGATTTTCATATGCAGCTCTTGAACCCCTCCGGTTGTTCTTTGGGCCATATATGGAAATTTTGCTTGTTGACGTATCCAATGAGTCAGAAATGGGCCTAATTGCTGAACAAAATGTTGTTCGAAAACAGTAGATCTTCAGCAAGTTTCTCGAGATCCCATTCACGAAGGCCTAATTTATTCAGTCAAAGTTGAACATAACTTTGGGATTTTTACATTCAACTTAGTAAGTTAGTAGGTGGAGGACCGCATTGGAACACTGCGTGTTGCTGGCATTTGTTTCATATTTTTAAATTTTTTTCTAATTGAATTTTTTTTTATAAAAATGGTCCCTTTCCCCCACAAAAAAAAAAAACAAGAACAGCTGCCCAATTTCAATAAACAGATCACTTCCAGCGGAACGATTTGCTTGTCATGTAATGTTGTAGTGGGTAGCGATTTCGCCGGAAAAGTTAAACTCGTGAACATGATTCCATTCATGATTTAATTCCACAGTAACAGTTCTTACGTTTCATGAAGTTGTTGTTCGTTGTTGCTCCTTATCATCTTCGTTTTTTTTTTCTTGGTACAAGCTCGGGGTTTGCCTTTTCCCGTTTGACCCTGCATTAATCTTCCTTGTGGAAAATTTGTTTTTCTTTCTTCATAATTTCATTTTAGGTAAACAAAATAGTAGAAACAAATTACCTATAGACTAATTAACTAGTGTGTGAAAAGGAAAACTCACCTCTTATTCTTAGATGTGATGTATACATATTTATTTTAAACACAAAAATTGTGGTCTTTTGATATTTGATTCCGCGCTTCGCTTCCTATAGACTAATTAACTAGTGTGTGAAAAGGAAAACTCACCTCTTATTCTTAGATGTGATGTATATATATTTATTTTAAACACAAAAATTGTGGTCTTTTGATATTTGATTCCGCGCTTCGCATGGAATAAAAACTGTATTCCAATTATTCGACATGAATAAACAATCAACAATAATGGTTTACTCTGAATATTTTATTGAATAAGGCTCGTTTCACACACATTCGGTTTCATTCGGTTCGGTCTCTATTCGGTTTGTATTCGGCTGTGCCTGATATGTGTGAAACGATAAAACGGCAAAAATAAAAACCTAATAGAAACCGTAGAGCACCGTTTTATCGTTTCACACATATCAGGCACAACTGAATACAAACCGAATAGAGACCGAACCGAATGAAACCGAATGTGTGTGAAACGAGCCTAAGGAAACACAGAATTCTTGTTCCAAATATTTTAAATACCCAAAATGAAAATAAGAAACTAATTCACACTTAAAATTGAAATTATTGTAATGTGAAACGATAAAACGGCAAAAATAAAAACCTAATAGAAATCGTAGAGCACCGTTTTATCGTTTCACACATATCAGGCACAGCTGAACACAAACCGAATAGAGACCGAACCGAATGAAACCGAATGTGTGTGAAACGAGCCTAAGGAAACACAAAATTCTTGTTCCAAATATTTTGAATATCCAAAATGAAAATAAGAAACTAATTCACACTTAAAATTAAAATTATTGTAATGCAAACCGAAAGTTTAAACTGACGTTCTGTGTGTCATGTGTCACAAATATCCCAAGGATATTAGAAAACTGCAGGTTTGTCAACTTTTGAATTTGAACTGTGGAGTTCAGATTCAAAGTAGTGAATAAAAGCATTTTTCAACTTTCAGTTCAACTACGGATTTGAAATCAACTTGCAAGTTGGCCAACTTTGCAGTTTTCAGCAAGTTGAGCAATACTGGATAAATTCAGCCTAAAACGACGACGCAACAGAAAGTCATCCGTCTATCGATGATAAAATACCAATGAATACTGAACAAAAAACACATAGCAACTTGACACGACTCACGCGGCTATACGCACTATACAATTTTGTCCCAATGAGTCCAAAAAGAGAACAAGCCCAATTCTCCTCTATATCTCCCCTATAAACATTAGTTGTCACGGTTATCAAGTATTTTAATTCCAGTTTTCCATTACAGCTGCGTGTTACAGTTGATGTTGTTGAAGTGTATTAAATTTTTTATGATCAAACTATAACAAGTTGTCATTTTTCTCTTGTTGTGTTCAACTTGTATCCATAAGCTTATCACAGGTGAAACATTTTCGAAAGTTATGGATATACACACATTGAGTGGTATCTACTTAATTGATCATAGATGTCGTGAGTTTTTGAGATGGAATTTGTTCGCTAATGGATGGATTGCGGATAGTGTTGTGTTTTAGCATGGCAGTCTGCTACTGTGTTTGCGTACCTTCAAGCAATTCTGGTTT